>OX451735.1:170064801-170743469 GCA_948472305.1 Vicia faba
AAAATCACTAGGGACAACAGAAACAATAATGGCTTATGCTCCGATGCATGTTTGAATTATTTCTATATAGAGCAATGCTCCATATAATGGAAATGCTACGCATTTTGGTAGATGCAATGTAATGATGCATGTTTAAAAGTTTCACTGGGGAATGGCCAATTGAGAAGGCAATAACCAAGAAGTCCGAATCTGACATGACTTGCAAAAATAAATTTCAAAATCCAAAGGAGAGGAGAAAATATGGGGAACCACTAGAGAGGGAACCTCGAAGAGATGAAGCTTCGCGGGGAATAACAACCGAGCAACCAGTAGAAACGGGCCACAAACATTGAGATGAGCAGCAGAAATAAATTGCAAACTCCTAGAGAAGATCAGATCGACATTGTAGCTTCTGGAGAGGGACGCCATCCGAATATTAGACATTGAGGGAGAAAATCAGGGCAAGACTATAATCTCTGGAAAAGACAGCGCGCGACCGTGTTGAGGATGACACCAAGACAACAAAACCGACGTGAGGGGTGAAAACCTTTGCTGGGGGAATAAAGCTCTGTTAAGGAAACGAGACTTCACCGGGGAGACAGAACTCTGTTGAAGACTTTTGTTGGAGAGATTTTTCTTTTGGAATGCAACCATTGGATGGATTATGCAGATAGTCACACAGTATCGACCTTACTGGGGATAAGGAAGGATCTTAACATAAGGATGCCCCAATCAACAGACCGGCTGGAAAATGAGAGGTCAAGGCGAGGGATCTCTGTTGGCAACTCCGTTGGGGATATGCGATATCCTCAAATCCGGAGTCTCAGAATGAAGCCTTTAAAAGAAGATTCCTGGGGCAACAAAACTTCGCTGCGGAAACGAAACTTCACTGGGGATAGGTAAAGTCCTATTAAAACATGGGCTTTGTCTAAAAGAAGAAAACCAAATATTCCCTTCCTAACAATCATTAAGCTATTTACAGGTGTTCAACGTGTAAACTCTTTTTTTTTATGTCAAACAAATGTTTTGCATGCAGAAAGATGTTTATTTTGGGAATGACCGATCTGATGCGACGATTATTTAAGCCTTGAAGTTGAAAACATTAACAAAGTGTCGCATCTCTGTCGTGAATGAATCACTGGCTAGAGTGCAAAAATTTCAAAACTTTTCTTCCCTTCTTTTAAAAAAAAAAAACGAGTCAAGATGCGGGTGATAAGATACCAACATGAATATGCAACACATATTTGGGAGTTTAGGAAACGTTATCCTGTTGTAGTACGCTTTTGAGTTAAACCCCTGTTTCAGTTAGGACTTTTAGAGGTTGTAACATGGCCCGGTTCGAGGTTTTTTTAGAAAAAAGTTTTTCAAGGCTCAAGTTATTTGGTGCCCAACCCTTCGTGATATTCTCCTGTCCTAAGTTCAGTTAACTTATCACAAACATTCATCTTTCAAAAGGATTTATAATGGTTGAGTGATCACGAAAAATTCTCCAACATGATTGTTAATTAACTTTTATTGCTTTTGTTTTTGATATTATTGTTCCACTTCTTTTGATGAAAATTTTATTGGATAATCTTTTTCGGCCTTTTAGGCTCTCTTTTCCCTAACTTTTGCATGGACAAAATCTTTTGAGTTTTAATTTTGGAAGTCCAGCGGGACGCTCTAACTTTTGCCTAAGCGACTTATTTTCAAGCTTCATCTTAGCGGGGCTTTTTGTTTCTTTCTTATTCATACTTTCCACTTCGAACAAGTCAATGTGACTTTAGGTATTTGAACTTTTTCTTTCTTTCTCTCCTTTTTGAAGAAAACAAATGCCTCATCCTTG
Organism: Vicia faba; assembly: GCA_948472305.1. NCBI lineage: Eukaryota > Viridiplantae > Streptophyta > Magnoliopsida > Fabales > Fabaceae > Vicia > Vicia faba. The sequence goes on from OX451735.1 coordinate 170,066,606, forward strand.
GTCAGCGAGGGATAGCCATTATTGTATCGATTCGATCTTGACCTCAGGACTTTGCGAGGGAATGAACATCGTGGTTTAGACATTTTTCCTGATCTCATGATGCGAAAGATAAAATGTGGTGATCCTCAGATGGGACATTCCTTTTGAAATTTGAATGCTTGGTCAAATTAACTGAACATCTACCCTGCCCCGGGTTAAAAAAAAGGTTTTTTTTTGAACGAAAAAGAAACTCCTACTTCGAAGGCTCAGAGGGGTTAACGAGGGTCTAACTCCCTTATATCTCCGGTGTTTGGGGATTGAAACAATGCTTGTACATCATCAACAGGGTTCTACTCATAAGAATACCATTACAGTCATCGTTTTTAGCTAAACTCCTCCTTCCAAACTCTTGGCTAAGCAAAAGAATTGGCACAGTTGGTATCAAAATGCCTGAAAAATCGATTAAAGAGTGATACTGGATGGATAAGTAAAATGAAACAATTTCTTCAAGGCAAAAATATTCAACGCATCAAGATTGACATTCGGCCATCAACAAAATCCTATATGCAGACAATGCTAAAATAATCAATCAAGATAACACATGAAAGTGCGGAAAAGAAACGTAATAAAAGCCATTATGGGGAAGAAAAAAATATCCAACTAGGTTCACCGATCTCGCCGACCTGCCGTAATCTTGATATTATCCTGACCCATGACCTACAGCCGTCAACCTCTTCTCGTCAATAAGTTCCAACTGATCCAGCCGATTCTGTACCCATTCAGTTTCATCCAACTCAATATCCCTCATGATCCTAAGAGAAGGAATCTCGACTTCTATCGGCAATACTTCTTCCATGCCGTAAACCAATGAAAATGGGGTTGCCCCAGTCGAAGTACGCACAGTGGTGCGATAAAAATGTAAAGCAAAAGGCAACATCTCATGCCAATCTTTATAGGTTACCACCATCTTCTGTACGATCTTCTTAATATTCTGATTGGCCTCTTCGACAACACCGTTCATCTTTGGTCGGTATGGGGGAGTTATGATGCTTGATTTTAAAGGACTCACAAAGCTCCTTCATTATTTTGTTGTTCAAATTAGACCTATTATCGGTAATGATCTTTTCAGGCACTCCGTAGTGACAGATAATATTGTGCTTAATGAACCGAGTTACCACCTGCTTGGTGACATTGGTAAAGGATACAGCTTCGACCTATTTTGTAAAATAATCGATGGCAACCAGAATGAAATGGTGCCCGTTGGATGCAGTCGGTTCAATTTTGCCGATCATATCAATTCCCCACATCACAAATGGCCAAGGGGAAGTCAAGACATTCAAAGGTACTGGTGGCACATGCACCTTATCAGCATAGACTTGACATTTGTGGCAAACCCGTGCATGATTGTAACAGTCAGTCTCCATGATGGACCAATAATAACCTGCTCGCAAAATACTTTTAGCCATGGTATGCCCAATGGAATGGGTCCCTAAATCACCTTCATGTATCTCCTCAATGATTCTAGCTGCTTCTTTCTTGTCAACACATCTGAGCAGTAAACCGTCATGATGCCTTCTATACAACACACCGCCACTGAGAAAGAACTTGGCTGAAAATCTTCTCAAGAAATTCTTATCTGTGACGGATGCCTCTTCAGGGTACTCTTGTGTTTCAAGATATCGTTTAATATCATAAAACCAAGGATTACCATCTGATTCCAAACTAGCCTCAAAACAGAAAGCTGGCTCACTCAAAGTTCTGATGGTAATGGAAGGTGCCTCATTAGCCCACTTAACCTTGAACATGGAGGACAAAGTTGCCAATGCATCAGCTAGATTGTTTTCTTCTCTGGGAATGTGCTCAAACATGATCTCTTCGAAGTACGGAATCAGATTCATAACATGCTCACAATAGGGAACTAGGTTCTGATGGCGAGTCTCCCAATCTCTATTAATCTGGCTAATAACAAGATTGGAATCCCCGTAAACTTTCAAAAATTTGATGCGCAGGTCGATCGCCGCTTCAATGCCATAAATGCAAGCCTCATATTCAGCCATGTTGTTAGTGCAATCGAAACAAATATGAGCCGTGAAAGGAATGTGGTATCCCTCAGGGGAAGTGATAATAGCTCCGACGCTGTTGCCCATGGCATTGGAGGCACCATAAATAACAAGCGTCCAACGTGATCCCGACTCGGGTCTTTCGTCTGGGTCTGGCATATTACAATCCCGAATATACACAATTTCCTCATCTGGAAAATCAAACTTCATCGGTTCATAATCGTTCATGGGCTGATGAGCAAGATGGTCGGCCAGTACACTACCCTTAATTGTTTTTTGAGTAGTGTATTGGATATCATATTTGGTGAGTATCATCTGCCAATGGGCTACCCTGCCTGTAAGAGATAGCTTCTCGAAAATGTACTTGATTGGATCCATTTTGAATATATCAAGTAGGTGGTGTGAGTTAACATGTATTGCCTCAAACGTTTGGCGACCCAGGCAAGCGCACAACAAGTCTTTTCCAGCAATTAGTACCTCGACTCGCATTCCGTAAACTTCTTACTCAAGTAGTAAATAGCCTGCTCTTTCTTCCCTGTCTCGTCGTGCTGACCGAGGACACAACCCATTGAGCTCTCCAACACAGTTAGATACATGATTAGTGGCCTTCCTTCCACTGGCGGCATGAGTATCGGAGGTTCCTGCAAATACTCCTTTATTTTGTCAAAGGCCTTCTGACAATCCTCATTCCATTTTACTGTCTGACTTTTCTTCAACAACTTGAACAAAGGTTCACAGGTAGCTGTGAGATGAGAAATAAATCTAGAAATGTAGTTTAACCTTCCCAAGAAACCACGTACTTCCTTCTCTGTCCTTGGTTCCGGCATTTCCTGTATCTCTTTTACCTTGGTCGGGTCCACCTCGATACCTTTTTCACTTATAATAAAACCCAACAGCTTGCCAGATCTCACCCCGAAGGTGCATTTATTCGGATTCAATCTCAGCAAGAACTGCCTCAGTCTCTCGAACAATTTTTCCAGATGAACAAGATATTCCTCTTCCGTGTCAGACTTAGCAATCATATCGTCCACATAAACCTCAATCTCTTTGTGAATCAAATCATGAAAGAGAGTGACCATGGCGCGTTAATATGTTGCCCCGAAATTTTTCAAACCAAACGACATCACTTTATAGCAGAAAGTTCCCCAAGGTGTGATAAATGTTGTCTTCTCCATATCCTCCGGAGCCACCTTAATTTGATTGTAACCCGAAAAACCATCCATGAACGAAAACACTTTGGAATGAGCAGTATTATCGACCAACACATTAATATGCGGAAGAGGGAAGTCATCTTTAGGGCTGGCCCTGTTCAAATCCCTATAATCCACGCACATCCTGACCTTACCATCCTTCTTGGGCACATGCACAATATTTTCAATCCATGGCGGATAATTGATGACCTTTAAAGAAATTTGTGTCCAACTGCTTTTGGACCTCCTCCTTGATATTCTTGGACATCTCAGGATGAGTTATTCGGAGCTTTTGCTTGACAGGGGAACAACCTTCTTTACGCGGTAGTCGATGCACCACTATGTCTGTATCCAACCCAGGAATATCCTCATAAGACCAAGCGAAGATATCAGAATACTCACGGAGTAGCTCAATCAATCTGACCTTTATACTTTCTTCGAGATCTGCCCCTATCTTGACTTCTCTTCTTACCTCTTATGTGCCAATATTCACCACCTCAATCGAATCCTGATTCGGCTGGATAACCTTATCCTCTTGTTGTAACAATCTTGCTAATTCCTCAGGAAGACCACAATCCTCATATGCTTCTTCTCCAGCTTGATAAATAGGAGTATCAAAGTCATAATGAGCCATAACAGAGTCGTTATCAATATACCCGGTGGTGGAAGTGCATTCCTCAGCGCTTGAAACTTGGATAACATCCACAGAAGTCCAATTGTTGAGTGTCTGGCCTGGAATACTCGGATGAATCCAATCTTCGATATTGTAGCCATCAACCCTATCGTCACCAACTGCATTGATGTGTCCTTCTTGAGTAGCACAAGGACGGGAAAACTTCACAGGAGTAGATAAACTAGATGCTCTGGGAGTTGTACTCTGCTGACATGGGCTAAAACCAAGACCAAATTTATTAAATTTTGGGGTAATGTCCAGCACCTGACCCCAACCTTTAGGGTTACCATTTTCCACCACAGCTCTCGCATCCTTGAGAGAAGACATAACAGTTTCAAGCTTCCTTTTCTGCTCTGGAGGAGGAAAATTGACAGCATGAACTGTCTCAAACGCCTGAAACGGAGTCTCATGTATCTCGCCTTCAACTTCAACATAGCGGAATGATGTCAAATGACTCACGATGTACTCTTCCTCGCCGCACACAGTTATCACCTTCCCCTCTGTAGGATACTTATGTTTCTGATGAAGAGTAGAAGTGACTTCCCCTGCTTTATGAATCCACGGCCGCCCCAACAAACAACAATACGCTGGCTGTATATCCATCACAATAAATGTAGCCGTGAAGGTGAGAGGACCAACCTTAATTGGTAAATCCACCTCCCCAAACACTGACCTTCGAGACCCATCAAACGCCTTCACCATCAAATCACTAGGGTGCAGCTCCAGTCCTGAATAATCAATTTTCATCAATGCTGACTTAGGCAATACATTCAAAGACGACCCTGTGTCCACCAAAACCCGGGATAAAGTAGTGCCCCTGCACTCCATTGAAATATGCAACGCTTTGTTATGGTCTCGCCCCTCCTAAGGAAGATCAAAATCTGTGAAGCCCAAACCGTTCCTGGAAGATATGTTAGCACAAACATTCTCAAACTGATTGACTGTTATCTCATGTGGCACGAACGCATTCTTCAACAACTTCATTAAAGAATTTCTGTGAGGTTATGAATAAATCAACAGAGACAAGATAAACATCTTAGAAGGAGTATGGCTCAGATGATCAATTATGCTATAATCACTCTTTCTGATAATTCACATTAACTATTCAACCTCATCGGGAACTGAAGAAGCTTCTGGTATCGGAATTGGTTGAGTCACATTGGCTGGCGTAACCCTTGGATTACCAATCATCGCCTGTTGTTTTCCTTTTTCTCTTGCAGAAGCATATGCCATATCTTGCACATTAGAAGGACCAAATACTCTCCCGCTTCTAGTCATCCGACCCACACCAGAAAAATTATGAACTTCCCCTTCATTATCTTCAGCACGTTCTTCCTCAGACAAACGAGTACTTACCTCCTGCTTCACCCCATGGTAATAAACATCAGCACCATAATGCCATGGGATGGCCTTCTCACTGGTATACGACATGGGACCAGGTACCTTAATCATTAAAGGAGGTTCCCTAGATGGGGTAGGAATGCGCACAGGGGTGTAAGGAATAGATACCACAACAACATCTTCTTCGGTAACCTTACGGTAGCTCGGTTTTCTATCGAACCGCAGGGAACCCTCCTTTATCAACAACTGGATACCGACTTTTAAATCATCATAGCCCTTCGGTTGCTCTCTACACTTGGCACACTCTGAAGTACAACCCATAAAAATAGAATTGTCAAGAAAATACCTCTTAACATACCATAGCGGAGTAGTTACTTGTTCCACATTCATGATTAAATTCAACACTTCACCATTATCATCAATCATATTAAAAACACCCCCTCCATGCCTAGGCATTGGGTTTTGAGTAACATTCGGACCAGTCACTGGAGTAAACTCAATTGCCTTAGCATCCAACAAGTCTTTTATTTTGCACTTCAACGCAAAGCAATTGTCAGTAGAATGACCCACTCCACCTGAATGGAATTCACATCTTGCGTTAGCATCATAGTTAGGAGGAAGTCTTATGGGGGGTGGTGGCATATTTCTCAAACCGATCAACTTAAAATCGAGTAAATGATGGAGTGCTTCAGTAAGAGATACCGGCAAGGGATCGAATTTTCTCAACTGTCTCTGCTGTTGATTATTATACTGATGGAGAGCATCTTGCTGTCTTTGTTGTTGAGGCACTATATTCGGTCTCTGCTGCGGAGGAGCATTAACGGGAATAGAAACAACATTGATTTGTTGGTGCTGACGATCCTCTCCTCTTCCTCTATGAGAGTAAACCGCACTTGCGTCGCCTTCCCTTTCTTAGGGTAAGTGTTGAATGGTTTCTTACTGCCCCCTGATGAGCCACTAGAACCTCCAATCTGAATTTTCCCCAATTTTAAACCTACCTCAATTCTTTCACCCGCCATAACCAAGTCTGCAAACCCTGCCGAAGTACTTCCTATCATGTGCTCATAGAATGGCCCTTGCAGGGTACTCATAAACATATCAATGAGTTCTCTCTCCATGAGTGGAGGTTGAACCCTTGCAGCCAACTCACGCCACCTCTGAGCGTATTCCTTGAAAGATTCTCTTGGTTCCTGTGACAGATTCTGTAACTGAGTGCGATTAGATGCCATATCCATATTGTACTGATAATGTTTGACAAAAGCCTGAGCAAGATCATTCCAGCAACGAATATGGGTTTTCTCCAACTTCATGTACCACTCCAGGGATGCCCCAGATAGGCTATCCTGGAAAAAGTGAATCAAAAGCCCCTGATCCTCAGTATGCACCGACATCTTTCGGAAATAAGCAGTTGCATGAGTAACAGGACACGATGTTCCATTGTACTTTTCAAATATAGGAGGCTTGAACTTTGGAGGAACTTTCACCCCGGACACCAACCTGAGATCATTAGCATCCATACCAAGGGATCCTTGCCCTTCCACAACCTTCAAACGTTCTTCCAACAACCGATACTTCCTATCCTCAACCTGAACTTCCGGCTCTGAACGCCGAACAAAAAACTGATCTTCATCCCGGTCAAAGTCATAATCCTGCTCCTGATAGTTCCTTATACCGCCCTGATTATCTCTTCTGTTCCCCACAAGACGAGGTCCCGGAGACGGGGAAGCTCCCCTATGTTGCGCACAAAGGGGTTTCCGGGCATCCCGTGAAAATTTCCAACAGGCTGATCTTCTACATCCCCCAATTCTACAGAAATGTCCTGATAGAGCCCTTGATTTCCACCATCCCATGGATAGCGGCGCTGTTTGTTGACAATGGCAGCCAGTTCCTCCTGCCGGCGGTTCACATTTGTGATGACCTCCATGAACTGGGTCATTTGAGTAGCCATCTGTGCCCTTATTTCAGCGAGTTCAGCTTAAACTTGTTCCATCTGTCTTAGCAAATTGTTTCTAGTGGAATACCGATGAGTAGTCGTCTTGAATTATGAATAAGAAAAGCAGAAGAATAAGAATACCGTCTTGAGATAACCTGTAATGTTATGAAATGCATGATGTGTATGATATGTTTGTCATTTCCAGGTATTCAAGAGTCCTTTTATTCATCAATCACGGCGCGCAACCAAAAATAATCAAGCATACAATCAAAGGAAAAAAAGTACAATAAGACAAACACTTCAATTATTTACAAGCAAAAGAAACGATGTTCAAGTGACTTCGGACATCTAAGAGTGTAGAGATAAACAACAAAATACGTGTTTCAAAGTAAACTTAACAAAAAACTGAATAATAAAAACAAACAATGGTCCCTTCCAACAATCCTGGGGGTGACCAAATACACCAAAGGTAAGTAACAAAACTAAATCTCCGGAACAAGACACGTTTCAAGGTGTTGACAATAATCTTCAAGCATGGCTTTCTCCTTCAAAAGTTGTGATGCGACTACTTTACTTTCTTGAAACCGATCCTCCGCGACACGCTTCTGGGCTACTTCCTTCTTAAGCTGAGCATCTTTGTCTTTGAGCTGTTTCTCCAAGTTTTGAATCTTCTTCCTGTAGCTATTCTCAGATGCCTGAAGCTTCTGGCACTCTTGCTGGGTCTTACTCAACTCTTCTTCCATTTTAGCATGAGACCTCTTCCTAAAACTGGGTGCATCAGAAGTTTCCCCTTGAGCTTGTTTGAGTTTGCGAGCTAAGTCGGCCCTTTCTTGATCTACCCAATAAAGTTTCATCCCTGCCTCACGGTCTCTTGCACAAAGTTGAATGTTCTCGACATGAACCTGGGTGAACACCTCGGTAGGCACCGTGTTACTCAGAACAGTAGGAGGTTGCTCACATATAGAAGCCGACCTTGCAAATGGTAACTATAAAATCTTAACCCTGTCTCTAATCCATTCCAAGTATGGAATCCTAGCAATAGGAACCTTCTTGCCCAAAGTAGTTCTATCCTTCTTGTGAATTCCCTTCCAAGCACTTGTCACTCTTTTCAACATCACAGGATCACTTCCTCTAACAAAATACACTAATTCAGACACCTCTTCAACCTTTGGCGGTCCATCCATTGCATATCCCAATTGACGATAAGCAAGCACATGATTATAGTTGATACACCCCTTAGTTCCTATGAGGGGAACATTAGGGAAATCTCCGCAGCTAGTGATAATACTTCGTACTTCCCCCATGTCATAATTCCACCGGATATCAAATGAAGTAAGGTTGACAAGTCTTGATGACCATCGGAGAGAATGTCTGGTATCCACGAAAGGGCCACTTACCGGTAGGTGCAACTTAAACCATTGATACAACATCGAATGACATAAACTTACATTACCTCCTTTTCCATGCCTGAAATGAATGGTGTAAAGAGTATCTGCCAAGAGTATCGGTACCGGGTTCTTATTTCTAAAAATACAAATAGCCGTCAAATCCACAAAATTTCTCTTGTGAGGAAAGAGGATGATCCCGTATATCATGAGAGCAAACGGAGAGCTGAAGTCACTCCAATTCCCTTTCTTTGCCCAGTCTTCAGCTTTCTTCACTAAGAAATCCAAATAAAACCCTGTAGTATCCTTACTTGATTTCCAATTGTCTTTCACATCTTTCCAATTCAAATGAATAATTTCAGCAATAACTTCGAACTTCAGCTTCTCCAGCACTTGGACAAAAGGAACTTCATCGGACAACTTGATATTAAATAGGTACACGTACTCTTCTAGTGTGGGAACCAGTTGGTAATCTTGAAAAGTAAAACACCGCAATTCCTTGTCATAGAACTGGAAGAGGGTGATCAAAGCCATTGGGTCAACTGGAGTGTTAAGGATTAGTAACAAATTGCCATAATTTTTGTTGAAATTATTCAGAACATCACTCTTCAGATAAGAACTCAACCTCTTCAATTCAGACACATCAATAGTAGGAATCTAATAAGCGAATGTATACCTGTTGGGCTCTTTAACACGAACTTAATCAAACTCATCTGACGGGAGGCCAACTATTTCTGATGGAAAGAAGACTCTCAAATGCCCCTGAAAGATGACATGCGCATGCTAGTTATTTTTTATACATCATTTTTTTATAGAAATAAATATGCTATGATGCAACATGACAGGATCAAAGTTTCACACTGGATAATGGCTGGACCATTACAGAATAACACCACTCAAGATCAAAAGAAAATCCCAAAGCTTCAAAACTAACATGGGAACCTGAGTCACCTTCGCAACACAAAGTCACCAACAGTACCTGTAAGAAAAGTTTTCCCGCCTCTCTCACGAGTGTAGTCTAGGTCAAGGTAAGGTTAAAAGCCAAATCAGAGTACAAGAGCTCGACTGTTGGTATCATCATACGATAACACCTATCCGAACTACCTCTAAAGTCATGGGTCTCATGGTCAGGTCTACAAAGCATCTGCCTCATAGCTGCCATGGCCAATCTATTCCTAGTTCCTATGGAATTCACTCATAGCCTGGGTATGAGGCATTTTACCTCATGGAAAAACCCACCCACCAAGAAATCCAGAATCCAAACAGTCCAGCCAAATCCAATATGTAGAAAGTAAAGCCCACATAGGATGCAATGCAAACAGATAAATATGCAAAGCGGTAAAATAAACACCCAAAAAGAAAACAAACAAGAGCTAGGATCGACTCCGGGATGGACCAGCAAGAGGTCAATATGTCCCCAGTGAAGTTGCCAGCTGAAACAACCTGGCCGAACCGTCATCTTATGATGAAATATCAATGAAGTCGCCACCGAACGTATTTTATCCCGCCAAGAGGGAAAGGTAAACATCGAGAAAACCTGAAGAGGGATAAATCACGGTCTTTCGACCGAGAGATCGGGTAAGGGAGTCTGTTACACGAGGGGAAGGTATTAGCACCCCACACGCCCGTAGTACTCTACGGTATCCACTCTTGTTGTCTAATCTAATGGGTGTGGTCAAAATCTATGTCTATGGCTTAAATCTAAAAAGGGAATGCATGCGAAAGAAAGAAAAAAAAAGAAAAAATGTAGGGAAAATAAAAATTATGCTCGGTTGGGCCCTACCCCAATGCCTACGTATCCCTTTTAAGGAATCAGAGTAGCCGTAGTTCGACTCATATATTATGGTTGGTTTGTGTTTTTTAGTTAAGACAACAAAACAGTTAAGATGGCAAAACGTCAAATAACACAACAAACAAATGAGATGGTAAAACACCGGCTAAATAATAACAAAGTAACATGTCAAAGATGGCGAAACACCAAATGATAAAACATCACACCTAACAATGACATTGAGAGTCAAAGTAGGATAACCAACATGTGTGATAGCGAAACATCAACTTCAAACAAGTATGCGATGGCAAAACATCAGCTAAAAGATAACAAGGTATCATGGCAAAGATGGCGAAACATCAATAAACCGGATGACAAAACATCACACCTAACAATGATATTGAGAATCAAAATAGGATAACAAACATGTGCGATGGTGAAACATCGGCTTCAAACAAGTATGCGATGGCGAAACATCAGCTATAAGATAACAAGGTAACATGTCAAAGATGGCGAAAAATCAATAAACCGGATGACAAAACATCACACCTAACAATGATATTGAGAATCAAAGTAGGATAACAAACATGTGCGATGGAAAAACATCGGCTTCAAACAAGTATGCGATGGCGAAACATCGGCTATAAGATAACAAGGTAACATGTCAGAGATGGCGAAACATCAATAAACCGGATGACAAAACATCACACCTAACAATGATATTGAGAATCAAAGTAGGATAACAAACATGTGCGATGGTAAAACATCGGCTTCAAACAAGTATGCGATGGCGAAACATCGGCTATAAGATAACAAGGTATCATGGAAAAGATGGCGAAACATCAATAAACCAGGTTTAAAAACAAAGCCAAGAGGTGCGCAAACAAAAAAAAGATTGATTTATATCTTTTACCTTGAAGAAGGGTTTGAGTTTATTAGAGGTGTTTTATGATTTGCCAAGAAAAACAATTTTTGTTTTAAGATGAAAAATGCAAAGGAAGGAAAAACAACTAAGGGAAACTAGCCTAGCACTATCCCTAGTGTTATCATACAATGATTGTCCCTAAGGTTGAGGATAAAGGAAATTCCTACCCTATGCTAGCATACATGGATTCCTACCTTAATCAACATGTCAAAGGAAGCTTAACAAAACTATCCTATAGGGAACAGGCAATGAGAGCGAAGTCGTGATCTCAATTTCTAAATTGAGTGACTCATCGATCAACAATTAAAGAAAAAAAACAATAAATATCCTATAAGGAACATGCACTGAGAGCGAAGTCGTGATCTCAATTTCTAAATTGAGTGACTCATCGATCAACAATAAAGTAAAAAAAAACAATAAATATCCTATAGGGAACATGCACTGAGAGCGAAGTCGTGATCTCAATTTCTAAATTGAGTGACTCATCGATCAATATTTAAAGAAACAAACACAAACACAACATACGTATCAAACAAAATAGAGGGCCTCCTGACATATATCAGCAACAGAGGTCCCATCATGCAACATAGAACTATACAAAATGAACATAGAAGAAAGGAAATAATGCAATACCAAACGGATAACTATCCGTAGCAACTGAGTAAGAATAAAAGAAACCCAGAGAACTTCAAGCAAGCTGGCATCAACAGACAAACCAAGTCAGAAATTACGCCATCAGGATGTAAGTATTGAGATTTTCAGATATGAACAGATCCCATGGGCAATGTATAGCATTCATAATCACATACATATATCCTGCATAGACTATCAAATATGCCAAGTACAAGAGTAGTACCAATATAATAAATTATGTTCCACAAATAAAGTGAAACATAGTAGCCTCAAGTCAAAAATGGAAAAACTTTTCTCAGAGTACCTCGCACATTCAACAACCAAGTTAGTATTCCCATAAATAGAATGATTATTCACATAAGGGATGGATGATGACACCATAATGAAGTGAGAAAACATGATAGTAACTATTAAAACATTAGATATGATAGACAAAAAGAAATAGGCATATGCACAATTTGGTCAAAAGTTAGAGGAATGTTGCTCCTTTCTATCACCATATTGAATTGACAATTGAATATCAATCAAGGATCATGGGAGCTTGAGAATAATACAATCAAAGACCATGAAGGTCAGTAGAAACCACAATTCAATCATACTCAATTACTTCATCACAGCTCACAAGCATAATAGAAGAGGAATCCCATACAATACATCAAAGACTTAGATCTCAAGCTAACCATGGAAGAAAGTCAAACAAGAACAAAATTAAAGAGTTTGTAACAATCAAAGATTTGAAGTAAAGCTTCCAAAACATGATTAGGACATGATCAAAAGATTAAAGTGTTGATTCTAAAACATGCTGCACAAGTGCATTCAAAATGCCTCAAAAATTCAACAAGGATAAAAGGAAGAAGCCCAACTCCATTCATGATTAGAACTAACTTAAGTAATAGGGATCAATTACTCTCAAGTCCTCATGATACTATCATTGAAGTGTCATTTCCCTTCATGTTATCATTGGCCATTTAATGACCTCAAACTCAAATTGATAGCTCAAGTTTCAAAGTGAAAATCAACAAGAAAGCAAAAAGTCATAAAACATGCATCAAAAGGTTCAATCATTCAAACATGGGGCATTAAGTGTAATGAATTGAGTTTATGTGGATAAACAGAACCAACATGATCATTAGGTGCCCAATTATAGGCCTCACTCAAGTTCACTGGCCATCAAGCAAATTGCAACAAGATATGCAACATTAATTGGGTACCTTCACTTCAAAAATACATTAAAAAAAAGAAGAGGGCTTCCATAATTAAAAAAAAAAAATTTCTTAGCATCCTTGAGATGTATAAGAGTCAGCAAACATGTTTTAAGTTCATGGATGGATGAGGAAAGGATCAATCTAACTTCAAATATCAAAAACTAGTTGGCAAAAACCACAAAACTAGACAAGTTTTCAAAATATTTTGTGGAAAATACCAAACCTTATCAATTAATTCAAGAAAAATCTTATTAAGGACCTCAATCCATCTATGAACCTTAAACAAGAACCAAATTCAATTGAAACTCAAGGCCAATTGCTTTTTGGAATCAAAACAAACAAGGGAATTAGCAAAACCCTAATTATTTAGAAAATGAACTCAATTATTGATTAATCAAGTTCCAATTCTAAACAAATCAAACTAAAATCATACAAAAATAAAGAAAACTCCAAAGATCAGAGAACTTATTTTTTTTTCAAATTTTTAGAATTAAATAAAAGTCAAAAATAAAATCAAAATTCAAACCTATAAACAATTAAACAAAAATTCACATCTCAAAATAAAATTCCAATCAAAATTCAAAACAATATCCAAAAAAAATTATATTCAAATATTAGAATTAAAAAAAAAGCATCCAAGAATTTTTGTGGAATTTTTGAATTAAAGGAAATATTAAAATAAAATCAAACAAACAATTAAACTATTATTTAATGACAAAATGCAAACCCTAGCCAAAAGTCATAAAAAGGTCAAAAAAAAAATTATATTCAGACACTGATTAAAAATAAACTTATATGATTTTTTTGAGGATTTTTGAATTAAAGGAAATATTAAAACAAAAATTATGAAGCAAACATTTCAAATAAACTTCTCAAATTAAATTTCTAATCAAAAATAGGAAAAATGCTAAATCAAAATCAGAATCAATTTCTAAATTATTTTATGAGTCAAAGATAATTTTTGTGGAATTTTTAGATCAAAAGAGCTATTAAAATAAAAATAATCATTGAACAAACAATTAATTAAACTTAATGAAATTTTGAACCAATCAAAACATTTTTAAAAATTCCAAAAAAAATATGACAAATACTAGAAATTATTATTAGCCTATGGTAATGTTTTCATGATTTTTTGATGATGTTTTGATCACAAAAATAAAATCAGAAGAAATCAATAAAAATCAAACAATATAGAATGCATTAAGAATTCAAATCATCCAATCAAGGCGCGCCACCTCATCATCTTCTACCTCAAGACAAAGCCCTAAACGCGTGTTTTCATAGTTCGAAACCTCATGTTCTGATCAAGACTTCTTCCTTATTTCTCCACCAAAACCAATGATTCAAAGCTCAAAACAAAGCCAGATCTAACCTCTACATCATGATACTTATAGATCTCAAAAAGATTGGCTAGGAGATCAGAAATTTGGACGCGAAAATTGCAAAAACTCACTAAATATGAATTATTCAGAAGTTCAACAACGATCTATTCTTCAAATTCAAACAAAATTATACGTCAAACCTATTGTTTGGCCAGCTATGAGCTCATAAACATGAAGTAATTCATCAAATTAAGCTGAAAATAGCAAAACGAAGTTCAAGAAGCTCACCTCAATGTGAAACTGGAAATATTGATTCCTTAGTTACAAAATCAAATAAACTTCTCAGTCTCTATCTACACACTTCAAGGAAGATGAATCCACAAGAATTTTGATGAATGCGAGGAGGAAATGAGCGAATCGAAGAAAACTTCAACAAGAAGCAGGAATTTTTAGATATGGATTTATGATGAATGTAGCGTCCCCCCTGAAATGAGGCTTGTAGTCTCTTATGTAGAGTCAATATTGAAGGTTAGAAGATGAAATTGGTCCTCAAAGTTGTTCAAGGGCCTGATTGGAAAATTTGGCCAAAAAAAGAGTGCACATGGGCCTCAGCCATTTGCTCCTGCATTTTTTCCATTTTCTTTGCATTTTATGAGCCAAATAACCTCAGAAACAAATCCTCAAAATGCCAGGTCATGATTATTTGAAATGAGAGAGTATGGATGAAATTTCCAAATTGAGCATGTTTGTCATTTTTTCAATCAAGCAAGTACACCAAGCACATGGGCACGAAATGGCTGGCATCATGGGTTTCCATAAGCCACAAATGGGTCATGGGCCTGATTAGAAATGAAAGTAATGGCTGAAACTTGAGTTTACAAGAAATTGCATTTTGCTTGCATGGCTAAAGTTCAATAAAATGGCATGAAATTCAAAAGACCAAAAATTGCCCATACTTTTAAATTTGGACACAAATGAGTACAATTTGGAAAGGTATTGAAAAGATCTACAATCCCTTAGTTTTGAGTTTTTGCAATTGAATCCATTAAGGT
Organism: Vicia faba; assembly: GCA_948472305.1. Lineage (NCBI taxonomy): Eukaryota > Viridiplantae > Streptophyta > Magnoliopsida > Fabales > Fabaceae > Vicia > Vicia faba. The sequence continues at coordinate 170,082,075 of OX451735.1, forward strand.
CCTCAAAATTTGACATGAAATTCACTAATTTTGGGAAATGACCTATAATTTTAACTTGAGGCATGAACTTCCAAAGACCATAACTCTTGACTCTTTGCCAATTTGGACATGATAACAAAAGGAGATGAAAGATCACCCTCTTATCTTTCCAAGCATATTTCATTTGCATTTTTTTGATCAAAGGTGAATAAAATATGAATTTTTGAAGTTAAGTCCTCATTTTCCAAAATTAGAAACTTTTAGGGTTTCTTCATGAACAAGTTTCAACCCAAACCTCAATCTTTTTGATCCAATGATCAAAATGGACTTGAAATATGAAAAGTACACCCTTGAATTGATGGTTAACCAAAAGTTCACTTGGTCAACCTTGACTTTGACTGATTTTGACCAAAATGACCGTTTTGTCCTTTTGAATTAATTGGTCCACTTCTCTTAAAAATTGATGGTTAAAACTTCAAACATACTATCTCCCAAATATATAGAGGCCATGTACAAAGTTTCACTTCAAAATTCTCAAGAAATCTTGATAAAATCCCAAACCCTAGTTTTGGTTAACACCTTAGCAGACTGATGAATCATCTTCAAAATTTCAAATCCTCTGGGCATCTTGACCAATTTTTGTACAAAGACTTTTCAAATACCAATGAGATGTTGTAGCTTCCAAATCAATATTTGTACATTGATCAATAGCCTTGTTCAAACAAAACCCTAATTTTGACTGGTGAATCAAAAGAGTGATTCTTCTTATAATCAATCTCAAACTTCAATCCTCTGATGATCCAAAGAGATGGATAAAATATCTTGTGATATGCAATAACTTTTGAGCTTAAAAGATCCATAGGTTTAGATGATAAGCTTCTACTTGAGCAACTAGTCAATGCAATCAACCTTCAAAGCTTGAGGAAGACTTGATAACCAAAGTATTTTGATCCCATCACAATGTATGAATGCAATGCAATATGATATTCATGATGAAACATAAGCCTAAATCAAGAGGGTAAATTTTAGGGTGCAACACCCAAAATTTGCCCACTCATTTCACTCAAGACATGCCTCTAGAGGTCCTGAATTGCTCAAGGATGACTAAGGATTGACCAAACAAATCCTCCTCCTAAGGCAACAAGCTTCAAACTAGGGTTTCACTCCTCATCAAGATGGTTGAAGTCCAAGGGTCCCAAATGCTTTTCATGGTCCCAATATGTTCTCAAGACCCTCCATGTCAAGTTTCAAGCCTTGTACAAGAAGTTTGCTCAGTCAACTACTCAGATGCTTAAAAATCAGCTGTATTAGGTCAAAAGTCAACTATGGCCCACATACAGTCAAACTTCAAGATTTTTGGTCAACATCAACATTTTGAAGTGATACCCATAATTTGATCAAGGGTTGATCATGATTCCTCAAGGAATTCCCCCAAATTCATCAAAACCCAAAAGTTGCTAAATTAGGGTTTCATAGGAAAAGTCAACTAAACTTTGACCAAGCATAACTTCTTCATACTTTATCAGAAAGTTTCCATCCAAGGATAATTTTGAATAGGATGCAATTCCATACAACTCATATTCAGCCCACAAGTTCAAAATATTCACTCATCAAAATATATGAATTTCTACATTATAGGTCCTTTTGAAAAGTCAACAAAAACACTTTTTGGGTCAAAGCTTATTACATGAACATGGAAGAACCAATTGAGATGAAACAAAAAGGGTTGTTTAGGGGAAATACTAATATTTCTAGAAATTCCAATAACACCTCTCTAGGGTTAAAATTGAGGTAGATATATATTGTCAAAGTTGACCAATTTTTGGAAATGTGCATGAAGTCAACATTGATCAAAATGACTTTTTTACTAAATGGGCCCATGTTTTCTTGTTTGAAACTTGTTCCTAATATGGCCCATAACCCCTGATATTATCCACCTATTATTTTATTATTTTTATTATATATTTTGATTTTTTATTCATTTAAAGAAAAATAAATCAATTTAAATAGTAGAATAATCAAATAAAATCAAAGATTTGATTTTATGAGCATATTATGAGTTCATGTACAGCTAACAAATCAAAAAATTCGTGCAAGAGCCAATTGATTGGAAAAGATCTTAATTTGGTCTATTTTGGAAACAAATCATAAAAGACAAAGAATAAAATCAAATCTCCATAATTTGCAAAGATATTATTAGTTTTTATTGACCTAATTCATTCCAATATAAGGACATAAAATTCTCAAGGCAAAAAAACGAGGATTGGGGTCGTGAAAGAAGGAGGACAAGTCTTAATTTTTTGTCAAAAAAGTGCAGGTCAGTTTCGATTCTACATGCCGTTTCAAGCAATTCCAAGGCCAGCAATCCGTTCCTAGACATCTTTTGAAGCCATTCCAATCATCCTCAAGCCTTAGAACCTTCAGAAATCACGCCTCATAGTGCCACGGTTTTCTCCCTTATAACTCAAACTCGTTTTCATGGTTTTACGCATTTTACCTTCGATTTGCTTGCATAAATGTATTCGTAATCATGTTTGTGATCTTTTGGATAGCTTGGATTTGATTTCTAGTGCAGGAACAAGCTTACACCATTACTAAGGTTTGGAAGCTCAAATTAGGGATTCTCCGTAGAGGCAAAATTAGGACTGATTAATGATACCAATAAACTCAGGACAAGATTCTTAGTGGGTCTATGTTTTTAGTTCTGATTAATATTGCTTGCTTTTCATTTTGAGATATTGCAGGTCTATAGAAACGCACAAAAACCGTAACTAAAGCCTATAGTGACGAAAATTGCTGTTGGTAAAGGGCTATTGTCTAAAACGATGAAACAGGGAAGAGGATGGAGGCGTGTCAATATCTAAATGGTGGATTTGAATCACGCGTGTTTTATTTTTATTTTTTCAGTTATACACTTTGTTTTTATATAATATGCATTGTTATTATTATATTAACAACTAAAACATGTAGCTCAGCGGCGAAGCGTGCGTTGGAAAGTGGAGAGGACCTGGGTTCGATCCCAGGTCCTAACATTTTGTTATTTTCTTAATATTTGAATGTAGATCTTGTACTTTACACAACCAAGCGCCTTCCATGCACTCCAACCATCCAGCCAATGGATCATTGCCTAGCCAGATCCAACGCCCATCAAGGGATGACCATAGTGCACCATCAGCAAGGACCCGCACCGAATCAAACGTGGGACTGGGCTCTGCTCTTTGGGCCTTACAAATTCAACAATGCACCCCCCTTTTTCAGATTCCAAACATGCCCAATTTAATTATTTTCTCTTTATTTTCTTATTTTTATTATTTATTAATTATTTTCTTTTTTTACAAAATAACCCAAAAAATCATTTTTATCATAAAATAAAAAATCACAAAAAACATCAAAAATCATTTTTTTCATAAAAATATTTTATTTCCTTAATTAATTAGTTTAATTATTTAGGGCAATTTAATCTTTTTTTTCATAATTAAAAATAATTAGATTAAGGATTTAATTTGTACATAACCTAATTAATTTTTTCTCAAAAAACTAACCAAAATCTTTTTCAACTAGATTTTTTAGGTTTGCTAATTATTCTCGTATTTAATTCGCCGCACACATTTTTTAATTTCCTTTTTATTATTATTGTAACTGCTCCGAGTTTGTAATAGTAATTAGGGTTTTAAATTCCGCATCTTTATTTTCAGTCCAAAATAATTATGTATCTGCAAAAGCCTTGTAATAGCTAGAACTTTAAACTTTCCCGCATTTTAATTTCCGCAAACTATAAACTGCCTAGATATTAATAGGATTGTATGGAAAGACAAACTAAAAATTAATACGGTAGAAAACCCTAAATGTGCAAAGATAAATTAACTGAAAATTACACTCACACATGCTCACTCCTAGGGTTTACTCCACTCCGGTTGCCTTCGGTAAATGATCATGAAGTATAGGGTTTGTTAGTGGTTGTCCTCTAGCCCCGAAAGATCTAAAATGACCCATTCGGATGTTGCCTCGGAAAAAAGATATTTAAGGCTTTAGGATGATTACTAACATTTCCTAACATTGCTTTTGTGATCGTATTTGTCCCTTCGAATGTCCCTAAAAAAATACAACGACGATGCTACCTATTTCTCAATAATGGGATAGAATTATCTAAAAGGAAAACGAACAGACCTTTTTCGAGTAGGTAGATGAGTTCCTAGGTACTTGCTCAAACAAACAAAAACTTTTTCACACCAACACATTCCAAAAAAGGTTTTCAAAAACAACTTCGTAACACTCTTGAGGACAAAAACAAGGGTTAAAACGAAGTAAAACCAAACTTTTCAAAACAAGCACGCACAGACAATTTCAAAATGAGAAAGTACCTAAGAGCCTGTGGAAAACCACTGATAGAAAGGGTGCTAACACCTTCCCTTTCTATAATCTACCCCCCGTACTCAGAAACATCTCAAAAAAAGGTTTTTTTCTGTTCTTTTTCCTTTTCCTGATTGGATAAAATAAAAGTCGGTGGCGACTCTTGATTACCGCGACATTTTGCAAACAAAAAATGCAAACCAGTATTAACAATCAGTTCTTCCACCGTATCACAGAACTGGCGACTCTGCTGGGGACTAAAATATAAAGTGGGGTAAACCTTAGGATCTAGGTCATATTTAATTGCTTTCTCTTAATTGTCTTGCTTGCTTTATATTTATGGGAACTGTTTGGGTTATTTTGATCCTACACCCGGATCAGGAAACACCTTTTAGGTAAGTAGCAATAAACTGTGAGAGAGCTGTGCTGGGGTATACCGACATGGTTGAAGTAGTATCTATGTTGATGTGGCACTTTGGTTGGTACCCGTAACCCTTGAGTCAACCAGGGAGATGTACGGGGCCGCCACATGGTGTCATAAAGCATCAACTGACCTTAGAACCTTTAATTGCACAACTTGGCCAGTAGGACGTTGCGAGATGGCCGTCTTTGATGTATACCCAAGGTCGACAGATACTCGATGCTACACTCATTGAAGTTTGACTACTGAGTTTTGTTTGATTACAAGTCAATCGTCGATTGAACAAGGCTTGGGGGAAGATTGGTGATATTGAGATCCCTTAGAACCCGATTACTATTTATAGAACAGGTTGAACTAATCCAGCTTCAAGAGGGCATGACCTTAAAACCCATGCAAGCCTAAACCTAAGGTTTTTTGTATGACTTGTGTGCTTTCAACTTGAACTACTTGCAGAGTTTTATTACCTGACAACATGAGTTCCTTGCAGGTTTTATTTACAGTTATTATCCAATAACTTGGATTTCTTGTAGGGTTTACTTACTTACATCACTTCGCACCTTTTCTTAAAAGCATAGCATACACATCATAACATCATGCCTTAACATTTCCTTAACCATTTCAAGGATCTCGAGGGCCTGTGATGCAGGTTATGATAAATCAGATGTCTAGCAAGGGGCAAGGGGATTTATTTTCCTCTAGCCAATATCGTCAGAAGATCAAAACTCAACAACTTGAGTCAGGGGCCATGACCCACTTGATATGGTGAGCTTGACTATTGTAGAAGGACTCTCAACGATACAAAGTTCTTCAATCAAAGCTCCAAAATTCAACTTCTGACATTTTCTTGTTTACCCCGCGAGATCCTTGAAAACATTGCATACATATATAATACATATCATTGCATAAGCAGGTTTCAAAGGAGGTCACTCATGTTCTCGCTGTTTATTTTAGCAATGTCTCTCCAACAAGACAACAGAGATCTCCAAGCTCAAGATGCCCATTTCAAGGAATTTCTCCTAAATCTATCCAAGGGGCAAGAAGACCTGAAAACACTCTTCGCCGGGAATCTGACCAAGGAACGTCCTGACAACAACAAGGATGAACAATTTGAACAACTGCAAGATGAGGTAGAAGCAATGAGAATCCAAATGCTGGGGCAAATGGCTCTTATCCAAAACATAGCTCGAGGACAAGAAGGGCTAAGAGCCTTCCTCAACAAGCTTCACTAAGATGGATGCAGATCCATGAAACAAACAGTTAAAATTGGGGATCAAGGCATTAATCATCCCCCAGTGAGAGAAGAGGTTGGTTTGGTCAGGAACAAACCTTTCCAGATTGCTACTACATCACAAGCCCAACCATAACCTCGCCAATGACAACAGGGAAATCAATGTAAGAAGAATAAATCTGAAAGACGCTTCACTGAAATCAACATGTCATTGGCTCAAGCATTGCAACGCCTGTTGAAGGCCAAGTTGGTTATGTTAAGGGACCCTCCTTAGAATCCCAACATAGCCTCCCAAAGGTACAATCCAAATGCAAGATGTGCATATCACTCCAACAGTCCTGGACATGACACCAACAGTTGTTGGGTGTTGAGAAATAAAATTCAAGACCGGATTGATGAAGGAGCGCTAGAATTCGCACAAGACGGTCAAGCTGAGTTCTTCTGCCATCCCTCTAAGGCATACCATCTGAAGTGACAAGCTCTCACAAGAAGACTTTTCATTCATTAGAATTTTCAATGTGTAATTTTCTTTTGATTTGTTTGAACATTTATTCATATCAAACCTCGTTATTTCATCAATGCATTGCACATGTTTTTCTTGAATCAATTCATTCGTATTCACTATTTCAAAAACACGTTCTTATTTCCTTTCGTGATGTTCAACTCTCGATTAAAAACTCTAAGCCTTAGAGGGAGGATGACGAAAATGATACCACAATCTCTACAATATGCTTTTGTACAGACCTCGCTGACGATGTACATGCGTTGTTTCAAATCCTAAATAGTGGAGTTATAAGGAAGATAATCCCTAGTCAACCCCTTTGAGCCAAAGAAGTAGGAGTTTTTATTTTCACACAAATTAAAACCCTTAATCATAACCTGGAGCAGGGTAGTTTTCTTAGTTAATTCAGAGACGCATTCAGTTACAATCCGCCGCTTCGTACACGATGAATGGCATCGAAGACGATGATGGTTCTGTATAATCGTCAAGACAGACAATCATTATCTCTCGAAATAAAAGCCCATTAAGTCAAAACCTATGAAGGAGACTTAAGAGAAAAATTGGGACATCCCGCTGACTGTAATCACAAAAGAAACAGTTCAGGCAAAAGAAGGGATAACGAAAAAAAAAGAGGTTACTACAAATCCTCGACAAAAAGAAGATTACAAAAATGACTGCCTTTTCAAAAAAAATGTTCAATTTCTGAATCATCACCAAGTATCAGAGTAAAGATTCCAGACTCAACCGGGATCTAAACGCGTAATTAACAGAACATAGGACTGAAAAACATCACGAAGAGCGGGTTGGGTACAAATAAAATTTGAGCCTTTATCCTTTGTTTCTTGAACCGTGAACCAGGCCACGATATAACCCTTAAAAGTCCTAGCTGAAGCATGGGTTAGTTTGAGAGCATACTATTACAAAGGTATTCTGACTCCTGTAGGCTTTGTTACGAATCCTGAGTTGATATCACATTCTTGCAAGTTTCGTTTTACTACACAAAACACATTTTCAAAAAATTTTCAAGACAAACATGAGTTTTGCATTCTTTAAATGACATTGTTTGCATATGACTAATTATTTGACAATAGAGAAATCCGCACAATGGATATTCAATGAACAAACATCCTCTCAATGGACAAAATCACCTCAGCGGGAAAGACTCTTCCAATAACAAGTCTTCCATAAGCAAGGGGCATGACATGATGTCTAAACACACCTGGGGTAGTCTCTCCAAAAGTGCCAAATAACCAGAGGCAGATCTCCATCTGAATTTCTTAGGGCATTACGTACGCATTCCAACAATGAATCATGTGCCATCAAGAAAACATTTTTGACAGTACTACAACACAACACTATGTACAATGACAACTCTCTACATCCTGAAAGCATGGACATAGTCGGAAAATACTACGCATGAAAAAAAGACCCGCTAGGTTGACACACCTAGGAAAAAATAAGGGAATCCCGGCGAACCAAAAGGGTTCAGGAAAAAGTTAGGGATATACATAAAAAAATATGTACACCTGGCAAGTCGAAAACCTGAAAAGGCGGCTTGGGCAAAAAGATATCCCGGTGGATTGAAAACCCGAAAGGACGGTCCAGGCAAAAGTTAGGGATTTAAAATGTACGACTATGTCCCGTCACCTGTCTATCAGTGGAAGACTTATACCTTGATCAGCATTCGTCGAGAAACGGTTCAGATACAATCCAGATACATATATTATTCTGCTACTTATTCAAGATTTTCATACATCGAGAAACGGTTAAGATACGACCCAGATACGGATGTCATTCTGCTACTTATTCAAGATTTTCATACATCGAGAAACAGTTCAGATACGATCCAGATACGGATGTCATTCTACTACTTATTCAAGATTTTCATACATCAAGAAACGGTTCAGGTACGATCTAGAGACGGATGTCATTCTAACACTCATTCGACACATGTTTCAAGTACAGTTCATATACGATCCAGAGATGGATGTCATTCTGACACTCATTCGACACATGTTTCAAGTACAGCTCAGATACGATCTAGAGACAGATGTCATTCTGACACTCATTCAACACATGTTTCAAGTACAGTTCAGATACAATCCAGAGACGGATGTCATCCTGACACTCATTAAATACATGTTCAAGTACAATCACGACTTAGATCCATCCATAAAATCTCCGCATGTACTTTTTCCATCATGGTACAAGGGGCGGAGACAGTTGGAAGCGAAGTCACTATCACATACAAGCCAGTGATACCTATATTCCCCACAGAGCCAAGACAACCAAGGTCCGATCTCCGTATCCCAAAGCAGGAATTCCTTCCCCAGCAGGTTCCTTCAGAAAGCTGATATCTATATTCCCCAGCCGAGTTTTATAACCATGAGCAGTTTATAAAGCCATCTCCCGAGCAAAGTTTATTTCTCTGACAGCAGAAGCTCAATCTCCAACAGAGCTCTTCTCTCCAGCAATAGAAGTTCATCCCCAGCTGAGTTTATTTCTCCAAATCAGTAGATCTTCCAACAGAGTATCTCTCTTCCCCACAGAGTCATTCCCCCGCAGGATTATTCTCAGACAGAGTCTCCTCCGGTAGAATGTTCTCAAGCAGAATGGATGTAAATCCCCAGCTAATCATCTTCGGTCACTATCCTCAGTGGAAACGAAGAACTCAACTCCTTATACTCTCCAGCAGCAGTCCAGGATTTATTTTCCCCAGCTAGAGAATATCACAATAGCATTGCATATCCATACATCATGGCATGTGCATACATATTATACAACACAATCTCATTTATTTTGAGAACATCATTACTCAATACATTTCATACATCATAACATTACATACGACTAACTCTTTACCTTTAAGGGAAAGATGCAATCAAGTTCTCACAAGTTCTCTCTGGTTCAGTCAAACCGACACCAAGGTTTCTATTCCAGTTGAAGATAGTCCAACACTTTTCAAGATTTTCTCTGGTTCAGTCAAACCGACACTAAGGTTTCTATTCTAGTTGAAGATGTTCTAAGACTTTCATCTGGGTCAGTCAAATCGCCACTAAGATTCCCCTAATTTCTATGCCAGTCAAATTTAATCCGAGACCTCTCCCGAGTTTAGTTAAATCGATGCTAGGATTTCTTTCCCGGTTGAAGACAGCTCGAGACCTTTCCCTGGTTCAGTCAAATTGATACTAAGATTTCTATTCCAGTTAAAAAAGCTATGAAGCCCGGAAACTGACTGGATAAAATATCGTAATTTCTCCAAATTACTGAAGCCTAGGGCACGACCAGATAATGGTATAAGACACCCTGAAGCTTGGAAATCGACCAGATAATGGTATAAGACGCTGTGAAGTCTGAAGCACGACTAGATAGCGTCAAGAGACACTGTGAAACCTAGAGAACTACCAGATAACAGTATAAGGTACTGCGAAGCTTGAAATTCGACCAGATAGCAGTTTACTTGACCAATTACTATTGAAGCCTTGAAACGACCAGATGTTAGTATGCCTTAAATTCAAGTTGAAACCCAGATGCAACCGGATAACCACTTAATTCCTTCTGAGTCCTGAAGCACGACCAGATAACAGTTTTTGGGATTGCAAAGCCTGGAGCATGACCAGATAGAAAATTTAATCTCACCTCTCCAGTAAGTCACTGTAAAGCCTGGAGCATGACAAAATAGCAGTCAATCTTATTATCCTCAGCAAATCACTATAAGGCCTGGAGCACGACCAAATAGCAGTTCATTTTCATCTCCTCGACTAAGAGATGATTCCCCAGTGGAGTGGAGTAACGGACAACTGAAGTTCCTGAAATTCCATTTCTCCTAAGACAGAGACCAACATTCCTCATCAGATTCCTCCTCAACGACAGGAACAAGAATTCTCATCAAAGGAATGTCTCGGGAAATCAACATCCTCTAGATGGCATCTTTAAGCCCATCTCTGACAATTCTCCATCATATCTTCCGGATGGCATCTTTAAGCCCATCTTCGGTGACCTTCTGTCATCTCCTCCAAATGGCATCTATAAGCCTATTCCTGATACTACCTACACAGTCCAGCACCATCTCATACGAGTGCAAATTTCTGGGCACTCTAGTGTTCAATCATCTTCCACCTTCAAATTACGAAAGGCAGACAACCAATCTACATCCTCAGGTTTTAGAAGATTGAAAAGGGGCAGATGTTTTACCCTAAAATTTTCCCTCTCATTTCACTCAAGACACGCCTCTAGAGGTCCTCAATTGCTCAAGGATGACTAAGGATTGACCAAACAAATCCTCCTCCTAAGGCAACAAGCTTCAAACTAGGGTTTCACTCCTCATCAAGATGGTTGAAGTACAAGGGTCCAAAATTCTTTACATGGTCCCAGTATGTTCTCAAGACTCTCCATGTCAAGTTTCAAGCCTTGTACAAGAAGTTTGCTCAGTCAACTGCTCAGATGCTTGAAAATTAGATGTATTAGGTCAAAAGTCAACTGTGGCTCACATACAATCAAACTTCAAGATTTTTGGTCAACATCAACATTTTGAAGTGATATCCATCATTTGATCAAGGGTTGATCATGATTCCTCAAGGAATGCCCCCAAATTCATCAAAACCCAAAAGTTGCTAAATTAGGGTTTCATATGAAAAGTCAACCAAACTTTGACCAAGCATAACTTCTTCATACTTTATCAGAAATTTTCCATCCAAGGCTAATTTTGAAGAGAATGCAATTACCTACAACTCATCCTCATCCCACAAGTTCAAAATATGCACTCATCAAAAGATATCAATTTCTACATTATAGGTCCTTTTGAAAAGTCAACAAAAACACCTTTTGGGTCAAAGATTTTTACATGAACATGGAAGACCCAATTGAGATGAAACCAAAAGGGTTGTTTAGGGGACATCCTAAGCTTTCTAAAAATTCCAAGAACACCTCTCTAGGGTTAAAATTGAGGGAGATATGTATTGTCAAAGTTTACCAATTTCTGGAAATGTGCATGAAGTCAACATTGATAAAAATGACTTTTTTTCTAAATGGGCCCATGTTTTCTTGTTTGAAACTTGTTCCTAAGATGGCCCACGACCCCTGATCTTATCCACCTATTATTTTATTACTTTTATTATTTATTTTGATTTTTTATTCATTTAAAGCAAAATAAATCAATTTAAATAGTAGAATAATCAAATAAATCAAAGATTTGATTTTATGAGCATATTATGAGTTCATGGACAACTAGAAAATTAAAAAATTTGCGCAAGAGCCAATTGATTGGAAAAGATCTTAATTTGGTCTATTTTGGAAATAAATCATACAAGACAAAAAATGAAATCAAATCTCCATAATTTGCAAAGATATGAGTAGTTTTTATTGACCTAATTCATTCCAATATAAGGACATAACATTCTCAAGGCAAAAAAAAGAGGATTGGGGTCGTGAAAGAAGGAGGACAAGTTTCAATTTTTTGTCAAAAAATTGCAGGTCGGTTTCGATTCTACAGGCTGTTTTAAGCAATTCCAAGACCAGCAATCCGTTCCTGGACATCTTCTGAAGCCATTCCAATCATCCTCAAGCCTTAAAACCTTCAGAAATCATGCCTTACATTGCCACAGTTTGCACCCTTATAACTCAAACTCGTTTTCAGAGTTTTATGCATTTTACCTTCGATTTGCTTGCATAAATGTATTCATAATCATGTTTGTGATCTTTTGGATAGCCTGGATTTGATTTCTAGTGCAGGAACAAGATTACGCAATTACTAGGGTTTGGAAGCTTCAGATTAGGGATTCTCCGTAGAGGAAAAATTAGGACTGATTAATGATACCAATGAACTCAGGACAAGATTCTTAGTGGGTCTATGTTTTTAGTTCTGATTAATAGTGCTTGATTTTCATTTTGAGATATTGCAGGTCTATAGTAACGCACAAAAACCGTCACTAAAGCCTATAGTGATGGAAATTGCTGTTGGTAAAGGGCTATTGTCTAAAACGATGAAACATGGAAGAGGATGAAGGCGTGTCAATATCTGAATGGTGGATTTGAATCACGCGTGTTTTTTTTTATTTTTTCAGTTATACACTTTGTTTTTATATAATATGCATTGTTATTATTATATTAACAACTAAAACATGTAGCCCAGTGGTGAAGTGTGCGTTGGAAAGTGGAGAGGACCTGGGTTCAATCCCAGGTCCCAGCATTTTGTTATTTTCTTAACATTTGAATGCAGATCTTGTACTTTACACAACCAAGCGCCTTCCATGCACTCCAACCATCCAGCCAATGGATCATTGCCTAGCCAGATCCAACGCCCATCAAGGGATGACCACGATGCACCATCAACAAGGACCTGTACCGAATCAAACATGGGACTGGGCTCAACTCTTTGGGCCTTACAAATTCAACGATGCACCCCCTTTTTCAGATTCCAAACAGGCCCAATTTAATTCTTTTCTCTTTATTTTCTTATTTTTATTATTTATTAATTATTTTCTTTTTTTTATAAAATAACCCAAAAAATCATTTTTATCATAAAATCAAAAATCATTTTTTTTCATAAAAATATTTTATTTCCTTAATTAATTAGTTTAATTATTTAGGGAAATTTAATCTTTTTTTTCATAATTAAAAATAATTAGAATTAGGGTTTAATTTGTACATAACCTAATTAATTTTTCCTCAAAAAACTAACCTAAATCTTTTTCAACTAGATTTTTTAGGTTTGCTAATTATTCTCGTATTTAATTCGTCGGACGCATTTTTTAATTTCCTTTTTATTATTATTGTAATTGCTCCGAGTTTGTAATAGTAATTAGGGTTTTAAATTCCACATCTTTATTTTCAGTCCAAAATAATTATGTATCTGCAAAAGCCTTGTAATAGGTAGGACTTTAAACTTTCCCGCATTTTAATTTCCGCAAACTATAAACGGCCTAGATATTAATAAGATTGTATGGAAAGACAAACTGAAAATTAATACGGTAGAAAACCCTAAATGTGCAAAGATAAATTAACTGAAAATTACACTCGCACATGCTCACTCCACTCCGGTTTCCTTCGGTAAATGGTCATGAATTATAGGGTTTGTTAGTGGTTATGTCTAGCCCTGAAAGGTCTAAAATGACCCATTCGGATGTTGCCTCGGAAAAAGATCTTTAAGGCTTTAGGATGATTACTAACATTTCCTAACATTGCTTTTGTGATCGTATTTATCCCTTCTAATGTCCCTAAAAAAACTCCAACGACGATGCTACCTATTTCTCAATAATGTGATAGCATTGTCTAAAAGGAAAACGAACAGACCTTTTTCGAGTAGGTAGATGAGTTCCTAGGTACTTGCTCAAACAAACAAGAACTTTTTCACACCAACACTTTCCAAACAAAGTTTTGAAAAACAACTTCGTAACACTCTTGAGGACAGAAACAAGGGTTAAAACGAAGTAAAACCAAACTTTTCAAAACAAGCACGCACAAGAAATTTCAAAATGAGAAAGTACCTAAGAGCCCATGGAAAACCACGGATAGAAAGGGTGCTAAAACCTTCCCTTTCTATAATCTACCCGCCGTACTCAGAAACATCTCGAAAAAGGTTTTTTCTTTTCTTTTTGCTTTTCCTGATTGAATAAAATAAAAGTCGGCGGCGACTCTTGCTTACCGCGACACTTTGTGAACAAAAAACACAAACCAATATTAACAGTCGGTTCTGCCACCGTATCACATTGATGTTTTGGGTACATGAGCTTCTAAAGCTGCAACAACAATGTCTGGATCATGGGATCCACCAAACAACTTATGATGCAATGACAGAGAGGATGCTCTTTTCTGACCCTGTCAATGGGTAATAAGATTCTAGGATGTCGATTCAGCATTATTTCACATATAAGAGAAGGAAAACAAATGGGCAGCTTCACGACAGTATATGCAGCATGTTTCACGACTTGATCAAAAATGTATCTTCCATAATCACGACTTGAGAGATAATGACTGTCTGTCCTTACGATTATACAGAACCAACACCGTCTTTTGTTTCGGAAGGACTTCTTTGATGCCATTCATTGTGCACCCGGATCAACTGAGAAAACTACCCTGCCCCAGGTTATAATTAAGGGTTTTAATTTGTGAAAAGAAAAACTCCAACTTCTTTGGCTCAAAGGGGTTGACTAGGGATTATCTTCCTTATAACTCCACTGTTTAGGATTTGAAACAATGCATGTACCTCGTCAGCGGGGTCTGTTCAAAAGCATATTGTAGAGATTTTGATATCATTTTCGTCATCCTCCCTCTAAAGGCTTAGAATTTTTTTCAAGAGTTGATCATCACAAAAAAATGAAAGCAATTTGAATATAGTGAATATGAATGGGTTGATTCAAAATAGACATATGCAATGCATTGATAAAGTAATAAAGTTTGACATGAATAAATGTTCGAACAATCAAAAGAAAATCACAGCTTGAAAATTATAATGAACAAAAAGCCCTCTCTTGTCAAAACTTGTCACTTCAAATGGTGATCCTTGGAGGGATGGTAGAAGAACTCAGTCTGACCATCTTGTGTGAATTCCAATGCTCCTTCATCAATCAGGTTTTGAATTTTATACTTCAACTTCCAACAGTCGTCAGTGTCATGCCCCAAGCTGTTAGAATGGTATGCACACCTTGCATCAGGATTGTAGTTGGGTGAAGAAGTCTTAGGATTCTGATGAGGTCCTACCAACGTCACCAGATTCAATCTCAACAGGTGTTGCAAAGCTTGGGACAGCGGCATGTTGAGCTTGGTAAATGGCCTCTGATTAAACCGTTGTTTATGGCAAGGTTGTTGTTGGACCCGTGAGGTAGTAGCAACTTGGAGAGGTCCATTCTTCACCATACCAAACTCTTGTCTTCTTGGAGGCTGATTAATGATTTGATCCCCAGTCTTGACCGTTTGCTTCATACTGTTGTATCTGTCTTGATGAAGCTGGTTGGTAATAGTTCTCAGCTCTTCTTGTTCCCGAGCTAAGCCTTGGATAAGAGCCATCTGCCCCAGCATCTGGGTTCTCATTGCATCTACCTCAGCTTGCAGATGTTTCAGCCGTTCGTCCTTATTGTCCTCAGGACTTTTCTTGACCAAATTCCCCATGAGGAGTGTTCTCAACTCTTCCTGCCCCTTGGATAGGTTTAGGAAGATTTCCTTGAACTGAGTCTCTTGAGTATGAAGATCCTGGTTGTCTTGTTGGAGAGCCATTGCTGAAATAAACAACGAGAACATGAGAGACCTGTACTGGAAGCCCTGTTATGCAATGATATGTATGATATATGTATGCAATGTTTTCAAGGATCTCGCGGGGTAAACAAGAAACTGTTAGAATTTGAATCTTGTAGCTTTGATTGAATGAACTCCATGTTACTGAGAGTCCTTCTTCAAGAGTCAAGCTCACCATATCGAGTGGGTCATAGCCCCTGACTCAAGTTATCGTGTTCTGATTTCTAGACAACCTTGGCTAGAGGAAAATAAATCCCCTTTGCCCCTTGCTAGACATTTGATTTACCATAACCTGCATCACAAACCCTTGAGATCCTTGAAATGGTTATGGAAATGTTAAGGCATGATGTTATGATGTGTATGATATGCGTGAAGTTATGTAAGTAAACCCTGCAATGAGTCCAAATTATTGGATAAGGACTGTAAACAAAACTTACAAGGAACTCATGCTGTCAGATAACAAGAATGTGCAAGTAGTTCAAGTTTGAAGGCACACAAGTCACACATATAGCCTTAAGTTTAGGTTGGCATGGAGTTTAGATACTACCCTCTTTCAGTTTAGTTGGTTTAAACCTGTCCTAAAAATAATAACCGGGTTCTAGAGGATCTCAATATCACTGACTACCCTCAATCGGTCATAATTCTAGTTTAGCAACCTTTTCTTAAGGACGAAATCATCGCGAGAGTTTAATCTCAATGAGTGTAGCATACTGCTACTGTTCTATGGCCAAGTTGGTCAATTTAAGGTTCTAAGGTCAGTTGGTGCTTAATGACTCCTCAGAAGACCCATATTCTCCTCGTTTCAACACAAGGGATATCGGTACAGACCAAGGCGCCACACCAACGTAGCTACTGCTTCATCCGTGTCGGTCTACGCCGGACAGATCCCTCACAGTTTATTGCTACTTACCTAAAAAGGGTACCCCCAGATCCGGGTTAGGATCTATAAAACTCCAATACAAGCCCACAAAATTAAAGCATACAATTGAAAACACAAGTGATCTAATCCTAAGGTACACCTCACTTATAATACTCCCCAGCAGAGTCGCCAGTTCTGTGATCGGTGGGAATGAGAACTGACTGTTTTGGAGTGCTGGTTCGCGTTTACGTTTGTATTCGCAAAATGTCGCGGTAAGCAAGAGTCGCCACCGTCTTTTATTTTATCCAACAAGGAAAGGACAAAAGCACAAAAAAATTCCTTTTTGAGATGTTTCTCGAGTTCGGGAGGTAGATTATAGAAAGGGAAGGTGTTAGCACCCTTTCTATCAGTGGTTATCCACGGGCTCTTAGGTACTTGCTCACTATGTTTTCAAAAATTTGCTTTTCTTTGTGATTGTGGGTTTGAAAAGAGTTTTTGTTTGAAAGAGAGTGTAAGTGCGAAAAGTTTTGTTTCTGTTTTCAAAAGAGCAAGTACTTAAGAACATCTACCTACTCAAAAAGGAATTAAACTGTGCAAATGTCCTTTAGACAATGCTATCCCACTATTGAGGAGTAGGTAGCACCGTCGTTGGAGTTTTCGGGTCAATTCGATTTAAGGGACGTGTGGCCACTAAAGTAATGTTAGAACGCCTTAGCGGTAACCCTAATGTCTTAGATCATTTTTTATCGAGGCAACCGTTTCGAGGCAACTTTGATCTTTAGACAGGAGGGCGACCTCTAAAACTTCCTATACTCAATGACCACGTTCGAGGCAACCAAGTGAGGCGTACCCTAAGAGTGGCATGTGCAAGTGTGTCAATTTTCATTTTATATTATCTTTACATGTCATGGTGAGCTACGGTTGATTTTAAGTTAAGATAGATCTTGTCATGCATAGCCTATTAGCATACATCTAGCAGTTAATAGTTGCGGAAAATAAAACTAAGCTATTACAAGGCGTCGGGTATTTACATCGCCAAAAACAAACCCTTGAAAAGTAAATTGCAGGAAATTAAATAAAAGCGGTAAAAAGTCCTAAGTTAAAGCTATTACATCCTCAGAATAATTACATTATATGGAATATGAATCAAAAAAACAATACGCGCGAGAAAAATTGAATCAGAGAGTTTTTAGGGTTTTGACCCTTTTTTTAAGAAAGAAAGAGAATTTTTTTTATTAATAACCAAGTATTAAAATAATATTTCGCAAATAACCGGGTTTCGGAAAAAATTACGCAAATAACCATGTTTGAGATGGCTCCACAAAGGAGGAGCCATCTCAATTGGCGCATGCACCTCTTTTTTTAAGGGAGGCGCCATCTCACTTGGCGCCTAAGTGCTTAGGGCAAGCCCTAAGCCAAGTGAGATGGCGCCTATGTACAAAATTAGGGAAAAAATTATTTTTTTTATTTTCTTTCCTGCGCGTTGCCTATTAGACAGAGATCAACAAAATGGATTTTTTATTTTAAAAAAAATAATTACATTCAACTGTTTTACATTAAAAGAACAGTAAAAAAATGGATACAAAAAATACTGGGAAAAAAAAAGATACATCAGTGATCCCCAGGAACCCGGTAATGACCCCCAGTTCCGCATCCCCGTCCTTGCCTTTCTCTTGCTGGGTGCCGTCTCGTTTCCTGCTGCGGCAAGGTTGATGGCCCAGCGAAGTCAATGCGATCCGAATCCATAAAATCAGTAAGATCTCCATATCTCGAAGATCCGCTCTAGTACAGTCGGTTACCCATACCCTCCAAGTTTGGTCGTGTTGGCGGTGGGTGGGGTTCCATGGTTGGTCGGTAGCATTGGTCGTCTGAGTATGGGGGGTAGAAAGGAAATGGATCTTGGGGTGTTTGGTATTGTGGATGTTGGGTTGTTTGGTGATATGGTGGTTGATGGTAGGTTTGGTCGGCTTGGTCATAATCTTCTGAAATTCCCATATCAGGGCTAAGGCTGGATGTTGAGGGCGCCATATTGGGATATGTGGAAGACTGAAATTGTGTCTGGGGTATGTGGGTGTGCTGGTATTGGGGTTGGTATTGTGGTTGGGTTTGAGGCATATCTGGGTATTGGTAGTTTGGCGGTGATTGTGGTTGGTAGTACGGCATTTGATTGTAGTTGTGTTGTGGTGGGGAATGTGGTTGTGTGTTTGTTGGTCTGTTTCTTCTTGGGGGTTGGTTTGAGGTTGATGGATTTTGGGTTTGTTGATGGGGAATCGAGGGTTGTGCCCATTGTGTGCGTGGGTCAACCAAGTACCTCGGATGAGACACGTGCATATCTGGGTTACTAACCGACCTGTACCACGACATATATTGATCAGTGTGTCGCATGTTACCTTGAGTAAGGAAAACCGGGGATTGCAAGATGTAGCGGTGACGCCTTTGCCACATTTTACACCATTCTGGAGCAAAGTCTTTCCAGTTGGTAAGACCCCACTGGGCGTCGACCCTTTTTAGATGCCAGGGGGACAAATCTGTTGGATCACTTGGTATCTCTTGGATCATTCCGAACTGCATCTTCACACGGTCGCTGTGGTGCATCTCCACAATGTTGAACCGAATGAGTGCAGTCTTTGCAGTCCAAGTTGCTGCATCCTCTGGGTTTGGAGAATGGCCCAAACCCAAATATGGTCTCCAGACGAACTGCGATAAAATTTAAATCAGGTAAGCGCAAAAGTAATGTATAAATAATTAAAATGAACAAAAGTTAAAAGCTACGACGTATGTCATCTGGGCCTAAGTGATCCAACAGATTCCGGTAGAGTGCGACATTGAATCTGGGATTCTTGCCGTAATCCATACCCCTCACGCAGTACCTAAAGGAAATGAAAAACATGTTATTTTTAGCATATATTTTGGAAAGAGCAGAATAGTTATAAATGCTATAACTTAATGACTTACTTTGTTGCGTACGGGAAACCAAAAGTGTTGTTGTTGATGGGGTTTAAGGACTCCATCCTCCACCAACCCCAGGCTTGTAGTAAAAATGCGCACCCATAAAATGTACATTTTTCCTTGACTGCGTTTTTGCACAAGGAACTGTACAGGTGGGCTAATACTGCAGAACCCCAACTATATTTTCTAGTTTTTTTCGAAATTTTTTAGTAAATGTAGTACATGAAATTTACACTATTTCCCGTACTTTCGGGAAATAAAAATGTACCAAAAAGTATCATAATATACGTTCTGGCTTTTACTACTCGGTCATTCTCTGAGGAATTTTCATTTAATTCCATACTTGCATAATGCCGTTTCAGGTCAGTGAGTAGTATTCCCTGCCCTCTTGCTCCACCACCTTCTACCATGTCCCTACCCAACAGTTCTTCACACAGTGAGTTGGGTTGTTGAACCGACCCGTTCACCGCCTTACCGTCGATAGGGAGGCCCAGTAGCATGTACACATCTTCGAGAGTGATGGTACATTCACCTATTGGTAGGTGAAATGTATGGGTCTCCGGTCTCCACCTCTCCAACATTGCAAGAATGAATTTTGAGTCAATGGTGCAGTTGGAGATCTTTATCACATGTCCAAAACCTGCATATTCCAGATAAGGGACGATAAATGGGTCGGGAGCCAGGTATTTGTGCGAACGGATTCTGAATCTTTGTGTATCCTGAGATCATAATTAAACAAGTGTAAGATTAATTAAGATGAACAACACGTTATTTGAAGTATGAAAAATGTATAACCAAAGAAGAGACTTACAAATGCAGCAATGTTTTCCCTTGTGCCTCTGTGAGTATCTCCCATTGTTAGAAGAGCCATTGTTCAGAATGCTTGAGAGAATGAAAGACTTAGGAAGAAATAGAGAGTATGATAGACTTAAGAAATATTTCGTAGCAGAGAGTGAGAGTTGTGTGGGTGTGAGAGATGTTTCATAAGGTATGTATTTATAGGCAAATAAGTTTGATGTAGTGGTTGCATGCCTGCGATGTGTCACATTTGCATGCTTAGGGTGTTACACATATGCATGCATGCATTTACAAAAAATGTAAGGTGTCACTCTTGCAGGCTAGGTGGCAGCCCATGCATGTATCACGATTGGACAGTAAGGGAGGCGCCATCTCACTTGGCGAAAGAGTACAAAAATGAATGGTGTCGCCACCCAATTTGGCGAATAAGAGGTGTCACTTCTTACAGCATTGGCTCAGGCTACGTGACAGCCTTTGGGATTCCTTTCTTTGTTGCATGCAAGGCCATTGGAGTTGATGGGTGGAGTCTTACACAAAACATTTATGTGTGCAGAATAGGGCCAGGATAGGTGGCAGGCTAGGTGGCAGCATAAGCCCATGCATGTATCACGATTGGACAGTAAGGGAGGCGCCATCTCACTTGGCGAAAGAGTACAAAAATGAATGGTGTCGCCACCCCATTTGGCGAATAAGAGGTGTCACTTTTTACAGCATTGGCTCAGGCTACGTGACAGCCTTTGGGATTCCTTTCTTTGTTGCATGCTGTGATACGGTGGGAGAACTGACTATGGTTTTGCGCTTGTTTTCGCAAATGTTTCGGTTGAGCAAGAGTCGCCACCGACTTTTTATTTTATCCTAAGGAAAGGTTAAAAAAGCACAGCAAAAACCTTTTGAGATGTTTTCTTGGGTTCGGGGAGTAGATTATAGAAAGGGAAGGTATTAGCACCCTTTCTATCCATGGTTATCCATGGGCTCTTAGTTACTTGCTTAGATCACCTGCCTTTTGTTTTCGATTGTTTTAAATGGTGCTTTGTGTGTGGGTTTGAAAATGTTTTGAAAAAGAGGCCAATGTGGTGGCAACCTTTGTAATGATCCATGTGGGGATGTATACAAAAGGTGTATGTCTTTTGAAAAAGGTTTTCATTTGTTTTTTGAAAGTTTGTTTTGAAAGTGTTGTGAGGTGTGGTTTTGAAATTAGGCAAGTGTTTTGTTTGCAAGATTGGTTCAAGTAACTAAGAGGTTATCTACTCCTAAATTTCTCAAAAGATTATTGCTATGTCTTAACCCTTTTAACAAGTTTGTTCCACCATTGAATTTGGTGGACAACCTTATGTTAGGATGTGAAAGGGACAGGTGCGGGTCATCGTTTAGACCATAATTGCAACGGCGTTAAATGTCTTTGGGCAATTTTCTTTAAGGGACTTGATCATTTATTTTTTGTTTGTTTTGAAAAGTTTTATCGAGGGACTATGATCATTCAAATTGTTTGCTTTGCCCAAAGAAGTTCAACATACAATATGGTCCAATTTTGAAAGGCAACAAGTGGAATACCCTAGGGGGTGCAAGTGTGATTTATGTGTCCATTTTCATGCTTGTTTATCTTGAGATTAGGTCATAACTATTTTTGTCGTTTTTCGCATACAAACCCTAATTCTAACATGTTATCATTAGAAAGCAATAAAGTGCGAAAATAAATTTACTAAGCTATTACAAAACCAAATATGGGAAGGGGGGTACAAATGTTCAAATGGGGATATTGACAAGTAATGTAAACCTAAATTATTACATCATTTTGAATATTTGCAATTTAATCAATGTACAAAAATTAAATAAGAATGCAAGATGCAAAAGAAATGTTTTGTATATGTATGAAAAAATATTATTTATGTAAAAGAGAAAAGAAAATAAAAATATATTATTTTTTTTTTGGAGTATTTTGAATTTAGGGCAAAAACCCTAATTTTAATGAAAATGGATATTAATTGATTTAATACAAACATTTATTTATCATGTACAAAAAATTAAAATAATGAAGTATATTATGAAAAAGGTATTTTGTATCAAATATTAATGAAAATGAAAAAATCAAGTATTTTTATATTTTTAGCTTAAATATATTAATAAACATATATCTATATATATATATATATATATATATATATATATATATATATTAATTCTTAAGTATGTATTATACACAAAATAATATATATTTAATATTTTAACAAAATAAAATAAAAAAAATATTTTTATGTGAAATATTTTCAGAAGGTAAATAAAAAGATAAAAAATGTATTTTACACTATTTTCCTATATTTATTCTAATAATAGTATATATAATATTTATGTTCAAACAAGAGAAATAAACAAATAAATATGCAATAAATACAAAAAATGATGGAAAAAATATTTTCAAAATTTTAATAAGCTGAGAAAAAATAAACAAGTCAAACAAAAAAGAAAAAGTCAAAAAGAGTCAAAAATGAAGCAAATGGGCTCAGGGGGTTCATGAGTAATGAAGTGGTGCAAATAAGAAAAATTTCCAGCCCCAGCCCAGAAGACCTGTCTTCTTCAACCTCTGAACAATATCCTTCAAGCAAACACGCGTTTTTTATCTCTGGATTCCTGGACTTTCAAGCAAAACTCATAACATGAAAAGTGTAGAGCATCAAGAGACGGTTTCAACCATATAAAGAACTTGACCTAACTCTCTAAGATGAGGGAGAATTTCTCCTCCCCCAATTTCTGACCTAGCTTTTCATCAATGTTCAGACATGAAATTCTCTAAGCACACGAAATATAAATGAAATCTAATCATATGAGCATGTTCAGGGCTATGATTGTGACATGTTTTCTTCACAAACCTAAAGCTAACAATGCCTAATAAGGGAGATAGAACTTCATGAATGTACCTGTTCAGTTGGAATCGAGCTTTGCAATGGAGGATGTTTCAGAGTGAAATGATGACTTGTATAGCTTCCTTGAAGTGTAAGGATGTTTTTCCAAGTCCTACTTTGTCTTGAAACTCCCTGAATCGAGCTAGTGAACTCCAACTGCAAAACAGAAATTTAAAAATGGTGAAGTGGCTTGGAGGTGTTACAGGTCAGATTTCAAGTCATGGTTAGCTTGCCTAGGTTGTAAGGAAGGTAGAGAAACAGGTTTGGGCAAGAATGCTTGAAGGGATTGAGAGATAGCACTCAATCTGCAGGGGTTGCCCTGTTTGAGCAGTTTCAAGGTGATTCTGAGATGGAGGGTGCTTGAGAGGCCAAGGGCTCGTGTGTTAGCTTGGATATGTTCTATGGAATGTGTTTGATAACTTCTTTCTTGTGTGCTTAAGCTGAGATGAGATATGGTACAAGTTATGGACTTTTCTTGAACTTGAAGCAAACAAAAGCAAGTTGGCTTTCTAGGTTAGTAGAGGACCCCCTAATGTGCTGCATAATCCTCTCTTGATCAGTGTGTTATGCACATAATCTTGTGCCAAGCAGATTTTCCATGTACTTTCTTGATTTGCAATTGGACATAAAGTTAATCTTTTCAAAAATGGAAAGTTCACTTTATCTAGTTTAGGATTAATCTTGCATACAATGCTTGCACTCAAAGAACAACACTCTAACACATTGAATATGCATTAAATTATTGAGTGTGGAATGGTTCAAGGACCTGTAATCAAGCATAAAGCAAGCTGAGTTCAAATTTGCAAAGTTATGAACATGTTTTGATGAAGAACAAAAGTGAATTTTTGCCAACTTGTGAAATTCGAATCTCTCAAGTTATGAGGTTGTTTGATGAATTCTTGGACATTTTGGAAAGCTTGGAATGTATACTACAATCCATCTTTGAAATGCAAGTTGAAATTCCAAGTGGAAGGGTATGAAAAGTGGCCTTGAAGTGGGGTAGAAAACCTTGTCAAAATAGGTTAAAATTTCACTAAGTTAAAAATGGTTTAGTGCCCTTATTCAAAAAATTGTAACTTGAGATACAAGCTTCAAATGAGAAAACTTTGTGAATCAAAGTTGTAGATCATGCAACAAGCTACAACGTTCATGTTTTGACTTTTGTTTGAATCCAAATGGATCTTGGTGAAAAGATGGGGCAAAGTTGGGAAAAAATTAGGGTTTTTTCATAACTTAGAAAAATTCTAAGTTATGAAAAATTCCATTTTCTAACCCTAATTTGCATTTTGTGATTTCTTGGTGAACAAGTTTCATGATTTGATATATTTTGATGAAAAATGAATCTTGACTCTTGATTTTGACCAAAAAGTCAAAGTTTGACTTTTCAGTATACAGTCAAAATTGATCAATTGACTGGGAAATTCAACTGTCAATCTTGTGTACTTGGGATCTTTTGAGCTTGATGAACATGTCAAGATAATTCCATGGGGTCCTTGAGTCCATATGTGAGCTTGATTTGCCATTGGCTAGGTCAAACAGTCAAAAATTACCTTTGTGCAGTCAAAACCCTAAAAATGACCATTTTGCCCTTTTGGTGATCTGATCAAATTTCTTGTGGAATTGTGATCCAAACTTGATCAAATGGTCCATATGAGTTCAATATGTTGATGTGGGTCAAATTTCATGAGTTTTGACTGTCAATTGGCCACAGTTGACTTTTTCCCCAATACAGTTGATTTCTAGGTCAACTGTCCAATTGACTGGGTAAAACTTGGAATCAAGACTTGAAACTTGGTAAGGACAAACTTGGGAGTCCAATATGAAACATGAAAGTCATCTTAGGCATTTTAGGTCAAAACATCCTTGGGCAAACACAAACCCTAATTTGGGGTTAGCAGTGCAAGGAGGAGTCTTGAGCAGATGAAACCCTAACTGGATCTTGAACTTCAAGAGTTTTGTGTTGAGGAAATGGGAGGGCAAATTTTGGGGTACAACAGTTACCCCTGTTCAATCTTCTTGGACCTGAAGAGTTAGATTGGCAAGTTTGCCTTTCGTGACTCGAGGGTAAAAGGAGATTGGACACTAGAGTGCCCGGAAATTTGCACTCGCATGTTTGAAGTATCAGCAACGTGATGTCGGGAATGGGCTTATAGATGCCATTTGGAGAGATGGTGGATAGAGAGATGGACTTATAGATGCCATCTGGAGATGTGACAGAACCTTGTCGGGAATGGGCTTATAGATGCCATTTGGAAAGTGTCGATCGCATAAGAGATTCCTTAGCGAGAACTTGTGTGTTTGAGAAAGACGGATGTTTTCCTGGCTTGTTACAGGTGTTTGATCTTCAGTCTCCTTATGCAGATATGCCCTGGCTAGATACAGGTATCGAATCTACAATTGGTTGCTCACAGATGTGCCCTGGCTGGATACAGGAGTCGAATCTGGAAATAGTCGTCAATAGATGTGCCCTGGCTGGATACAGGAATCGAATCTTCGAACTCTTCAGACGTGCCCTGGCTAGATATAGGAATCGAGTCTGGAAACGTGGTCAACAGATATGCCCTGGCTGGATACAGGAATCGAGTCTGGAGATGTTGTAGTTGATAGATGTGCCCTGGCTGGATACAGGAATCGAATCTTCGAACTCTTCAGACGTGCCCTGGCTAGATACAGGAATCGAGTCTGGAAACTGATCACTCTCAGATGTGCCCTGGCTAGATACAGGTATCGGATCTGGAATTGTGACAGTTGAAGGTAGTTATTTTGTGGATTGTCTTTTTCCTGAAAAGGCAAAAAACATAAGTTGCATGCAATGTCATGATGTATGATATGCATGATATCATGATGTTCAACATGAGATAGTGTTGTATGCACTTTATCATGTATGTAAGCAAGATGTATGAAAATGTGAAATGTTTGTGAATGTAATTTCGTCTTAGGAAAATAAATCCTTGACGAACGGCCGGGGAGCTACTCCGTGGAAGAGGTACTTGGCCGAAGTTTATGAGAGGCCTGCTGAGGACTTTGATGATGGATTCCGCTGGGGATAATGATGATAAACTCCGCTGGGGATTGAAGGAACTTTGCCGAGGGCGGTCTTCCGTGGTTTTTAGCTGAGGATAACCCAGTTATAAGTCCTTGTGAGGAAATAACTCTAAATAAACTCGGGAGAGACGTCCGTACTCCGCAGGGGATAAGCTTCCAGAACCTACTGGGGATGAGCTTTAAGACCTGCCAGGGAATGTTATGCTTTTTCAGGATTAGCAGAGAGTCAACTCCGCTTGGGGAAAGTATTGCTGAATCTTGTCTTTACTCTGCGGGGAGTTTGAGATGATTTGGCCACATTCTTCAGTTGAACCTACCTTGGTACCTTGGCGGACAAAGCAACCAGACTGCATTAGACAACTTCACATTGCCCCCTATCTCTGATGTCACCTGTAATCAATCTCTTGTTTCATATGTAAACATTTATGAATCAGCAATTTAATGTCAAATGCATATATCAAGAATGAACATTGGACGTTCTTCGCAAGACAAAACAGAAAAAGGAAAACAATGGTAATCTGTATGGACAAGTGAATTTGTATTGATTTAAACTTTGCCTGTGAATAGGCGTTTTTGTACAAGAGGCTGACATCCTAGTAAGAGGACGCCGCCAAATAACATAGGGTTTACAAAAAAAGGAAACAAAACAGCTATGTGAACAATCCCACTGGGTTCCAATTCTGCTATCGCCTTTATGTCTTCGAACGTCTCATCGCTTTGCTACCTAGTTGAAGACGAAGCTGATTGGTCGATGCCGAAATCTGAGCCAGATAGTTGATGCCGAATTCCGGATGCGAAGTGATCCAATGAGACATAGTGTTACGCTTTTATCCCTAACTTTTGCCTGGACCGCCCTTTCGGGTTTTCAGTCCACCGGGATACCCATTTTTGCCCAAGCCGCCCTTTCAGGTTTTCGACTTGCCGGGTGTACAGATTTTTATTCATTTCATCCCTTATTTTTGCCCGAACCCTTTTGGTTCGCCGGGAAGCCCTTATTTTTGCCTAGGTATGTCAACCTAGCGGGTCTTTTGTTTATGCGTAGTATTTTTTCACTATGTCTGCATTGGCGGGGTGAGGAAGGTCGTCACCATCCATGGTGGTCAGGATCATGGCTCCTCCTGAGAACACACGTTTAACCACAAATGGCCCTTCGTATGTAGGGGTCCATTTGCTCCGGGGATCACTTTGAGGAAGGATGATGCGTTTGATTACCAGGTCCCCAACTTGATACTCTTGTGGTCTGACTCTCTTGTTAAATGCTCTGATCATTCGTTTTTGATACGTTTGACCATGACAGATAGCAGTGAGCCTCTTTTCGTCAATCAGATTTAATTGATCAAGTCGAGTCTGGATCCAATCATCTTCATTCAAGTCTGCATCCTTCATTATCCGGAGAGAGGGTATCTGGATTTCAATTGGCAAGACTGCCTCCATGCCATAGACTAAGGAGAAGGGAGTTGCCCCGGTTGACGTCCTTGCTGAGGTGCGGTACCCATGAAGAGAGAACGGTAACATCTCGTGCCAATCTTTATAGGTCACTGTCATCTTCTGCACAATTTTCTTGATATTTTTATTGGCTGCCTTTACAGCCCCATTCATCTTCGGCCGGTAGGGAGAAGAATTGTGGTGCTGTATCTTGAATTGTTCGCAGAGTTCAGTGATCATTTTGTTATTGAGATTGGTACCATTATCCGTAATGATTCTTTCCGGGACGTCGTACCGACAGATCAGATTATGCCGGATGAAACGTGCCACGACGCTCTTGGTTACTGTGGCATAGGAAGCTGCCTCAACCCACTTCGTGAAGTAATCGATCGCCACCAAGATGAAGCGATGCCCATTGGATGTCGTCGGTCGGATCTCACCGATCATATCGATGCCCCACATTGCAAAAGGCCAAGGTGCCGTTAGGACGTTCAGAGGAACCGGAGGGATATGCACCTTGTCAGCATAGATCTGGCATTTATGACAAGTTCGGGAGTGTTGGTAACAATCGGCTTCCATTGTGGACCAGAAATATCCTGCCCGAAGGATTTTCTTAGCCATGGTGTGTCCACTGGAATGTGTTCCAAATGTACCTTCATGCAGTTCTATCATAATTTTCTCTGCTTCAGCCTTATCCACACAACGTAGCAGAGTTGAATCATGATTCCGTTTGTAGAGAATGCCATTGCTGAGGAAGAATTTTGCAGCAAACCTCCTCATGAACTTCTTATCATTGACAGACGCACCTTCAGGGTATTCCTGAGCTTCCAAGTACCTCTTCACCTCATGATACCAGGGTTTTTCAATAACCTTCTCAGCCTCGAGCTCGCAGCAGTATGCCGGTTCGTCCAACTTCCAGATAATGATTCGAGGAGCCTCATTGTCCCATTTAACTTTGAACATTGAAGACATCGTAGCCAGGGCGTCCGCTAGCTGATTCTCCTTTCTAGGGAAGTGTTCGAAAGTTATTTCTTCAAAGTGGGGAAGCAAGGTCGACACATACTCCTTGTAAGGAATAAGACTCGGGTGTTTCGTATCCGACTCGCCTTTGATCTGATTGATAATGAGAGCGGAATCTCCGAAGACACTTAGAAACTTGATCCTCAGGTCGATTGCAGCTTGTAAACCCATGATACATGCCTCGTATTCTGCCATGTTGTTGGTGCAGCTGAAACATAATCGGGCGTTGAGGGGAGTATGAGTTCCTTTGGGAGATATGATTACAGCGCCGACGCCGTTACCCAAAGCATTGGAGGCTCCATCAAAATGCATAGACCATCGGGATCCTTCCTCAGGTCCTTCATCCGGTCCAGGTACTTCACAGTCAGTTACCACCATGATGTCTTTGTCCGGAAAATCAAAGTTCAATGATTGGTAATCGTCCACAGGTTGGTGTGCCAAATGATCCGCCAGTACACTTCCTTTAATTGCTTTCTGAGTTGTATACTGGATATCATATTCTGTTAAGATCATTTGCCATCTCGCTATTCTTCCAGACAGAGCGGGCTTTTCAAATATGTACTTGATGGGATCCATTTTTGAAATCAATAAGGTAGTGTGAGTCAGCATATACTGTCTAAGCCGGCGAGCAGCCCATACAAGAGCGCAGCTAGTTTTCTCAAGCAGTGAGTAACGAGACTCACAGTCGGTAAACTTTTTGCTCAAGTAATAAATAGCGTGCTCTTTTCGGCCAGACTCGTCATGCTGCCCCAGCACACACCCCATTGAATTGTCAAGCACTGTCAAGTATAGTATCAGAGGTCTCCCTTCCACCGGTGGCATAAGAATGGGTGGCTCTTGGAGATATTCCTTTATCCTTTCAAAGGCGGCCTGACATTCATCATTCCAGCGTACTACTTGATCTTTCTTCAGTAATTTGAAGATTGGCTCACAAGTAGCAGTCAGATGTGAGATGAATCGGGCAATGTAATTCAGTCGTCCTAGGAAACCTCTGACTTCTTTCTCTGTTCTTGGAGTCGGCATCTCTTGTATGGTTTTTACCTTGGCAGGGTCCACCTGAATACCCTTATCACTTACAATGAAACCTAGCAATTTTCCGGACCTCACCCCAAAGGTGCATTTGTTGGGATTCAACCTTAGCTTGTACAACTTGAGTCGGTCAAATAACTTCCTCAGGTGGTCAAGGTGCTCCTCCTCAGTTTGAGACCTTGCAATCATGTCATCAACGTATACCTCAATCTCATGATGGATCATATCATGAAATAAAGCAACCATGGCACGTTGATAGGTTGCCCCAGCATTTTTCAATCCGAATGGCATGACCTTATAACAGAAGGTGCCCCACTGAGTCACAAATGTAGTCTTCTCCATATCTTCTGGAGCCATCTTGATCTGATTATACCCTGAAAAACCATCCATGAATGAGAACACCTTGTGTTGAGCTGTATTGTCAACAAGGACATCAATGCGAGGTAGGGGAAGTCATCCTTGGGGCTAGCCCTATTCAGATCTCTGTAGTCAACACACATTCTGACCTTACCGTCCTTCTTTGGTATCGGCACCACGTTGGCAACCCACTGAGGGTAAGAAGTCACTGCAAGGAACCCGGCATCAAACTGTTTCATAACCTCGGCCTTGATCTTTTCAGACATCTCTGGACGCATCCGTCGGACTTTTTGCTTTAACGGAGGGCAATCTTCCTTGGTTGGTAGGTGGTGAACTACAATGTCGGCATCCAAACCTGGCATATCTTCATAGGACCAAGCAAAAATCTCCATGTAGTCTTGTAGCATCTGGATCAATCGTTTCTTCACGCTGAGCTCTAGATTGGCACCAATCTTGACCTCTTTCCTATCTGTCTCGGTACCCAGGTTAATTGTCTCCACCGGCTCTTCATGTGGTTGAATAGCCCTCTCTTCCTGGAGTAGCAGTCTTGCGAGTTCACCAGGCACTTCGCAATCATCTTCACCTTCGTCCTCGGCCAAGTTGATCGGATTTTCGAAGTCATAACTGGCGGTAGCAGAGCTGTTACCAGTGAGATCCAGAGTGGATTGAAACCTGTATAAGTGAGTGTGTGTAAATATAGCTGTTTTGCAATATATATAACACAGAAAGGAAAAGAGCACAAGATTTGAAATGCAACAAACGTCCAATGTTTTGATTGATGATATATGAAAATGTCATACAAAAAGCCCTCACAAATGGAGCTACGATGCCCCGGGTAGGACACCGAGCCAACAAAGTTTTAACATATTGTTTGTTACAAATTTGGAAATCAAAAGAAATTAATTACTGCGTGACAAATGTGATAGGGGTAAAATCCTTTGCCGTCCAGTTGCTTGGTCCGTTGCTGGTAGTCGGGTAGATCCAACTGTCAAACTCTGCTTCCTCTACATCCTCCTCAACAGCATTCACCCTTGAGCTGGAGATAAACACCGGAGCCTTTCTGACCTTCTCCTTGCGCACAGCCCTCTGAGCCTCTGCAGTAAAGCCCAGCCCAAACTTGTCGTTCTTCTGAGTGAAGTCAGGAAGCTGACCCCAGTTTGCACAATTGCCTTTCTGAACCACAGCCCGGGCATCCCTTAGGGAAGCCATCTTCAAGGAAACCTTCTCTTCGACTGCTGTTTCTGCTGCTGCTGAAATTGGATGCACCTCCTCGAAATGCTGAAAGGGGGTTTCAATAAACTCCCCGTCCATCTCAATGTATCTGAAGGAATTCAAATGGCTCACCATATACTCCTCTTCTCCTTGCACAGTGACGATCTTCCCCCTGACGGGGTATTTCAGCTTCTGGTGTAAGGTGGAGGTCACTGCCCCAGCTTTATGGATCCAAGGTCGACCCAGTAGACAAGAGTACGATGGACGTATATCCATTACATAAAAAGTAGAGTCAAACACTTGAGAGCCCACACGAATAGGGATGTCAACCTCTCCATGAACCATCCTTTTTGAACCGTCAAAGGCCCTGACGATGATATTGTTGGGCTTCAGTTCTAGGCCTTCATAATCCAAACGGTCTAAAGCCTTTTTCGGTAGAACATTCAAGGAGGAACCAGTATCCACCAATACATGCGCCAGAGTAGTGCCTCTGCATTCGATAGAGACATGCAGGGCATCATTGTGGTCTCTTCCCTTCGCAGTCAGGTCAGCATCTGAAAAACCCAAGCCATTGTCTGCTGTCAGATTTGCTACGCAATCAGTGAACTGGACTGCAGACGTTTCCTGCGGCACATGGGTCGTCTTGAGAAATGAGATTAAGGCTTTAGCATGGGCCTCAGAGCATAGCAATAAGGAGAGCATGGAGATCTTGGAAGGCGTATGCCCCAGCTGCTCGACAACATTGAAATCACTTTTCTTTATTATTTTCAGGATCTCCTTCACTTCTTGTTGGGAGGCCTCAGCATTTATAGGTATCGGTGCCTCCATCCGGGCAGGCTCTTCTTCAATCCCTTTGCCCCGAGCATTAGATGATTCGGCGGCAGGGGAAAAAACTTTATCAGCAACAGTAACAGGTACACTTGTAGGTGTTATAAGGAGGGGTTTTCGAATAGCGGGCGGTGCAATGTCAGGCGAGAAGAGCCTGCCACTGCGGGTGACCTTGGCTGGACCAGTGATATCGCAGATACTGGCGCCAGTGTCAAATTCTTGTTTGATTCCATTCACATATACGTCCGCCCCATAATGCCAGGGGACAGCTTTATCAGATACGTAGGGGAGAGGCCCCGGAACAGTAATAATCACAGGTGCAACAGTCATGATTTGAACAGGCTTCTTCGGGAGAGCCTTGATTGGATTATTGAAGATGGTAACCACAGAAACTTCTTTTACCGGAACCAACTGAACAGCAGACTTCTTGAATAGAATATCCTTGCTATCCATTAGGCTTTGGACGCCTAACCTCAGCAAGGGACAACCAGATAGGGAAACAGCACAGAACAGGCAACCTTCACTGCAACCCGGAAATAAACCGGCCCGCAGTAGGTTCCTTTTGACGGTCTTCAGAGGGGTAACAACTTCATTTACCGAAACAGCATACAATTCCTCCTCAATGGCATTTACTCTATGCTGGGGCATAGGAGCAGTTACAACATTTGGTCTTTCCGGTGCTTCAAACTGAATTTCCTTTGCGTCGATCAGATCTTGCACTTTGTTTCTCAAGGCCCAGCAATCATCATTAGTGTGCCCGGGACTATCAGAATGATAAGCACACCGTGCATTTGGGTTGTACTTAGGAGACGCAGTGTTGACGACCTTAGGAGCTTCTTTGAGGGTCACCAGATTGGTGGATAACAGTTGGGGTAAAATTTGAGATAAGGTCATACTTAGTCGAGTATACTGCCTCTTGGGCCTTTCGCTTCTTGGTTGATTGTACTGCTGAGGAGCAGCAACAGGTTTTGAGATGACCAAAGCATTGACGGCTTGGCGACCTTCGGGCTTGACTTGTCTTCTAGTACCATAGACGACACTTGCTTCTTTCTTAAACGGCCTCTTCTCAGCACTTGTGGAGGCAGCCTTTTGTATCTTGCCTGACCTGATGCCAGCTTCAATTCTTTCTCCCGTCAATATCAAATCTGTAAACCCAGCGGAGGAGTTACCAACCAAATGATTGAAAAACGGACCAGATAACATCCCTAGAAACATATCAACCAGCTCTCGATCAGTTAATGGAGGCTGCACCCTGCCAGCCAAATCTCTCCATTTTTGAGCGTACTCTTTGAACCCTTCACCCGTTCCTAGAGACATAACCTGAAGTTGGGTACGCGTAGGAGCGAGATCAGAATTGTATTGGTATTGTCTGTAGAATGCGGTTGCCAAATATTCCCAGTGTCGGATGCTAGTTCCATCTAATTGGTAGAACCATTCAAGCTGTGATCCCGAGAGGCTATCTTGGAAGAAGTGAATCCAGAGGTTCTTATCTGCCGTGTAAGGTTGGATCTTCCTTACGTACGACCTCAGATGTAGCTTTGGGCAGGAGACCCCATCATACTTGGCGAAGGCAGGCGCCTTAAACTTGTGTGTAATTACTACCCCAGAAGATAACCCCAAATCTCCGAAATCCAGCCCTGGTACGTTCTGAATTTCCATGGCGCTCAAGCGGTCCTCCAATTGCTTGTATCTGTCAGCAGCAGGTGGGTATTTTTCGTCGTTATAGTCCGTCTCGTTGTCGGAGACTGCGGGACTAGGAGCTCCTCCCCCTTGGGGACTGTTTTTCTCAGCAGAAGAAGTAGTTGGATCAGCTTCATTATGGAGTGTGTTCCCAAATCTGTGTCCGGTGTTGAACAGCGCAGTCCTCTTTTTCTTCTTCTTCTTCAGGAGTAGAGTCTTCAACTCTTGCTGACCTTGAGCTAGGCTTAGGACCTATCTCTTGAAACTGTGCATTTTGGGCCTGGAGGGCCTTGATTGCTTGCTCACTGGAGGAGTCTGGATTCATGATGACTGTTCAAAATAAACAGCGAAGGAGATTAAGCAACCTGTGAAATAGGGTACCTGCTATGCATATGGTGCAATGGAATGCGTATGTATGCAATGCATTCAAGGATTTAGAATATTCAAAATTTGTTGCAGACAAAAAGGAACGCACATCATATTAATAAGGAGAAATTCGTTAGTACATAAATGCCCCATGGGCCAAATATTACAAAATGACTTCTCAAGGCAAAAAAACATTGCGCATCCTCTTTGGTGCGATGTAGGTGTTGAGATTCCTCTCCTCGTGCAGTAGGCGAGTGAGTTCCAGGACCTTCTTTTCGCTAGCATGTAGACTGTTCTCAAGAGAATTCCGTTCTTCCTTAAGCTGGACCCAGCTCTTCTGCATTTCTTCCCAAGAGGTGGGCATGTCAGGATGTTGAATGGTGTAGGACACCTCTCCTTCCAAGACTGGTTCTTTGATCACAGGGAGCATATGAGGATAAGGCATCACTAACTTCTGGGAGCGGGCTCGTACCCACTTGAGATAAGGTTCCAACGGGATGGAGTTTCTGTGCCCCAGTGTCTTGCTGTCTATCCTACTTGGCATCCTCCAAGCTCTGATAAATCTCTGACGAAGTCCTTGAGTATCGTTGTCGAAATCAAAAACTATGTTAGGAATTAACATGTCATGAGGGCCATCCCTCCGAGCATAACCAAATTGTCTCCAAGCCAGGAATGGGTTCTAAGTAATACCTCCTTTGATTCCAAATAAAGGAACATTAGGGTACTCCCCGCAACGATCAATGATAGTGACGTCTTCCCTGGACCTAGGGCACCAATGTATATCTGCATGCGTGAGAGTCATTAACCGTTGTGACCATCTCAAACCCCGCTCATTCTTCAAAACTGATTGTGGAAGGTGCGAAATAAACCACCTTCCCAGGAGAGGAGTGCAACACATAAGGACACCCCTTCTTCTCATGGTTCGAGTGTAACATGAGTGAAGGATGTCCCCCAGCAACGTAGGTATAGGATTCCTGGTCATGAAGATCTGGACAGCACTGATATCAATAAGCTGATCTGGGTTAGGGAATAACACCAAACCATAGACAAGGAGGGCCATAACTTCTTCAAAAGCTTGTAGGTCAAGGGAGTTCCAACATTCTTGGGCCTTCTCGAACAGAAACCTGGCTAAGAACCCCTTGATACCACTTCTAACTTCCCAATGTCCCTTGAGGTCAGACGGTTGTAAGTGCAGGGCCTTAGCAATCTCTTCAAGCTTGGGTTCCTTTTCCGTACCGTTGTAGGGTAGTTGATTGAGGATAGGAATTCTCAGGAGTTGAGAAAATTCCTCCAAAGTGGGCACCAACTGATAGTCAGGGAAAGTGAAACAGTGGTGAAGAGGGTCAAAGAACTGGAACAGGACCTTTATCAAATCTTCCTCAATGTTGGTGTTAACCAAGCTGATGAGTCTTCCATGTCTCTCACTGAATGAAGAACCCTCGGGAATCCTGGACAGAAGTTCCTTAAGCTGAGGAGGGATCTTTACAAGGCTAATCTGAATTGTCTTTCTGCGAGCAGTTTCCATGTCCTATAAAACAAGAACAAAGATGAAGATTCGAAACCCTTGAAATGGTTAGTCAATGCACATGATGTTTGTATGATGTCATGATGTTATGATTAAACACACCATAAATATTCACAAAGGCAAACATGGTAAGGCACACAAGTCACACAAGACAATCCCTTAGGGTTTAGGCCTGCATGGGGTCTGGGTATTACCCTCTTGAAGTTTGGTGGGCTCAACCTGTCCTATTAGAAGTAACCGGGTTCTAAGGGTCCCAATATCACTGGATTACTTTCATTGTTCATCGTTTCGATT
This sequence comes from Vicia faba, assembly GCA_948472305.1. Taxonomy (NCBI): domain Eukaryota; kingdom Viridiplantae; phylum Streptophyta; class Magnoliopsida; order Fabales; family Fabaceae; genus Vicia; species Vicia faba. The sequence goes on from OX451735.1 coordinate 170,118,067, forward strand.
TAGCCACTGAACTGGCGACCGAAATATCCCAGGAAAGCAACCCTCAATTGAGTGTAGTATCGAGTATCAACCAACCTCGGACTGCACCAAAGTCAGTTATCTCACTACCCTAAAAAGGCCAAGATGGTTCAATTAAGGTTCCTAAGGTCAGTTGATGCTTCATGACACCACGCGGCGGCCCCGTACTCTCCTTGACTGAACTCAAGGGTTACCGGTACACACCAAAGTGCCACATCAACGTAGCAGACTGCTTCAACCATGTCGGTATACCCCGCACAGTTCCCTCACAGCCTTGTTGCTACTTTCTAAGAAGGTATCCCAAGATCCGGGTTAGGATCTATAAAACTCCGATACAAAGCCCACAAATGTAAAAGCAAACAAGACAATCAATTGAAAACAAAGGTGATATAAGCCTTAAGGTTACTCCACTTTTAAATTGTCCCCAGTAGAGTCGCCAGTTCTGTGATACGGTGGGAGAACTGACTATGGTTTTGCGCTTGTTTTCGCAAATGTTTCGGTTGAGCAAGAGTCGCCACCGACTTTTTATTTTATCCTAAGGAAAGGTTAAAAAAGCACAGCAAAAACCTTTTGAGATGTTTTCTTGGGTTCGGGGAGTAGATTATAGAAAGGGAAGGTATTAGCACCCTTTCTATCCATGGTTATCCATGGGCTCTTAGTTACTTGCTTAGATCACTTGCCTTTTGTTTTAGATTGTTTTAAATGGTGCTTTGTGTGTGGGTTTGAAAATGTTTTGAAAAAGAGGCCAATGTGGTGGCAACCTTTGTAATGATCCATGTGGGGATGTATACAAAAGGTGTATGTCTTTTGAAAAAGGTTTTCATTTGTTTTTTGAAAGTTTGTTTTGAAAGTGTTGTGAGGTGTGGTTTTGAAATTAGGCAAGTGTTTTGTTTGCAAGATTGGTTCAAGTAACTAAGAGGTTATCTACTCCTAAATTTCTCAAAAGATTATTGCTATGTCTTAACCCTTTTAACAAGTTTGTTCCACCATTGAATTTGGTGGACAACCTTATGTTAGGATGTGAAAGGGACAGGCGCGGGTCATCGTTTAGACCATAATTGCAACGGCGTTAAATGTCTTTGGGCAATTTTCTTTAAGGGACTTGATCATTTATTTTTTTGTTTGTTTTGAAAATTTTTATCGAGGGACTATGATCATTCAAATTGTTTGCTTTGCCCAAAGAAGTTCAACATACAATATGGTCCAATTTTGAAAGGCAACAAGTGGAATACCCTAGGGGGTGCAAGTGTGATTTATGTGTCCATTTTCATGCTTGTTTATCTTGAGATTAGGTCATAACTATTTTTGTCGTTTTTCGCATACAAACCCTAATTCTAACATGTTATCATTAGAAAGCAATAAAGTGCGAAAATAAATTTACTAAGCTATTACAAAACCAAATATGGGAAGGGGGGTACAAATGTTCAAATGGGGATATTGACAAGTAATGTAAACCTAAATTATTACATCATTTTGAATATTTGCAATTTAATCAATGTACAAAAATTAAATAAGAATGCAAGATGCAAAAGAAATGTTTTGTATATGTATGAAAAAATATTATTTATGTAAAAGAGAAAAGAAAATAAAAATATATTATTTTTTTTTTGGAGTATTTTGAATTTAGGGCAAAAACCCTAATTTTAATGAAAATGGATATTAATTGATTTAATACAAACATTTATTTATCATGTACAAAAAATTAAAATAATGAAGTATATTATGAAAAAGGTATTTTGTATCAAATATTAATGAAAATGAAAAAATCAAGTATTTTTATATTTTTAGCTTAAATATATTAATAAACATATATCTATATATATATATATTAATTCTTAAGTATGTATTATACACAAAATAATATATATTTAATATTTTAACAAAATAAAATAAAAAAAATATTTTTATGTGAAATATTTTCAGAAGGTAAATAAAAAGATAAAAAATGTATTTTACACTATTTTCCTATATTTATTCTAATAATAGTATATATAATATTTATGTTCAAACAAGAGAAATAAACAAATAAATATGCAATAAATACAAAAAATGATGGAAAAAATATTTTCAAAATTTTAATAAGCTGAGAAAAAATAAACAAGTCAAACAAAAAAAGAAAAAGTCAAAAAGAGTCAAAAATGAAGCAAATGGGCTCAGGGGGTTCATGAGTAATGAAGTGGTGCAAATAAGAAAAATTTCCAGGCCCAGCCCAGAAGACCTGTCTTCTTCAACCTCTGAACAATATCCTTCAAGCAAACACGCGTTTTTTATCTCTGGATTCCTGGACTTTCAAGCAAAACTCATAACATGAAAAGTGTAGAGCATCAAGAGACGGTTTCAACCATATAAAGAACTTGACCTAACTCTCTAAGATGAGGGAGAATTTCTCCTCCCCCAATTTCTGACCTAGCTTTTCATCAATGTTCAGACATGAAATTCTCTAAGCACACGAAATATAAATGAAATCTAATCATATGAGCATGTTCAGGGCTATGATTGTGACATGTTTTCTTCACAAACCTAAAGCTAACAATGCCTAATAAGGGAGATAGAACTTCATGAATGTACCTGTTCAGTTGGAATTGAGCTTTGCAATGGAGGATGTTTCAGAGTGAAATGATGACTTGTATAGCTTCCTTGAAGTGTAAGGATGTTTTTCCAAGTCCTAATTTGTCTTGAAACTCCCTGAATCGAGCTAGTGAACTCCAACTGCAAAACAGAAATTTAAAAATGGTGAAGTGGCTTGGAGGTGTTACAGGTCAGATTTCAAGTCATGGTTAGCTTGCCTAGGTTGTAAGGAAGGTAGAGGAACAGGTTTGGGAAAGAATGCTTGAAGGGATTGAGAGATAGCACTCAATCTGCAGGGGTTGCCCTGTTTGAGCAGTTTCAAGGTGATTCTGAGATGGAGGGTGCTTGAGAGGCCAAGGGCTCGTGTGTTAGCTTGGATATGTTCTATGGAATGTGTTTGATAACTTCTTTCTTGTGTGCTTAAGCTGAGATGAGATATGGTACAAGTTATGGACTTTTCTTGAACTTGAAGCAAACAAAAGCAAGTTGGCATTCTAGGTTAGTAGAGGACCCCCTAATGTGCTGCATAATCCTCTCTTGATCAGTGTGTTATGCACATAATCTTGTGCCAAGCAGATTTTCCATGTACTTTCTTGATTTGCAATTGGACATAAAGTTAATCTTTTCAAAAATGGAAAGTTCACTTTATCTAGTTTAGGATTAATCTTGCATACAATGCTTGCACTCAAAGAACAACACTCTAACACATTGAATATGCATTAAATTATTGAGTGTGGAATGGTTCAAGGACCTGTAATCAAGCATAAAGCAAGTTGAGTTCAAATTTGCAAAGTTATGAACATGTTTTGATGAAGAACAAAAGTGAATTTTTGCCAACTTGTGAAATTCGAATCTCTCAAGTTATGAGGTTGTTTGATGAATTCTTGGACATTTTGGAAAGCTTGGAATGTATACTACAATCCATCTTTGAAATTCAAGTTGAAATTCCAAGTGGAAGGGTATGAAAAGTGGCCTTGAAGTGGGGTAGAAAACCTTGTCAAAATAGGTTAAAATTTCACTAAGTTAAAAATGGTTTAGTGCCCTTATTCAAAAAATTGTAACTTGAGATACAAGCTTCAAATGAGAAAACTTTGTGAATCAAAGTTGTAGATCATGCAAAAAGATACAACTTTCATGTTTTGACTTTTGTTTGAATCCAAATGGATCTTGGTGAAAAGATGGGGCAAAGTTGGGAAAAAATTAGGGTTTTTTCATAACTTAGAAAAATTCTAAGTTATGAAAAATTCCATTTTCTAACCCTAATTTGCATTTTGTGATTTGTTGGTGAACAAGTTTCATGATTTGATATATTTTGATGAAAAATGAATCTTGACTCTTGATTTTGACCAAAAAGTCAAAGTTTGACTTTTCAGTATACAGTCAAAATTGATCAATTGACTGGGAAATTCAACTGTCAATCTTGTGTACTTGAGATCTTTTGAGCTTGATGAACATGTCAAGATAATTCCATGGGGTCCTTGAGTCCATATGTGAGCTTGATTTGCCATTGGCTAGGTCAAACAGTCAAAAATTACCTTTGTGCAGTCAAAACCCTAAAAATGACCATTTTGCCCTTTTGGTGATCTGATCAAATTTCTTGTGGAATTGTGATCCAAACTTGATCAAATGGTCCATATGAGTTCAATATGTTGATGTGGGTCAAATTTCATGAGTTTTGACTGTCAATTGGCCACAGTTGACTTTTTCCCCAATACAGCTGATTTCTAGGTCAACTGTCCAATTGACTGGGTAAAACTTGGAATCAAGACTTGAAACTTGGTAAGGACAAACTTGGGAGTCCAATATGAAACATGAAAGTCATCTTAGGCATTTTAGGTCAAAACATCCTTGGGCAAACACAAACCCTAATTTGGGGTTAGCAGTGCAAGGAGGAGTCTTGAGCAGATGAAACCCTAACTGGATCTTGAACTTCAAGAGTTTTGTGTTGAGGAAATGGGAGGGAAAATTTTGGGGTACAACACATGCAAGGCCATTGGAGTTGATGGGTGGAGTCTTACACAAAACATTTATGTGTGCAGAATAGGGCCAGGATAGGTGGCAGGCTAGGTGGCTGCATAAGCCCATGCATGTATCACGATTGGACAGTAAGGGAGGCGCCATCTCACTTGGCGAAAGAGTACAAAAATGAATGGTGTCGCCACCCCATTTGGCGAATAAGAGGTGCCACTTCTTACAGCATTGGCTCAGGCTATGTGACAGCCTTTGGGATTCCTTTCTTTGTTGCATGCAAGGCCATTGGAGTTGATGGGTGGAAGGCTAGGTGGCTGCATAAGCCCATGCATGTAATATTATTGGCAGCCTTGGGGGGTTGCATCACTTACTTAATTGCAATTTTTGCCTTACGTTGAACATAACATTCATTCACATAAACTGTAAAATTTTCCAACCTTCGAATCAGTCATCTAACCTTCAAACATTCCAGCATTCATACCTTCATACAATCAATAAACCTAAAACATTCCAACCTTCAAACCTTAAAACAATTCTACACAATGGCCTCTTCACCACAATTTGTTGTCAAAGCACATTTCAACGGTGAGACATACATGTGTCCCACAGTTGGGTTTTTGTTTAGAAACACCGACAATGTTCGATTTCTCTTAAACGGGAAAGCAAATTTCTCGTACTTTAAGAAAAGATTGGAGGCCAAACTTGAACGAGGCCCGGTATCCCAGATATTTTATCAGAGTCCAGTCTTTTTTGGAAACAACCAAGTTATTTTTTATAAGGTTGAAATTCAAGATGACGAGGATTTCTAGAACATGATTTCCAGCCATGTCTATTCTGGAAACGACTCTATTGAGTTGTACGTTTTGTTTCAAGAGCCTCCGGTGACACAGGAGGTAGAGCCTCCGGTGACACAGGAGGTTGATCCTTTGGAGAATGAGCAAGATGAGGTGGATGCAGTTGATGATGAAGAAGAAGATAACGAGTTAGAGTTTGATGAAATGGTGAACGACGATTCTGACGATGATGGCATCCCAAGTATTCCTACTGACAAAATCTACACACCACCTACGCACATGACAAACTTCAACATGGGCGGAGATGAACCTTCTACGGACTTGTTTTTCCAACCGTATATGCAGTCAGATGAAAATTTAAAGGAGAAGGACAAGTTTCGTAATAGAGAGGAATGCATAAGGGCCATCAAAAAATTTCACATGCTCAACTCGGTTGATTATAAGGTGGATCGTGTAAACCCAGAAAGGTACAAGATCAAGTGTGTCCACCCTGACTGTATGTTCAAGCTGACCGCATCATACAGACTAAGGGGTGACTGCTGGGTCATAGGTTCCATGACTACCCATACTTGTGTAAGTTCCACTCAATCACAAGACCACTGAAAACTCAACCATGATCTAGTCTGTCAAGAAATCCTATCCCTGGTCAGCAACGACCCTTCTTTGAAGGTGAAAACAATCATCTCCCACATCACCACGGTTTTTAACTACACTCCGTCTTACCGTAAGGCGTGGTTAGCAAAGACTAAGGCGATTGAAAGGGTGTACGGAAACTGGGAGGAGTCATACCGAGAACTTCCCCGCTACCTAAATGCACTCAAGACATATTCTCCAGGTAGTGTTTATGTTCTGGAAACATTGCCAGCGTACGCCCAAGATGGTAGTCTACTACATGGCAACGGAATATTCAGTCGCGTCTTTTGGGCATTTCAACCATGCATCACAGGGTTTGCATCATGCAAACCAATTCTACAAATTGATGGGACTTGGTTGTATGGGAAGTACAAAGGCACGCTTTTGATGGCAGTTGCACAAGATGGCAACAATAACATTTTCCCCGTTGCGTTTGCCCTTGTCGAGGGGGAGACCGGTGGTGCTTGGAGCTTTTTCCTGAAAAATCTTCGTACACACGTGGCTCCTCAACCAGATCTCTGTTTGATCTTGGACAGACATGCCTCCATTGAAAGTGCCTATAATAATTCGGCAAATGGTTGGCATGACCCTCCTTCTACGCATGTCTATTGCGTCAGGCATATCGTCCAGAATTTCTCGAGGGAGGTCAAGGACAAAACATTGAGGAAAGTGGTGATGAATGCGGGATACGCACTGACACAGCCCACATTCAAATATTACCGCAACGAGATCCGTTTGTCTAACCCAGAAGCTGGTACGTGGATCGACAATATACCGGTCGAAAAGTGGACTAGGTCATACGACAATGGCCAAAGATGGGGGCATATGACAACAAATCTTATTGAATCAATGAATGGGGTATTCAAGGGCATACGAAACCTCCCCATCACTGCCTTGGTGAAATCCACGTATTTTAGGATGGCTGCGTTATTTGCCAAAAGAGGTGAAATGTGGTATGCGGTCTTGCAATCAGGACAACTATGGAGTGAAAGCTGTATGAAATACATTAAGGCTGAAAGTGCTAAAGCCAACACTCACATGGTTACACGGTTTGACCGCCATAGCCACAACTTTATTGTGAAAGAGACAATTGACCACAATGAAGGCCTGGCAAGACAAGAATACAGGGTCATTTTACCTTCTCAATGGTGCGATTGTGGCAGGTTTCAAGCTTTTCGTATGCCTTGCTCTCATGTCATTGCCGCTTGTGCTCATACCCATCAAGACGCGCTTCAACTGCTCTCAAACGTTTATAAATCTGAAACGTTGCTCACTGTTTACAACAACAACTTTCCTTTGGTGGCAAAACCGGACTATTGGCCTGAATACAACGGTGATATAGTTTGGCACAATGACCAAATGCGAAGGAACAAGAAGGGTCGTCCCAAAAGCAGGCGCATCACAACAGAAATGGACGATCTTGACAGGTTGGAAAGAAAGTGTGGTTTATGCCGTCAGGTCGGACACAATCGCAAAAACTGTCCGAATCGGGCGTCTGGCTCGACCACATAAATTTTGTAATACAATAAATATTTTCAATATTTTTGTTGTAAATATTATGGGTTTTCCGTTAATAAAAGTGTTAACACAATTTAAGAAATTCAATATAGGAAATTACATTAGGGTTTTCGCGTACAACAATGATTAACGATATTCAATTAGGAAATTACAACTGTTAACACAATTTCATCTGACCCATGCATCATCAGCATTACATCACTGTCTGTTTTGACTTCCTCCAACCACACATTAGGTCTTCCTGTCGCATGCGAGGTTGTTGTTCGTTTTCGCTGGATCCTTCGAATTTTTCCCCCCTCGGCGATGTCTCCATCTAGCCACCGCATCAACTCCCGCTTCAGACGCTCCATGGAGTGAATGTGCCAGAATTTCATTTTCATCGCAGGTTTCGTGGCGGAGAATATAACGTAACCATCTCTGCTAAAAATCATAGGCGACGTCATTACGTAAATAAGGGAGTACAAAATAAAAATACAGTGCGAGAAAGTGTGAGAAATTTCAAAGAAACGGACGAATTATTTATAAAACAGCAAAAAACCCTAGTTTTGCCCTAGGCGCCAAGTGAGATGGCGCCTTCTCTCATTTTTAAGGAGCATGCGCCATCTCACTTGGCTAAAAGACAAGGGAGGCGCCAAGTGAGATGGCGCCTAGGGCAAAACCCTAGGTGCATGCGCCAATTGAGATGGCTCCTCCTTTGTGGAGCCATCTGAAACATGGTTATTTGCGTAATTTTTTCCGAAACCCGGTTATTTGCGAAATATTAATTTAATACATGGTTATTAATAAAAAAATTCAAAGAAAGAGATTTTTATTATTTTTGAATTTAAGAATTAAGTCTAAATAAAAAAAATGGAATTAATTAATTAAAAGAAAATGTTTTTGAGTTTTTTATTTTTAAGGAAATAAATTAAAAATGGTTAAAAGTTATTAAAAAACCCTAATTCTACATTAATTTTATTTTATTGCAAAAATGTTAAAATTATACCTAATTAAAAAAACTAAGTCAATTAAATTATTGATTTACCAAAAATAATAAAAGTGATGAATTTAATAAAAATAATGTTTTTGTATTTTCTGATTTTTATTAGGAAAAATAAATTAGTTAGTATAATAATAATAATAATAATTAATAAAACAAATTAAATAAAAATATAAAAAGAGAAGAAGAAATAAACCCAGGGGGGTGCTGGGCCTGATTTGGGAGTGACAAGAGCAGTTCTGAGGCCCATTAACAATCCAGCCTCGTTTGACTTTTCAGATTGTCCACGCGTATGTTGACCAGGGAGTATGATGGTCCTTCAACTTTGGCCACTGGATCTTGGCCTGAAGCCACTTGGCGTATTGATCTCTGAGGCGTATGGTGGTCTTCATACCTGGAAATCTATTGGAATATATGCAAGAAAATAATAATAAGAATTTTGGGGGACCTGGGATTCGAACCCAGGTCCCAAGGGATAATGCTTCAACCTGCTTGCCAACTCAACCAGCGCGTTCATTCGTTAATGGGATACCAAACAATTATTATATGGAAAAACATGTCACTATGCCTGAAAAAAAAATAAAAAGGCGTGCTGATTCAAATAGACAAACCAGATGACAACACGTCATCATCTTCAACGTTTGTCCTGCATAATTAGAATCAGATAGCGGGGGTTTTTAACCTCCACTACCTCCCTGCACGAAAAATAGCGAATAGACACATAGCAAACATAAATATTTCGCGAGGTATGTGTTGGAATCGTCTTGGTCTCACGATTTCAACCATGTATCCCATTGGTTCCAATTTTTCCTGGATTGGAAAGCCCTATTTGAAAGCTTGAAAACCCTAGAAATTCAATCGAGGCATCTCTCGATTTAGGGCATTATGGTTCAATTCAATCATTCCATTAGCTTTGTATGATCTCTAGCAATGCAAATCAATCACAAAAACATGTCAAATGCGCATGAATTAAGAGATACAGTTTTGAATAGTAAGTGCAAACCGTGAGATGGTATCTCGTGATTCCTTGAGCTTTAGTGCTTGAATTTGATTGCAAATCAATCCTGGTACCTCCTGCAATGTATTTGGATGGACAAGGCGCCTTGAATTGGCCTAGATTGCAAGAACAAGTTTTGAGTTTTATTGAAAATTATTGAAATTGATATGGCTGTTCTGCAGTCTTTCAGTCGTCTCCTAGGTTATGGTTGGCTTGCTTGCATATAAGGGAATCAATTTAGGTCAAAATTTGGACCCATACCCATGTGCATTGAAGATTAAATCTTTGATTGATAAATCAAATATTCTTGATTTTTCATGATTGAACAAGTTGCCAAAATTGGATATTTTGTATCTTTTAGCTTGTGCACGAATTGGTCAGCATATTTGGATCATATTTGGTTCACAAATAGGTTTAAAAATCAAATCTTTTATTTTCTTATGATTTAAATTAATTAAATGAATTAATATGTATTAAAAATCCATTTAATCAATAAATTTAAGAAAATAAATCCAATTTAACTTGGTGGGTCGTGCATAGGTCATGGGTGAAGTTTCAAAAAGAGATTTGAGGCCCATTAGCAAAAAGAAGGTGTTTTGAAGAAAGTTGACTTTTGCAAATTCATGAAAATTGCCCAACTTTTCCAATGCACAACTTGCTCAATTTTGATCATATGACCATGTTCTTAGACATTTTGGAAAGCTCTTGAAGTCCTCTAACCAATGCTTTTGGTCCCATGTCATTTGGATTTACCAATCTCAAGTTATGGCCTTTGACTCAAAGTGTACTTTTGTTGACTTTTAAGATTGACCTATAATGTAAAAATTTGTAACTTTTTGTGAGAGCATTTCTTGATCTTGGAGTGTGAAGATGGATTGCAGGAAATTGTATCCTCTTCAAAATGAGCTTTGGATGGAATTTTTCTGATAAAGCATGAAAGAGTTATGCCCTTGTCAAAGTACAGTTGACTTTTCTACTGTCTAAAAATAGTAACTTTTGCATCTTGATGATTTTTGAGCTATTCTTGTGGGATCATGATCAAGACTTGATCAAATGATGATTGTGAACTCAAAATGAGATGTTAACCAAGAATTCTGACTTTTGACTATAAAATGACCATTTTGCCCTTGTAGTTGACTGTAGATCAAGAGGAGCTTTTGACTGTGCAAACTGGCACTGTGAGTCTTGAAACTTGGCATGTGGATGCTTGAGAATGTATATAGGCCTATGAGACTTGATTGAACCATTGAAAACCCCAAATTCCTGGAAAGAACCAAAACCCTAATTTCAGCTGTCTACTGCTTAGGAGATGGTTTGACTGTCTAACTCTTGAGCAATCTTGAACCATTTGGAGATGATTCTTGACATATCTTGAGGAATATGGGAGGGAAAATTTTGGGGTACAACAGTTGCCCCTGTTCAATCTTCTTAAACCTGAGGATGTAGATTGGCTTGTGTGCCTTTCGTGATCCAAAGGTGGAAGATGATTGAACACTGAAGTGCCCAGAAATTTGCACTCGCATGGTGTAGTACGTGGTGTCGGGAATGGGCTTACAGATGCCATTTGGAGATTGTTGGTAGAAGGATGGGCTTATAGATGCCATCTGGAGATTGTTTGTTGAATTGTAACTTTGTAAGTTGAAAGAAGGAACCTGTGTAGGGTTGCCTGATGATGAGTCCGTGTAAAACTGCATCTGAAAGAGAGAAGGAACCGGTGTAGGGTTGCTTCATGATGGTCAAGTAGGTAATTGTCCTGTCTAGTTTCAGGTATTAACCTACAATCAGTCGTCCACAGAATTTTCCTGGCTTGTTACAAGTATTAGTCTGGAACTTGAAAAGGTTGGCTGACGAGATAGTTGTCCTGTCTGGTTACAGGTATTAATCTATGACCTTAGAAAGAAAGATAGTCTTCCTAGCTTGTTACAGGTATTGATCTTTAATCTCTTCATGTAGATAACTTTCCTGGCTTGTTACAGGTATTGATCTACAATCAGTCATTCACAGATAGTTTCCTGGCTTGTTACAGGTATTGATCTGGAACTTAAGAAAGGTTGGTCGATGAGATAGTTGTCCCGACTGGTTTCAGGTATTAATCTATGACCTGAGAAAGAAAAATAGTTTTCCTGGCTTGTTACAGGTATTAATTTTCTATCTCTTCATGTAGATGGTTTTCCTGGCTTGTTACAGGTATTAATCTACAATCAGTCATTCACAGATAGTTTTCATAGCTTGTTACAGGTATTCATCTGGAACTTAAAAAGGTTGATGGTAGCCATCTTTTGATTAACCTTTTCCTGAAAAGGGCAAAACGTTAGCTGTATGCAATGTCATGATGTATGAAATGCATGATGTCATGATGTTCTCAAAATAAATGAGATTTGTGTTGTATGATGCGTATGCATGTCATAATGTATGAAGATGTGACGTTTTTAGCTGGGGAGAATAAATCCCGGAGCTGCTGGAGAATAGTGTTGAGTTCTTCGTTTCCGCTGGAGATGATGAACGAAGATGATTATGAGAATAAACCTGCAGGAGAAAAGAACTCCGTTGGGGAATAAACTTGATGAAGATATTACTCTAAGGGGAAATACTCTGTGGGAAAGAGATACTTCGCTGAGATTCTAATGATAAACTCCGCTGGGGATTCCGTCGATAAGTTATGTTGGGGATTTTGATGATGAATTCCACTGGGGATAGAAAGAACTTCGCTGGGGATGACCTTTTAGTTGCAACTTGCTGAGGATAACCCAGTTAAACTCTTGTGGGGATAACCTCTGAATTTGGCTGAGAAGATGCATTTGTACTCTACAGGGGACAAGCTTCCAGAATCTACTGGGTAAGATGATTCAACTCTGGCGGGGAAGCTTTTTTAGACTGCGCTGGGAAATGGCTCTACTAGGGGTATCTTATATTCCACCGGGGAACATTCTTATACTCCATGGAGGAATTTTAAGACTGCCAGGGATACTCTTATGCTTGTTGGGGAATATCCTTATACTCCGCTGGGGAATATTGAGACCTTCTGGGGATACCCAATCTTTTTAAGGCTGATGGTAGACCAACTCTGCTTGGGGGAGAGTATGGCTGATTCGTTCATAGTTGCAAGTCTCAGCTGAGAGAGCTATCATTACTGTCTTACTCTGCGGGTAGTGACGATATCTTGGTCATACTCTTCAACTGAATCTACCTTGTACCTGGTGGACAGAGCAGCTTGTACAGTTCGGACAATTCTTATTGCCCCAGTTTCTGCGGGAGAAGAAGGCCTATGAGGTGCTTGATACCCGCCGATTGACAAATCTTCTTCTGGTAGGCAAGTGACAAGATGACGGGACACAGTCGTACGCTTTGATCCCTAATTTTTGCCTGGACCGCCCTTTCGGGTTTTCAGTCCATCGGGATACCCTTTTTTGCCCAAGCCGCCTTTTCAGGTTTTCGACTTGCCGGGTGTACATATTTTTCATTTTCATCCCTTATTTTTGCCCGAACCCTTTTGGTTCATCGGGAAGCCCTTATTTTTGCCTAGGCCAGTCAACCTAGCGGGTCTTTGATTCACGTGCGGTATTTTTTTTACTATGTCCATTCCCTCAGGATGTAGAGAGGTGTCACTGTCGGTAGTGTTGTATTTCCATACTACCAGAAGATCTTAGTTTGATCATGCAAGATTCGTTGCTGGAGTTCATGTCCAATGCCCCAATTGACTCAGATGGAGATTTGCCCTTTGGTTGGAAGTGTTTCTTCCACTTGAGATGACCCTTTTTATTGAAAAGGTTTTTGTTCACTAGATATTCGTCGTGCGAATTTCTCTGCTGCTTGAACAAATAGTCATATACAAACAATGTTATTTTAAGAATGCAAAGCTTATGTCTGTCTGTTGAAATTTTTGAAAATGCATTTTTCCAGTAAAACAGGCAATTTTTTGTAAAATGTGATGTCAACTCAGGATTTACATCAAGCCCTACAGGAGTCAGGATACCTTTGTAACAGTATGCTTTCGAACTAACCTGTGCTTCAGTTAGGACTTTTGAAGGGTTAAAACGTGGCCTGGTTCAAGGTTTAAGAAACAAAGGATAAAGGCTCAAATTTTATTTGTACCCACCCGCTCTTCGTGATGTTCTTCGATCCTAAACCCAGCTAATCATGCATTTAGATCCCGTTTGAGTCTTTGCTCTGATATTCCAGTGATGGTTCGGATACTAACAATTTATTTTAAACAGGCAGTCATTTTGTTGAGAGTTTGCAGGATCTCTTCCCTTTTGATTTTATTATCACTGTCTTTTGCCTGAACTGTTTCTTTTGTGATTACAGTCAGCGGGATGCCCCAGTTTTGTAAGTCTCCTTCATAGGTTTTGACTTATTGGGCTTTTATTTTGAGAGATAATGACTGTCTGTCCTTACGATTATACAGAACCAACACCGTCTTTTGTTTCGGAAGGACTTCTTTGATGCCATTCATTGTGCACCCGGATCAACTGAGAAAAATACCCTGCCCCAGGTTATAATTAAGGGTTTTAATTTGTGAAAAGAAAAACTCCAACTTCTTTGGCTCAAAGGGGTTGACTAGGGATTATCTTCCTTATAACTCCACTGTTTAGGATTTGAAACAATGCATGTACCTCGTCAGCGGGGTCTGTTCAAAAGCATATTGTAGAGTTTTTGATATCATTTTCGTCATCCTCCCTCTAAAGGCTTAGAATTTTTTTCGAGAGTTGATCATCACAAAAAAATGAAAGCAATTTGAATATAGTGAATACGAATGGGTTGATTCAAAACAGACATATGCAATGCATTGATAAAGTAATAAAGTTTGACATGAATAAATGTTCGAACAATCAAAAGAAAATCACAGCTTGAAAATTATAATGAACAAAAAGCCCTCTCTTGTCAGAACTTGTCACTTCAAATGGTGAGCCTTGGAGGGATGGTAGAAGAACTCAGTCTGACCATCTTGTGTGAATTCCAATGCTCCTTCATCAATCAGGTTTTGAATTTTGTACTTCAACTTCCAACAGTCGTCAGTGTCATGCCCCAGGATGTTAGAATGGTATGCACACCTTGCATCAGGATTGTAGTTGGGTGAAGAAGTCTTAGGATTCTGATGAGGTCCTACCAACGTCACCAGATTCAATCTCAACAGGTGTTGCAAAGCTTGGGACAACGGCATGTTGAGCTTGGTAAACGGCCTCTGATTAAACCGTTGTTTATGGCAAGGTTGTTGTTGGACCCGTGAGGTAGTAGCAACTTGGAGAGGTCCATTCTTCACCATACCAAACTCTTGCCTTCTTGGAGGTTGATTAATGATTTGATCCCCAGCCTTGACCGTTTGCTTCATACTGTTGTATCTGTCTTGATGAAGCTGGTTGATAATAGTTCTCAGCTCTTCTTGTTCCCGAGCTAAGCCTTGGATAAGAGCCATCTGCCCCAGCATCTGGGTTCTCATTGCATCTACCTCAGCTTGCAGATGTTTCAGCCGTTCGTCCTTATTGTCCTCAGGACTTTTCTTGACCAAATTCCCCATGAGGAGTGTTCTCAACTCTTCCCGCCCCTTGGATAGGTTTAGGAAGATTTCCTTGAACTGAGTCTCTTGAGTATGAAGATCCTGGTTATCTTGTTGGAGAGCCATTGCTGAAATAAACAGCGAGAACATGAGAGACCTGTACTGGAAGCCCTGTTATGCAATGATATGTATGATATATGTATGCAATGTTTTCAAGGATCTCGCGGGGTAAACAAGAAACTGTTAGAATTTGAATCTTGTAGCTTTGATTGAATGAACTCCATGTTGCTGAGAGTCCTTCTTCAAGAGTCAAGCTCACCATATCGAGTGGGTCATAGCCCCTGACTCAAGTTATCGTGTTCTAATTTCTAGACAACCTTGGCTAGAGGAAAATAAATCCCCTTTGCCCCTTGCTAGACATTTAATTTACCATAACCTGCATCATAAACCCTTGAGATCCTTGAAATGGTTATGGAAATGTTAAGGCATGATGTTATGATGTGTATGCTATGCGTGAAGTGATGTAAGTAAACCCTGCAATGAGTCCAAATTATTGGATAAGGACTGTAAACAAAACCTGCAAGGAACTCATGCTGTCAGATAACAAGAATGTGCAAGTAGTTCAAGTTTGAAGGCACACAAGTCACATATATAGCCTTAAGTTTAGCCTGGCATGGAGTTTAGGTACTACCCTATTTCAGTTTAGTTGGTTTAAACCTGTCCTAAAAATAGTAACCGGGTTCTAGAGGATCTCAATATCACTGACTACCCTCAATCGGTCATAATTCCAGTTTAGCAACCTTTTCTTACGGCCGGAATCATCGCGAGAGTTTAGTCTCAATGAGTGTAGCATACTGCTACTGTTCTATGGCCAAGTTGGTCAATTTAAGGTTCTAAGGTCAGTTGGTGCTTAATGACTCCTCAGAAGACCCATATTCTCCTTGTTTCAACACAAGGGATATCGGTACAGACCAAGGCGCCACACCAACGTAGCTACTGCTTCATCCGTGTCGGTCTATGTCGGACAGATCCCTCACAGTTTATTGCTACTTACCTAAAAAGGGTACCCCCAGATCCGGGTTAGGATCTATAGAACTCCAATACAAGCCCACAAAATTAAAGCATACAAAGCATACAATTGAAAACACAAGTGATCTAATCCTAAGGTACACCTCACTTATAATACTCCCCAGCAGAGTCGCCAGTTCTGTGATCGGTGGGAATGAGAACTGACTGTTTTGGAGTGCTGGTTCGCGTTTGCGTTTGTATTTGCAAAATGTCGCGATAAGCAAGAGTCGCCACCGTCTTTTATTTTATCCAACAAGGAAAGGACAAAAGCACAAAAAAATTTCCTTTTTGAGATGTTTCTCGGGTTCGGGAGGTAGATTATAGAAAGGGAAGGTGTTAGCACCCTTTCTATCCGTGGTTATCCACGGGTTCTTAGGTACTTGCTCACTATGTTTTCAAAAATTTGCTTTTCTTTGTGATTGTGGTTTTGAAAAGAGTTTTTGTTTGAAAGAGAGTGTAAGTGCGAAAAGTTTTTTTTTTCTGTTTTCAAAAGAGCAAGTACTTAAGAACATCTACCTACTCAAAAAGGAATTAAACTGTGCAAATGTCCTTTAGACAATGTTATCCCACTATTGAGGAGTATGTAGCACCGTCGTTGGAGTTTTCGGGTCAATTCGATTTAAGGGACGTGTGGCCACTAAAGCAATGTTAGGACGCCTTAGCGGTAACCCTAATGTCTTAGATCATTTTTTATCGTGGCAACCGTTTCGAGGCAACTTTGATCTTTAGACAGGTGGGCGACCTCTAAAACTTCCTATACTCAATGACCACGTTCGAGGCAACCAAGTGAGGCGTACCCTAAGAGTGGCATGTGCAAGTGTGTCAATTTTCAGTTTATATTATCTTTACATGTCATGGTGAGCTACGGTTAATTTTAAGTTAAGATAGATCTTGTCATGCATAGCCTATTAGCATACATCTAGCAGTTAATAGTTGTGGAAAATAAAACTAAGCTATTACAAGGCGTCAGGTATTTACATCGCCAAAAACAAACCCTTGAAAATTGCGGGAAATTAAATAAAAGCGGTAAAAAGTCCTAAGTTAAAGCTATTACATCCTCGGAACAATTACATTATATGGAATATGAATCAAAAAAACAATACGCGCGAGAAAAATTGAATCAGAGAGTTTTTAGGGTTTTGACCCTTTTTTTAAGAAAGAAGAGATTTTTATTATTTTTGAATTTAAGAATTAAGTCTAAATAAAAAAAATGGAATTAATTAATTAAAAGAAAATATTTTTGAGTTTTTTATTTTTAAGGAAATAAATTAAAAATGGTTAAAAGTTATTAAAAAACCCTAATTCTACATTAATTTTATTTTATTGCAAAAATGTTAAAATTATACCTAATTAAAAAAACTAAGTCAATTAAATTATTGATTTACCAAAAATAATAAAAGTGATGAATTTAATAAAAATAATGTTTTTGTATTTTCTGATTTTTATTAGGAAAAATAAATTAGTTAGTATAATAATAATAATAATAATTAATAAAACAAATTAAATAAAAATATAAAAAGAGAAGAAGAAATAAACCCAGGGGGTGCTGGGCCTGATTTGGGAGTGACAAGAGCAGTTCTGAGGCCCATTAACAATCCAGCCTCGTTTGACTTTTCAGATTGTCCACGCGTATGTTGACCAGGGAGTATGATGGTCCTTCAACTTTGGCCACTGGATCTTGGCCTGAAGCCACTTGGCGTATTGATCTCTGAGGCGTATGGTGGTCTTCATACCTGGAAATCTATTGGAATATATGCAAGAAAATAATAATAAGAATTTTGGGGGACCTGGGATTCGAACCCAGGTCCCAAGGGATAATGCTTCAACCTGCTTGCCAACTCAACCAGCGCGTTCATTCGTTAATGGGATACCAAACAATTATTATATGGAAAAACATGTCACTATGCCTGAAAAAAAAATAAAAAGGCGTGCTGATTCAAATAGACAAACCAGATGACAACACGTCATCATCTTCAACGTTTGTCCTGCATAATTAGAATCAGATAGCGGGGGTTTTTAACCTCCACTACCTCCCTGCACGAAAAATAGCGAATAGACACATAGCAAACATAAATATTTCGCGAGGTATGTGTTGGAATCGTCTTGGTCTCACGATTTCAACCATGTATCCCATTGGTTCCAATTTTTCCTGGATTGGAAAGCCCTATTTGAAAGCTTGAAAACCCTAGAAATTCAATCGAGGCATCTCTCGATTTAGGGCATTATGGTTCAATTCAATCATTCCATTAGCTTTGTATGATCTCTAGCAATGCAAATCAATCACAAAAACATGTCAAATGCGCATGAATTAAGAGATACAGTTTTGAATAGTAAGTGCAAACCGTGAGATGGTATCTCGTGATTCCTTGAGCTTTAGTGCTTGAATTTGATTGCAAATCAATCCTGGTACCTCCTGCAATGTATTTGGATGAACAAGGCGCCTTGGATTGGCCTAGATTGCAAGAACAAGTTTTGAGTTTTCTTGAAAATTCTTGAAATTGATATGGCCGTTCTGCAATCTTTCAGTCATCTCCTAGGTTATGGTTGGCTTGCTTGCATATAAGGGAATCAATTTAGGTCAAAATTTGGACCCAT
The DNA here is from genome assembly GCA_948472305.1 of Vicia faba. Classification (NCBI taxonomy): domain Eukaryota; kingdom Viridiplantae; phylum Streptophyta; class Magnoliopsida; order Fabales; family Fabaceae; genus Vicia; species Vicia faba. The sequence continues at coordinate 170,136,702 of OX451735.1, forward strand.
ACCCATGTGCATTGAAGATTAAATCTTTGATTGATAACTCAAATATTCTTGATTTTTCATGATTGAACAAGTTGCCAAAATTGGATATTTTTGTATCTTTTAGCTTGTGCACGAATTGGTCAGCATATTTGGATCATATTTGGTTCACAAATAGGTTTAAAAATCAAATCTTTTATTTTCTTATGATTTAAATTAATTAAATGAATTAATATGTATTAAAAATCCATTTAATCAATAAATTTAAGAAAATAAATCCAATTTAACTTGGTGGGTCGTGCATAGGTCATGGGTGAAGTTTCAAAAAGAGATTTGAGGCCCATTAGCAAAAAGAAGGTGTTTTGAGCAAAGTTGACTTTTGCAAATTCATGAAAATTGCCCAACTTTTCCAATGCATAACTTGCTCAATTTTGATTATATGACCATGTTCTTGGACATTTTGGAAAGCTCTTGAAGTCCTCTAACCAATGCTTTTGGTCCCATGTCATTTGGATTTACCAATCTCAAGTTATGGCCTTTGACTCAAAGTGTACTTTTGTTGACTTTTAAGATTGACCTATAATGTAAAAATTTGTAACTTTTTGTGAGAGCATTTCTTGATCTTGGAGTGTGAAGATGGATTGCAGGAAATTGTATCCTCTTCAAAATTAGCTTTGGATGGAATTTTTCTGATAAACCATGAAAGAGTTATGCCCTTGTCAAAGTACAGTTGACTTTTCTGCTGTCTAAAAATAGTAACTTTTGCATCTTGATGATTTTTGAGCTATTCTTGTGGGATCATGATCAAGACTTGATCAAATGATGATTGTGAACTCAAAATGAGATGTTAACCAAGAATTCTGACTTTTGACTATAAAATGACCATTTTGCCCTTGCAGTTGACTGTAGATCAAAAGGAGCTTTTGACTATGCAAACTGGCACTGTGAGTCTTAAAACTTGGCATATGGATGCTTGAGAATGTATATAGGCCTATGAGACTTGATTGAACCATTGAAAATCCCAAATTCCTGGAAAGAACCAAAACCCTAATTTCAGCTGTCTACTGCTTAGGAGATGGTTTGACTGTCTAACTCTTGAGCAATCTTGAACCATTTGGAGATGATTCTTGACATATCTTGAGGAATATGAGAGGGGAAATTTTGGGGTACAACAAATGGCATACTTCATAGTGAGTCTTTTTTATGACAATTTCCCCCTCTCACCCCAGTGCTGCACTTGTCTTCTTGTAATTTCACTACAGACTTGATCATCTGTTACCTAAAGTTTTGTTTGAGGTTCTTATGCTCTTCCCAGATCCCTGTTAATCATCCCCGGAGAAAAATTCACAGATTTTCCTCTTACAACGACCCTTCCATACTCTTCATTATCCTCAGTATTTCATTCATCAGGGATGCTAACAACAAATTCTTTGACCAGCTTCTCATAACATGGACCAATATTTGTGACTGTTTTTATTAGGCTGACAACCTTTATCAACTTCATAATGTCAAGACATTTATCAAATCATTTCCAAGATCTCTCTCCAATGTTATCCTTCTTGATCGACATACTTAAGTTTTTCAACATGTTCTTTAGACTTGAATGAAGCTTTCTTCACTGATGGGCTCTTCTGAGAAGCAGAACAAGTCTTCTTGCAAGCAGATTTCTTGTGAGAGATGATGTCCTAGACATCTTCTTTAACATCATACTCAGAATCACTGGAAGGAACCACCTTCCTATTCTTGACTGACACAACACCTTTACTCCAAGGCTTTGGGGGACCAATAAGAGCTTTCCTCTTGAAACTCTTTGGAGAACTGTTCTTTTTCCTATTTTCCTCTTCTTGATCCTTTATAGCAGGTGAGAAATCCATCACCACATCCTTTCATTTCCTGTTTTGAGTCCGTTGGCTATTCCCAAGGCCAACCTTTTGATAATAGATTCCTCATCAGATGCTAAGTTGTCAACCTCAATCACATCTCTAACCATACCATCATCCTTTCTCTTAATGCGTGTATCACACACTGTCATACCCCAAATTTGCCCTACTGGTTTCTAATCTCTCATTCTCCAAAATTATCATAAAAAAGTCATGGGCCTTTCTAAATCAGAGAAGGCCCATATGAATTGATTTGTTTGGCAAGGGGAGTGTATTTGTTAAAGTAATATCCCTTTAAAATATTGAGGGAGAGGGTTCACGCCATTGAGAGAATACTGGGCCATTTTTAACCAATAAGGCCCATTTAGGTTTTGAATAAATTTGAGGGTGTATAAGCAACTCTTTTGTTTAAAGGCCCAATATAATCAGTAGACCCATTTACGCAAAGGATGAGGGGTATGTTTTTTTAGACGAGTGGTCCAATAGTTGAAATCTGGCCCATTTCTATTTTTTGAGAAACTGTGTTTGTTTATTGATTTGGATTGTTAAGGTGTTTGTTTTATTAATTTTGAAAAAAGTTTGATTGAGAAAAAGCTGAACTGGCAGGCCCAAAACAATATGGCCCATTCAGTTTTCTGTTTGGTTGGTTTTAAAAAAAATTGTTTTGTTTTAAGAGTAACATTATTATTATCACTATTAACATTACTATTATTTTTTTATAATTACTTTTATTAATTATTATTATTATTATTAATATAATTATTGATTATTACTAGTATTATTATATTATTATTAACATTGTTATTATTTATTATATGTATTGTGTTAATCTGAAAACATTTGACTAAGAGGAAAAAAAAAGGCTTGAAGCCCAATCACACAATCAAAGAAGCCCAATCAACCAAATCAAACAAACGGTTATTGTTCCGATTGAATAAAAAAATGTACGATTTAGAGTTTTAAACAACTACAGTTTAAATTGAGCATAAAAAATGGATCTTTTGAATCATTCGCGAAGCAAAATCCTTACAGAACATAATCAAACTACAACACAAACTAAATTAATACAGTCCAAAACTAACACAGAAACATAATCAAAACCTATTACAATGTGAAGACAAAATCAATCCTAATATAGAATCAATTACAGACAAATTAAAATTTTTCCTAAATCTATAAGACCTCAAGAACACTATAAAACTAAGAGATTAATACAGAGAAGGGACAAAAAAGAATTTACGGAAGAAATTGACAGAAAAATTGACGGAGAGAAGAGTTTACTAGAAAAATTATTACAGAGAAAAAAATTGAGAGAGAAATTTTACAAAAGAAGAATCGAAAGAAGAAAAGAGAGAGCTTGTCTCTATCGCCGCCGCAGATCCGGATCCATCGTCGCTTCAACTTAGGGTTTCAACATCTGAAACCCTAGTTATCTTCAACCGCCGCTGCAGACCTCCATCACCGCTGTTATCACCTTCACCACTGCCTCACCTGCCAAATAGATAAAGAATATTAGCGAAAAAGCCCTCATTGGAACAAGCGCAGACAATACAGAGGTAAGGCCCTAGGAACTCAGCTTTTGGTATTTTTTTTGGTTTCTTCTGCGATTTGGTGAGATTTTGATTTGGGGGTGAAAGAAGAAGGTTGTCGCTGCGGGTTAGGAGATTAGGGTTTGTAGATTGGAGAAGAGGGAGAGAACAGGGGACGAAGGGGTGGGGTTGAGAAAGAAAAGATGGACGAAAATGAAAAAAATGTTTGTAAAATTAATGATATAATGTTGTATAATCCCATGCGCGCAAGCCCATAACAATTACCGTATACCCTCAACCGTCAAATCGACGCTAAGATTTCTGTTCCAGTTTAAGCTATGAAGCCCGGATTCGACCGGATAATATCTTAATTTCTCCATCATATTGTGAAGCCCGAAGAACGACCGGATAACAGTACCAAAAATACTATGAAGCCTGGAATCGACCAGATAGTGGTATATCCCGAATTCAAAGCTATGAAGCCTGAAAATCGACTGGAAAATAGTTGAATCCCCAACAAGTTACTGTGAAGCCTGGAAATCGACCAGGTAGCAGTACAAGACACCATGAAGCCTGAAAGCGACCAGATAGTGGTATGTCATAAACACAAGCCGTGAAGCCCGGAAATCGACCGGATAACAGCTTAACCCTTAGCAAGATACCATGAAGCCTGGAATTGACCAGATAATGTTATAAGACATTGTGAAGCCTGGATTACGACCAGATAACATCAATGAATACTACGAAGCCTGGAATCGACCAAATAGTGGTATATCTTTAATGCAAGTTATGAAGCCCGAACTCGACCGGATAATATCTTAATTCCTCCAAATACCATGAAGCTTGGACTCGACAAGATAATGGTATAGGACACCGTGAAGCCTGGATTACGACCAGATAGCGGCAAAGGATACTGAAGCCTGGGATACGACCAGATAACAGTATAAGGTACTGCAAAACTCAAAATTCGATCGAATAACAGTTTACCCGGCCAATTACTAAGAAGCCCGGAATCGACCGAATATTAGTATTGCCTTAAATTCAAGTTGAAGCCCGGATACGACCGGATAACAACTTAATTCCTTATGAAGCCTGGAACACGACCAGATAAGAAGTGAGAAATTGCGAAGCCTGGATTACAACCAGATAGCAAGTTTAATCTCATCCCCCCAGTAAGTCGCTGTGAAGCCTGGAGCACGACCAGATAGCATTCGGTCTTATTTTTCTCAGCAAATCACTGTGAAGCATGGAGCACGACCAGATAACAGTTCATTTACACCTCTCCGACCAAGAGATGGTTCCCCAGTAGAATAACAGACAACTGAAGCTCCTAAAATTCTACTTTTACCAAGACAGAGACTAGCACTCCTCAGCATAGTCCTCCTCAGCAACAGGTATACGGGCTCTCACAAAGGAATCTCTTGTGCGATCAACACTTCTTTTGATGGCATCTTTAAGCCCATCTGTCGACATCAACCTCCAAATGGCATCTATTCGCCCATTCCCGACATCGCAAGACCGGTATCACTTCATGTGAGTGCAAATTTCGGGGCACTCTAGTGTTCAATCATCTTCCACCCTCGGATCACGAAAGGCAGACAAGCCAATCTACATCCTCAGGTTTAAGAAGATTGAACATGGACAGTTGTTGTACCCCAAAATTTTCCCTCCCATATTTCTCAATACATTCCAAGTAAGGTCCTCAATTTGCTCAAATAATTCCAAGGTTTGACCAGACAAACTCTCTCCTAAGGCAGTCTACTCCAAATTAGGTTTTTGCAGGAAAAGTCAACTCAACTTTGACCAAGCATAACTTTCTCACACTTTATCAAAAATGACCCATCCAAAGCTCATTTTGAAGAGGATGCAATTCCATACAATTCATCTTCAGCTCCCAAGTTCAAAATATGCACTCACAAGAAGATATAAAATTGGACATTATAGGTCACTTTGAAAAGTCAACAAAAACACCTTTTTTGTCAAAGCTTCATACATGAACATGGAAGACTCAATTGAGATGAGACCAAAAGGGTTGCTTAGAGGATATCTTAAGATTTCTAAAAAGTCCAAAAACAAATCTCTCGGGTCAAAATTGAAGGAGTTATACATTGGTGAAGTTGACCCTTTTTTGCAAAATTGCCAAATGTCAAATGTGTCTCAAATTGCAATTTTTGTCAAATGGGCCCAACTTTTTGTGCTTGCATCGAGTTTGTAACATGATCCACGACCCATGGTCCTTACCACTTGTCTTTATTTTGTTTTTATAATTTATTTTGATTTTTATTTCAATTAAATTAAATAAAATCAAAATAAAATCATGAAAATATTAAAACTAATCAAAGCTTGAGATTTTGTGCATGTTTAGGTCTCTTATACAGCTGGGAAGAGAATCAAATCGTGCAAGCTTCATTTGGATACAAAAAGATTGGATTTGGCTTGATTTGGAAATATTTACATAAGAATCAAATCATGATTCAATCATCTTAATTGTGAAAGATTTGAAGCAAGTTTGTAACCTAATTCATTCTAGGGTACATATAGAGCATGTGCAGACCAAAAACAAGGGGATTAAGAGGCGTGTAATAGAGAGAACAAATTGCAACAAAAAAAAAGCTAAAGAAAAGTGTAAACTGATTTTCAAGATTAAGGCTATATCAGGCCATTCTAAGCATCCCAAACGTTTGCTGGACATCCCAGGAACGTGTTTCAACCATTAACAAGCTTTCCCACGTTCAAAATTGCACTGTAAGTACCACATGATTTCCATACTTTCTTAAGTTTGAATATCATAATTCTGGCATATTTAGCACGATTCATTGATATATTCTTGATCCTTGAGTTATTTACAAGCTATTGATTATACCCAATTGCGTTTTTACCGACTATACCGTAAGTTTCCATAGTTAGGGTTCTTGCTTCGTTTTGGGGTTTTTTTGTGTACAGGAGCAATTGGCCCTAATGGAGGAGACCATTGTGATCAGCGGGTCAAACCCAATTGATCCATGGTCTTGAATCTTATTTATATTGCTTGTATGCAGTTTCTGAATTGTACAGGGTTATAGCCACAACGCCATGTATGTAGGTAAAGGTTCAGAGTTTTAAATGACATATCCAGAGAAGAAGACGATGGCATGTCACAACTTTACTGGTCGGTTTAAATTCTGGCGCGTTAATTCTGGACAGAAGCCTGTTAGTTCTAATCTATTTGTTTGTTTCTATTGTATTGATAAACTAACACCCAACGCAGTTGGGCAGCAGAAGGAGGTTAGAAGCTCATGATTCTGGATTCGATCCCAAGCGTGAGCTTTTGGCATTTTCCCCCTTATATTCACCAAATCCAGCATTTACACTTTCTAAGGATCATCTTCTAGACACATCAACCCGGACCAGATTAAGCATCCTCTGGTCATGATCTGCTGGATCCACCCGTCAGTCTGACTAAAATCCTCTGATCACCATCCTCTGGACAATCATCCTCTGATCACCATCCTCTGGACCATCATCCTCTGATCAGAGCCGTTGACAACAGGCCCTTGGGTTATTTCTTTTTTTCTAATTTACCTTTCTTTAGTTTTTTTAATTTTTATTATCAACACCAAAATCACCTTTTTACCAACAAAAAACCAAAAAAATCAATTGTCACAAAATCTAGAATTAGGTTTTTTTATTTATTCTATCAAATTAACTTAATATTTAATTTAGGATTAATTCTAACCCTTTTTCATATATTTAAAATCAAATAAAAAATTTATGTTTAACATGTGATTTAATTTTTATTTCTTTTCATAAAATAATCAAAAAACACAAAAATATGATTTTTCTTTCAATTAGGTTTAGACAGGGTCAAAACCCTAATTTCTCTCGTTCTCGATTCATCGCGCGCGCTTTATTTTTTTACCATATTAATGTAAATGCTCACGGTATGTAATAGTTTAATTAGGATTTTCTTTTATTTATCGTTTTATGTGTTTTTGGCTATGTAATTAATCCCCTCCCCAAAGCCTTGTAATAGCGTAGTTTTATTTTCCGCATTTTAATTCTTGCAAATATTAAATTGTTAGATGTATGATAATAGGATTGCATGACAAGACTGTATGTTAATTCTTAAAATGGTTAGCAAACCCTAAATGTGCAAAGATAATAACTTGAAATCAAATCACTCGCACATGCGCACTCCTGTCTAAACAAAGATCAAATGTCCCGTTCGGAAATGTTGCCTCGGAAGGTTGCCTCGGAAATGTCGCCTCGGAAATGTTGCCTCGAATATTGATCTTAAGACATTAGGGTTATTACTAAGACGTCCTAACATTGCTTTAGTGATTGTACGTCCCTTTCGAATTGACCCTTACATCCAACGACTAGGGTTACCTACTCACTAATAGTAGGATAACACGGTCTAAAGGAAACAAGAATAGAAACGATCTTTTTTCGAGTAGGTAGATAACTATTAGGTACTTGCTCAAAACAAATAAACTTTTTCACACCAAACACTTTTCAGACAAAGTTTTCAAAAACAACTTCGTAACACTCTTGAGGACAGAAATAAGGGTTAAAACAAAGTAAAACAAAACTTTTCAAAACACACAAACACAGAAGCAATTTTTAAAATGATGAGAAAGTACCTAAGAGCCCATGGAAAACCATGGATGGAAAGGGTGCTAATACCTCCCCTTTCTATAATCTACCCCCCGTACTCAGAAATCTCGAAAAAAGGTTTTTCTGTTCTTTTTCCTTTTCCATGATTGGATAAAATAAAAGTCGGTGGCGACTCTTACGCACGCGACATTTTGCGAACAAAAAATGCAAAACGCAAACCAGTATTAAACATTCGGTTCTTCCACCGTATCACACGTACCCCCTGCCTTTTGGGCCTGAATTCAATATCTGCATTCAGGGCCCATATTATTAACGCCTCCCAGTTTTACTCCTAAACTAAATTTGCACCCCCTTGCATTTTTAATCATTTTATTTTTATACTTTATTTTTATTTTTATATTTTATGTTTTTATATATTTATAAATTATATTAATTTTATATTTTACTATTATTATAATAAATAATATCTTTTTTTCTCTCTAAAACTCATCAATTTTATTTATTTATTTATTTGCATTAAAAATATTTTTTAGCATGCATTAATAAAACATTTTTGAAATTAATACATTAAAACATATTTAACCAACATCAAATAATTTTCATAATCAAATTAAACAACAATCAAATTAAACAACAATCAAATTTTAAAAAAAGGATTACGAGTATATTTAAATCGATTGCGCGCTTTGTCTAAATATCTCCTCTATTCACACACCTAGACTAAATATGCGGGAAATTCAAATATCTTCGTAATCCATAAAAAAACAAACTCATGCGAACTACGAATTGGGACTCTGATTCCTCATAAGAGGATACATAGGCATACAATATAAATCATGGCGAATTCCTCTAATAAAAATTAAAATCCTTTTTCCTAAAAGATTATGCTTCTAAACCCTAGTATCCTTGTGAACAAGGTAGATGAGGGGTGCCTAACACATGCCCTTCATCTAAGACCGAGTCCAAAAACATAGAATCTCTAACTTTTTAAGGTTATCCTTTATATTCCCTTCTTCAATATAATAATTAAGGGTGGCGACTCTCGTTTTGAAACCAGTTACAACAGCTGACAACTCAGCTGGGGACTCAACCCTAGGTTTAGAAGCCTTGCCTTTAGTTTCAGGGTTTTTATATTTGTTTATTTATTTTATTCATTTGTTTTATTTTTATTTTTACTGTGTTATTATAACTATGATGGGGTTTAAATTTTTCAAAAAAATATTTTCAAAAAAACCCTTAGAAAGAAGGTTCGTCTATTAGGCAAGGGGTTACATCAGTCCTATGAGTTTATGTGACGACTTCGCCTATAGTCGGTGGAATTCTGTGAAAGGAATATGTCTCAAGAGATATCCTCCTGGGAAGTAGGACTTTGGAATGAAACCTATGACTCTTTGTACAACCTTCAAACCAAAATCTCATGATGAGACCTTTCATGACCTAGAGACGAAAGGTCATGAAAGGTACCCGTGTAAGATTGCTTCTTGATGAGCCCGTGTGAAGCTGTATTTGGAAATTAGAAGGAACCCGTGTAAGATTGCTTCGTGATGAGCCCATGTGAAGCTGTATCTGGAAATTAGAAGGAACCCATGTAAGATTGCTTCTTGATGAGCCTGTGTGAAGCTACATCTGGAAAATAGAAGGAACCTGTGTAAGATTGCTTCTTGATGAGCCTATGTGAAGCTGCATCATGGACCTGTTGAAATTTTTTGATGATAATTATCTGTTGATTGATCTTTCCTGAAAAGGTAAAGAGTTAGTTGTATGCAATGTCATGATGTATGGAATGCATTGTGTAATGATGTTCTCAAAAATGAGGTTGTGCTATATACACTTCGTATGCATATGCTATGATGTATGAAATGTGAAATGTTGTTGAAGTGTATCTTTGTCTGGGAAAATAAATTCTTGACTACTGCTGGGTATTTTTTCTTATTTGTTTAAAGAAACTCCGTTGGGGATGTGCTGATTTATGCTTGGGGAATAGAGTTTAGGAGTTGTCCATTACTCTACTGGGGAATTATATTTGACTGGGGAGAATGGAAGTTAGTTGTTATCTGGTCGAAGTCCAGGCTTCATAGCAATTTTTGACTTGATCGGGATACTAAAGTCTAACTGTTATTTGGCCGTATTCCAGGATTTACAACAACTTACTAGGGAAGGTAAAATTAGCTGTTATCTGGTAGGGTTCCAGGCTTTGCAGAAGATTGAAGTTAAATTGTTATCTGGTCAGATTCCAGGCTTCGTAGAAGCTTGAAGTTAGACTACTATCTGGTCGGATTCCAGGCTTTGAAATAACTTTTGAAATAGATAAAGTTAATTTCTATCTGGTCGGATTCCAGGATTTGCAACCACTTACTGAAGTTAACTGTTATGTGGTCGGATTCTAGGCTATGTAGTAACTTTCTTGAAAGGATAAAGTTAATTGTTATCTGATTGGTTTCCAGGCTTTACAGTAACTTGCTTGAATAGTGATGACTCCATTGGGGATTGCAATGACTCTAACAGGGATTAAGGAGTTTTGTCTATTGATTTGTGATAGTCTGAGGGGCCGACTTAGGCTGGGGAATTTTGTAGTTTGTTGGGGAAATAAACCCTGCTGAGGAGAATATTTTGAAGACCTTACTGGGGAGATGAATTCTTTTGGGGAGAACTCCGCAAGGTTTCCTTTTTTCAGTTAAGACCAACTCAGCTGGGGAATGTCAGAATGAATTCGAGTCTTGATTGTATCTAAGGAGATATTGAATGAGTATCAGAATGACATCCAAATCTGGATTGTATCAGGAGGAAAATCTAGAATAAGTGTCAGAATGAATCTGCATGTAGATTGTGTCTGAACTGTATCTGTACTGTATCTAGAAAATGGTAAACTGTTGGCAATCTCCCTCTGTTTGGGAACTGACATGATGTGTACGTTCATTTGGGAGAAGATCAAACCCCTCTATCCGCTGGTGAGTTTGACTATGTCATCGGCTGGAGGATGCCCCACTTTTGTTTGAAGATGTTTCCGCGCTTGTCAGGGATAGCCTTGTAGGGGATTGTACCCTTATCCATGAAGATTGATCTGTGGGAATAACCTTATAGAGGTGGCTCTGGAGACTTCACCGGGGATCACCTTATGAAAGGGACTTTGTGGGGATTTGTCACTGTCCATAGTAGTAAGTGCTGTAACACTTCCATAAAATGTTTGTTTGGTCGTATATGCCCCTTTACTGGAATTCATGTTCAATGCTCTAAGTGATTCTGATGGAGACCTGCCCTTGTCTATTTAAGACTTTATGAGAGATTTCTTGGAATCTTGACTTGATTGCCACAGGTGAGTCAGACAATAACATGTCATGCCCGTTGACTTTAGGAGAGTTTTCATTGGAAGTGTCTTCCCATTTGAAGTGATTTTGTTTTGTGAGATAATATTCCGTTAATTGGATATTCTCCGTGCGAATTTCTCTGTTGTCAAACAATTAGCTATATGCAAACAACAATATTCAAAGAATGCAAAGTTTATGTTTGTCTTGAAGTTTTGAAAATGAATTTTTAGCAGATAAAAGAATTTTGTAAGAATATGAATTCGACTCAGGATTTACAGTAAGCCTTATAGGAGTCAAGATGCCTTTTGTAACAATATGCTTTCGAACTAACCCATGCTTCAATTAGGACTTTTAAGGGGTTATAACATGGCCTGATTCACGGTTTAAGAAACAAAGGATAAGGCTCAAAGTTTATTTGTACCCGACCCGTTCTTCATGATGTTCTTCAGTCCTAAACTCAATTAATTGTGCGTTTGAATTCCTATTGAATTTGGAATGATATTTTGGTGATGGTTTAGATAAGTTAAGTTTATTTGAGAAGGCAATCATTTTTTGCGACATTTTTCCATTGTCAAGGATTTGTAGCAACCTCTTTTTTTATTTATTATCCCTAATCTTTGCCTGACTGTTTTTTGTTGTTTTGAGACTACAGTCAGCGGGATGCCCTAGTTTTTCTTAAGTCTCCTTCGTAGGTTTTGACTCATTGGGCTTTTTATTTTGAGAGATAATGACTGCCTATTTACGTGGAACCATCACCGTCTTTTTATTCAGAAGTATGTTTTTGATGTCATTCATTGTGTATGAAGTGAAAGCTTGCGACTGAACATGCATTTGAATTAACTGAGAAACTACCCTGCCCCAGGTTATGATTAAAGGTTTCAATTTGTGCGAAAAAGAAAACTCCTACTTCTTTGGCTCAAAGGGGTTGACTAGGTATTATCTTCCTTATAACTCCACTACTTAGGAATTGAAAGAACACATGTACATCGTCAGCAAGGTCTGTCCAAAAGCATATTGTATGAGATTATGGTATTGTTTTTGTCATCCTCCCTCTAAAGGCTTACAACTTTTAACGATAGTTGAATATCACAAAAATGGAATAAAAAGCATAGTTTAAATATAGTGAAAATGAATGGATTAATTCCAAACAAACATATGGAATGCATTAATGAAAGAAAGTTTGACATAATAGATAAGTGTTCGAACAAGCAAAAGAAATTACAATAGAAAATTCAAAATGAATTGGACGCTCTCAATGATTTGGCATGAGAGCAGTGATCATGTTGGGAGTCTCTGGAGTGCCGGATTCAATCTCTTTGGCGTCAATCATATTTTGAATCTTGTATTTCAGCACCCAACAATCGTTAGTATCATGCCCAGGACTGCCGGAATGATAGGCACATATTACATCAGGATTGTAGTTAGGAGAAGAAGTTTTGGGGTTTGGATGAGGTCCTATCAATGTAATCATATTCATCCTCAACATGTGTTGTAATGCTTGAGACAATGGCATTTTGATTTTGGTAAACTGTCTCTTGGGCTCGTCTTACCTTCACCGATTTCCCCGTTGTTGTTTTCGCACTGATGCAAGACTAGAGATCAGGTCTGCCGCTACAGATTTGTCGTGGTAACTCTTGTTACGACCCTTCTGGCCGTACACAATATTGGACTCTTTCTTACCATTGTAGGGCTTCTTCTGAGTATCGGAAAATGTATCCACTTGGATCTTTCCGCTTCTAATTCCATTTTCAACTTATTCCCCAGTTAGAATCAGCTCAGTGAACTCGACCGAAGAGCTTCCGATTAGGTGATTGAAGAAAGGTCCTGTCAAAGTTCCCATAAAGATATCAACTAGCTTCCTGTCAGTTAGGATTGGCTGCCCCCTGCCAGCCAGGTCTCTCCATTTTTGGGCGTATTCTAACCTTCATTAGAACCCATTGTCATTTCTTGCAACTGAACTCTAGTCAGTGCTAAATCAGCGTTGTACTGATATTGACGGTAGAAAGCGGTGGCCAGATCTTCCCAAGTATGAATGTTGGAACCCTCGAACTGGTAAAACCATTCTAACCGGGTCCCAGAAAGACTCTCTTGAAAGAAGTGTACCCAGAGCTTCTTGTCTGTGGCATGCGGTTGTATTTTGTGGACATAGGACCTTAAGTGAAGCTTTGGGCATGAAACGCCGTCGTACTTAGAGAAGATTGGAATTTTGAATTTATGGGGGATAACAACCCATGTACTAAGCCCAAATCACCAAAATCCAAGCTAGGTACAACTTGAATTTCCACAGCTTTCAACCTATCTTCCAATTGCTTGTACTTATCCTCAGCCAGTGGATACTGTTCATCAAAGTAATCTTCATCCTCAGACGCTTGATTGTTTGCAATCCCAGCATGGGTGCCCCTTGCATCTTCATTCTGATTCTCATCCTCCTCGGAGGAATCTTCTTCCACTTGAACATATCGGACGGGGCCCATGAATCTCTTCCCTATGTTGATTACGACTCTCTTCTTTGTCTTCTTTTTGGCCACCAGAAGTGACATCAACTCTTGTTGTCCTTTAGCCAAGGTGAGCAAAGTTTCTTGAAATAGAGAATTTTGTTTCTGCAAGTCTTGTACGGTCTGCTCGATATCCATCTTACTGAAATAAAAAGTAGAAAGATGAAGAAACCTATGTCGGGAAACCTTCTTATGTTATCATGACATGCATGTGTTGTACCCCAAAATTTTCCCTCCCATATTCTTCAAGAAATTGCCAAGCCAAGCTGCAAAATTCCCCAAGGGTTGCACAGTCAAAGATCTCCTATACAGTCAAGATTAGGGTTTTGAGGCTGGTCAAGGAAGCTGAAGTTTTCAAGGCCTCAATCAAGTCTCCCATGCACATAAACATTGTCAAGCACCTACATGTCAAGTTTCAAGACTTTCAGCATAAAATTGCACAGTCAAAAACCCTAATTGCACTACAGTCAACTGTAGGGGCAAAATGGTCATTTGGCAGTCAAAAGTTCAAATTTTTGGTCAACATCTCATTTTGAAGCCACAAACATCATTTGATCAATGCTTGATCATGATTCTCAAAACTTGGCTCAAAAATCATCAAGATGCAAAAGTTTCTATTTTTGGACAGTTGAAAAAGTCAACTGAAATTGACCAGGGCATAACTTTCACATGGATTATCAGAAAAATTCCATCCAAAGCTCATTTTTAAGAGAAAGACATTTCCTACAACTCATCTTCATACTTCAAGTCCAAGAAATGCTCTCACAAAAAGTTATCAATTTCAACATTATAGGTCATTTTCAAAAGTCAACAAAAAGGGACTTTAAGTCAAAGGCCATAACTTGATATTGGTAAATCAAAATGACATGGGACCAAAGACATTGTTTAGAGGACTTCAATACCCTTCTAAAATGTCCAAGAACATGAGCAAAACTTAAAAATTGAGCAAGTTATGCATTGGAGAAGTTGGGAAATTTTTGTGAAATGGCCAAAATCATTTATCCTTGAAATCTCATTTTTGACAAAAGGGGCCCACTTTTTCCACTTGAATTGACTTGGCCATGCTTCCCACGTGTCCCATCTTTTATTTCAGATTTTTTTATTAATTTTTTCATTTTTATTGATTTTATTGGATTTAATTAGTTTTAAATCTTTTAAAATCAAAAGAAATTCAAAAAAATTAATTTAAAGGGATATTTTGCTTTGATTAACCTTGAAGCATCATTATGTGCCTACCATTTTTCGTGCTAAGGCTCAAACAAAGCAAGAATTCAAATTTGAATCAAATATGGCAATTGGTTCAATGTTGGTTATGGAGGAAATCAAGAACTTCATTGCAAGGCTTAAAAGCTCCTTAATGTGACTGATTCTCATCCAAGCCTATATATACAAGCCTTGCAAGCCTCATTCACAACCTAGAAAAAGTGCACAAACGGCCAGAGAAAAGTTCAAAATTTGTCCCAAAAAAAAGTGTGAGATCCTAAGGTCCATTATCAAGCACTGTAAGTATTCTCAGGTCCCCCCACTTTATTCAATATTTTTCTCTTTAACATAATTCTGTGCAGTGCTTCATCAAAGGACCACCATACAACTCCATCCCTTGGCACGCCACATGTCACCAAGGGTCAATCCAAAGGCTATTACGCGAGTTCCACCATACGCATTGGTCAACACCCCCCTTTGTTTGCTCTCTTTCACTCTTTTTTTATTTTTCTATTTTTATTTGTTTAATTTAGTTTTAATTTAATTCTTTAAATTAATATTTTCATAATATAAAAAACCAAAAAATCATAAAATCATAAAAATCAAAATATGTTTTATTTTAATTTAATTCATCAATGACCTTTTTTTTGTAAATAAATTCAATAAGTAATTTAGTTTTAATTTTAGGTTGTTAATTTTAATGTTTTTTTTAATAACTAAAAAAATATAAAAAAATAGACCTTTAGCACTTTTTTATCTTTTTTTTAATTAAATATTTTTATTATAAGTATCATTAACCATTAACTTTGTAAATAAAATTTATAATTAATTTAGTTTTAATTCTAGGTTTTAACTTTAATGCATTTTCTTTAATAAATTAAAAACAATTAGAATTAGAATTAATCATTTGACTTTTAATTAATTTAATGTCATAAATACAGAAAAAAAACATAAAAAACAAGTTCTTTCTTTTTATTTAATTTAATTATTCTATTAATTTTATTTTAATTCCTTAAAGGGTCCAACGCCCTCGCATTCGATCATATTTTCCTTTTTTCACGCGTTTTATTTATTTCTGTTGTAAATATAATGTAATTGCTCCAAAGCCATGTAATAGCTATTAGATATTTTTTTTCTGCACTTTATTTTAAATCGGGTCTGGATTAATTTGGCATTGTAGACCCGCGCCTTTGTAATAGCGTAGGACCTTTTATCTTTTCCGCACTTTAAATTCCCGCACTTTTTAACTGTTAACAATAACATGAAAGAATGAATGCCCGAAAATAAAATCAAAGCGTAGATCACCAATGCATGACAAGACAAACAATAAACTGAAAATGACACACAATTCACACACCACCCCTAGGGTACGCCTCACTGTTGCCTTACCTCGAAAGGTGATCGTCGAGTAGAGGATGTCTTAGTAAGTCCTCATGATCCGGGAACCTGGCATGAGGGTAGCTTCTAAGGTGTCTTCCCATTGCTCTGGTGATCACTCTGTTGCCTTGCCCCTCGAAACGTGGTCGTCAAGTATAGGACGTCTTAGTGAGTCCTTATGTTCCATTAATCTAGTTGCCTCGAAACGGTTGCCTCGGAACAGTTGCCTCGAAACGGTTGCCTCGGAATAAAAAGATCAATGGCATAAGGGTAGCTTCTAAGGTATCTTACTATTACTCGGTGACCACACTGTCCCTAACCCTCGAATTGACCCGAACAACTCCAACGGTGGTGCTACCTATCTCTCAATGGTGGGATAGCACTACCTAAAGGACAATTATACAGCTTAATTCCTTAGGGTAGGTAGATGACTCATGGGTACTTGCTCTTTTCAAAAACAAACAAAATACTTTTCACACCTTACACTTTTCAAAAAGCTTTCAAAACAACTTTTCAAACACTCTTGAGGACTGATACAAGAGTCAATCTGAAACTTTCAAAGAAACTTTTTTTTTTCAAACCCACTCACACTCTGAAAAGCAAACATTTTGAAAACACAATGAGCAAGTATCTAAGAGCCCATGGATAACCATGGATAGAAAGGGTGCTAACACCTTCCCTTTCTATAACCTACCTCCCGAACCGAGAGCAATCTCTTTAAAGGAATTTTTCTGTGCTTTTGTCCTTTCCATTTGGAGAAAATAAAAGACGGTGGCGACTCTTGCTTACCGCGACATTTCGCGAAACCAGCTTTAAAACAGTCAGTTCCAGATCCACCGATCACAGAACTGGCGACTCTGCTGGGGAATAACTTTTAAAGTGAGGTGTACCTTAGGACTAAGATCATTGTGTTTTCAATTGCTTTGACTTGTTTGCTTTAAATTGTGGGACTGTCTTGGGAGTTCTATAGATCCTAACCCGGATCTGGGGATACCTTCTTAGAAAGTAGCAACAAGGCTGTGAGGGAACTGTGCGGGGTATACCGACATGGTTGAAGCAGTCTGCTATGTTGATGTGGCACTTTGGTGTGTACCGGTAACCCTTGAGTCAATCAAGGAGAGTACGGGGCCTCCGCGTGGTGTCGTGAAGCATCAACAGACCTTAGGAACCTTAATTGAACCATCTTGGCCTCTTTAGGGTAGTGAGATAACTACTTTGGTGTACTCCGAAGTCGGTTGATACTCGATACTACACTCAATTGAGGGTTGTTTTCTTGGGATATTTTGATCGCCAGTCAGTGGCTAAATCGAAACGATGAACAATGAAAGCAATCCAATGATATTGGGATCCTCTAAGAACCCGGTTACTTTGATAGGACAGGTATGAACCAACAAACTGAAAGAGGGTAATACCTAGACCTCATGTTGGCCTAAACTCTAAGGGTTTCTCTTGTGTGACTTGTGTGCCTTTGTACTTGCCTACTTGCATGCTTGTTAGCTGACACATGAACTACTTGCAGGTTTTGTTTATAGTCCTTAATTAGGACTCATAACAAGGTTTACCGAGTTTCTTGCAGGTTTTGTTTTAGTCCTTAATTGGGACTCATGACAGTTTTTACTTGAGCTTCTTGCAGGTTTTGTTTATAGTCCTTAATCGGGACTCATAACAAGAGTGTACTAAGTTTCTTATAGGTTTTGGTTTGCAGTCCTTAATTGGGACTCATAACAGGGCTACTCACATTACCCCATGCATACCATAACATCATACCATTGCATACATCCTAACCCATTTCAAGGATCTCAAGGGTCTGTGATGCAGGTCATGATGAATCAAACATCTAGCAAGGGGCAAAGAGGATTTATTTTCCTCTAGCCAAGGTTGTCGGGGGCTATGACCCACTTGATATGGTGAGCTTTGACTCTTGAAGAAGGTTCCCTTAACCAAGGTTGTTTGGAAATCAAAACCAGGCATGATGACTAAAGTCAGAGGCTATGACCCACTGGATATGGTGAGCCTTTGACCCTTGGAAGAAAGATTCCCAACAAACATGAAGCTCTTTCAATCAAGCTACCGGATCCAAATGCTAACGAAATTTCCTGTTTATCCCGCGAGATCCTTGAAAACATTGCATGCATATCATACACATCATTGCATAACAGGTACCCTTGTTACAGGCCACTTACCCTCTTCGCTGTTTATTTCAGCAATGGCTTTCCAATCAAACACCCAGGAGTTCCCTACTCAAGAGACTCAGTTCAGGGAGATCTTCCTAAGCCTATCCAAGGGGCAGGAAGAGTTGAGGACGCTCCTCGTGGGGAATTTGGTCAAGAACAATCCAGAAGACGGTAAAGATGAACGGCTGAAACATATGCAAGCTGAGATAGACGTAATGAGGACTCAGATGCTGGGGCAAATGGCCCTTATCCAAGGCTTAGCTCGGGAACAAGAAGAGTTGAGAACTGTGATCAACCAGCTTCAGCAAGACAGTATGAAGCAAGTAGCCAAGGCTGGAGACCAAACCGGTAATCAGCCTCCAAGAAGTCAAAGGCTTGGTTCAATGAATAGACCTCTCCAAGCTGTTACTACCTCACAGCTCCAACCACAACCTCGCCCAGAGCAACGGGTTGATCAGAGCAAGCCCAGAAGGCAATTCACCCAGCTCAACACGTCGCTGTCCCAAGCTTTGCAACACCTGTTGAAGTTGAATCTGTTGACGTTGATAGGACCTCACCCTAATCCTAAGACTTCTTCACCCAACTATAATCCTGGGGCCAGGTGCGCATACCATTCTAACAGTCCGGGGCATGATACTGATGACTGTTGGAAGTTGAGGTACAAAATCCAAAGCCTGATTGATGAAGGAGCTGTGGAATTCACCCCAGATGGTCAGGTCGAGTTCTTCTACTATCCCTGCGAGGTTCACCATTTGAAGTAACAAGCCCTGAGGCTAGAAGACTTGTGTTTATTAGAATTTTCAAGTTGTAATTTTCTTTTGATTGTTCAAACACTTATTCATGTTAAACATTGTTATTTCATTAATGCATTACACATGTCTGTTTTGGAAGTAATTATTTCGTATTCACTATATGCAAACTGTTTCATTTTTCTGTGATGATCAATTCTCGGTTAATAATTCTAAGCCTCTTGAGGGAGGATGACGAAAACGATACCACGATCTTTACAGTATGCTTTTGAATAGACCCCGCTGATGAGGTACAGGCATTGTTTCAATTCCTAAACACTGGAGTTATAAGGAAGATAATCCCTCGTCAACCCCTTTCAGCCAAAGAAGTAGGAGTTTTTATTTTCGAAATTTAAAACCCTTAATCCTAACCTGGGGCAGGGTAGTCTCTCAGTTGATCCAAGTGCATAACGAACGACACCAAAGAGGTCCTTACAAAACAAAAGACAGTGATGGTTCCGAACAATCATACAGATAGGCAGTCATTATATCTCAAAAAATAAAAACCCATTAAATCAGAACCTATGAAGGAGACTTACAAAACTGGGGCATCCCGCTGACTGTAATCACAAAAAAAAAAACAGTTCAGGCAAAAAAAATAGGGATAATAAAATCAAAAAAGGAGGTCACACAAACCCTCAACAAAAAGAAATGACTGCCCATTCAGAATAAATCATCATTATCTGAACCATCATTGGTATATCAAAGCAAAGACTCAAACAAGGTCTAACGCACGATCGACTGAGTTTAGGTTGGAAGAACATCACGAAGAGCGGGTGGGTACAAATAGATTTGAGCCTTTATCCTTTGTTTCTTGAACCGTGAACCAAGCCACGTTATAACCCTTAAAAGTCCTAGCTGAAGCATGGGTTAGTTCGAAAGCATACTGTTACAAAGGTATCCTGACTCCTTAAGGCTTGCTATAAAATATTGAGTTGACATCACATTTTACAAAATTTGCTGGTTTTACTGAAAAATGCATTTTTCAAAATCTTCAAGACAGACATAAGCTTTGCATTTTTGACATAACTTTGTTTGTATATGACTTTTTGTTTGAACAGCAGAGAAATTCGCACGACGAATGCCTAATGAACAGAAGTACCTCCAATCAAGGGGCACAACATAATCATGGTCCAATCATCTGGGGCAGTCCAATCAAGATTCGGAGAATCTCTCAAAGGCCAAATAGCCTGGGGCAAATCTCCGCCTAAGTCACTTGGGGCATTTCAACAACGAATCTTGCACGATCAGACATCTTCTGGTAACATGGCAACATAAACAGCCAGGGGCACCTCCCTGCATTCTAAGAACATGGACATAGTCGAAAGAATACTACGCATAATCAAAGACCCGCTAGGTTGACATACCTAGGAAAAAATTAGGGCTTCCCGGCGAACCAAAAGGGTTCGGGCAAAAATAAGGGATGAAATGAAAAAAATCTGTACACCCGGCGAGTCGAAAACCTGAAAAGGTGGCTTGGGCAAAAATGGGTATCCCGGTGGACTGAAAACCCGAAGGGGCGGTCCAGGCAAAAGTTAGGGATCAAAGCGTACGACTATGTCCTATCATCTTGTCATCTGCCTACCAGAAGAAGATTGGTCAAATCGGCAGTCCTCAGCACCTCACAGGTCTTCCTCTCATACCTCAGAAACAGGGGCAATAAAGAGTTGTCCAAGCGATCTATTTGTTCTGTCCTCCAAGGTATCAAGGTAGGTTCAGTTGAAGAACACAACCAGGTATCTTAATTCCCCAGAGAGTGAGCCAGCAAGCAGTATACTCTCCTCAAGCAAAGCAGTTATCAACCTTAAGGAAGTTGGGTATCCTCCCGCAGGTCTCAACCTTCCCCAGCAGCATGCATTCTTAACAAGCATCCCCGGCAGTCTTGGTCTAAAGATTGTTCCCCGGCGGTATATCAAACATTCAGTGGTGTCACTTCCCCCGATACATCTCAAAACTTCCCCAGAAGAATCCAATCCAGTTTCTCCAGGAAAGTTGGAATCCATCTCCTCAAGCAGTAAGTTTATCCCCAGTAGATTCTGGAAGCTTATCACCTCGCAAAGCATGAACGCGTCGTCCGGCTTGATTTAAAGAGTTATTTCCTTAACAGGATATAACTGGGTTATCCTCAGCCAAAAGCCACGGAAAGAGCGTCCTCGACGGAGTCTTCTTATCCCCAGCGAAGTCCATTAACACTTCCAATATAACGATGGTATCCACAGCGAAGTTATCATCAACACTCAACAAGGCATCCCTCTTCCCACAGAGTATTGCTTCCCAGCATGGTCGCTAGAGTATCTTTTCTCCCCGCAGAATCTTCCATTTTCCAAGTTTATTCCGCAACGGAGTCATCTTCTCCTACCGGTATTCTTGCAACTATCATCCCCAGCGGAAGCAAAATCTATTTTTTCAATATCAGCCCAGGATACGACTTCCCGGCACCCGTCAAGGATTCACTTTCCTAGACAAAAACATACATAAAACATCATTATAGCATGCATAAACGCATCATATCATACGAATCTCATTTATGTTGAGAACATCATTGCTTGATCCATATCATGCATTGCATATGACTGACCTTTACCTTTCAGGAAAGATGCAGTTTAAATTCTCAATCATATTTCAAGATTTAGACCGGTTCAGTTAAATCGACCCTAAGATTTTCCTGATGCTTATCCAGTCAAAGGCCTTCTCTGGTTCAGTCAGATCGACCCTAAGATCTCCCTGATGCTTATCCAGTTGAAGATATTTCAAGACCTAGACCGGTTCAGTTAGATCGACCCTAAGATTTTCCTGATGCTTATCCAGTCAAAGGCCTTCTCTGGTTCAGTCAGATCGACCCTAAGATCTCCCTGATGCTTATCCAGTTGAAGATATTTCAAGACCTAGACCGGTTCAGTTAGATCGACCCTAAGATTTTCCTGATGCTTATCCAGTCAAAGGCCTTCTCTGGTTCAGTCAGATCGACCCTAAGATCTCCCTGATGCTTATCCAGTTGAAGATATTTCAAGACCTAGACCGGTTCAGTTAA
The DNA here is from genome assembly GCA_948472305.1 of Vicia faba. NCBI lineage: Eukaryota > Viridiplantae > Streptophyta > Magnoliopsida > Fabales > Fabaceae > Vicia > Vicia faba. The sequence goes on from OX451735.1 coordinate 170,159,056, forward strand.
ATCGACCCTAAGATTTTCCTGATGCTTATCCAGTCAAAGGCCTTCTCTGGTTCAGTCAGATCGACCCTAAGATCTCCCTGATGCTTATCCAGTTGAAGATATTTCAAGACCTAGACCGGTTTAGTTAGATCGACCCTAATATTTTCCTGATGCTTATCCAGTCAAAGGCCTTCTCTGGTTCAGTCAGATCGACCCTAAGATCTCCCTGATGCTTATCCAGTTGAAGATATTTCAAGACCTAGACCGGTTCAGTTAAATTGACCCTAAGATTTTCCTGATGCTTATCCAGTCAAAGGCCTTCTCTGGTTCAGTCAGATCGACCCTAAGATCTCCCTGATGCTTATCCAGTTGAAGATATTTCAAGACCTAGACCGGTTCAGTTAAATCGACCCTAAGATTTTCCTGATTCTTATCCAGTCAAAGGCCTTCTCTGGTTCAGTCAGATCGACCCTAAGATCTCCCTGATGCTTATCCAGTTGAAGATATTTCAAGACCTAGACCGGTTCAGTTAAATCGACCCTAAGATTTTCCTGATGCTTATCCAGTCAAAGGCCTTCTCTGGTTCAGTCTGATCGACCCTAAGATCTCCCTGATGCTTATCCAGTTGAAGATATTTCAAGACCTAGACCGGTTCAGTTAAATCGACCCTAAGATTTTCCTGATGCTTATCCAGTCAAAGGCCTTCTCTGGTTCAGTCAGATCAACCCTAAGATCTCCCTGATGCTTATCCAGTTGAAGATATTTCAAGACCTAGACCGGTTCAGTTAAATCGACCCTAAGATTTTCCTGATGCTTATCCAGTCAAAGGCCTTCTCTGGTTCAGTCAGATCGACCCCAAGATCTCCCTGATGCTTATCCAGTTGAAGATATTTCAAGACCTTGTCCGGTTCAGTTAAGTCGACCCTAAGATTTTCCTAATGCTTATCCAATCAAAGGCCTTCTCTGGTTCAGTCAGATCGACCCCAAGATCTCCCTGATTCTTATCCCAGTAGAAGACACCCAAGATTTTTCTCAACGAGCGTTGTTGAAGTTAAAGTCGCCCAAGGTTCTCTTATCATTCATGCTAAGACAGTAACCATCCCTGGTTCATTCATCGCCGTTTGAAGCTCCAGACTCAGCTCCTGTAACCAGTCAGGACACATCTATACCAAGCATCTGAAATCAACTCCTGCAACTTGTCAGGTACTCATGTTTCTTTTGCAGGTATGCAGGTTCTCGCTAAGGAATCTCCTACGCGATCAACATCCAGATGGCATCTATAAGCCCATCATCCTATTCATCAACCTCTAAATGGCATCTATAAGCCCATTTCCATCACACTGCTATTATGTGAGCGCAAATTTCTGGGCACTCTAGTGTCCAATCATCTTCTACCCTCGGATTACGAAAGGCACGTCAGCCAATCTGCATCCTCAGGTCTAAGAAGATTGAACAGGGGCAACTGTTGTACCCCAAAATTTGCCCTCCCATATTCTTCAAGAAATTGCCAAGCCAAGCTGCAAAATTCCCCAAGGGTTGCACAGTCAAAGATCTCCTATACAGTCAAGATTAGGGTTTTGAGGCTGATCAAGGAAGCTGAAGTTTTCAAGGCCTCAATCAAGTCTCCCATGCACATAAACATTGTCAAGCACCTACATGTCAAGTTTCAAGACTTTCAGCACAAAATTGCACAGTCAAAAACCCTAATTGCACTACAGTCAACTGTAGGGGCAAAATGGTCATTTGGCAGTCAAAAGTTCAAATTTTTGGTCAACATCTCATTTTGAAGCCACAAACATCATTTGATCAATGCTTGATCATGATTCTCAAAACTTGGCTCAAAAATCATCAAGATGCAAAAGTTTCTATTTTTGGACAGCTGAAAAAGTCAACTGAAATTGACCAGGGCATAACTTTCACATGGATTATCAGAAAAATTCCATCCAAATCTCATTTTGAAGAGAAAGACATTTCCTACAACTCATCTTCATACTTCAAGTCCAAGAAATGCTCTCACAAAAAGTTATCAATTTCAACATTATAGGTCATTTTCAAAAGTCAACAAAAAGGGACTTTAAGTCAAAGGCCATAACTTGAGATTGGTAAATCAAAATGACATGGGACCAAAGACATTGTTTAGAGGACTTTAGTACCTTTCTAAAATGTCCAAGAACATGAGCAAAACTTAAAAATTGAGCAAGTTATGCATTGGAGAAGTTGGGAAATTTTTGTGAAATGGCCAAAATCATTTATCCTTGAAATCTCATTTTTGACAAAAGGGGCCCACTTTTTCCACTTGAATTGACTTGGCCATGCTTCCCACGTGTCCCATATTTTATTTCAGATTTTTTTATTAATTTTTTCATTTTTATTGATTTTATTGGATTTAATTAGTTTTAAATCTTTTAAAATCAAAAGAAATTCAAAAAAATTAATTTAAAGGGATATTTTGCTTTGATTAACCTTGAAGCATCATTATGTGCCTACCATTTTTCGTGCTAAGGCTCAAACAAAGCAAGAATTCAAATTTGAATCAAATATGGCAATTGGTTCAATGTTGGTTATGGAGGAAATCAAGAACTTCATTGCAAGGCTTAAAAGCTTCTTAATGTGACTGATTCTCATCCAAGCCTATATATACAAGCCTTGCAAGCCTCATTCAAAACCTAGAAAAAGTGCACAAACGGCCAGAGAAAAGTTCAAAATTTGTCCCAAAAAAAAGTGTGAGATCCTAAGGTCCATTATCAAGCACTGTAAGTATTCTCAGGTCCCCCCACTTTATTCAATATTTTTCTCTTTAACATAATTCTGTGCAGTGCTTCATCAAAGGACCACCATACAACTCCATCCCTTGGCACGCCACATGTCACCAAGGGTCAATCCAAAGGCTATTACGCGAGTTCCACCATACGCATTGGTCAACACCCCCCTTTGTTTGCTCTCTTTCACTCTTTTTTTATTTTTCTATTTTTATTTGTTTAATTTAGTTTTAATTTAATTCTTTAAATTAATATTTTCATAATATAAAAAACCAAAAAATCATAAAATCATAAAAATCAAAATATGTTTTATTTTAATTTAATTCATCAATGACCTTTTTTTTGTAAATAAATTCAATAAGTAATTTAGTTTTAATTTTAGGTTGTTAATTTTAATGTTTTTTTTAATAACTAAAAAAATATAAAAAAATAGACCTTTAGCACTTTTTTATCTTTTTTTTAATTAAATATTTTTATTATAAGTATCATTAACCATTAACTTTGTAAATAAAATTTATAATTAATTTAGTTTTAATTCTAGGTTTTAACTTTAATGCATTTTCTTTAATAAATTAAAAACAATTAGAATTAGAATTAATCATTTGACTTTTAATTAATTTAATGTCATAAATACAGAAAAAAAACATAAAAAACAAGTTCTTTCTTTTTATTTAATTTAATTATTCTATTAATTTTATTTTAATTCCTTAAAGGGTCCAACGCCCTCGCATTCGATCATATTTTCCTTTTTTCACGCGTTTTATTTATTTCTGTTGTAAATATAATGTAATTGCTCCAAAGCCATGTAATAGCTATTAGATATTTTTTTTCTGCACTTTATTTTAAATCGGGTCTGGATTAATTTGGCATTGTAGACCCGCGCCTTTGTAATAGCGTAGGACCTTTTATCTTTTCCGCACTTTAAATTCCCGCACTTTTTAACTGTTAACAATAACATGAAAGAATGAATGCCCGAAAATAAAATCAAAGCGTAGATCACCAATGCATGACAAGACAAACAATAAACTGAAAATGACACACAATTCACACACCACCCCTAGGGTACGCCTCACTGTTGCCTTACCTCGAAAGGTGATCGTCGAGTAGAGGATGTCTTAGTAAGTCCTCATGATCCGGGAACCTGGCATGAGGGTAGCTTCTAAGGTGTCTTCCCATTGCTCTGGTGATCACTCTGTTGCCTTGCCCCTCGAAACGTGGTCGTCAAGTATAGGACGTCTTAGTGAGTCCTTATGTTCCATTAATCTAGTTGCCTCGAAACGGTTGCCTCGGAACAGTTGCCTCGAAACGGTTGCCTCGGAATAAAAAGATCAATGGCATAAGGGTAGCTTCTAAGGTATCTTACTATTACTCGGTGACCACACTGTCCCTAACCCTCGAATTGACCCGAACAACTCCAACGGTGGTGCTACCTATCTCTCAATGGTGGGATAGCACTACCTAAAGGACAATTATACAGCTTAATTCCTTAGGGTAGGTAGATGACTCATGGGTACTTGCTCTTTTCAAAAACAAACAAAATACTTTTCACACCTTACACTTTTCAAAAAGCTTTCAAAACAACTTTTCAAACACTCTTGAGGACTGATACAAGAGTCAATCTGAAACTTTCAAAGAAACTTTTTTTTTTCAAACCCACTCACACTCTGAAAAGCAAACATTTTGAAAACACAATGAGCAAGTATCTAAGAGCCCATGGATAACCATGGATAGAAAGGGTGCTAACACCTTCCCTTTCTATAACCTACCTCCCGAACCGAGAGCAATCTCTTTAAAGGAATTTTTCTGTGCTTTTGTCCTTTCCATTTGGAGAAAATAAAAGACGGTGGCGACTCTTGCTTACCGCGACATTTCACGAAACCAGCTTTAAAACAGTCAGTTCCAGATCCACCGATCACAGAACTGGCGACTCTGCTGGGGAATAACTTTTAAAGTGAGGTGTACCTTAGGACTAAGATCACTGTGTTTTCAATTGCTTTGACTTGTTTGCTTTAAATTGTGGGACTGTCTTGGGAGTTCTATAGATCCTAACCCGGATCTGGGGATACCTTCTTAGAAAGTAGCAACAAGGCTGTGAGGGAACTGTGCGGGGTATACCGACATGGTTGAAGCAGTCTGCTACGTTGATGTGGCACTTTGGTGTGTACCGGTAACCCTTGAGTCAATCAAGGAGAGTACGGGGCCTCCGCGTGGTGTCGTGAAGCATCAACAGACCTTAGGAACCTTAATTGAACCATCTTGGCCTCTTTAGGGTAGTGAGATAACTACTTTGGTGTACTCCGAAGTCGGTTGATACTCGATACTACACTCAATTGAGGGTTGTTTTCTTGGGATATTTTGATCGCCAGTCAGTGGCTAAATCGAAACGATGAACAATGAAAGCAATCCAATGATATTGGGATCCTCTAAGAACCCGGTTACTTTGATAGGACAGGTATGAACCAACAAACTGAAAGAGGGTAATACCTAGACCTCATGTTGGCCTAAACTCTAAGGGTTTCTCTTGTGTGACTTGTGTGCCTTTGTACTTGCCTACTTGCATGCTTGTTAGCTGACACATGAACTACTTGCAGGTTTTGTTTATAGTCCTTAATTAGGACTCATAACAAGGTTTACCGAGTTTCTTGCAGGTTTTGTTTTAGTCCTTAATTGGGACTCATGACAGTTTTTACTTGAGCTTCTTGCAGGTTTTGTTTATAGTCCTTAATCGGGACTCATAACAAGAGTGTACTAAGTTTCTTATAGGTTTTGGTTTGCAGTCCTTAATTGGGACTCATAACAGGGCTACTCACATTACCCCATGCATACCATAACATCATACCATTGCATACATCCTAACCCATTTCAAGGATCTCAAGGGTCTGTGATGCAGGTCATGATGAATCAAACATCTAGCAAGGGGCAAAGAGGATTTATTTTCCTCTAGCCAAGGTTGTCGGGGGCTATGACCCACTTGATATGGTGAGCTTTGACTCTTGAAGAAGGTTCCCTTAACCAAGGTTGTTTGGAAATCAAAACCAGGCATGATGACTAAAGTCAGAGGCTATGACCCACTGGATATGGTGAGCCTTTGACCCTTGGAAGAAAGATTCCCAACAAACATGAAGCTCTTTCAATCAAGCTACCGGATCCAAATGCTAACGAAATTTCCTGTTTATCCCGCGAGATCCTTGAAAACATTACATGCATATCATACACATCATTGCATAACAGGTACCCTTGTTACATGCCACTTACCCTCTTCGCTGTTTATTTCAGCAATGGCTTTCCAATCAAACACCCAGGAGTTCCCTACTCAAGAGACTCAGTTCATGGAGATCTTCCTAAGCCTATCCAAGGGGCAGGAAGAGTTGAGGACGCTCCTCATGGGGAATTTGGTCAAGAACAATCCAGAAGACGGTAAAGATGAACGGCTGAAACATATGCAAGCTGAGATAGACGTAATGAGGACTCAGATGCTGGGGCAAATGGCCCTTATCCAAGGCTTAGCTCGGGAACAAGAAGAGTTGAGAACTGTGATCAACCAGCTTCAGCAAGACAGTATGAAGCAAGTAGCCAAGGCTGGAGACCAAACCGGTAATCAGCCTCCAAGAAGTCAAAGGCTTGGTTCAATGAATAGACCTCTCCAAGCTGTTACTACCTCACAGCTCCAACCACAACCTCGCCCAGAGCAACGGGTTGATCAGAGCAAGCCTAGAAGGCAATTCACCCAGCTCAACACGTCGCTGTCCCAAGCTTTGCAACACCTGTTGAAGTTGAATCTGTTGACGTTGATAGGACCTCACCCTAATCCTAAGACTTCTTCACCCAACTATAATCCTGGGGCCAGGTGCGCATACCATTCTAACAGTCCCGGGCATGATACTGATGACTGTTGGAAGTTGAGGTACAAAATCCAAAGCCTGATTGATGAAGGAGCTGTGGAATTCACCCCAGATGGTCAGGTCGAGTTCTTCTACTATCCCTGCGAGGTTCACCATTTGAAGTAACAAGCCCTGAGGCTAGAAGACTTGTGTTTATTAGAATTTTCAAGTTGTAATTTTCTTTTGATTGTTCAAACACTTATTCATGTTAAACATTGTTATTTCATTAATGCATTACACATGTCTGTTTTGGAAGTAATTATTTCGTATTCACTATATGCAAACTGTTTTCATTTTTCTGTGATGATCAATTCTCGGTTAATAATTCTAAGCCTCTTGAGGGAGGATGACGAAAACGATACCACGATCTTTACAGTATGCTTTTGAATAGACCCCGCTGATGAGGTACAGGCATTGTTTCAATTCCTAAACACTGGAGTTATAAGGAAGATAATCCCTCGTCAACCCCTTTCAGCCAAAGAAGTAGGAGTTTTTCTTTTCGAAATTTAAAACCCTTAATCCTAATCTGGGGCAGGGTAGTCTCTCAGTTGATCCAAGTGCATAACGAACGACACCAAAGAGGTCCTTACAAAACAAAAGACAGTGATGGTTCCGAACAATCATACAGATAGGCAGTCATTATATCTCAAAAAATAAAAAACCCATTAAATCAGAACCTATGAAGGAGACTTACAAAACTGGGGCATCCCGCTGACTGTAATCACAAAAAAAAAACAGTTCAGGCAAAAAAAATAGGGATAATAAAATCAAAAAAGGAGGTCACACAAACCCTCAACAAAAAGAAATGACTGCCCATTCAGAATAAATCATCATTATCTAAACCATCATTGGTATATCAAAGCAAAGACTCAAACAAGGTCTAACGCACGATCGACTGAGTTTAGGTTGGAAGAACATCACGAAGAGCGGGTGGGTACAAATAGATTTGAGCCTTTATCCTTTGTTTCTTGAACCGTGAACCAAGCCACGTTATAACCCTTAAAAGTCCTAGCTGAAGCATGGGTTAGTTCGAAAGCATACTGTTACAAAGGTATCCTGACTCCTTAAGGCTTGCTATAAAATATTGAGTTGACATCACATTTTACAAAATTTGCTGGTTTTACTGAAAAATGCATTTTTCAAAATCTTCAAGACAGACATAAGCTTTGCATTTTTGACATAACTTTGTTTGCATATGACTTTTTGTTTGAACAGCAGAGAAATTCGCACGACGAATGCCTAATGAACAGAAGTACCTCCAATCAAGGGGCACAACATGATCATGGTCCAATCATCTGGGGCAGTCCAATCAAGATTCGGAGAATCTCTCAAAGGCCAAATAGCCTGGGGCAAATCTCCGCCTAAGTCACTTGGGGCATTTCAACAACGAATCTTGCACGATCAGACATCTTCTGGTAACATGGCAACATAAACAGCCAGGGGCACCTCCCTGCATTCTAAGAACATGGACATAGTCGAAAGAATACTACGCATAATCAAAGACCCGCTAGGTTGACATACCTAGGAAAAAATTAGGGCTTCCCGGCGAACCAAAAGGGTTCGGGCAAAAATAAGGGATGAAATGAAAAAAATCTGTACACCCGGCGAGTCGAAAACCTGAAAAGGTGGCTTGGGCAAAAATGGGTATCCCGGTGGACTGAAAACCCGAAGGGGCGGTCCAGGCAAAAGTTAGGGATCAAAGCGTACGACTATGTCCTATCATCTTGTCATCTGCCTACCAGAAGAAGATTGGTCAAATCGGCAGTCCTCAGCACCTCACAGGTCTTCCTCTCATACCTCAGAAACAGGGGCAATAAAGAGTTGTCCAAGCGATCTATTTGTTCTGTCCTCCAAGGTATCAAGGTAGGTTCAGTTGAAGAACACAACCAGGTATCTTAATTCCCCAGAGAGTGAGCCAGCAAGCAGTATACTCTCCTCAAGCAAAGCAGTTATCAACCTTAAGGAAGTTGGGTATCCTCCCGCAGGTCTCAACCTTCCCCAGCAGCATGCATTCTTAACAAGCATCCCCGGCAGTCTTGGTCTAAAGATTGTTCCCCGGCGGTATATCAAACATTCAGTGGTGTCACTTCCCCCGATACATCTCAAAACTTCCCCAGAAGAATCCAATCCAGTTTCTCCAGGAAAGTTGGAATCCATCTCCTCAAGCAGTAAGTTTATCCCCAGTAGATTCTGGAAGCTTATCACCTCGCAAAGCATGAACGCGTCGTCCGGCTTGATTTAAAGAGTTATTTCCTTAACAGGATATAACTGGGTTATCCTCAGCCAAAAGCCACGGAAAGAGCGTCCTCGACGGAGTCTTCTTATCCCCAGCGAAGTCCATTAACACTTCCAATATAACGATGGTATCCACAGCGAAGTTATCATCAACACTCAACAAGGCATCCCTCTTCCCACAGAGTATTGCTTCCCAGCATGGTCGCTAGAGTATCTTTTCTCCCCGCAGAATCTTCCATTTGCCAAGTTTATTCCGCAACGGAGTCATCTTCTCCTACCGGTATTCTTGCAACTATCATCCCCAGCGGAAGCAAAATCTATTTTTTCAATATCAGCCCAGGATACGACTTCCCGGCACCCGTCAAGGATTCACTTTCCTAGACAAAAACATACATAAAACATCATTATAGCATGCATAAACGCATCATATCATACGAATCTCATTTATGTTGAGAACATCATTGCTTGATCCATATCATGCATTGCATATGACTGACCTTTACCTTTCAGGAAAGATGCAGTTTAAATTCTCAATCATATTTCAAGATTTAGACCGGTTCAGTTAAATCGACCCTAAGATTTTCCTGATGCTTATCCAGTCAAAGGCCTTCTCTGGTTCAGTCAGATCGACCCTAAGATCTCCCTGATGCTTATCCAGTTGAAGATATTTCAAGACCTAGACCGGTTCAGTTAGATCGACCCTAAGATTTTCCTGATGCTTATCCAGTCAAAGGCCTTCTCTGGTTCAGTCAGATCGACCCTAAGATCTCCCTGATGCTTATCCAGTTGAAGATATTTCAAGACCTAGACCGGTTCAGTTAGATCGACCCTAAGATTTTCCTGATGCTTATCCAGTCAAAGGCCTTCTCTGGTTCAGTCAGATCGACCCTAAGATCTCCCTGATGCTTATCCAGTTGAAGATATTTCAAGACCTAGACCGGTTCAGTTAAATCGACCCTAAGATTTTCCTGATGCTTATCCAGTCAAAGGCCTTCTCTGGTTCAGTCAGATCGACCCTAAGATCTCCCTGATGCTTATCCAGTTGAAGATATTTCAAGACCTAGACAGGTTCAGTTAGATCGACCCTAATATTTTCCTGATACTTATCCAGTCAAAGGCCTTCTCTGGTTCAGTCAGATCGACCCTAAGATCTCCCTGATGCTTATCCAGTTGAAGATATTTCAAGACCTAGACCGGTTCAGTTAAATCGACCCTAAGATTTTCCTGATGCTTATCCAATCAAAGGCCTTCTCTGGTTCAGTCAGATCGACCCTAAGATCTCCCTGATGCTTATCCAGTTGAAGATATTTCAAGACCTAGACCGGTTCAGTTAAATCGACCCTAAGATTTTCCTGATGCTTATCCAGTCAAAGGCTTTCTCTGGTTCAGTCAGATCGACCCTAAGATCTCCCTGATGCTTATCCAGTTGAAGATATTTCAAGACCTAGACCGGTTCAGTTAAATCGACCCTAAGATTTTCCTGATGCTTATCCAGTCAAAGGCCTTCTCTGGTTCAGTCTGATCGACCCTAAGATCTCCCTGATGCTTATCCAGTTGAAGATATTTCAAGACCTAGACCGGTTCAGTTAAATCGACCCTAAGATTTTCCTGATGCTTATCCAGTCAAAGGCCTTCTCTGGTTCAGTCATATCAACCCTAAGATCTCCCTGATGCTTATCCAGTTGAAGATATTTCAAGACCTAGACCGGTTCAGTTAAATCGACCCTAAGATTTTCCTGATGCTTATCCAGTCAAAGGCCTTCTCTGGTTCAGTCAGATCGACCCCAAGATCTCCCTGATGCTTATCCAGTTGAAGATATTTCAAGACCTTGTCCGGTTCAGTTAAGTCGACCCTAAGATTTTCCTGATGCTTATCCAATCAAAGGCCTTCTCTGGTTCAGTCAGATCGACCCCAAGATCTCCCTGATTCTTATCCCAGTAGAAGACACCCAAGATTTTTCTCAACGAGCGTTGTTGAAGTTAAAGTCGCCCAAGGTTCTCTTATCATTCATGCTAAGGCAGTAACCATCCCTGGTTCATTCATCGCCGTTTGAAGCTCCAGACTCAGCTCCTGTAACCAGTCAGGACACATCTATACCAAGCATCTGAAATCAACTCCTGCAACTTGTCAGGTACTCATGTTTCTTTTGCAGGTATGCAGGTTCTCGCTAAGGAATCTCCTACGCGATCAACATCCAGATGGCATCTATAAGCCCATCATCCTATTCATCAACCTCTAAATGGCATCTATAAGCCCATTTCCATCACACTGCTATTATGTGAGCGCAAATTTCTGGGCACTCTAGTGTCCAATCATCTTCTACCCTCGGATTACGAAAGGCACGTCAGCCAATCTGCATCCTCAGGTCTAAGAAGATTGAACAGGGGCAACTGTTGTACCCCAAAATTTGCCCTCCCATATTCTTCAAGAAATTGCCAAGCCAAGCTGCAAAATTCCCCAAGGGTTGCACAGTCAAAGATCTCCTATACAGTCAAGATTAGGGTTTTGAGGCTGATCAAGGAAGCTGAAGTTTTCAAGGCCTCAATCAAGTCTCCCATGCACATAAACATTGTCAAGCACCTACATGTCAAGTTTCAAGACTTTCAGCACAAAATTGCACAGTCAAAAACCCTAATTGCACTACAGTCAACTGTAGGGGCAAAATGGTCATTTGGCAGTCAAAAGTTCAAATTTTTGGTCAACATCTCATTTTGAAGCCACAAACATCATTTGATCAATGCTTGATCATGATTCTCAAAACTTGGCTCAAAAATCATCAAGATGCAAAAGTTTCTATTTTTGGACAGCTGAAAAAGTCAACTGAAATTGACCAGGGCATAACTTTCACATGGATTATCAGAAAAATTCCATCCAAATCTCATTTTGAAGAGAAAGACATTTCCTACAACTCATCTTCATACTTCAAGTCCAAGAAATGCTCTCACAAAAAGTTATCAATTTCAACATTATAGGTCATTTTCAAAAGTCAACAAAAAGGGACTTTAAGTCAAAGGCCATAACTTGAGATTGGTAAATCAAAATGACATGGGACCAAAGACATTGTTTAGAGGACTTTAGTACCTTTCTAAAATGTCCAAGAACATGAGCAAAACTTAAAAATTGAGCAAGTTATGCATTGGAGAAGTTGGGAAATTTTTGTGAAATGGCCAAAATCATTTATCCTTGAAATCTCATTTTTGACAAAAGGGGCCCACTTTTTCCACTTGAATTGACTTGGCCATGCTTCCCACGTGTCCCATATTTTATTTCAGATTTTTTTATTAATTTTTTCATTTTTATTGATTTTATTGGATTTAATTAGTTTTAAATCTTTTAAAATCAAAAGAAATTCAAAAAAATTAATTTAAAGGGATATTTTGCTTTGATTAACCTTGAAGCATCATTATGTGCCTACCATTTTTCGTGCTAAGGCTCAAACAAAGCAAGAATTCAAATTTGAATCAAATATGGCAATTGGTTCAATGTTGGTTATGGAGGAAATCAAGAACTTCATTGCAAGGCTTAAAAGCTTCTTAATGTGACTGATTCTCATCCAAACCTATATATACAAGCCTTGCAAGCCTCATTCACAACCTAGAAAAAGTGCACAAACGGCCAGAGAAAAGTTCAAAATTTGTCCAAAAAAAAGTGTGAGATCCTAAGGTCCATTATCAAGCACTGTAAGTATTCTCAGGTCCCCCCACTTTATTCAATATTTTTCTCTTTAACATAATTCTGTGCAGTGCTTCATCAAAGGACCACCATACAACTCCATCCCTTGGCACGCCACATGTCACCAAGGGTCAATCCAAAGGCTATTACGCGAGTTCCACCATACGCATTGGTCAACACCCCCCTTTGTTTGCTCTCTTTCACTCTTTTTTTATTTTTCTATTTTTATTTGTTTAATTTAGTTTTAATTTAATTCTTTAAATTAATATTTTCATAATATAAAAAACCAAAAAACCAAAAAATCATAAAAATCAAAATATGTTTTATTTTAATTTAATTCATCAATGACCTTCTTTTTGTAAATAAATTCAATAAGTAATTTAGTTTTAATTTTAGGTTGTTAATTTTAATGTTTTTTTTAATAACTAAAAAAATATAAAAAAATAGACCTTTAGCACTTTTTTATCTTTTTTTTAATTAAATATTTTTATTATAAGTATCATTAACCATTAACTTTGTAAATAAAATTTATAATTAATTTAGTTTTAATTCTAGGTTTTAACTTTAATGCATTTTCTTTAATAAATTAAAAACAATTAGAATTAGAATTAATCATTTGACTTTTAATTAATTTAATGTCATAAATACAGAAAAATAACATAAAAAACAAGTTCTTTCTTTTTATTTAATTTAATTATTCTATTAATTTTATTTTAATTCCTTAAAGGGTCCAACGCCCTCGCATTCGATCATATTTTCCTTTTTTCACGCGTTTTATTTATTTCTGTTGTAAATATAATGTAATTGCTCCAAAGCCATGTAATAGCTATTAGATATTTTTTTTTCTGCACTTTATTTTAAATCGGGTCTGGATTAATTTGGCGTTGTAGACCCGCGCCTTTGTAATAGCGTAGGACCTTTTATCTTTTCCGCACTTTAAATTCCCGCACTTTTTAACTGTTAACAATAACATGAAAGAATGAATGCCCGAAAATAAAATCAAAGCGTAGATCACCAATGCATGACAAGACAAACAATAAACTGAAAATGACACACAATTCACACACCACCCCTAGGGTACGCCTCACTGTTGCCTTACCTCGAAAGGTGATCGTCGAGTAGAGGATGTCTTAGTAAGTCCTCATGATCCGGGAACCTGGCATGAGGGTAGCTTCTAAGGTCTCTTCCTATTTCTCTGGTGATCACTCTGTTGCCTTGCCCCTCGAAACGTGGTCGTCAAGTATAGGACGTCTTAGTGAGTCCTTATGTTCCATTAATCTAGTTGCCTCGAAACGGTTGCCTCGAAACAGTTGCCTCGAAACGGTTGCCTCGGAATAAAAAGATCAATGGCATAAGGGTAGCTTCTAAGGTATCTTACTATTACTCGGTGACCACACTGTCCCTAACCCTCGAATTGACCCGAACAACTCCAACGGTGGTGCTACCTATCTCTCAATGGTGGGATAACACTACCTAAAGGACAATTATACAGCTTAATTCCTTAGGGTAGGTAGATGACTCATGGGTACTTGCTCTTTTCAAAAACAAACAAAATACTTTTCACACCTTACACTTTTCAAAAAGCTTTCAAAACAACTTTTCAAACACTCTTGAGGACTGATACAAGAGTCAATCTGAAACTTTCAAAGAAACTTTTTTTTTTCAAACCCACTCACACTCTGAAAAGCAAACATTTTGAAAACACAATGAGCAAGTATCTAAGAGCCCATGGATAACCATGGATAGAAAGGGTGCTAACACCTTCCCTTTCTATAACCTACCTCCCGAACCGAGAGCAATCTCTTTAAAGGAATTTTTCTGTGCTTTTGTCCTTTCCATTTGGAGAAAATAAAAGACGGTGGCGACTCTTGCTTACCGCGACATTTCACGAAACCAGCTTTAAAACAGTCAGTTCCAGATCCACCGATCACAGAACTGGCGACTCTGCTGGGGAATAACTTTTAAAGTGAGGTGTACCTTAGGACTAAGATCACTGTGTTTTCAATTGCTTTGACTTGTTTGCTTTAAATTGTGGGACTGTCTTGGGAGTTCTATAGATCCTAACCCGGATCTGGGGATACCTTCTTAGAAAGTAGCAACAAGGCTGTGAGGGAACTGTGCGGGGTATACCGACATGGTTGAAGCAGTCTGCTACGTTGATGTGGCACTTTGGTGTGTACCAGTAACCCTTGAGTCAATCAAGGAGAGTACGGGGCCTCCGCGTGGTGTCGTGAAGCATCAACAGACCTTAGGAACCTTAATTGAACCATCTTGGCCTCTTTAGGGTAGTGAGATAACTACTTTGGTGTACTCCGAAGTCGGTTGATACTCGATACTACACTCAATTGAGGGTTGTTTTCTTGGGATATTTTGATCGCCAGTCAGTGGCTAAATCGAAACGATGAACAATGAAAGCAATCCAATGATATTGGGATCCTCTAAGAACCCGGTTACTTTGATAGGACAGGTATGAACCAACAAACTGAAAGAGGGTAATACCTAGACCTCATGTTGGCCTAAACTCTAAGGGTTTCTCTTGTGTGACTTGTGTGCCTTTGTACTTGCCTACTTGCATGCTTGTTAGCTGACACATGAACTACTTGCAGGTTTTGTTTATAGTCCTTAATTAGGACTCATAACAAGGTTTACCGAGTTTCTTGCAGGTTTTGTTTTAGTCCTTAATTGGGACTCATGACAGTTTTTACTTGAGCTTCTTGCAGGTTTTGTTTATAGTCCTTAATCGGGACTCATAACAAGAGTGTACTAAGTTTCTTATAGGTTTTGGTTTGCAGTCCTTAATTGGGACTCATAACAGGGCTACTCACATTACCCCATGCATACCATAACATCATACCATTGCATACATCCTAACCCATTTCAAGGATCTCAAGGGTCTGTGATGCAGGTCATGATGAATCAAACATCTAGCAAGGGGCAAAGAGGATTTATTTTCCTCTAGCCAAGGTTGTCGGGGGCTATGACCCACTTGATATGGTGAGCTTTGACTCTTGAAGAAGGTTCCCTTAACCAAGGTTGTTTGGAAATCAAAACCAGGCATGATGACTAAAGTCAGAGGCTATGACCCACTGGATATGGTGAGCCTTTGACCCTTGGAAGAAAGATTCCCAACAAACATGAAGCTCTTTCAATCAAGCTACCGGATCCAAATGCTAACGAAATTTCCTGTTTATCCCGCGAGATCCTTGAAAACATTGCATGCATATCATACACATCATTGCATAACAGGTACCCTTGTTACATGCCACTTACCCTCTTCGCTGTTTATTTCAGCAATGGCTTTCCAATCAAACACCCAGGAGTTCCCTACTCAAGAGACTCAGTTCATGGAGATCTTCCTAAGCCTATCCAAGGGGCAGGAAGAGTTGAGGACGCTCCTCATGGGGAATTTGGTCAAGAACAATCCAGAAGACGGTAAAGATGAACGGCTGAAACATATGCAAGCTGAGATAGACGTAATGAGGACTCAGATGCTGGGGCAAATGGCCCTTATCCAAGGCTTAGCTCGGGAACAAGAAGAGTTGAGAACTGTGATCAACCAGCTTCAGCAAGACAGTATGAAGCAAGTAGCCAAGGCTGGAGACCAAACCGGTAATCAGCCTCCAAGAAGTCAAAGGCTTGGTTCAATGAATAGACCTCTCCAAGCTGTTACTACCTCACAGCTCCAACCACAACCTCGCCCAGAGCAACGGGTTGATCAGAGCAAGCCTAGAAGGCAATTCACCCAGCTCAACACGTCGCTGTCCCAAGCTTTGCAACACCTGTTGAAGTTGAATCTGTTGACGTTGATAGGACCTCACCCTAATCCTAAGACTTCTTCACCCAACTATAATCCTGGGGCCAGGTGCGCATACCATTCTAACAGTCCGGGGCATGATACTGATGACTGTTGGAAGTTGAGGTACAAAATCCAAAGCCTGATTGATGAAGGAGCTGTGGAATTCACCCCAGATGGTCAGGTCGAGTTCTTCTACTATCCCTGCGAGGTTCACCATTTGAAGTAACAAGCCCTGAGGCTAGAAGACTTGTGTTTATTAGAATTTTCAAGTTGTAATTTTCTTTTGATTGTTCAAACACTTATTCATGTTAAACATTGTTATTTCATTAATGCATTACACATGTCTGTTTTGGAAGTAATTATTTCGTATTCACTATATGCAAACTGTTTTCATTTTTCTGTGATGATCAATTCTCGGTTAATAATTCTAAGCCTCTTGAGGGAGGATGACGAAAACGATACCACGATCTTTACAGTATGCTTTTGAATAGACCCCGCTGATGAGGTACAGGCATTGTTTCAATTCCTAAACACTGGAGTTATAAGGAAGATAATCCCTCGTCAACCCCTTTCAGCCAAAGAAGTAGGAGTTTTTCTTTTCGAAATTTAAAACCCTTAATCCTAATCTGGGGCAGGGTAGTCTCTCAGTTGATCCAAGTGCATAACGAACGACACCAAAGAGGTCCTTACAAAACAAAAGACAGTGATGGTTCCGAACAATCATACAGATAGGCAGTCATTATATCTCAAAAAATAAAAAACCCATTAAATCAGAACCTATGAAGGAGACTTACAAAACTGGGGCATCCCGCTGACTGTAATCACAAAAAAAAAACAGTTCAGGCAAAAAAAATAGGGATAATAAAATCAAAAAAGGAGGTCACACAAACCCTCAACAAAAAGAAATGACTGCCCATTCAGAATAAATCATCATTATCTGAACCATCATTGGTATATCAAAGCAAAGACTCAAACAAGGTCTAACGCACGATCGACTGAGTTTAGGTTGGAAGAACATCACGAAGAGCGGGTGGGTACAAATAGATTTGAGCCTTTATCCTTTGTTTCTTGAACCGTGAACCAAGCCACGTTATAACCCTTAAAAGTCCTAGCTGAAGCATGGGTTAGTTCGAAAGCATACTGTTACAAAGGTATCCTGACTCCTTAAGGCTTGCTATAAAATATTGAGTTGACATCACATTTTACAAAATTTGCTGGTTTTACTGAAAAATGCATTTTTCAAAATCTTCAAGACAGACATAAGCTTTGCATTTTTGACATAACTTTGTTTGCATATGACTTTTTGTTTGAACAGCAGAGAAATTCGCACGACGAATGCCTAATGAACAGAAGTACCTCCAATCAAGGGGCACAACATGATCATGGTCCAATCATCTGGGGCAGTCCAATCAAGATTCGGAGAATCTCTCAAAGGCCAAATAGCCTGGGGCAAATCTCCGCCTAAGTCACTTGGGGCATTTCAACAACGAATCTTGCACGATCAGACATCTTCTGGTAACATGGCAACATAAACAGCCAGGGGCACCTCCCTGCATTCTAAGAACATGGACATAGTCGAAAGAATACTACGCATAATCAAAGACCCGCTAGGTTGACATACCTAGGAAAAAATTAGGGCTTCCCGGCGAACCAAAAGGGTTCGGGCAAAAATAAGGGATGAAATGAAAAAAATCTGTACACCCGGCGAGTCGAAAACCTGAAAAGGTGGCTTGGGCAAAAATGGGTATCCCGGTGGACTGAAAACCCGAAGGGGCGGTCCAGGCAAAAGTTAGGGATCAAAGCGTACGACTATGTCCTATCATCTTGTCATCTGCCTACCAGAAGAAGATTGGTCAAATCGGCAGTCCTCAGCACCTCACAGGTCTTCCTCTCATACCTCAGAAACAGGGGCAATAAAGAGTTGTCCAAGCGATCTATTTGTTCTGTCCTCCAAGGTATCAAGGTAGGTTCAGTTGAAGAACACAACCAGGTATCTTAATTCCCCAGAGAGTGAGCCAGCAAGCAGTATACTCTCCTCAAGCAAAGCAGTTATCAACCTTAAGGAAGTTGGGTATCCTCCCGCAGGTCTCAACCTTCCCCAGCAGCATGCATTCTTAACAAGCATCCCCGGCAGTCTTGGTCTAAAGATTGTTCCCCGGCGGTATATCAAACATTCAGTGGTGTCACTTCCCCCGATACATCTCAAAACTTCCCCAGAAGAATCCAATCCAGTTTCTCCAGGAAAGTTGGAATCCATCTCCTCAAGCAGTAAGTTTATCCCCAGTAGATTCTGGAAGCTTATCACCTCGCAAAGCATGAACGCGTCGTCCGGCTTGATTTAAAGAGTTATTTCCTTAACAGGATATAACTGGGTTATCCTCAGCCAAAAGCCACGGAAAGAGCGTCCTCGACGGAGTCTTCTTATCCCCAGCGAAGTCCATTAACACTTCCAATATAACGATGGTATCCACAGCGAAGTTATCATCAACACTCAACAAGGCATCCCTCTTCCCACAGAGTATTGCTTCCCAGCATGGTCGCTAGAGTATCTTTTCTCCCCGCAGAATCTTCCATTTGCCAAGTTTATTCCGCAACGGAGTCATCTTCTTCTACCGGTATTCTTGCAACTATCATCCCCAGCGGAAGCAAAATCTATTTTTTCAATATCAGCCCAGGATACGACTTCCCGGCACCCGTCAAGGATTCACTTTCCTAGACAAAAACATACATAAAACATCATTATAGCATGCATAAACGCATCATATCATACGAATCTCATTTATGTTGAGAACATCATTGCTTGATCCATATCATGCATTGCATATGACTGACCTTTACCTTTCAGGAAAGATGCAGTTTAAATTCTCAATCATATTTCAAGATTTAGACCGGTTCAGTTAAATCGACCCTAAGATTTTCCTGATGCTTATCCAGTCAAAGGCCTTCTCTGGTTCAGTCAGATCGACCCTAAGATCTCCCTGATGCTTATCCAGTTGAAGATATTTCAAGACCTAGACCGGTTCAGTTAGATCGACCCTAAGATTTTCCTGATGCTTATCCAGTCAAAGGCCTTCTCTGGTTCAGTCAGATCGACCCTAAGATCTCCCTGATGCTTATCCAGTTGAAGATATTTCAAGACCTAGACCGGTTCAGTTAGATCGACCCTAAGATTTTCCTGATGCTTATCCAGTCAAAGGCCTTCTCTGGTTCAGTCAGATCGACCCTAAGATCTCCCTGATGCTTATCCAGTTGAAGATATTTCAAGACCTAGACCGGTTCAGTTAAATCGACCCTAAGATTTTCCTGATGCTTATCCAGTCAAAGGCCTTCTCTGGTTCAGTCAGATCGACCCTAAGATCTCCCTGATGCTTATCCAGTTGAAGATATTTCAAGACCTAGACAGGTTCAGTTAGATCGACCCTAATATTTTCCTGATACTTATCCAGTCAAAGGCCTTCTCTGGTTCAGTCAGATCGACCCTAAGATCTCCCTGATGCTTATCCAGTTGAAGATATTTCAAGACCTAGACCGGTTCAGTTAAATCGACCCTAAGATTTTCCTGATGCTTATCCAATCAAAGGCCTTCTCTGGTTCAGTCAGATCGACCCTAAGATCTCCCTGATGCTTATCCAGTTGAAGATATTTCAAGACCTAGACCGGTTCAGTTAAATCGACCCTAAGATTTTCCTGATGCTTATCCAGTCAAAGGCTTTCTCTGGTTCAGTCAGATCGACCCTAAGATCTCCCTGATGCTTATCCAGTTGAAGATATTTCAAGACCTAGACCGGTTCAGTTAAATCGACCCTAAGATTTTCCTGATCCTTATCCAGTCAAAGGCCTTCTCTGGTTCAGTCTGATCGACCCTAAGATCTCCCTGATGCTTATCCAGTTGAAGATATTTCAAGACCTAGACCGGTTCAGTTAAATCGACCCTAAGATTTTCCTGATGCTTATCCAGTCAAAGGCCTTCTCTGGTTCAGTCAGATCAACCCTAAGATCTCCCTGATGCTTATCCAGTTGAAGATATTTCAAGACCTAGACCGGTTCAGTTAAATCGACCCTAAGATTTTCCTGATGCTTATCCAGTCAAAGGCCTTCTCTGGTTCAGTCAGATCGACCCCAAGATCTCCCTGATGCTTATCCAGTTGAAGATATTTCAAGACCTTGTCCGGTTCAGTTAAGTCGACCCTAAGATTTTCCTGATGCTTATCCAATCAAAGGCCTTCTCTAGTTCAGTCAGATCGACCCCAAGATCTCCCTGATTCTTATCCCAGTAGAAGACACCCAAGATTTTTCTCAACGAGCGTTGTTGAAGTTAAAGTCGCCCAAGGTTCTCTTATCATTCATGCTAAGACAGTAACCATCCCTGGTTCATTCATCGCCGTTTGAAGCTCCAGACTCAGCTCCTGTAACCAGTCAGGACACATCTATACCAAGCATCTGAAATCAACTCCTGCAACTTGTCAGGTACTCATGTTTCTTTTGCAGGTATGCAGGTTCTCGCTAAGGAATCTCCTACGCGATCAACATCCAGATGGCATCTATAAGCCCATCATCCTATTCATCAACCTCTAAATGGCATCTATAAGCCCATTTCCATCACACTGCTATTATGTGAGCGCAAATTTCTGGGCACTCTAGTGTCCAATCATCTTCTACCCTCGGATTACGAAAGGCACGTCAGCCAATCTGCATCCTCAGGTCTAAGAAGATTGAACAGGGGCAACTGTTGTACCCCAAAATTTGCCCTCCCATATTCTTCAAGAAATTGCCAAGCCAAGCTGCAAAATTCCCCAAGGGTTGCACAGTCAAAGATCTCCTATACAGTCAAGATTAGGGTTTTGAGGCTGATCAAGGAAGCTGAAGTTTTCAAGGCCTCAATCAAGTCTCCCATGCACATAAACATTGTCAAGCACCTACATGTCAAGTTTCAAGACTTTCAGCACAAAATTGCACAGTCAAAAACCCTAATTGCACTACAGTCAACTGTAGGGGCAAAATGGTCATTTGGCAGTCAAAAGTTCAAATTTTTGGTCAACATCTCATTTTGAAGCCACAAACATCATTTGATCAATGCTTGATCATGATTCTCAAAACTTGGCTCAAAAATCATCAAGATGCAAAAGTTTCTATTTTTGGACAGCTGAAAAAGTCAACTGAAATTGACCAGGGCATAACTTTCACATGGATTATCAGAAAAATTCCATCCAAATCTCATTTTGAAGAGAAAGACATTTCCTACAACTCATCTTCATACTTCAAGTCCAAGAAATGCTCTCACAAAAAGTTATCAATTTCAACATTATAGGTCATTTTCAAAAGTCAACAAAAAGGGACTTTAAGTCAAAGGCCATAACTTGAGATTGGTAAATCAAAATGACATGGGACCAAAGACATTGTTTAGAGGACTTTAGTACCTTTCTAAAATGTCCAAGAACATGAGCAAAACTTAAAAATTGAGCAAGTTATGCATTGGAGAAGTTGGGAAATTTTTGTGAAATGGCCAAAATCATTTATCCTTGAAATCTCATTTTTGACAAAAGGGGCCCACTTTTTCCACTTGAATTGACTTGGCCATGCTTCCCACGTGTCCCATATTTTATTTCAGATTTTTTTATTAATTTTTTCATTTTTATTGATTTTATTGGATTTAATTAGTTTTAAATCTTTTAAAATCAAAAGAAATTCAAAAAAATTAATTTAAAGGGATATTTTGCTTTGATTAACCTTGAAGCATCATTATGTGCCTACCATTTTTCGTGCTAAGGCTCAAACAAAGCAAGAATTCAAATTTGAATCAAATATGGCAATTGGTTCAATGTTGGTTATGGAGGAAATCAAGAACTTCATTGCAAGGCTTAAAAGCTTCTTAATGTGACTGATTCTCATCCAAGCCTATATATACAAGCCTTGCAAGCCTCATTCACAACCTAGAAAAAGTGCACAAACGGCCAGAGAAAAGTTCAAAATTTGTCCAAAAAAAAAGTGTGAGATCCTAAGGTCCATTATCAAGCACTGTAAGTATTCTCAGGTCCCCCCACTTTATTCAATATTTTTCTCTTTAACATAATTCTGTGCAGTGCTTCATCAAAGGACCACCATACAACTCCATCCCTTGGCACGCCACATGTCACCAAGGGTCAATCCAAAGGCTATTACGCGAGTTCCACCATACGCATTGGTCAACACCCCCCTTTGTTTGCTCTCTTTCACTCTTTTTTTATTTTTCTATTTTTATTTGTTTAATTTAGTTTTAATTTAATTCTTTAAATTAATATTTTCATAATATAAAAAACCAAAAAACCAAAAAATCATAAAAATCAAAATATGTTTTATTTTAATTTAATTCATCAATGACCTTCTTTTTGTAAATAAATTCAATAAGTAATTTAGTTTTAATTTTAGGTTGTTAATTTTAATGTTTTTTTTAATAACTAAAAAAATATAAAAAAATAGACCTTTAGCACTTTTTTATCTTTTTTTTAATTAAATATTTTTATTATAAGTATCATTAACCATTAACTTTGTAAATAAAATTTATAATTAATTTAGTTTTAATTCTAGGTTTTAACTTTAATGCATTTTCTTTAATAAATTAAAAACAATTAGAATTAGAATTAATCATTTGACTTTTAATTAATTTAATGTCATAAATACAGAAAAATAACATAAAAAACAAGTTCTTTCTTTTTATTTAATTTAATTATTCTATTAATTTTATTTTAATTCCTTAAAGGGTCCAACGCCCTCGCATTCGATCATATTTTCCTTTTTTCACGCGTTTTATTTATTTCTGTTGTAAATATAATGTAATTGCTCCAAAGCCATGTAATAGCTATTAGATATTTTTTTTTCTGCACTTTATTTTAAATCGGGTCTGGATTAATTTGGCGTTGTAGACCCGCGCCTTTGTAATAGCGTAGGACCTTTTATCTTTTCCGCACTTTAAATTCCCGCACTTTTTAACTGTTAACAATAACATGAAAGAATGAATGCCCGAAAATAAAATCAAAGCGTAGATCACCAATGCATGACAAGACAAACAATAAACTGAAAATGACACACAATTCACACACCACCCCTAGGGTACGCCTCACTGTTGCCTTACCTCGAAAGGTGATCGTCGAGTAGAGGATGTCTTAGTAAGTCCTCATGATCCGGGAACCTGGCATGAGGGTAGCTTCTAAGGTGTCTTCCCATTGCTCTGGTGATCACTCTGTTGCCTTGCCCCTCGAAACGTGGTCGTCAAGTATAGGACGTCTTAGTGAGTCCTTATGTTCCATTAATCTAGTTGCCTCGAAACGGTTGCCTCGGAACAGTTGCCTCGAAACGGTTGCCTCGGAATAAAAAGATCAATGGCATAAGGGTAGCTTCTAAGGTATCTTACTATTACTCGGTGACCACACTGTCCCTAACCCTCGAATTGACCCGAACAACTCCAACGGTGGTGCTACCTATCTCTCAATGGTGGGATAGCACTACCTAAAGGACAATTATACAGCTTAATTCCTTAGGGTAGGTAGATGACTCATGGGTACTTGCTCTTTTCAAAAACAAACAAAATACTTTTCACACCTTACACTTTTCAAAAAGCTTTCAAAACAACTTTTCAAACACTCTTGAGGACTGATACAAGAGTCAATCTGAAACTTTCAAAGAAACTTTTTTTTTTCAAACCCACTCACACTCTGAAAAGCAAACATTTTGAAAACACAATGAGCAAGTATCTAAGAGCCCATGGATAACCATGGATAGAAAGGGTGCTAACACCTTCCCTTTCTATAACCTACCTTCCGAACCGAGAGCAATCTCTTTAAAGGAATTTTTCTGTGCTTTTGTCCTTTCCATTTGGAGAAAATAAAAGACGGTGGTGACTCTTGCTTACCGCGACATTTCGCGAAACCAGCTTTAAAACAGTCAGTTCCAGATCCACCGATCACAGCATGTTATGTGGATGCGATGTTTTCAAGGATCTCGCGGGGTAAACACAAGAAGATGTTAAAAGTTGAATTTTGACTATAGCTTGGATTGAAGAACTTCGTATCGTTGAATGTCCTTCCACGAGAATCAAGCTCACCATGTTGAGTGGGTCATAGCCCTTGACTCAAGCTATTATGCTTTGGTCTTTGAGAGCATTTGGTTAGAGGAAAATAAATCCTCTTGCCCCTTGATAGACGTCTGGTTCAATATAACCCTGCATCACAAACTCTTAAGATCCTTGAAATGGTTAGTGAGAATGCTTATGATGTTATGTGTAAATAACATATACAAGCAAAACAAACAAATCCTTAGGTTTAGGCTTGCGTGTAGTTCATAGGTAAGTACCCTCTTGAAGTTTAGTTGGTTCAACCTGTCCTAGAAAGTAGTCGGGTTCTAGGGGGTCTCAATATCATTGATCTTTCTTCATTGGGCATTGTTTCAGCATAATCAATCTTTTCTTACGGCCGAAATATTCCAAAAGTCTGATCTCAATGAGCGTAGTATCGAGTATCAACCAAACTTCAGATTAGGACCAAAGTCGGCTATCTTACTACTTCCTAATGGCCAAGTTGTTCAATTAAAGGTTCTACGGTCAGTTAGTGCTTCATGACACTGCTCAACGGCCCCGTATTCTCCTCGATTCAACAGAAGGGATACCGGTACCAGAAAATGCGTCACACTAACGTAGCCATTTCTTTAACCATATCAGTTTATGTCGTAAAGTTTCCACAATCTATTGCTACTTACCTAATAATGTTCCCTGATCCGGGTGAAGGATCAACAAAAACCCAAACAAGGACCCATAAATGTAAAGAAAACAAATCAAACAATGAAAGCGTTTAAAAGTTGATCTAGCTCTAAGGTAACCCCACTTTTGATATTCTCCCCAGCAGAGTCGCCAGTTCTGTAATACGATAGGAGAACTGACTTGGGTGTTTTGCATTTTTTTGCAATTGTTGCGGATAGCAAGAGTCGCCACCGACTTTTCTTTTATCCAATAAAGGAAAGGGTGAAAAGAACAGGAAAGACCTTTTGAGATTTTTTCTTGAGTTCGGGGGGTAGGTTATGAAAAGGGAAGGTGTTATCACCCTTTTCATCCGTATTTATCTACGGGCTCTTAGTTTCTAGCTCACTTTGAAGACGCTTTGTTTGAAATGTATTTGTGATTGGTTTTGAAAGTATTTTTGAAAAGTGCCTTTGTTTAGGCGAACTTTGTAATGATTCTCGTCTCTATAAGAATGTATACAAAGTGTTGACTTTTGAAAATATTTCGTTTTTTTGAAAGTGTTGGTGTGTTTTGAAAGATGTTGTTTTAGAAATGTTGTGAGCAAGAAACTATTAACCTTCTACCTACTCAAAAGGTCTTAGTTCTTTTCCTCCTCCTTTAGATGTTGATATCTTACCATTGATTGGTAAGAAGCCCTATCATTAGATGTGAAGGGACGGGCGTGGGTCGTCATATAGTCATAGAAGGCAACCTATGAGATGCTTTAGCAATTGTCGTGAGGGACTAAGATCGTTTTACCGAAGGCAACGCCGAAGGGTCATTGAGGGACTACGATCTTGTCATACCCCAATTTTTTACCTAAGATCCCATCTCCACTTTTCATTTTTTGATATATACATCAAGGTCAAAAAATATGGTCCATTTCGAACGTTTCACCTTCGAGCATTGCATGTGCAGAGATTATCGAGTGTTGTGAGCATTTTATCTTATGCATGACTAACTTCTAATCAAGCACAAAGTGTATGTTTTTGTTTCTTTGATTTCATGAGCAGAAACAGGTTTGAATCAAGATCATTAGGCGTCACGCCTCAATTAGGGTTTTGAGTCTCTCAAGCCAGAAGTAAGTTAATCGTTAATTCTCGAAGACTAATTCATCAAGAGAGTCGTGTGTTTATTTCCATACTCTATTTTAACAAGTGGTCTCAAGCTTCTCCAAAATTCAAAAAGAACAGTCAAAGTTCCATGACCATCGGTTTACGTGTGTTTCTTCTTGCCTTTAAATACGGGAAAAGATCAAGCTATGCAAGTCAATTCCAAACGCTTCGACCAAAAATCATCTGCAAATTTTCTTTAAAGATTTAAAGACAATTGTGTTTAGAAATTCATGCGAAGCCTTTATGGGACTTCTGTCATGATTTAAGAGTTTATGGATCTCTAAGTTCAATTCACTGTGTCAATTTATCAATGAGATAACATTTCGCCTCAAATCCCCCTTCTAGTGATCATTCGAAGCTTTTAAGCATGGTTCAATTTCTTATACTTACATGACGCAGGGTGAATTTCATTAGAATGGGTTGTTTGAATTCAAGATTGTTTCAGAAGAATTTATTCGGAATACTTGGAATTTTCATCATATGAATTCAAGTGATAATTAAATAGAAGTTGTCAAGAGGGCTCATTCAAAAATAATCGTTCATCGCATTAACATTTATTCAAGATTATTTTCGTGTGATTATTTTGATGGATTCACACCATGGCCATTTAAATTCACATGAAGCATGTATTCAAGAAGGTATTGGAAAAGAAACTTGATTCAAATAATCATTCATCACAAGATTAATTACATGATGGTTACTATTTTATTACAAGATCAATTCATGAATTTATTTGGATCTCTATTACAAAATGCAAGATTGAAGTCTTAAGGCTTGCATTATTATTTATTCATCATTCAACTATTCATTCAAGTATCAATCATTCCTTTCAAATTCAAATGGAATATTTTGAATTTTATCAAGATGAATATCAAGATTCAAAGTTTATAAAGATTCAAATGTTTACAATTACAAAATAATTGAAAGAAATTATATGCAGAACAAGTATCCATTGATGTTACAATTTTATTTGGCTTTACCACTACAAAGTCACAAGGAATTACAAGTTGTACAAACTATTATTTCTAATATCTAAATTCCAGACCAATATCATGTTGCTTCCTATATTTTCCAGCCCTGTTGCAATGCAATAAAAGTCCAATTTTGTGGCATTTTGCTGTCCAAAAAATGCAGCAAAACAATCCTAAAAAACTGTTGTAAAACAACCTACAAAATTGTCCCAAAACTGTTATAAAAATGCAGCAAAATAGTCCAAAAAAAACAGCAACCTGCAATGGTCCAAATGCTGCCAAAAATGCTATAAAATCAGCCTAAACAGTCTACAACAACCTGCAAAAATCTACATCAAAATAGCCCAGAATTTGCATCAATATGGAAACTAAATATTGCATGAACAAAGCATCAAAGCTGTTTGTCAAAACATTTTAAAAGATCGATTGTTTCCCCTCAAAATGCCTTGCTATTTCTCTATAAAAGCCCTCTTGATGGACAAAAAATATATACAAAAACGGAGGAGAGGGAGAACACAAAAAAACTCAGCAAGTGAACAACAAAAAAATTCAAATTCAAACACACAAAAACTTAGTAGAGGACACAAAAAGAAACTCAAGGAGAGAAAACTTACTGTTTGGAAGCTCCATCAGAGAGACTCCGATAGGTATTTTTTCTTCCTCTCTATTTACTTATGCATAATTCCATGTTTGAATCTTCTTCTGCACCACTTTTTGTCATACGATGTTGAGTTTATCTTAATTCTTTGCTACATTTTTTTTTTTGAGTTGCTACAGTGTGTTGGTATGTAGAAATGTTAGAAGCATAATAATAACAATATACAACAGACACAATATACAGTAATAACATAAATTCAAAGGTAAAAGTATACCTTCAATTTCTCTGCTTAAATACTCCCTCCATGTTTCCGCCGAACACCATATTCTAGCACTTCCGCTACCGTCCAGTCACCAACAACATCAACAACAACAGTGCACCGAAAGCAGAAATTACAAACTCTTCCTTCACTTTCCTTTTACTTCTGAAAAATCACTCTTTTCTTCTTCTATTCAACTCAAATAAAAACATGAAAAAACCACAATGACTGATAAGTACAACATTGGATCCGCTGAAACTTTGGCAAACCAAGCTCAGGGTTTGCCTATTGCGGAAGCCACACCTATATACGAGCAGCTTCTACAATTATTTCCAACAGCTGCCAAGTTTTTGAAAGCAGTATGTGGAGGCACTCATAGCTGTAAATAACGATGATGCTATCAAATAGATTTTTTTAGTTGATGTTTGTTGGGCTATCTTCAAGTTCCTCTCTGGCCCTGTGTGGATGGAATACATATCCTTTCTAAAATCATTAGCGTCTGTGCACCTGCAAGAAAAATCACATCAAATGATTGTTATTAGAAAAACTTTGGAAAGACTACAAATTGAACAACTTTGGAAAGACTACAAATTTTGAAAATTCCGTCAGTCGCCAGTTGGCTAAAGGGCTGGTATCTGAATATCAGCCAAATATAATAGTGTGAGGGTAGTTTACCAAGAACGAAGAAGTATTTTGATCGGGATATGCTCCTTGTACCACCAATGAGATCCTCAACCAACGTTGCAAACACAAACATCTCGACATCCTCGAACGCAAGATAATCGTCAACCCCTCTAAGCCTTACCTATGCTCCATATGCAGTCGGAAATGAAAAACCAACGTGGATCTAAAGAAACAACTTCATAACGAGAATGGGAAAAGTAGCTGAACTGTTTAAGTTCCTGGAAAGGGAAAACGCAGACTCCTGTTGGACCCAAAAAGCGTAAAGGAGATGAGCCCAGTGTTCCCAGCAAGAAAAGGACAAGCCTGCTAAATCAGTTTCAGAAGTCATTAGTGATGCAGAAGATGATGAAAACTCAGAAGGTGATGTTGGACAAAGCAATAAGAGAGGAGAAAGTTGCAGAAAGCGTTTGCATTTGCAAGAGATAATGAGGATGGTGTTTTCAATGCGTTTATTTGGGATGTTGTTGTTGATCCTTCGTTTCAAGGGATTGGGTTTGGAAAGGCTGTTGTGGGAAGGCTCATTGAGGATCTTGTGGGGAGAGGAATTTTGAATATTGCTTTTTATTCTGAGCTCCGTGTTCTTGGGTTTTATCGGTGTTATACCCCAAAATTTGCCCTCTCATTTTACTCAAGGCACGCCCATTAAGGTCCCAAACTTGCTCAAGGATGACTAAGAATTGACCAGACAATTTGTCCTCCTAAGACAATAAACCTCTAACTAGGGTTTCAATTTTCATCAAGACGTGTGAGCTCCAATGGTCTCAATTGTTTTTCATGGTCCTAATATGTTCCCAAGATCATCCATGCCAAATTTCATTCCTTACACAACAAGTTTGCTCAGTCAACTGCTCAAATGCTTGAAAATCAACTGCATTAGGTCAAAAGTCAATTGTGGCCTATATACAGTCAAACTTCAAGATTTTTGGTCAACATCAATATTTTGACATAATATCCATCATTTGATCAAGGGTTGATCATGATTCCTCAAGAAATTCTCCTAATTCATCAAAAGTCAAGAATTGCTAATTAGGGTTTCTATAAGAAAAGTCAACCAAACTTTGACCAGGCAAAACTTTCTCATACTTTATCAGAAATTTTTCCACCAAAGCTCATTTTGAAGAGAATCTAATTCCCAAAACTTCTATTCATCCCTAAAGTTCAAGAAATTCCCCAATTGAAAGATACAAGCTCAGACATTATGGATCCTTTCAAAAAGTCTACACAAACACCTTTTGAGTCAAAGCTTGGTACATGAACATGGAAGATTCAATTGAGATGAAACCAAAAGGTTTGTTTATAGGACACCCTAAGCTTTATAAAAAGTACAAGAACACCCTCATAGGGTTAAAATTGAGAGAGATATGCATTGCTAAGGTTGACCAATTTTTGGAAAAGTGCATGAAGCAAATATGGAGCTAACTTGGAATTTTTCCAAATGGGCCTATCTTTTTATGTTTGAAACTTATTCCTAACATGGTCCACGACCTCTAAACCCACCCATGAATTATTATATTATTTATGCTATTTATTTTGATATTTTATTCATTAAAATTCAAAATAAAATAAATAAATAATGGATATAATATAAGATTTGATTTGAAATCTTTTTCCTATCAAATAATGGACAAAACATGTTGATTATATCAAGGGAAAAACGTGCAAGCCAAGAGGAGAAAGAATATCCAAAATTGGAAAGATTGTAAGAAAATGTTTGAAACCAATTACACATTCAATGCCATGGATTCTTGCTCCATCTGTTAACCTAATTTCACCCTCATATATACATCACAAGTCAGAACACAAGGAAAGACACGCAGCTGCATCCACAAGTCCCAAATTATTTCAAAAAATTTCAAAGAAAAAGTGAAAATCCTACCAGGTGATCCAAGCCTTCTCCATCCAAACCAAGCATCCTAGTTTCCTCCTGAAGGTCCCAGGAGTCATCCCCATTCGTTAGCCAAGCCAAATTGTGCCCAGGACCCCTCCTTCAAGCATCACTGATTTGGTATAATTTCTTGAATTCAAATCCTTATATTACACAATATAAATGAGTTATGCGTGCATATATGTGTTCATATTGATCATTGTAAATGTTTTAACGTGCTTCATGTGAGTTTCAGTGCCAAAATCACAGCTTGCCATTGTTAGAGTTTGAAAATGTGTAAGGTCCAGTTTCAGAGATATAGACATTTTTAGACCAAACTAAGGCCATGGTTGAACTCGCAGCCTAGGTTTTAGGGGGGGGGGGTAGGCAAAATTTCAGGCTTCAAATCTCCCTATTTTGCAGGTTACGTTTTTGGGCTAGCCAGAGATGATGACCTGAGCCACCGTCTGAGATGGTTTGATCGGCTGGTGACCCTGCATGGCACAATGGGTTATTCTGGTTGGTTCGTTCAAATATCATGGACCCCATAGCGCGCATGTCTTGTCGACTCAGCCATAAACCTGTTTTTATATTATATTGTTTTTTTGTTATCATATACATGAATTAACAAGTGGCTCAGATGGCAAAGGCGTAAGCATATGAGGGAAGGGACCTGGGTTCGATCCCAGGTCCAGTAATTTTGATTTTTCTAACAATATTCATGCAGATCTGGTGTTCTCAGTGGCTAGACGTCCACCATACATCCTCACTCTCAATCGTTGGATCACCCATAATTCAGATCTAGCGCCCAACAATGAATCCCCCATGGTGGACCCTCAAACACATTCTCCACTGGATCTCACGCAGGACATTGGGCTGATTTCATTTGGGCCTAGCAGATTCAGTTTCACACCCCCAGGATGCTTTCACTATCAAGCCCATTCTTTCATTTTTTTGTTATTTTTCAATTTCTTTATTTTATTTTAATTGTTTCAAAAATCAATTTTTTATTTAAATCATAAAATCAATAAAATCACAAAAAAAATAGAATTAGGTTTTTTTATAATTAAAATTAATTTTGTAAATTAATCTAGTTTAATTAGTTTAATCTTTTTTCTTTAAATTAAAATTAACTAGAAAGTAGGATTAAATTTTAAATCTTTTTCTTTAAAAATACCAAAAAATATTAGTTTCATTAGAATTAATTGTAATTAATATTTTTTTCTTTCCTTTTTAATTTAGTTAATTAGGATATTATTACAATTTAATATTTTCATAAATAAATAATAAAACAAAAAAAAAGATTTTCTTTTAAAACATTTTTAGGGTTTAGACACTCTTTCCATTCTTCGCACGTTTATCTTTTTTTCCATCTTTTCTTTTCCCATTATGTAACTGTTCCTGGTTTGTACTAGCTTGAATTAGATTTAAAATTCCGCATTTTATTTTCTTGTGCTATTTATGTAATTGCCCCAAGGCCTTGTAATAGTTTAGGAATTTTATTTTCTGTAATTTACTTTCCGCACTATTAACTGTTTAGATTCATAGGATTGCAAGAAAAAGACTGAAATTAAAACGATTAGATAACCCTAAATGCACAAGATAAATGAACCTAATCAACACACTTGCAATGCTTACCCGTAGGGTATCTCCCACTTAGGTTTCCTTCGGAAACGGTCATAATTCTCGAAACGTGAGAATCTTTAGTGACTGTTCTTTAGTTCAAGAGATCACAAGTTCCTCGATGACCCTTTCGATGATGCCCCAGTTAAAAAGTGGTCTTAGAACTTTAGAACAATTACTAAAAGTTCTTGCCCAATTGCCTTAGTGACTGTAAATGTCCCTTCGATAGTCCCTCAAACATCCAATGATAGGGCTACCTACTCACTAATAGTAGGATGACGCTATCTAAAGGAAAGAAGGAAAAGAACCCCTTTTTCGAGTAGGTAGATAGTTGTTAGGTACTTGCTCAAAATACCATTTTTTTCACACTACACTTTCAAAACCATTTTTCAGAAAAAACGCTTTATCAACACTCTTGAGGACTGATACAAGAGTTAGCATAAAGCAAACAAACTTTTCAAAAACACACAAACACGAAAGCAATTTTCAAAATGAGCAAGTACCTAAGAGCCCATGGAAAACCACGAATGGAAAGGGTGCTAACACCTTCCCTTTCCATAATCTACCCCTTACTCAAACATCTCGAAAGGTCTTTTTCTGTTATTTTCACCCTTTCCTTGATTGGATAAAAGAAAATCCGATGGCGACTCTTGCTTACCACAACATTTGCAAATACAAAAAACAAACTAATATAACAGTCGATTCTACCACCGTATCGCAGAACTGGCGACTCTGCTGGGGAATAAGAAAAAAATGGGGTTTACCTTAGGGTCTAGTTCATTTTAAATTGCTTTCCTTGTTTGCTTTGTCTGCTTTATCTTTGAGGGTTTGTTTGGGGTATTCTTGTTAAGATCCTACACCCGGATCTGGGGCACCTTTTAGGTAAGTAGCAATAAACCATGGAGGTTGTACGCTGTAGACCGATACGGACAAAGTGGTGACTACGTTAGCGCAATGCTTTGGATTATACTAAGGTTCCTTGAGTAAGTCAAGTATAACATTAGGCTTCCTTATAGTGTCACTAAGAGCTAACTGACCTTTAGAACCTTTAATCGACTCATCCTAGCCATTAGGAAGTAGTGAGATAACCGACTTTGGTTCCGACCGAAGATTGGTTGATACTCTATACTACACTCATTGAGACTGGACTTTCGGGATTTTTTAGCCGCAATACTTCGATGCGTAAGCTGAAACAATTCCTGAGGGGAAGGTGAATGATATTGAGACTCCTTAGAACTTGGTTACTATTAATAGGACAAGTTGAGCCAACTGAACATTCAAGAGAGTACTTACCTTAAAACCTAATGCAAGCCTTTAAACCTAAAGTCTATTGTGTGATTTGTTTGGGTTTATCTGTGATTTAAGCATAATCATGGCATCATAAACATCATGACATTCATATATACTAACCATTTCAAGGACCTATTGGATTTACCTCTTCGTTGTTTTGTAGGATGTGATATCAGGTTGCAGAAAAACCATCCGGATTAACTTCATAGAAATCCCTCCCAAGCTCAAGGAATTGGTCTTGAAAGTTCCAGAAGACTCGTCATTCAACAAAAGACATCGTCATTTTCTCAACTTGGTTACTACTAGATTTGACGAAGTTTTGATGAGTGTTATATTACAGTTCTTCGATCCTACGCACCATTGCTTCACATTTCTCGATTATCAACTGGTACCTACACTAGAAGAATTCTCTAAGCTACTTGGTTTACCTATATTGGAACGAGTGCCTTTCACTGGGTTAGAACAAGATCCAATTGTTGAAGATGTTGCCATAGCTTTACACTTGAAGCCATCTGATATTGAATCCCATTGGGAAAGAAGAAGCAGAGTTAAAGGCCTTCTTGCAAAATTTCTAATGGAGAAAGCTCAGATTTTTCTGGATGCTATGAGTTACCATGCCTTCGAAGATGTCTTAGCTCTCTTGATCCAAGGGTTTATACTGTTTCCTAATTCAGATCAGTTTATAAATGTGAGTGCCATCAATATCTTCCTTGCTCACAATCCGGTTCCTACCTTGCTCGGGGATATCCTACATTCTCTCCATACTCGTACTCTGAAGAAGCGAGGAACTCTTATGTGTCGCACCCCTCTGCTATATAGGTGGTTTATTTCGCACCTTCCTCGGCCAGTAATGCAAAATGATTTAGGCTTGAGGTGGAGTCAAAGATTAATGTCTCTCTCTCACTCTGACATCCATTGGTGTCCTCGTTCTCAAGAAGATATCTCTTTTATTGATCGACGTGGAGAATTTCATAATGTGCAACTTCTGGGCATTAGAGGAGGCATCACCTATAATCCTTCTTTAGCACTGCATCAATTTTGTTATGTGCGGAGAGATTGTCCACCTGATATGCTCATCCAGGGTATTGTGTTCAACTACTCAGATAATTTGCAAAATTAACGTCAGAGGTTCATCCGCGCTTGGGGCATTATTAAGAAGACTGATAGTAAGACTTTGGGGCACAAGAACTCCATCCCTTTGGAACCTTACCTCAAATGGGTGCGATCTCGAGCCCAAAGTCTTATAATGCCATACGATGCAATCTTACTGGTAATCTTGGAACCTGTTGTTCATGGGGGCGAGTCCAGCATTATTCTTCATCCTGATATGCTAAGCAACTTCGAAGAGTTGCAAAAGTCTTGGATCCAACTCATGGAAGAACGGGATACTTTTGAGGCTCAATTCTATGCAAGTGAGAAGAAGGTGCTGGAATTAACAAAGCAGCTTCACGAAGAGAGGAACCTCAACACCAAGAGGAAGCTCCCATGGGAGACTTAGGAGTTTAGAATTTCCTTTCAATGTTTATCCCTGTGTAATACTTTGTTTCTTTAAAAATTTACTAATAAAGAGCTTTGTTTCCTATTTTGTTTAAAAGAGCTTAAATCCAATAAGGTCCTTGAAAGCATTGCATAAGTATAGCATACATCTCATTGCATAAGCAGGGTTCTTATCTTCTTCGCTGTTTATTTTAGCAAGTAAAGAAATTGCTCTTGAACAAAACATCAAGGATCTCCAGGCGCAAAACGCCCAATTTCAGCAAATGATCGTGGCTCTAGCTAAAGGGAAAGAAGATCTGAAAGCCATCATACTGAAGAAAAAAAGAAGAAGCCAAAGAAACCAGCTGGTGTAGTGAATTTGGGAAGAAGGATCAGAGGACCAGTGCAGCGAGCTTCAGAACTGGTAACTTCATCAAAAGAAGGAGACAATCAGGAAGAGGAGACGAGAGAAGAAGACCTCAGCCTAGAGGAATCTGATAATGAATCTGACTATGATGAGGAGCAGTATCATCCTGCTGATGATAAATAAAAACAGCTATAGGATCGTCTGGACGCAATGGAAATCCAGAGGGTACCTGGGCTGGATTTTGAAGAGTTGGGCTTGGTTTATGGGGTTGTCATCCCACAGAAGTTTAAGGTTCTGGTGTTGTCTAAGTATGATGGGGTCTCGTGTCCCAAGATGCATCTCCGATCTTATGTGAGGAAGATTCAGCCTCACACCACTGACAGGGATTTACGTGTCCACTTCTTCCAAGATAGTCTATCTGGGACTTAGCTTGAATGGTTCTATCAGCTGGAGGGAACCAATATCTGTAACTGGGAAGACCTGGCTGCTGCTTTCTATAAGCAGTACCAATATAATGCAGACCTTGCTCCAACTCGCACACAACTCCAAAGTATGTCCATGGGGTCAAGCGAGGGTTTTAAAGACTATGCCCAGAAGTGGAGAGACCTAGTAGGAAGAGTCCAACCCCCCCCCCCCCTGTCTGATAGGGAGTTGGCTGATATGTTCTGGTGTACTCTATCTGGTCCATTTTTCAACCATCTGATTGGAAGCTCCTCAGCTGTTTTTACTGAGTTGATCCTAACTGGAGAAATAATGGAAGCTGGTATTAGAAGTGGCAAGATTCAGAAGGATGCCTCTTCAAGTTAAGGAAAGAGACCTTTCATGGGAAAGAAAAAGGTCAATGCTGCTTACAATCAAAGAAATTAGGGAAAAACTGAATGTCGTCCAACGGTAGGGGCTGTAATGATATCCAAGCCTGCAGCTACTCAACAGCAGAACAATCAGCCTAGAGCAGAAAGGCCTACGAGACAGTTTACCCAGATTAATATGACTCTGTCTCAAGTTTTGCCTCACTTACTGAAATCCAATCTGGTAAATTTGAGGGAAGCTCCCAAAAATCCCAACACTGCATCTCCTCACTATAATCCAAAGGCTCGGTGTTCCTACCATTCTGAAAGCCCAGGCCATGATACAAGCGACTGTTGGGATTTAAAGAATAAGGTGCAAGATCTGATCGAGGCAAAGGAGATTGAATTCGATGCTCCAGAAATTCCTAATTTTATAATTGCTCCCATCTCCAAGCATGGCCGTGGTGTTAATGCTGTTGACGATGATACATTTGTTACTTCTATTGAGGAACTTATTACTCCTCTCACGACTATTAAGTGGAATTTGTTGCATGCTGGTTTATTTTTGGGTTGTGGTGAAGATTTCCACTTATGTTTATCTCTACCAACTGGTTGCTATTTGTTGAAAGCAGGTGTTCATGGCCTGATGGATGATAAAGAGATTCTATTTGAGAAGACTCCTGTCACAACCGTTTCCTGTAAAGATGTTACGATTATAACCATTTCCACCAATCCTCCCAGGGTCTCCACTAAAGACTTGTCAGGATTACATCTTCTCCAAAGTTGGCTCCCCTGATCATCACTATGCCAAGGCCAATACCATATTCCTCGGACAAAGTTGTTCCCTGGAATTATGGGGCTGGCGTCTATTACTATGGCGTCAAGCAAGACCTGTTGGCTGCTGAAGACAAAGTTTCTGAAAATAATGATCCCGACATCGGCAATACCATTGGGACCAGGAAAATAACAAGAAGTGAAAGAGTGTTCTCTCCCGAGATTTCTCCTCCTAAAGCCGTTACTATTCATGTGATCATTCCTACTGCTGTTCCTGCTAATACTGCCACTACAACTCCTATGATTAGCTCTGTACCACCCCTGTCACTGAGTCAGCCGAGACTCGGGGCAAAGAGATATTGGTTGAGCCTGTCCATACGAAGGCGCATTTAGAATCCATTCTGGAGGTTTCTAAGAAATAAATGGAAGAAACATTGAAGATAATTAAAAAGAGCGACTACAATGTGGTCGAACAACTGGGGCATACCCCTTCCAAGATTTTAATGTTGGCCCTATTATTGTGCTCTAAAGCTCATGCAAAGGCTTTGGTAAAATTCCTCAAGACTGCTCATGTGCCATAGGAAACCTCCGCTGACCAATTCGAAGATTGTGTGGCTAGTTTGACCGTTGATAATGGACTGGGTTTTTCTGATGCTGATTTTACACCCAGCGGAAGAAAACACAATGATGTGCTGCATGTCTCCATTGAATGTAGGGGAACCACTTTGGCCCATGTTTTAGTAGATACTGGTTCATTGTTGAATGTTCTACCCAAGAAGGCTCTTGACAGATTAGACTGCGAAGGTTTGACTCTGAAGCCCAGCAACATTGTGGTGAGGGCTTTTGATGGTTCAAAAAGAATGGTGCAAGGGGAGGTGGACATCCATATCAAAGTTGGTTCTCAGAACTTTGACTCCACCTTCTATGTGATAGACATCCGACCATCTTACTCCTATTTGTTGGGACGCCCTTGGATCCATGGGGATGAAGCTCTTACTTCCACTCTACATCAGATGCTGAAGTACCCAGTGAGGGGAAAGATTTTCATGGTATGTGGTGAGGAGGAGTATAGGGTAAGCCACCTGAACTCTTTCAAGTATGTCAAAATGGACGACAAGTTCATCGAGACTCCTTGTAAGAACTTTAAAGAGGTGCCTCAGACTATGGCTGCAACCGAGACTATTATTAGTGTGCCAAAGGTCACCAGACCTCCATTGAAGATGGCTTTTCTCCAGGACGCCAAAGCAGTAATTGAAGAAGGTGGGTGTACCATTTGGGGCTTTTTGTACCCCAAAATTTCCCCTCCTATTTTAATCATCATATGCTCATGAAGACCCTCAACTTGCTCAAGGATGCCCAAGAGTTGACCAGACAAACTCTCTCCTAAAGCAATGAGCCTCCAACTAGGGTTTCCATTTTCATCAAGATGGGTGAGCTCCAAAGGCCTCAAATATTTTCCATGGTCCTAATATGATCTCAAGATCGTCTATGCCAAGTTTCATGCCTTGCACAAGAAGTTTGCTCAGTCAACTGCTCAGATGCTTGAAAATCAACTGTATTAGGTCAAAAGTCAATTGTGACCCACATACAGTCAAACTTCAAGATTTTTGGTCAACATCAACATTTTGAAGTGACATCCATCATTTGATCAAGGGTTTATCAGGATTCCTCAAGGAATGCTCTTTATTCATCAAAACCCAAAAGTTGCTAAATTAGGGTTTCTCAAGAAAAGTCAACCAAACTTTGACCAAGCATAACTCTCTCATACATTATCAGAAATTTTTCATCCGAGGCTCATTTTGAATAGAATCCAATTTCCTACAACTAATATTCATCCCCCAAGTTCAAAAAATTCACTCATAAAAAGATATGAATTTCTACATTATAGGTCCTTTTGAAAAGTCAACAAAAACACCTTTTGGGTCAAAGCTTCTTACATAAACATGGAAGACCCCAATTGAGATGAAACCAAAAGGGTTGTTTAGGGGACATCCTAAGCTTTCTAAAAATTCCAAGAACACCTCTCTATGGTTAAAATTGGAAGAGATATGCATTGTCAAAGTTGGCCGTTTTTGGAAAGTTGCCAAAAGTCAAATGTGCTCAAAAGTGCATTTTTTGTCAAATGGGCCTAGCATTTCAGGATTGTATCTTGTTAGGGACATTGTCCATGACCCAAACACTCTACCACATATCATTGGCTTTATTTATTTAATTTATTTTGATTTTAATCATTTAAAAAATCAAATTAAATCAAATAAATGATATAAATTAGTAAAGATTTGTTTTTGATCTGATTTTGAATAGAATCACAATCCAATTATGCTGTCAAACAAAATCAAATCGTTCAAAGGGTGATTGGGATGAGAATGGCATGATTTGGATTGATTTAGGAAGAAATAATGCAAAGAGAAAATCAAATCCAATCTTCATAATTTGCTAAGATTTGAATACTTTTTGTTGACCTAATTCAGTGCACTACATATATAGAACAATTCCCAAGCACAAAAAAGAGGATTGACCACGTGAAGCTGCCAAGACAAGTTGCCACTTTTTTTCCAAAAAGTCTCAAGACGAATTCCATATTAGAGCCATCCTCAAGGAGATTTAGAGATTGCAACACGTTCCTGGACACCTACAGAAGCTTTTCCAACCATTTGCACGCATTAAGACGCCCAGAATCAGCCTCCATATCTCTCACGGTTTGCCATATTTCTTGAATTTGATTTTGACAATTTACGCATGAATAACTATTTTTAAGCATAGCATTGTATTTGTATCATCATTTGGAATGTTTTGGTTGAAATAATTTTGTGTTTTGATGCATATATTGATGACTTCCATGGCTAGGGTTTAAGAAGTCGTTTTAGGGCTTCTCTGTGCAAGCAAAATTAGGCCAAGAAAAGGATACCATGATGCACGTGGAATCAAGATAAATTGATCCATGTACTCACTTATAATTTATCATGCGTCATATGAATTTTTGAAGCTTGCAGGTTTATAGCTATGGAGTTTTGTCTGTAGGTATAAGTCTGGTAACTAAGACGACACTTCTGGGAAGAAGATGAAGGCGTGGCAATCAACCACTGGTCCTTTTGAATAATCACACGCGTTTTTGCTTTATTCAGCCTATCCACTCTTTTTTATATAATTTTTTTGGCTTTATTACATTAACAACTAACCAACGCAATGCACGTGGCAGGGGGTAGGGACATGTAAAGCAAAAGACCTGGGTTCGATCCCAGGTCCAAACATTTTCTTATTTTCTAAATATTTAACTGCAGATCCAGCGTGCCTCATAGTCTGACGTCCACCATGCACCTCAGCGCTTCATCACTGGATCCACTACCAATACAGATCCAACGCTCAAACCAAGCAAGGACCATGGTGCACTCTCCAGGCGTACCAACACTGAACCAAGCGCGGGGAATGGGCTCAACCATAATGGCCCCATCAAATTCAAAAGAACACCCCCTGGATTGCTTATGCAGGCCCAAGTCTATTCTTTTTTATTTCAATTCTTTTTTTAATTATTTCTTTTTCAAATAACACTAAAAATCATGTTTTTTTATTTAATCAAAAAATTATAAAAACATCAAAAATCATTTTTTTTATATAAAAATATTTTATTAATTAAATTAGGGTAATTCAATTCCTTTTTATTATAATTTAAAATAATTAGAATTAGGGTTTAATTTTGTACATAACCTAATTTTTTCTCAAAAAATAACCTAAATATTTTTTCAATTGGATTTTTAGGTTTTCCAATTATTTATCGCATTTAACTTGCCGCGCGTGCCCTTAATTTTTCTTTTTTTCATTTATTGTAACTGCTCCGAGTTTGTAATAGTAATTAGGGTTTTAAATTTTCGCATCTTTATTTACAGTCAAAATAATTATGTATATGTGAAAGCCTTGTAATAGTTAGGACTCTAATTTCTTGCATTTTAATTTCCGCAAACTATAAACTGCTTAGATGTATGTATAGGATTGTATGGAAAGACAAATTGAAATTAAAAACAGTAGAAAACCCTAAATGTGCAAAGATAATTAACTGAAAAATACACTTGCACATGCTCACTCCTAGGGTTTACTCCACTCCGGCTGCCTTCGGTAAACGGTCATAAAGTATATGGAATGTTAGTGGTTGTCCTCTAGTCCCAAAGGATCTAAAATGACCCATTCGGATGTTGCCTCGGAAAAAGATCTTTAAGGCTTTAGGATGATTACTAAAATTTCCTAACATTGCTGTTGTGATCGTACTTGTCCCTTCGAACGTCCCTTAAAATTCCAACAACGAGGCTACCTATTCCTTAATAATTGGATAGCGCTGTCTAAAGGAAAACGAACAGACTTTTTCGAGTAGGTAGATTAGTTCCTAGGTACTTGCTCAAACAAAATTTTCCACACAAACACTTTTCAAAACAATTTTCAAAACAACTTTGTCACACTCTTGAGGACCGATACAAGGGTTATCACGAAGTTAAACAAAAACTTTTCAAAGCACACACAAGCAATTTCAAAATGAGCAACTACCTAAGAGGCCATGGAAAACCATGGATAGAAAGGGTGTTAACACCTCCCCTTTCTATAATCTACACCGTACTCAAAAACATCTCGAAAAAGGTTTTTTCTGTTCTTTTTCCTTTTCCTTAGTTGGATGAAATAAAAGTCGGTGGCGACTCTTGCTTACCGGGACATTTGCGAATACAAAATGCAAACCAATATTAACAGTCGGTTCTGCCACCGTATCACAGAACTGGAGACTCTGCTGGGGATATATAAATAAGTGGGGTATACCTTAGGATATAGGTCATTTTAATTTCTTCTCTTGATTGATTTATGTTAAGGGCATCTGTTGGGGTTATATAGATCCTACACCCGGACCTGGGGACACCTTTTAGGTAAGTAGCAATAAACTGTGAGGGAACTGTGCGGGGTATACCGACACTGTTGGAGCAGTAGCTACATTGATGTGGCATTTTGGTTGGTACCGGTAACCCTTGAGTCAATCAGGGAGAGTACGGGGCCGTCGCGTGGTATTGTGAAGCATCAACTGACCTTAGAACCTTTAATTGCACAACTTGGCCAGTAGGACGTAGCGAGATGGCCGGCTTTGGTGTATTCCCAAGGTCGACAGATACTCGACGCTACACTCATTGAGGTTTAACTCTTGAGTTTTGTTTGGTTACGAGTCAATCGCCTATTGAACGAAGCTGGGGGAAAGATCGGTGATATTGAGATCCCTTAGAACCCGATTACTATTTATATGACATGTTGAACCAATGCAACTTCAAGAGGGTATGGCCTTAAAACTCACGCAGGCCTTAAACCTAAGGACTTGGTGTGACTTATTTTCTGTTTGCTATACATGTGATTTTCTAGCATAATCATGACATCATAAGGATGGCATATCATAACTAACCATTTCAAGGATTTCCTAGGGCTCATTTTTGCTTTGTTTTGTACGATATGGTATCCGCCCGTAGGAACACTATCCAGATTAACCTTGTGAAAGTGCCTCTCCAACTAAAGGACCTGGCATTAAGGGTTCTTGAAAGTTCTCATTTCACTAAAAAGCATGGTCAGTTGCTCAATTTGGTCACTGCAAAACCTGATGAAGAATTGTTAAAAGTGTTGTTTCAGTTCTTCGATCCTGTGCACCATTGTTTCACCTTCCCAGATTACCAGTTAGTATCTACTATAGAGGAATTTTCTCAGTTGTTGGGGGTACCTATTCTTGACAAGTTACCTTTCAACGGTACAGAAGAACATCCAAAGCCTGAAGAGATTTCT
Source organism: Vicia faba (assembly GCA_948472305.1). NCBI lineage: Eukaryota > Viridiplantae > Streptophyta > Magnoliopsida > Fabales > Fabaceae > Vicia > Vicia faba. The sequence goes on from OX451735.1 coordinate 170,201,727, forward strand.
AGAGCTATGTCCTTGCAACGGTCCGACGTAGTGACAAGTTGGAAGACTAGAGGAAGTGTCCAAGGAATCCCGGTTAAGTTTCTATTCGAGAAGGCTTACCATTTTTAGGATACCCTGGATTTACAAGCTTTTGAAGAGGTGCCGACACTTCTCGTTTACGGGATGGTACTTTTCCCTAACACAGATCAACTCGTAGATGTGAATGCTATCAAGGTTTTTCTGTCTCATAACCCGGTGCCTACATTACCCGGGGATATTTTACAATCTCTACATGCTCGCACTCTAAAGAGAAGGGGGACCCTCTTGTGTTTCACTCCTCTATTGGCTAGGTGGTTTATTTCGCACCTACCCAGGGTCTACTTTGAAGAATGAACAGGGTTTGAAATGGTCTCGTAGGATGATGTCCCTTACGCATTCAGACATTCATTGGTGTTCACAGTTCTCGGAAGATGTTACCATCATCGATCGCTGTGGTGAATTCGCTAATGTCCCTCTCTTAGGAATTATGGGAGGAATCACTTACAACCCTTGTTTGGCATTGCGTCAGTTTGGTTATGCGAGAAGAGATGGTCCTCATGATACGCTTATCCAAGGAATCGCTTTCAACTATGAGAATGATGCTCAGGGATACCGGAAAAGGTTCATAAAAGCTTGGGGCATGGTGCATAAAATTGATAGCAAGACGCTAGGGAACAAGAATTCCATTCCTCTTGAGCCTTATCTCTGATGGGTACGATCTCACGCCCAAAGTCTTATGATGTCTTACCCTGCTATCCTACCAATAAATGTGGAACCAGTTATTGAAGGAGATACTACTTCACTTGGTCATCATCCTGACATGCCAAATGATCATGAAGAGTTACAGAAGTCCTGGGTTCAACTCAAATAAGAGCGGGACACGTTTGAAACTCAGTTCTATGCCAGCGAGAAGAATGTCCTGGAACTCACTAGGCTACTTCATGAAGAAAGGAACATAAACGCTTACATCGCACCAAAGAGGATGCGCTCATGGGAGACTTTGTTTCCTTGTTGTTTTCTTTAAGTTTTGTTCTGTTTAATTGTAAGCCTAAAAGGCATTCTTTGTAACAATTCGAACTTATTAATGCAATTAACGTGTGTTTCTTTTGGTTAAACAAATTTGTTCCTTTAGGAATCCTTGAAATCATTGCATACGCATCTCATTCATAGCATCACATAAACAGGTACCATAACAAGTTTCTCATCTTCTTCGCTGTTTATTTCAACAGTAATGTCTTTCGAACAAAGCATCAAGGATCTTCAGGCACAAAATTCCCAATTCCAACAGATGTTCATAAATCTGGAGAAAAGGTAGGAGGATCTGAAAGCCCTCATCCTGAAGGAGAAAAAGAAAAAGAAGAAGGTCGGTGGTATTCTAAATATGAGCAGAAGGTTCAGGGGGCCATTAAAACAACAAGTCGATCAGACCTCTTCATCTAAGGAAGGGGATAATCAAGAAGGAGAGACAAGGGAGAAGGACCCCAGTCCTGAAGTTTTTGACAATGATACGGACTATAATGATGAGCAGTATCCTCCCACTGAGGATAGATATAAGCAGTTGGAAGATCGTCTGAGTGCTATGGAAGTCCAGAGGATACCTGGGTTGGATTTTGAAGAATTGGGATTGGTGTCAGGAGTGGTTATCCCGCAGAAGTTCAAGGCTCCAATTTTTGCAAAGTACGATGGGGTGTCTTGCCCAAAACTCCATCTTCGTTCCTACGTCAGAAAGAACCATCCCTATACCGCTGATAGAAATTTGTGGGTTCACTTCTTTCAAGACAATCTTTTAGGGACTCAGCTTGAATGGTTCTACCAGCTGGAGAGAGCCAATGTCCGAAATTGGGAAGATCTGGCTGCTGATTTTTATAAGCAGTATCAATATAATGCCGACCTTGCTCCTACTCGTACTCAACTCCAGAGTATGTCCATGGGTGCAAGTGAAGGCTTTAAGGACTATGCACAAAAGTGGAGAGATTTGGCTGGAAGAGTCCAACCCCCTCTGTCTGATAAGGAGTTGGTCGATATGTTTCTTGGGACGCTATCTGGTCCATTCTTTAATCATTTGATCGACAGCTCGTCAGCTTGTTTCACCGAACTAATTCTAACTGGAGAGAGGGTAGAAGCTGGGATTTGGAGCGGTAAGATACATAAAGATGCCTCTTCAAGTTCGGTAAAGAAGCCTTTTACTGGTAAGAAGGAAGCCAATGCCATCTATAGCCCGAGAGGCCGAAGCAGAGCTGAACACCGTCAGACAGTAAGTGTCGTAATGATAAAAATCGCCACCATGCTTTATTGTTTCCAAAGGAATGGGAAAAGAGAGAATAAACCAAAACGAGGGGGAAAGATTCAAGGTAAGGGGGTTGGTTATGCAAAGGGAAGGTATTAGCACCCTAAACATCTACGGTACTCCACATGAGCCTCTTTGTCAGATCTGTATATTTTGGCTATAAAAAAACGGTTGTATATAAAAAATGGATGGTGGAGGTGAGGAAAGAAGCGTATTTATTTTATAATTTTTGCACCCGCCGCAGTTGCGAACCTTTAGTGACTACGTACCACCTTTCGTGCAATAGGGGATCAGGGTACATGTAGTTCCTCTTTAAAAATCTGAAACACTAATGCGTTGGTTAATTTTATGAGATAAAACATCATCGTCATTGTCCGTGTGGAAAACATACCTACTACCCACAACCATGAGAAAGGAGAATTTGCATCATCTCAAAGTGGAGGATATGGCTTGGATTTTAAAATCAACAATGCCTCACTCAACACCCAAGTGGAAAATATCTATCTTCACTATATATTATAGAAGTATAGTTGTTTGCATCACTACAAGGATTGACAAGAGTCTAATATTTTTGAGAAATTTTTAAAGATAAAAATCCAAAATGGAAAGATGGTTTGAAATGAGATTGATTGACTTTTAGTATTATCACAAAAAATGTCAAGGTATCATTAAGTTGATTGGGAGTTTATTTATGAAAAATGTTTTGAAAATACATGGACAGAAGTCCAAATTTATTATAAAAGTGGTTCAAGTTCAAAAACAAGAAGAGTTTTCAAAAGGAGGAAGAAGATTTTGAAATTAAAGAAGATGGGAGGATAAGAAGAGACTATCCTAAAGCATAAGGTAAAAGCCAGGGATAATAACCATCTAACCAAAAAGAAGCCAATACTTGACATTATGAGCCAAGATAGAATTCCAATTCCTTGGATTGAAACCAAGCAAGCAAAAAATACTAGACCTCTTGAGAGAACCAAACTTCAAGTGTATTAAGTCTTCACGAAAATTATGCAGAGTAACGGTTGTATACAGGTGAATTTCAGATTACAAATAGAGGGTGTAATCACAAAAACCTGCATACAAAAACAAATAAGCAACCCAATGTCTTGAGGTAAACCTCAAGAACTCCAGACAAAATAATCAGATAAGATCTCCAAGATAGGTCAAGGTTTCTAATCCTAAGTCCAAGAAAAGTCCCATACTCCATAATGCCAAGGATAGTAACCAAATAGTCCAAGTACCATTAAATATTTTTTAGGGTTTATGTTGATTATTAAGTGTTTTAAGAAATGAAAAGAAAAGCTCAAGTGAGCAAAGTAAAAATGACAAGAAAGTAAATGCTCAAATGAGCAAAGATGAAAATGGCATGAAATGTAAATGCTAAAAGTAAATGGTACATAAAGCATAAAAAAAGAATGAAAGCATAAGGTAAAACAAGTCAATAATTATTGGTTAGTTGGATGACCATCTTGAAGCTTGCATTTGGAACTCATTAGAGGATTGGTAGAACCAAAGCCTCCACACAACAAGTTGCATTTGCTTTTTGTCAAGTATATCATCCATTTGGAATTCTCATAAGTACCATTTAATGATCAACGATGTTTAAGTGGTCTGCGTTGACCAAAGGTGTTGCAGATCCATTAGAGGATTGTTAGAACCAAAGCCTCCACACAATGAATCTCAAGGTTATTGGATCAAAGAGATCAAATTAACATACTTGGGCTTACAATCATAAGTTTGGGCCATGAATGATCATTTATTCGAATCGGGACAAAATTTAGCGCTATGTTAAGCAATCGTAAGTGGACTTATATAGAAGTCACACCTATTTTGTGGCCGGTCAATAGCAATCTATGCACCATTTTTTTTTAGACATGATATAGAGATCATGCTCCAACAACATCTAGTGCAATAAGAAGGGGATGAGATGAAGAGGGATGGGGAAAAAATATACAAACCACATTTGAATTAAATTTTAATCAAACTATTATTAAAATCATTCATCCATTTTTGTGGAGTTAAACTTAACACCATGGATCCAATGATGTTAATAAAGTTCAAGATCCAAAATCTAACCCAAGATCAGCCAGAAAATAATCACAAAATAATATCACATTTTAATATACATAAAAGGGTTTAAAAATAATGTTTAAAAATAGAAAATAAAGAGAAAAATATCAACTATGTTCAAATTAATCAAGAAATAAAAAGTAAGACCATAGAAAAATCAGAAAAAGGCTCAAATAATTATACAATTTTTTTGGTAATTTTTTAAAGTCAGAAACTATTTTTAAAATTAAAATAAACAAAAAATGGTTAAAAAAAATAGTAAAGTCAGAAACAAAAATAAAATAAGGTCACGAATATTTGTCACAATATCTTTGGATCATTCCATAATTTTTTCAGAATTTTAAAATGTATAAAAGTATTTTTAAACATTTAAAACAAATCAAATAAGTGTAAAATTTATAAAAAATACCAAAGTACAAAATTAAATTTTGAAAAAATAAAAATCAGCAAGTGAATAATCAAAAATATTTTTCATAAATTTTTTAGATTTTTTAGACTAAAAATGAATTTTCTATGATTTTTTGAAATTTAAAACAATTAAAATATAAAAATCAGAAAAAGAAAATAAAAGTAAAATATGTGGACCATTGGATGAGAGTCAAAACGCCTTAGTAATCAAATCCAAGGGATCTGGCACGCTGTGCATATCATGGTCATTAGTGAATAATGTACAAAATCATTAATTAAATAAGGATTTGAAAAATACAGATGGTGCGCCTTCAATGGTTGGAAGATGACATGTTAGTCATCTTCAACCTCCAACCATCTCGAATTGCAGGTCTCTCAACTTGTAAAATCAGAAGCTCGGACCTATGTCATTCGCTTCGTCTCTTCAAGACGAAGACAACCACAACCTCGCAGCAAATTTATATAAATTGTAGCTCAATCAATTTGGAAGGAAAGTTTTGAGAAAGGATTTGAAATTTCATGGTAAAAACGTATTTCCATTAAAAGGTTAGTGTTGCGACTAGAACCAAGGCAATGAGAGCAACACAATAATATCAGAGTTTTGAAGAATTGATGAAGGAATCTACCTATTGAAGTTGAGTTGCAGAGCTCTGAAACTGGACTTCTATGGAGCAGTATAGGGCACGATTCTTGAATGTAATTATGTGGTTAGCTTCAGGGAAGATCAAGGAAGGTGAATTGATGAAAAATTGGATTGAAAAAGGTTGGAGAATGGATTTTGAAGTTACTAAAAATTGAGTTATGAAGCAAGTTTGGCAGGGTGATTCTGGCTATCCAAGCTTGGGAAAATGAATGAGATAGTTCATGTATTTATAGGAGAAACAAATGGGATCAAAAGGAAGAGTGAATGATGCGTTTTGAAGGGAATTCGTGCAAACCGGATGCACGAGTGAATTGTGATCCAAATTCACCAAAACTCATCCAATTCTTGCGTTTTGATGCACTAATCCACTTGGGAAAGTTGGGTAATCATGTTTAGACCCAAAACGCGTGTTAATTTGAGGTTTAGAGGTTGTAACATGAAATTCAAATTCTGACTTGCAAGGAAACTTCAATTCCAAGTTACCATTTTTGAAACTATGGAATTCTCAGCTCAAGGGGTCTTAAGGCATGATTCTTGATTCTTTAGAAAGATGAGGTTACAAGCTTTGCAATGGAAAAATAATGAAGTTAAGTGGATGCCTGAGCTGAAAGTTATATTGAGTCAAAGTTGAAGAAAAAGGGTTGACTTTCCATACTTAGAAATATTTCAAATTCTTCATCAAAAATGCCCTATAATGTCTTGCATCCAAACATGGCCTTCCACTTGGAATTTGCTCTTGACCAAAAAAGATGGCATGAAGTAGATCTCTTGAATGACATTTTGAAACTTGAATCATTCAAAATCTCCAAAATTTGAGAAAGTTATGACTTGTTGAAGTTGGAAAAATTTCATGAAATGACCTATAATATTTTGCATCTTTAAGGCAACTTCCATTCATTTTCCCACTTTGCACATAAAAGAAGGCATAAAGTTCACATCCTCAAGATCATTTTGTAAAATGAATGGGCTCAAGGTGATAAAAATTGACCAAGTTATGATCATTTGAAGTCACACATGGAAAATTAGGGATTCATCTGGAGGACTTGTAATCTTTCTTCTTCACCAAGTTTCTTCCACATGAAAAATCTTTGGAACTTTTGAAGTGATTTATTGATAATCCTTTGAAGAGAAGGATGTCTTTGGAATCATTAAAAATACCAAAAGGTGAGAAATATATGCTCCTTTGATGTTCAAAACCCTAGCTCCTAGATCAAGAAAATGCTTTGAAGAACTTTGACAAGCTTGAGCAAACTTCTTGTGCCAATATTCTTGCTTTGTGAATAGAAGTTGTTGAGGATGATAATGAGGATTCATAGCTACCAAAACCACTTCCATATCTAGAAATTTGAGAGAAATATTCTCTTGTGACCAATGGGAACAAAACCTTGTCCAAACATGACAACTTCTCCAAGAAACCCCTTGTACTTTTGAGTCAAATCTAATAACCTTAAAATGTGATGAACCAAAGCAACCTTGCCATGCCAATCCTTCTAAAACCAATCCAATGGTGAGGTTTGAACTTCTCAAGCTATATTGACTAGGGCATGGAAATAAACTCATGAACCCATGGAGTAACTTGTTAAATCTCATTGCCCTTACCTACATGGATAACAAGTAAGACAAGCCAACATTGCATTTTATTAGTTAAATGAAGAAATCAAAACAATATGCATGATCACAAAAGTAACATAAGTCAAGGTTCTTGGTAATCCCTCAAAAGGAGCAAAACTCAAAGTAGGGAGGGGAACCAAGAATCCTAGTGTAATCTTGTTGTGAATGAACCAACATGGCATGATGAAGGGATATTAGGGGGGAAAATTGGGGTACAACAGCTGGGATCTGAGAAACAAGGTACAAGATCTGATCGAGGCCAAGGAGATTGAGTTTGATGCTCCAGAAAATCCCAATGTCATAACTGCTCCCATGCCTAAGCACAATCTTGGAGTTAATGTTGTTGATACTGATCTGTTTGTGACCTCATTTGATGAAGTTTCTACTCCTCTTATGACTGTTAAGAAGAATTTGTTGTTGGCTGGTTTATTTCTGGGTTGTGGTGAAGGTTTCCACATGTGTTCATCTCTGCCTTCTGGTTGCCATTTGTTGAAGTCAGGTGTTCAGCGCCTGATAGACAGCAAATAAATCTTGTTCGAGAAAACTTTGATTCCCGTTGTTCCGTCTGAAGATGTTGCTATTATAACCATTTCCACCAATCCTTCCAAGGCCTCCTCGAGAAGACCCGTTAGGATTACATCTGCTCCAAGAGTCGCTCCATTAATAATCACCTTTCCCGGTCCTATCCCGTACGCCTCGGACAAAGCTGTCCCTTGGCATTATGGTGACGATGTGTACTATCATGGCATTAAACAAGATCTGAAGAATGAAGAGGCTGATCCTAATGTCAGTAACATTGTCGGGACCAACAAGTTTACCAGAAGTGGAAGGGTTTTCTCTCCCGAGATTTCCCCAAAGAATGCCAATATGCCTGTTGTTATTCCGTCTGCTACTCCTGCTGGTACATCTATTACTACTCTTGTGCTTACTCCAATTATCACCCCTGCCAGCGAGTCATCTGGTACCCGAGGCAAAGAAGTTATAGGTGAGCCTTCCCGGACAAAGGCACCTAGAAAAATTGTCGTAGAAGCTTTTAAGCAAGAGATAGAGGAAATAATGAAAATAATAAAAAAGAGCGACTGCAATATGGTAGAGCAGCTGGAGAAGACCCCCTAAAAGATATCCATGTTGTCTCTACTGTTGTGTTCCGAGGCCCATGCGAAGGATTTTATCGCATTCCTCAAGACTGTGCACGTGCCGCAAGAAACCTCCGCCGATCAATTCATAGACTATGTGGCCAGCCTAACTGCTGACAATGGGCTGGGCTTTTCAGATGCAGACTTGACACCAAAAGGGAAGAAGTATAATGATTCTTTGCATATCTCAGTTGAATGCAGGGGCACCACTGTGGCTCACGTGCTGGTATATACTGGGTCTTTGCTGAATGTTCTGCCCAAGAAAGTGCTGGATTGGTTGGATTATGAAGGCTTGACCTTAAAGCCTAGCAACATTGTGGTAAGGGCTTTTGATGGGTCAAAAAGAATGGTGCATGGAGAAGTGGACATCCCCGTCAAAGTAGGTTCCCAAACTTTGGAGTTAACTTTCTATGTAATGGACATCCAGCCATCACACTCTTGTTTGTTAGGTCGTCCTTGGATCCATGAAGTTGGGGCTGTTACTTCTACACTGCACCAAATGCTGAAATATCTGGTGAAGGGGAAGATTGTCACTATGCATGGTGAAGAGGAGTATATGGTGAGTCACCTCAACTCCTTCAGATACATAGATATGGACGGGGAATTCATAGAGACTCCTTGCCAGAATTTTGAAGAGGTTCCCCAGATCTTGGCATCGACTGAAACTACTACCAGCAACAAACCTCCTCTGAAGATGGCTTCTCTCAAAGACGCTAGGGTAGTGGTTGAAGAAGGTAGATATACCAATTGGGGACAACTCCCTGATTTTATTCAAAAAACTGACAAGTTTGGTTTGGGCTTTACTTCAGGAGCTCAAATGGTTGTTCGACTCGCTCAAGCTGGAGGACCTCCGCATACGCATCAGCAATCAGGGAATTAATGCCATTGAAGACAATGAGGAAGACTCTGACATTGACAGCTGGATCTACCCAACTACCAATGGTGGACCGAGTAACTGGACGGCTAGGGACCTTATACCAGTTTCTTTTATTCCGCAGTAATTGTCTTACTTGTTTTGAGATTTTGTAATAAACAATTTAAACTCTACAACCTTGTGCCTTACCCGAGGCACATTGGTCTTGTTTGTGAGGACTATTATTTGTCATTTCATATATCATCAATAAAGCATTGGACGTTCCTTGCATACAAATTTTATGCTCTCTGTTTTCCTTTTCTGTTTTCACTTGATCAAAACAGCTATGCTCTTACACACACTCACGTATCATACTGCAAATCCATATCCACTATCGATCCCATTGATAACAGCTCTGCTACTGCCGGTTATGACTTCGAAAATCCAATCAACCAAGCCGAAAACGAAGGTGAGGATGATTGTGAGGTGCCTGGAGAACTTGCTAGACTGTTACAGCAGGAAGAAAGGGCTATACAGCCTCATGAAGATCCAGTTGAGACGATAAACCTGGGCACATAGATAGACAGAAAAGAAGTCAAGATCGGTGAAATTCTGGAAGTTAAGATCAAACAACGGTTGATACAAATTTTGCACGACTACGTTGAGATCTTCGCCTGGTCATATGAAGACATGCTAGGTTTAGACACTGATATTGTGGTTCATCGTCTGCCGACAAAAGAAGACTGTCCTCCGGTTAAACAGAAGGTCCGCCATATGCGCCCTGAAATGTCAGAGAAGATCAAGGCAGAGGTCATGAAGCAGTTTGACGCAGGGTTCTTAGTTGTCACCTCCTATCCACAGTGGGTTGCTAATGTCGTTCTGGTACCTAAGAAAGATGGTAAGGTACATATGTGTGTGGATTACATAGATCTGAACAGGGCAAGCCCCAAGGATGACTTCCCACTTCCTCACATTGACGTTCTGGTTGACAACACCGTGCAGCATAAAATCTTCTCCTTCATGGATGGTTTCTATGGCTACAACTAGATCAAGATGGCTTTTGAAGACATGGAGAAGACAACCTTTGTCACACAGTGGGGAACCTTATGTTATAAGGTGATGCCTTTTGGGTTGAAGAATGTTGGGGCAACTTACCAGCGTGCCATGGTCGCTTTGTTCGATGATATGATTCACCACGAGATAGAAGTTTATGTTGATGACATGATAGCCAGGTCTCAAACTGAGGAAGAGCACCTTGATCATCTATAAAAGTTGTTCGACAGGTTGAAGACATACAAGATGAGGTTGAATCCGAACAAGTGCACCTTCGGGGTAAGGTCTGCCAGCTCCCCGTACAGAGAAGGAAGTTAGAGGTTTCTTGGGACGCTTGAATTATATCGCCAGGTTCATTTCACATCTAACTGCTACTTGCGAGCCCATCTTCAAGCTTCTGAAGAAAGATCAAGTGGTAAAGTGGAATGATGAATGCCAGACAACTTTCGAAAGAATCAAGGAATACCTTCAAGAACCACCAATTCGGATGCCTCCGGTTGAAGGAAGACCTTTAATATTATACTTAACAGTGCTAGACAATTCAATTGGGTGTGTGCTGGGGTAGCATGACGAGTCTAGTCGAAAAGAGCATGCAATATACTACCTTAGAAAAAAATTTACCGACTGTGAGACACGATACTCACTGCTCGAGAAAACTTGTTACGCTTTGGCATGGGCTACTCACCGACTAAGACAGTATATGCTGACCCACACTAATTTTTTTATATCTAAGATGGATTCAATTAAATACATCTTCGAGAAATCCTCTCTCTCCAGAAGAATAGCAAGATAGAAGATGATCTTAACTGAGTACGATATACAACATACAACCCGGAAAGCAATCAAGGGGAGTGTATTGGCTGATCATTTGGCTCATCAGGCCATGGATGACTACCAGTCCATGAATTTTGAGTTCCCGGATGAGAATATTATGCTGGTGACTGACTACGAAGAACCTGGACTGGATGAAGGACCCGAAGAGGGATCCCGATGGACTATGTTTTTTACGGAGCTTCGAACGCACTGGGTGATGGAATCGACGCTGTAATCATATCTTCTGAGGGCTATAATACTCCTTTCACCGCCCGGCTATGTTTCAACTGCACTAACAACATGGCGGAGTATGAAGCTTGTATCATGGGTCTCAAGGCCGCTATTGACCTCAGGATCAAGTTTTTGGACATTTTCGGGGATTCATCCTTGGTAATAAGTCACATCAAAGGAGAATGGGATACGAAGCATCCAAATCTACAAAGAGTACGTGCTGACATTGCTCCCACACTTTGAGGAGGTAACTTTTGAACATTTCCCTCGAGAGGAGAATCAGTTAGCGGATGCTCTAGCTACCATGTCTTTTATGTTCAAAGTCAGGTGGGACAATGAAGCTCCCCAAATCACCATTAAGAGGTTGGATGAACTAGCACACTGTTGTAAGATCGATATTGAAGAGGTGGAAGACAAACCTTGGTTTCACAAAGTCAAGAGGTATCTCGAGACTCAAGAGTATCCCGAAGGGGCATCTGTCAATGATAAGAAGTTTCCGAGAAGGTTCGCTGTGAAATTCTTCCTCAGTAGTGGAATCCTCTACAAGCTCAATCATGACTCTACCTTACTACGGTGTGTAGACAAGAGCGAAGCAGAGAGGATTATGACAGATCTACATGAAGGTACCTTCGGAACCCATTCCAGTGGACATACCATAACTAAGAAGATCCTACGAGAAGGATATTTCTGGTCCACTATGGAAGCAGATTGTTATCAGCACTCCCAACTTGTCATAAGTGCCAAATCTACGCTGATAAGGTGCATGTGCCTCCGGTTCCCTTGAACGTCTTGATAGCTCAGTGGCCCTTTGCAATGTGGGGCATTGACTTGATCGGAGAAATCAGGCCCACCACTTCCAACGGACATCGCTTCATTCTAGTGGCTATTGATTACTTCACGAAGTGGGTTGAGGCGGTCTCTTTTGCTACTATGACCAAGAACGTTGTGGCACGGTTTATCTGACATAATCTAGTCTGTTGGTATGGTGTGCCAGAGAGAATTATTACTGACAATGGTACGAATCTCAACAACACAATGATCACCAAGATCTGTAAATAGTTTAAGATACAACATCATAACTCTTCTCCGTACCGGCCGAAGATGAATGGCGCTATTGAAGCGGCTAACAAGAACATCAAGTAAATTGTACAGAAGATGACAGTGACATGCAAAGACTGGCATGAGATGTTACCATTTGCTCTTCATGGGTATCGTACCTCAGCATGGACGTCGATAGGGGAAACACCCTAATCTCTAGTATATGGCATGGAGGCAGTCCTACCCATCGAAGTCCAGATACCTTCTCTCAGGATTATGAAGGATGCGAGTTTGAACGAAGACGACTGGATCCAAACTAGACTTGATCAGCTAAATCTAATCGACGAGAAGAGACTTACCGCTATCTGTCATGGTCGGACGTATCAAAACTGAATGATCAAGGCTTTTACCAAGAAAGTCAGACGTCAAGAATATCAAGTCGGGGATCTAGTGATCAAGCGCATCATACTACCGCAAGGTGATCCCAGGGGCAAATGGACCCCCACATACGAAGGGCCATTTGTGGTTAAAAACATTTCCTCGGGTGGAGCTATGATTCTAACCACCATGGACAGTGTTGTACCCCAAAATTTCCCCTCTCATTTTACTCAACACATGCCCATTGAGGCCCTCAAGTTGCTCAAGGATGCCCAAGAGTTGACCAGACAAACTCTCTCCTAAGGCAATGTACCCCAAATTAGGGTTTCCATTTTCATCAGGGTATGGGAGCTCCAAAGGTACCAAATGCTTTCCATGGTCCTAATATGTTCTCAAGATCATCCATGTCAAGTTTTATGCCTTGCACAAGAGGTTTGCTTAGTCAACTGCTTAGATGCCTAAAAATTAACCGTACTAGGTCAAAAGTCAACTGTGGCCCACATACAGTCAAACTTCAAAAAAATTTGTCAACATCAACATTTTGAAGTGATATTCATCATTTGATCAAGGATTGATCATGATTCCCCAAGGAATTTCCCAAATTCATCAAAACCTAAAAGTTGCTAAATTAGGGTTTCTCAGGAAAAGTCAACCAAACTTCGACCAAGCATAACTTCCTCATACTTTAACAGAAATTTTCCATCCAAGTCTCATTTTGAAGAGGATGTAATTCCCTACAAATTTATATGTGGTCTTACAATGCATTTATATGGCGTGCTATTGATTTTTGAAACTTACAGTGTTGTAGCTATGGCAACTTGTTTGTAGGTATAAGTCTTATACCTAAGATGACGGACAGGGGAGGAAGATGATGATTTGGCACAACCCCATTGGCTTATTTGAATACAACATGCGCGTTTTTTTTTGTTTTGAGTTATCCACTTTATTTTTTTATATTATGCATTATTGTTAGTATATTAACAACTAATCCACATAGCGCAAATGGCAAGAGCACATGCTGGATAGTGGGAGGACCTGGGTTCGATCCCATGTCCCAACTTTTCTTTATTTTCTTACCCTTTACATGTAGATTATGTACACTACTTGCCCAAGTCCCTACCTTGTGCTACCACGATCCAGTCCTTGGATGCATCTCCTATCAGATCTAGCGCTCCAAACAACGAGGGACCATGGTACACCACCAGAAAATGGCCATACATGATCAAGCGCTGGGAGTGGGCTGAACAGCCAATGGGCCCAGCCAATTCAGCAACACACCCCCCTTTTTGGATTGCTATACAGGCCCAATTTCTTCCTTTTCTTTTTATTTTCTTATTTTAATTATTTTGTTAATTAATTTCTTTTTACAAAATAGCCCAAAAATCATTTTTTTTTCATTTAATCAAAAATCACAAAAAAACATCAAAAAAAATCATATTTCCATAATTAATTAGTTTAATTTAAACTAGGGAAATTTAATTTTTTTTATTCATAATTTAAAATAATTAGAATTAGGGTTAATTTGTACATAACCTAATTTTTCTCAAAAAATAACTTAAATATTTTTTCAATCGGATTTTAGGATTTCTTAATTAATTCTCGCATTTTAATTCGCCGCGCGCATTTTTTTTAATTTCCTTTTTATTATTATTGTAACTGCTCCGAGTTTGTAATAGTAATTAGGGTTTTAAATTCCGCTTTTATTTCACAGTCAAAAATAATTCTGTACCTGCGAAAGCCATGTAATAGCTAGAACTTTAAACTTTCCTCACTTTTAATTCCCGCAAATTATAAACTGTTAGATGTATGCTAATAGGATTGTATGGAAAGAATACTTGAAAATTAAAACGGTAGAAAACCCTAAATGTGAAAAGACAAATTAACTGGAAAAAATTCACTCGCACATGCTCACTCCTAGGGTTTACTCCACTCCGGTTTCCTTCAGTTAAATGGTCATAAAGTATAGGGTTTGTTAGTGGTCGTCCTCTAGTCCCGAAAGATCTAAAATGACCCATTTGGATGTTGCCTCAGAAAAAGATCTTTAAGGCTTTAGGATGATTACTAACACCTCCTAACATTGCTTTTGTGATCATACTTGTCCCTTAAAATGTCCCTTAAAAACTCCAATGACGGTGCTACCTATTCCTTAATAATAGGATAGCATTGTCTAAAGGAAAACGAACAGACTTTTTCGAGTAGGTATATAACTGTTAGGTACTTTCTCAAAACAAACAAACTTTTTCACACCAAACACTTTTCAGACAAAGTTTTCAAAAACAACTTTGTAACACTCTTGAAGACAGAAACAAGGGTTAAAACGAAGTAAAACAAAACTTTTCAAAACAAGCACACACAAGCAATTTCAAACTGAGCAAGTACCTAAGAGCCCGTGGAAAACCACAGATAGGAAGGGTGCTAACACCTTCCCTTTCTATAATCTACCCCCCGTACTCAGAAACATCTCGAAAAAGGTTTTTTCTATTCTTTTTCCTTTTCCTGATTGGATAAAATAAAAGTCGGTGGCGACTCTTGCTTACCGCGTCATTTGCGAACAAAAAATGCAAACCAGTATTAACAGTCGGTTCTGCCACCGTATCACAGAACTGGCGACTCTGTTGGGGATTATAAAGTAGGGTTTACCTTAGGATTTATGTCATTTTTAAGTTGCTTTCCTGTTTGCTTTGTATGCTTTATTCTTAAAGGTTTTTTGCTTGGGCGTGATCAAAGATCCTATACCCGGATCTGGGGACACTTTTTAGGTAAACACCAATAGATCGTGGAGACTGTACGGTGTAGAGCGATATGGTTTAAGCGGTGGCTTTTTTGGTGTGGCACTTTGGTTGGTACCGGTATCCTTCGTGGGGAAACGAGGAGAATACGGGGCCGCCGCATGGTGTTGTGAAGCACTAACGGACCTTAGAACCTTAGTTGAACCAACTTGGCCATTAGAAAGTAGTGAGATAGCCGGCCTCGGTATAGAGCTGAGGATTGATTGATACTCGATGATACACTCATTGAGATTTGACTTTCGGGATATTTCAGTCGCAAGAAAAGATTGCTTGAGATGAAACAATGCCCGATAAAGGATGGTCAGTGATATTGAGAATCTTTAGAACCCGGTTACTTTTCTAAGACAGGTTGAAACCAACTAAACTTCAAGAGGGTACTTACCTTTAACCTCATGCAAGCCTTAAACCTAGGAGCTTGGTGTGATTTGTCTGTGTTTGCTATACCTGTGATTTATCATGATATCATGCATCATACCATAACATCCATTCTTATTGCACTAACCATTTCAAGGACCAAGGGAATTTATCTTTGTTCTGTTCTGCAGATCATGGCTTCCGTTCGTAGAAACACTATCTGAATCAGCTTTGTGAAGATACCTGCCCAACTCAAAGAGCTAGTATTAAAGGTTTCTGAAACTTCCGCGTTCACTAAGAGACATGGTCGACTTCTCAACCTGGTTACCTCAAACTTTGATGAAAAGATGATGAGTGTACTCTTTCAGTTATTCGATCCTAAGCACCACTGCTTCACCTTTCTAGACTATCAGTTGGTGCCTACCATGGAAGAATTCTCTCAAGTGTTGGATATACCCATTCTTGAACAGCTGCCCTTCACAGGTCTGGAAGAGATTCCTAAGCCAGAAGTCATTTCGTCAGCTTTGCATCTGAAACGGGTCGACGTGGTATCCAATTGGGAAACAAGAAGCGGAGTCAAGGGTTTTCTAGCCAAGTTCATTATAGACAAGGCCCAACAGTTTTGGGATGATATGGGTTTTCAGGCTTTTGAGGAGGTCTTGGCCCTTCTAATCTATGGGTTAGTATTATTCCCTAATCCAGACTTATTCATAGACGTGAATGCTATCAAGATCTTCGTATCTCGCAACCCTGTGCCTACCTTGCTCGGAGATATTTTGCACACTCTCCATACTCGTACCATGAAGAGAAGAGGGGTGCTTATGTGCTGCATGCCATTGCTGTCGAGGTGGTTTATTTATCACCTCCCTAAGTCTATACTGAAGAATGAAGAAGGTGTGGGTTGGTCACAAAGGATAATGTCACTCGCTCACATGGATATTATCTGGTGTTCCCAAGCTATGGAAAACATTGCTATTATTGACCGCTGCGGGGAGTACCCTAATGTCTTGTTACTTGGGATTAGAGGGGGTATAACCTACAATCCTTGTTTAGCTCTGTGATAATTTGGTTACACTCGAAGGTATGGTCCCCATGAGTTACTTATCAAGGGCATTGTATTCAACTATGAGGATGATGTTCAAGAGTATCGTTGGAGGTTCATACGAGCTTAGGGCATGGTAAATAGATCTGGCCCAAGGCTTTGGGGACAAAGGCTTCTATTCCTATGGAACCATATCTCCAATGGGTACGAGCTCGCGTACAGAAACTTAGGATGCCCTATATGTCCGTTTTACCAGTAATTATGGAACCCACTACTGAAGGGGGGTATTCCTTACATGATTCTCTATCCTGATATTCCCGCTAATCTGGGAGAATTACAGAGGTCTTAGATTCAGTTGAAGAAAGAGCGGAATACTTACAGAGATCAGTTTTATGCCCAAGAGAGTAAGGTTTTAGAGCTCACAAAGCATCTCCAGGAGGAAAGAAGACTTAATGTCTGTCTCGGCACAAAGAGGAAGCATCCATGGGATTTTTGATTTTATTTTCTAGTTTTTTTAGATTTGTTTTTAATTGTAACGCCTAAAATGCATCTGAACTTTGAATTTAACTAATAAAAGCTTTGTTTCATTTTGGTTCGCAAAGTTAAATTTCCCAAAGTCTTTGAAAACATTTCATACATATTATACATATCATTGCATAACAGGATTCATAACAGGTTTCTCATCACCCCCGCTGTTTATTTCAGCAATGGCTCTTGAACAAACTATGAAAGATCTTCAAACTCAGAACATGCAATTCCAACAAATGATTATGGCTCTGGCCAAAGGACAGGAAGAGCTGAAGGCTCTGATTGTTAAGAAAAACAAGAAAACCAAGAGGACGGTCGGTGTGGCACATATGAGCAGAAGGTTCAGAGGGCCGCCAAGACGGGTTGTTGAGCTAGATTCTTCATCCAAAGAGGGAGAGAATCAACAGGGTGAAGACAGAGAAGAGGACCCTAATCCTAAAGAGTCTGACAATGAAACTGATTACAATGAGGAGCAGTACCCTCCGGCTGATGAAAGGTATAAGTAGTTAGAAGAACGTCTAAGCGCTATGGAAATCCAGAAGGTTCCTGGGCTGGATTTTGAAGAGTTGGGTCTGGTCTCTGGGGTTGTCATCCCCCAAAGTTCAAGGCACCGGTATTTGCTAAGTATGATGGGGTCTCTTGTCCTAAAATGCATCTCCGTTATTATGTGAGGAAGATACAGCCTCACACTGCTGACAAAGACCTGTGGGTTCACTTCTTTCAAGACAGTCTGTCTGGAATACAACTGGATTGGTTCTATCAGCTGGAAAGAGCCAATGTTCGTAACTGGGAAGACCTTGCTGCTGCATTTTATAAGCAATATCAATATAATGCAGACCTTGCGCCCACCCGTACACAACTCCAAAATCTGTCTATGGATTCGAACGAGGGTTTCAAGGATTATGCTCAGAAGTGGAGAGATTTGGCTGGAAGAGTTCAACCTCCCTTGGCTGACCGGGAGCTCGTGATATGTTTCTGGGAACTTTTACTGGGCCGTTCTTCAACCATTTGATTGGAATTTCATCGGCGGGTTTTATTGAACTGATTTTAACGGGAGAAAGAGTGGAAGCTGGAATCCGAAGTGGAAAAATTCAGAAGGATGCCTCTTCTAGTGCTGCAAGGAAGCCGTTTGCAGGTAAAAAGGAAGTCAGTGTTGTATACAACCAAAAGAATAAGAATCTAACCGAGCGCCGTCCGACGGTAGGGAATGTTATGATTCCCAACCCTGCACCTGCTCAGCAAAGAAATAATCATCCGAGAGCAGAGAGGCCAACTAGATAGTTCACTCGAATCAACATGATGTTGTCTCAGATTTTACCTCAGTTGCTGAAGACTAATCTGGTTACTCTGAGGGAAGCTCCGAAAAATCCGAACACCACCTCTCCCTACTATAAATCGAATTCTGGTTGTGCTTACCATTCGGAGAGTCCAGGCCATGACACCGATGACTGCTGGACCTTGAAGAACAAAGTACAGGATTTGATTGATGCTAAGGAGATTGAATTTAATCCCCTAGAGACTCCTAATGTTATCACTGCTCCTATGCCGAAACATGGTCGGGGTGTTAATGCCATTGAAGAAGAGGTGTTTGTGACCTCTGTGGAAGAATTGGTAACCCCACTCATGACTATGAAGGAGAGTTTGTTGAAAGTCGGTTTATTTACATGCTGTAGTGAAGGTTGCCACTTTTGTTCGTTTCTACCAACTGGTTGCCCTTTGTTGAAGGCAAGTGTTCAGCGCGTGATGGATGACAAAGAGATCCTATTTGAGAAGACTCCCGTTCTGACTATTTCCTGTGAAGACATTGCCATCATAACCATTTCCGCCAATCCTCCCAGGGCCTCCGCTAAGAGACCCGTCAGGATTACATCAGTTCCGAAAGTAACTCCGTTGATCATAACCATGCCTGGGCCAATCCCATATTCCTTGGATAAAGTTGTTCCTTGGAACTATGGGGCCGACGTCTATTACCACGGCTTCAAGCAGGATATGCTAGCCATTGAAGACAAGATTGCTGAAGATGTTGATTCTGACATCGTCAATATTGCCGGAACCGGTAAGATAACAAGAAGTGGAAGATTGTTCTCCCCTGAGATTTCTCCTCCAAAGACCGCCATCGGACCTATGATCATTCCTGCTGTGGTTCCATCCGAGACTACTACTGCAATTCCAGTAATTACTCCTGTTGACCCTTCCATCACCGAGTCGGTCGAGACTCGAGGAAAAGACATACTAATTGAGCTTGTCCTAACAAGGGCTAATTCAGTAACCATACCAGAAGCTTCCAAGAAAGAAATGGAAGAAATTTTGAAGATAATAAAGAAGAGCAACTACAACATGGTCGAGCAGCTGGGGCAGACCCCATCCAAAATTTCTATGTTGGCTTTATTGTTGTGCTCCGAGGCCCATGCGATGGCTTTGGTTAAGTTTTTGAAGACGGCTCACGTACCAATGGAGACATCTGCTAATCAGTTTGAAGAATGTGTGGCTAGTCTAACTGCCGATAATGGTTTGGGTTTCTCTGACGCAGATCTGACACCAAAAGGAAGGAAGCATAATGATGCTCTTCATGTTTCCGTTGAATGCAGGGGCACGACTCTGGCCCATGTTTTGGTAGATACTAGCTCCTCGTTGAATGTGCTACCTAAAAAAACTCTAGACAGATTAGACTGCGAAGGCTTGACCTTGAAGCCTAGCAATATAATAGTGAGAGCTTTCGATGGGTCGAAGAGGATGGTGCACGGGGAAGTGGATGTCACCATCAAAGTTGGTTCCCAGACTTTCGACTCCACTTTCTACGTAATGGATATCAAACCATCATATTCTTGCTTGTTGGTAAGCCCTTGGATACATGGGGCTGGGGCTGTTACTTCCACCCTCCACCAAATGTTGGAGTACCCAGTAAGAGGAAAGATTGTCACTGTGCACGGTGAAGAGGAGTACATGATCAGTCACTTGAACTCCTTTAGGTATGTAGAGATGGATGGCGAGTTCATCGAGACTCCTTGCCAGAACTTTGAAGAGGTAACTCAGATTTCAGTTGCAGCAGAAACTATTAACAGTCCTTCGAAAGTCACCAAGCCTCCTTTGAAGATGGCTTCTCTCAAGGATGCACGAGCAGTGGTTGAAGAAGGTGCTCAAAGGGATGTTCGTCATGCTCGGGATGGAGGACCTCCCCTATGCATCAACAATCCTGGGGTCAATGCACTTGAAGACAGTGATGGTGATTCTGACATTGACAGCTGGATCTTCCCGACTACCAACGGTGGACTCAGTAACTGGACAGCCAAGGACTTTGTGCCGGTTACTTTTGTTCAGGAGTAATTGTCTTTTTGATTTTTTCGGATATGTAATTTAAAAACAATATAAACTCTATAGCCATGTGTCTTAGTCGGGGAACAGTGGTTCTATTTGTGAGGGTTATCATGTTTCATTTTCATATGACATCAATAAAGCATTGGACGTTTGCATACAAATTTTGTGCTCTTTGTCTTTATTTTCTTTTATTCTTTCTATACAGCTATGCTCTTACACACACTCACGTATCCAAATGCAGATCCATATCCACTATGGATCCCATTGATAACAGTTCTGCTACTGCTCATTATGACTTTGAAAATCTGATCAACCAAGCTAAGGACGAAGGTGAGGAATATTGTGAGGTACCCGGAGAACTTGCTAGACTATTACAGCAGGAGGAAAGGGCCATACAACCTCATGAAGAGCCGGTTGAGACAGTGAACTTGGGTACAGAGGAAGACAGAAAAGAGGTTAAGATAGGTGTAAATCTGGAGCCTAATGTCGAACAGCGGTTGGTACAGATGTTGCATGAATATGTTGAAATCTTCTCCTGGTCATATGATGACATGCCGGGACTAGACACATATATAGTGGTTCATCGTCTGTCGACTAAAGAAGACGGCCCTCCGGTAAAGCAAAAGGTCCGTCGTATGCGCCCCGAGATGTCAGAGAAGATTAAAGCAGAGGTTATGAAGCAGTTCAACACAGGGTTCTTAGCTGCCACCTCCTATCTGCAGTGGGTTGCTAATGTAGTTCTAGTACCAAAGGAAGATGGTAAAGTACGAATGTGTGTGGATTACAGAGACTTGAACAGGGCAAGCCCCAAGGATGACTTCCCGCTTCCCCATATCGATGTTCTGGTTGAGAACACTGCACAACACAAAGTCTTTTCCTTCATGGACGACTTCTCTGGCTACAATCAGATCAAGATGGCACCTGAAGACATGGACAAGATAACCTTTGTTACACAGTGGGGCACTTTCTGCTACAAGGTGATGCCGTTTGGGTTGAAGAATGCTGGGGCAACTTATCAGCGAGCTATGGTAGCTCTGTTCCATAACATGATTCACCATAGGATAGAGGTTTACATCGACGATATGATAGCCAGGTCTCAAACTGAAGAAGAACATATTGATCATCTATAAAAGTTGTTTGATAGGTTGAAGACGTACAAGCTAAGGTTAAATCCGAACAAGTGCACCTTCGGGGTAAGGTCTGGGAAGCTTTTGGGATTCATCGTCAGTGATAAAGGTATTCAGGTAGACCCTGCAAAGGTGAAGGCCATACAAGAGATGCCGGATCCCCTTACAGAGAAGGAAGTTAGAGGTTTCTTGGGATGCCTAAATTACATTGCCCAATTCATTTCACATCTGACTGCTACTTGTGAGCCAATCTTCAAGTTTCTGAATAAAGATCAAGTGTTAAAGTGGAATGACGAATGCCAAGTAGCCTTTGATAGAATCAAACAATATCTCCAAGAGCCTCATATTCTGATGCCTCCGACTGAAGGAAGACCTTTGATAATGTACTTAATAGTGCTAGATAATTCAATGGGGTGTGTGCTGGGAAAGCATGACGAGTCTGGTCGAAAAGAGAATGCAATATACTACCTTAGAAAAAAGTTTACCGACTATGAAACACGATACTCACTGCTCAAGAAAACTTGATGCACTTTGGCATGGGTTGCTCGCCGACTGAGACAGTATATGTTGACCCACACTACTTTGTTGATATCTAAGATGGATCCGATCAAGTACATTTTCGAGAAGCCCGCTCTCTCCAGAAGGATAGCAAGGTGGCAAATGATCTTAACCGAATAAGACATCCAATACACAACCCAAAAAGCAATCAAGGGAAGTGTGTTAGCGGATCATTTAGCACATCAGGCTGTGGATGACTACCAGTCCATGAATTTCGAGTTCCCGGATGAGAATATCATGTTGGTAACCGATTATGAAGAACCTGGACCGGATGAAGGACCTAAGGAAGGATCCCGATGGTCTATGTATTTTGATGGAGCCTCAAATGCACTGGGTAACGGCATTGGCGATGTAATCATATCTCCCGAGGGCTGTCATACTCCGTTCACTGCCTGATTATGTTTCAACTGCACCAACAACATGTCGGAGTATGAAGCATGCATCATGGGACTTCGAGCTGCTATTGACCTAAGGATCAAGTTCTTGAGTATATTCGGGGATTCCGCTTTGGTGATAAGTCAGATCAAAGGCGTGTGGGATACGAATCACCTGAACCTTATTCCTTATAAAGAGTACGTACTGACACTGCTGCCGCATTTTAAAGAGATCACCTTTGAACATTTCCCACGAGAAGAGAATCAGTTAGCATACGCGCTAGCTACTATGTCGTTAATGTTCAAGGTCGGGTGGGACAATGAACTCCCCAAATCACTATTGAGAGGTTGGATGAACCGGCATACTGTTGTGAGATCGATATTGAGGAGGTAGCCGACAAACCTTGGTTTCATGAGGTGACAAGGTATCTTGAGGCTCAAGAATACCCCGAGGGGGCATTTGTCAATGACAAGAAATTTCAGAGAAGGTTTGCTTCAAAGTTCTTCCTCAGCAATGGAATCCTCTATAAGCGCAACCACGACTCTACCTTACTGCGGTGTGTAGACAAGAGCGAGGCAGAGAGGGTCATGGTAGACCTACATGAAGGTACCTTTGGCACTCATTCCAGTGGACATACCATGGCAAAAAAAATCCTACGGGCAGGATATTATTGGTCCACTATGGAAGCTGATTGTTATCAACATTCTCGAACCTGTCATAAGTGCCAAATCTATGGTGATAAGGTGCATGTACCTTCAGTTCCTTTGAATGTTTTGACGTCTCCCTGGCCTTTTGCAATGTGGGGCATTGACATGATCGGTGAGATCAGACCTACCGCGTCCAATGGGCATCGCTTCATCCTAGTGGCTACTGATTACTTTACGAAGTGGGTTGAGGTTGCCTCCTTTGCTACAATTACTAAGAATGTGGTGGCACGGTTCATCAAGCATAACCTGGTGTGTCGTTATGGTATCCTTGAGAGAATTATCACAAAGAACAGTACCAACCTCAACAACTCAGTGATCATTGAACTCTGTAAGCAGTTCAAGATTCAGCATCACAACTCTTCTCCTTAACGGCCGAAGATGAATGGGGCTGTTGAAGCTGCTAACAAGAATATCAAAAAGATCATACATGTGATACGATGGCAGAACCAGACTGTTTTTGGAAAATGCTGGTTTGCGTTTTGTGTTTGTGTTTGCAAAATGTTACGGTAAGCAAGAGTCGCCACCGACTTTTATTTTATCCAACTGGAAAGAAAAAAAGCACAGAAAAATTCCTTTTTCGAGATTTTGAGTACGGGGGGTAGATTATATAAAGGGAAGGTATTAGCACCCTTTCTATCCGTAGTTTTCCACGGGCTCTTAGGTACTTTCTTATCATTTTAAAAATTGCTTTCGTGTTTGTGTGTTTTTGAAAAGTTTTTGTTTTACTTGGATTTAACCCTTGCTTCTTTCTTCAAGAGTGTTACAAAGTCATTTTGAAAACTTTGTTTGAAAAGAGTGTAAGTATAGAAAAAGTTTGATTTTGAGCAAGTACCTACTAGCATCTACCTACTCGAAAAAAGAATGTCTCTGTTCTTGTTTCCTTTAGACAGCGCTATCCCACTATTAGTGAGTAGGTAGCACCGTCGTTGGAGTTGTAAGGGTCAATTCAAAGGGACGTACGATCACTAAAGCAATGTTAGGACGTCTTAGTAATAACCCTAGTGTCTTAAGATCATATTCGAGGCAACATTTCCGAGGCAACCTTTCCGAGGCAACATTTCCGAACGGGACATTTGATCTTTGTTTAGACAAGAGAGCAACCACTAAAACACCCTATACTTAATGATCGTTTACCGAAGGTAACCGAAGTGAGAGTATACCCTAGGAGTGCGCATGTGCGAGTGATCTGATTTCAGTTATTTATCTTTGCATATTAGGGTTTGATAACCAGTTTAAAATCAACATACAGTCTTGTCATGCAATCCTATTATCATACATCTAACAGTTAATATTCGTGAAAATTAAAATGCGAGAAATAAAACTACGCTATTACAAGGCTTCGGGGAGGGGGATTAATTACATTGCCAAAAACCCGTAAAAAACGATAAGTAAACGAAAAAATCCTAATTAAACTATTACATCCCATGAGCAGTTATATTAATATCGTAAAAATAAATAAATGTGCACGAAGGATCAAGAACGAGAGAAAATTAAGGTTTTGACCCCGTCTAAACCTAATTGAAAGAAGAATTATTTTTGTTGTTTTTGATTATTTTTTGAGAAAATAAGGTTTTCATGAGTAAATACAAACCTAATTACTAATTAATTTTAAATTAATAAAAATAATTAATTTTGACCTATTTTTGTATTTTGGTTATTTTAAGAAAAAATAAAATAAAATTTAATATCAAATAAAACCTAATTTTCTAATTTGTTTTAATTTATTTACAAAAAAAATTAAAGTTACCCTAAAAATTAAATTAAACTAATTAAATTAATTTTGACAAAATATATAAAAAAACCTAAATTTGATGAAATTGATTTTTATGAGTTTTTTGTAAAAAAAAGAATTATATTTGTGTGAGAAATAATTAATCAAAATAAATTAAAAGAAAAATATATAAAAGAAAAGAGAGAATTGGGCCTGGTATCAAAAGCAAAAAGGGGGTGCCAATATGACTTTCAAGCCCAATAAGCCTTGGTCCAATGTTGACTTTCTCAGATTCCATGTTGCAAGTTGACCAGGGTGCATCATGGACCTCAAAGGATGGGCGTTAGATATGGCCTTCTGGAGATCTAGTGATTGAATATTGAGGGCACATGGTGAACCCCTTACCTATACACATGCTTGATTATACAAGAAAAAATGTTATGAAATAATATGGGGACCTGAGATTCGAACCCAGACCCTTTGGCAGTTTCCAACGCCTCCTCACCAACTGAGCCAACGCGTTTTGTTGTACAATAAATAAAAACAATGATTATATTGAAAAACACAACATGCTAATTTTCCAGCATGCGAATTTTTGAATGGGCCAGTCAGGCCACGCCAACCATCATCTTCCACCTCCTTCTGTTGCTAAAAGTCTGGAGACCTTTACCTACGGTCAAAAAGCGTAGGTACAACCCCTGTGATTTTCCAAAACTCCCTGCAAGCATGATAAACACATAACAATGGTACCAATCAACTCGTGACAACCTCACGAGCATCATGGTACCTCAAACGTGGCCCAATTTTCCCTGTGTAGCAAAGCCCTAAAACCATCTTAGAAACCCTAACAATGGCATGTACACGTATGGCTTCCAAAAATGCAATTAAATGGTACTGTTAGCTTGTAAACATGATCAGGATTACAAATATGTCATTGAAACATGATAAAGATGCAAGAATAAAGGGATACGATTTTGAAAAAAATGACAAACCGTGAGGGTTGTGGAGACTGATTCTGGGTAAATCAAGGCTTGATTATGATCAGGTTAGCTTCAGGAGATGTCTGGGAATCGATTGCTAGCCTTGGAATGGTGTAAATCGTCCTCTAACCTGCAATTTAATTCAACACTTTTTGGTGATTTTTGCAAGTTTCTTCTCAGCTTCTCACGCCTCCAATCCTTGTACTTTTGGTCTGGATTTGTTCTATATGTATCCTTGAGTGAATTAGGTATACAAGTTTGCATCCAATCTTCTCCAATAATGATCATTGATCAAGATTTGATTCTCATGTAAATCTTTCCAAAACAAGACAAAAACCAATCTTTTTGTGTACAAACAAGCCTTGCATAATTTGATCTCATTTCCAGCTATTCATGGACCTGAAATATGCATAAAATCTCAAGGTTTAAATGATTTTGATATTTTCATGATTTTATTTTGATTTAATTTGATTTAAATGAAATAAAAATAAAAATAAAAATAAATGACAAAAATAAAATAAAGGCAAGTGTAAAGGATCATGGGTCATGGACCATGTTACAAACTCAATACAAGCACAAAAAGTTGGGCCCATTTGACAAAAATTGCAATTTGAGGCATATTTGACTTTTGGCAATTTTGCAAAAAGGGTCAACTTCAACAATGCATAACTCCTTCAATTTTGACCTTAGAGATGTGTTCTTGGACTTTTTAGAAATCTAAAGATGTCCTCTAAGCAACCATTTTTGTCTCTTCTCAATTGAGTCTTCCATGTTCATGTATGAAGCTTTGACAAAAAAGGTGTTTTTGTTGACTTTTCAAAATGACCTATAATGTCCAAATTCAAATCTTCTTGTGGGTTCATATTTTGAACTTTGGAGATGAAGCTGAATTGTAGAGAAATGCATCCTCTTCAAAATGAGCTTTGGATGGATCATTTCCAATAAAGTGTGAGAAAGTTATGCTTGGTCAAAGTTGAGTTGACTTTTCATGCAAAACCCTAATTTAGCAACTTTTGGGTTTTGATGAATTGTGAGCAATACTTGATGAATCATGATCAACCCTTGATCAAATGATGAATAATAATTCAAAATGAGGATGTTAACCAAAAATCTTGAAGTTTGACTGTATGTGGGCCACAGTTGACTTTTGCCCTAGCATAGTCGATTTCCAGGCCTTTGAGCAATTGACTGAACAAACTTCTCTGCAAGGCTTGAAACTTGTCATGGATGATCTTGATAACATATTAGGAAAATGGTGAGCATTTGGGCTCCTTTGGACTCAAGTATCTTGATGCAACATGAAACCCTAATTTGAGGTAGACTGCCTTAGGAGAGGGTTTGTCTGGTCAACCCTTGGACTTCTTTGAGCAATTTGAGGACCTCACTTGAAATGTTTTGAGAAATATGGGAGGACAAATTTTGGGGGTACAACAATACAGAAGATGACAGTGACATACAAATACTAGCACGAGATGTTACCGTTTTCTCTTCACGGGTACCGTACTTTAGCACGTACGTCGACAGGGGAAACACCATATTCTCTGATATATGGTATGGAGGCTATCCTACCCATAGAAGTCCAGATCCCTTCTCTATGGATTATGAAGGATGTGGGTTTGAGCGAAGATGTTGGATCCAGACACGACTTGATAAATTGAACTTAATCGACGAGAAAAGACTTACTTCTGTCTGCCATGGTCAAATGTATCAGAAATGGATGATCAAGGCCTTCAGCAAGAAAGTCAGACAACAAGCGTATCAAGTAAGGGATCTGGTAATCAAGCGCATCATACTGCCGCAAGGTGATCCCAGGGGCAAAGGGACTCCCACCTATGAGGGACCATTTGTAGTCAAGAATATATTTTCTGGTGGAGCCATGATTTTGACCACCATGGATAGTGACGACTTTCTACACCTGTTAATGCGGACATAGTGAAAAAATACTACGCATAATAAAGACCCGCTAGGTTGACATACCTAGGAAAAAATTAGGGATAAAAATGAAAACAATTTGTACACCCGACAAGTCGAAAACCTGAAAAGGTGGTTTGGGCAAAAAAGGGTATCCCGGTGGACTGAAAACCCGAAAGGGCGGTCCAGGAAAAAGTTAGGGATTAAAGCGTATCACTATGTCCCATTGGATCACCTTGTAATCAAACTTCAAGCTCAAATGGTACCGATCAATCCAGTCAGCTTTGGACAAACAGCAAAGTGATGAGATGCTCGAAGACATAGGGGCAATAGCAGAATTGAAACTCAATGAGATCACTACACATAGTTGTTTTCTTTTTGTATATAATTCCTGTAATAATTTCAATTTTTACGGCGGCGTTCTCTTACTAGAGCGTCAGACTCCTTGTAAAAAAAACGCCTGTTATAGGCAAATTTCAAATCAATACAAAGCGTCTTTCAAGTACAAAACTTTGTGTTTGTTTTTCCTTTTTCTGTTTTATTTTGCAAAAACGTCCAATGTTTTATTCTTGACATATGCATTTGAATATGGTTATTGTTCACAAATATCTACATATAAAACAGAAAGACAGATACTAAGAACTCAAAGAAATTGGTGCAAAACCTAAATACCGACAGTTACCCCGTCCATCATGGTACAAGGGACAGAGATAGTTGGAAACAAAGTCACTATCACATATAAGCCAGTGATACCTATACTCCCCGCAGAGCCGAGACGACTAAGGCCCGACCTCCGTGTCCCCAAGCAGGAATTCCTCCCCCAACAGGTGGCTTCAGAAAGTTAATGTCTGCATTCCCCAACCGATCTGTATATTCATAAACAGTATATAAAGTTCTCTCCCGAGCAAAGTTTATTTCCCTGACAGCGGAAGCTCAATCTGCAACAGAGCTCTTCTCTCTAGCAATGCAAGTTCATCCTCAGCTGAGTTTATCTCTCCAAATCAGCAGATCTTCCAACAGAGTATCTCCCGTCCCCACAGAGTCATTACCCCGCAGGATTGTTCTCAGACAAAGTCTCTCCCGGCAGAATATTCTCAAGAAGAATGGATTTAAATCTCTAGCTAATCATCTTTGTTTACTATCCCCAGCGGAAACGAAGAACTCAACACCTTATACTCTCCAGCAGCAGTCCAAGATTTATTCTCCCCACTAGAGAGTATCACAATGGCATTACATATCCATACATCATGGCATGAGCATACATATTATACAACATAATCTCATTTATTTTGGGAACATCATTACTCAATGCATTTCATGCATCATGACATTGCATACGACTAACTCTTTACCTTTCAGGGAAAGATGCACTCAAGTTCTCAAGAGTTCTCTCAGGTTCAGTCAAACCGACACCAAGGTTTCTACTCCAATCGAGGATATTCCAAGTCTTCTCTGGTTCAGTCAAACCGACACTAAGGTTTCTATTCTAGTTGAAGACGTTTTAAGACTTTTGTCTGGGTCAGCCGAATCGCCGCTAAGATTCCCCTTATTTCTATGCCAGTCAAAGTTAATCTGAGACCTCTCACGGGATCAGTCAAATCGATACTAAGATTTCTCTCCTAGTTGAAGTTCTCACAAGTTTTCTCTGGTTCAGTCATACCGACACTAAGGTTTCTATTCTAGTTGAAGATGTTTTAAGACTTTCGTTTGGGTCAGCTGAATCGCCGCTAAGATTCCCTTGATTTCTATGCCAGTAAAAGTTATTCTGAGACCTCTCTCAGGATCAGTCAAATTGATACTAAGATTTCTCTCCTAGTTGAAGTTCTCACAAGTTTTCTCTGGTTCAGTCAAACTGACACTAAGGTTTCTGTTCTAGTTGAAGATGTTTTAAGACTTTCATTTGGGTCAGCCGAATCACCGCTATGATTCCCCTGATTTTTATGTCGGTTAAAGTTAATCCGAGACCTCTCCCGGGATCAGTCAAATCGATACTAAGATTTCTCTCCTAATTGAAGTTCTCACAAGTTTTCTTTGGTTCAGTCAAACCGACACTAAGGTTTCTATTCTAGTTGAAGACGTTTTAAGACTTTCGTCTGGGTCAGCCGAATCGCCGCTAAAATTCCCCTGATTTCTATGCCAGTAAAAGTTAATCCGAGACTTCTCCCGGGATCAGTCAAATCGACACTAAGATTTCTCTCCCAGTTGAAGTTCTCACAATTTTCCCCTGGTTCAGTCAAATCGATACTAAGATTTCTATTCCAGTTCAAGCTATGACGCCCGGAAATCAACCGGATAGTATCTTGATTTCACCAAAATACCACGAAGCATGGAATCGGCCAGATAGTGGTATATCTTAAATTCAAGCTATGAAGCCCAAAAATCAATCAGAAAATAGTTTAACCCCTAGCAAGTTATTGTGAAGCCTGGAAATCGAGCGGATAATAGTACAAGATACTATGAAGCTTGGAATCGACTAGATAGTGGTATAAGACACCGTGAAGCCTAGCGCACGACCAAATAACGGTATAAGACGCTGTGAAGACTGGAGCACGACCAGATAGCGGCAAAGGACACTGTGAAACCTAAGACACGACCAGATAATAGTATAAGGTACTGCGAAGCTTGGAATTTAACCAAATAGCAGTTTACTTGGCCAATTACTATGAGGCCTGGAAATCGACCAGAAATTAGTATGCCTCAAGTTCAAGTTGAAACCCGGATGCGACCGGATAACCACTTAAATCCTTCTGAAGCCTGGAGCACGACCAGATAAGAATTGAGAAATTGCAAAGTCTGGAGAACAACCAGATAGCAAGTTTAATCTCATCTCCCCAGTAAGTCACTGTGAAACCTGGAGCACGACCAGATAGCAGTTAATCTTATTATCCTCGGCAAATCACTGTAAAGCCTAGAGCACGACCATATAGCAGTTCACTTTCACCTCCTCGACTAAAAGAGGATTCCCTAATAGAGTAGCAGACAATTGAAGCTCCGAAAATTCTACTTCCCCCAAGACAGAGACCGACATTCCCCAATAGATCCCTCCATAATGACAGGAATAAGAATCCTTATCGAAGGAATATCTCACAAAATCAACATTATTCTGGATGGCATCTTTAAGCCCATCTCCGATGCTTCGCCGTCACCTCTGCCAGATGGCATATTTAAGCCCATCTCCGACGATTCTCTGTCATATTTTCTAAATGGCATCTGTAAGCCCATTCCCGATACTACCTACACAGTCCCGCACCATCTCAGACGAGTGCAAATTTCTGGGCACTTAGTGTTCAATCATCTTCCACCTTCAGATTACGAAAGGCAGACAAGCCAATCTACATCCTCAGGTTTAAGAAGATTGAACAAGGGAAGCTGTTGTACCCCAAAAATTTCCCTCTCATTTTACTCAACACATGCCCATTGAGGTCCTCAAGTTGCTCAAGGATGCCCAAGAGTTGACCAGACAAACTCTCTCCTAAGGCAATATACCCCAAATTAGGGTTTCCATTTTCATCAGGTTATGGGAGCTCCAAAGGTCCCAAATGCATTTAATGGTCCTAATATGTTCTCAAGATCATCCATGTCAAGTTTTATGCCTTGCACAAGAGGTTTGCTTAGTCAACTGCTTAGATGCCTAAAAATCAATTGTACTAGGTCAAAAGTCAAGTGTGGCCCACATACAGTCAAACTTCAAGATTTTGGTCAAAATCAACATTTTGAAGTGATGTTCATCATTTGATCAAGGGTTGATCATGATTCCCCAAGGAATGCCCCAAATTCATCAAAACCCAAAAGTTGCTAAATTAGGGTTTCTTAGGGTCAACCAAACTTTGACCAAGCATAACTTCCTCATACGTTATCAGAAATTTTCCATCCAAGGCTCATTTTAAAGAGGATGCAATTCCCTACAACCCATCTTCAGCACTCAAGTTCATAATATGCACTCATCAAAAGATAGGAATTTCTACATTGTAGATCCTTTTGAAAAGTCAACAAAAACACTTTTTGGGTCAAAGCTTCTTACATGAACATGGAAGACCCAATTGATATGAAACAAAAAGGGTTGTTTAGGGGACATCCTAATATTTCTAAAAAGTCAGAGAACACCTCTCTATGGTTAAAATTGGAAGAGATATTCCTTGTCAAAGTTGACCTTTTTTGCAAAATTGCCAAAAGTTAAATGGGCTCAAAGATGCATTTTTTGCCAAATGGGCCTAACTTTTTATTCTTGCATCTGACTCATAACATGGTCCACGACCCAAATATTCACCCACACATTGTTTTCTTCTTTTTTCATTTTATTTTTATTTTTTATTAATTAAATATTGAATTAAATCAAATAAATGAAAACTAATAGCAAAGATTTGTTTTGATCTGATTTTTTGATATAATCCAAATCTAATTATGCTGGCATAGCAGGATCAATTCGTATCAAGGGTGATTGGAGCAAGAGTGGCATGATTTGGCCTAACTTGGAAACAAATCATACAAAAGAAGAATGAGATTAAATCTTCAAAACTTCAAAGATACATGTTGTTTTTATAACCCTAATTCATTCAAGGGTATATATGGGGCATGAACAAGCACAAAAAAATGATTGCAGTCGTGAAGAACACTAGAACAAACTCAAAATTTTGGCAAAAAGTGGTGATCTGATCTCTACCCTAGAGGACGATTCAAAGCATTCCAACACTCCCAATCATTTCCTGGAGCATCTCTGAAGCTAATACTATCAACCTCACACCTCCTCACACCCAGAATCGACCCATAGGCTTCACACAGCTTGCTTGCTTTTTTAAAATCAATTACAGCCATTCTTGCATCATTAGCATAATTTAATGACATATTTGTGATCATTGATGTATTTCTAACATGTCTGGATCGTTTAATTGATTTTTTTAGGCTTATATATGTGTTTACCATTGTTAGGGTTTGCTCTTGTGTTTTAGGGTTTCTCTGTATCAGTGAAATTGGCCCAGGAAAAGGGTACCATTGTACTCGTGAGGTCAAAACAAATTGATATATGGTCTTACAATGCATTTATATGGCGTGCTATTGATTTTTGAAACTTGAAGTGTTATAGCTATGGCAACTTGTCTGTAGGTATAAGTCTTATGCCTAAGACGACAGACAGGGGAGGAAGATGATGATTTGGCACAACCCCATTGGCTTGTTTGAATACAACGCGTGCGTTTTTTGTTTGTTTTGAGTTATCCACTTTGTTTTTTTTATATTATGCATTATTGTTGGTATATTAACAACTAATCCATATAGCGCAGATGGCAAGAGCACACGTTGGATAGTGGGAGGATCTGGGTTCGATCCCAGGTCCCAAATTTTCTTTATTTTCTTACCCTTTACATGTAGATTATGTACACTACTTGCCCAAGCACCTACCTTGTTGTTGTACCCCAATTTTTGACCTAAGATCCCATTTGCATTTTTGCATTTTTATATAAAAGTCAAGGTCACTAAATACAGTTGGTTTTAACCTTTTACCTTCGAGCTTTGATTATGCAGAAATTGTCAAGTGTTTTGAACATTCTTAGCCTATGTATCACTAACGTCTAATCAAGCACGAAATGTGTGTTTGTTGTTTCTTTGATTTCATGTGCTGACAAGTCTCTTTCGAATGCAACTTGGATTATATCCTTCGTTCTGAGCAAAAGCCTCCTTCGATTCATCCTGCTTCGATTGGACAAGTGCTGCCTGCAAGCCTGCTTCGATTCAGCCTGCTTCGACTGGACAAGTGTTGCCTGCATGCCTCTTTCGAATCTGGACAAGTTCACTGCCTGCAAACATGTTTCGATTGGGCAACATTGCTTCCTTCGAACACAAGATTTCGTTTGGGCAATATATTTGTTTCGATCCACATGCTTCAATTCAGCAACATTGCTTCCTTCGAACACAAGATTTCGTTTAGGCAATATGTTTGTTTCGATCCACATGCTTCGATTCAGCAATATTTCTTCCTTCGAACACAAGCTTCGATTGGGCAATACAGTCCCTTCAGTCACAAGCTTCGAGCTGGACATGTGATTTCCTTCAAGGCAGCCTCCTTCGATTCACAAGTTGGACCACTAATCCCATATACTGCCAAACTCAAGACAGTTGTGCTGTTATGCAGCAGTCCTGTACCAACTTGCCACTAAACTCCAAAAGACTGAAAAGCCTGCGTTGATAGTCCTGTACTTGCCCAAAAAGGAGTGCACAAGAGTTGCACTGAAGAAAATAAGGGGGGAATATGCCCAAACTGTTCAAACATTATTTTGTTTTCCCCCCAAAACCATATCAAAGCTTCAGCCACCTCGCCTATAAATACAAGGCTTCACAACATGTTCAAAGAGGACCTTTGGCCAGGCGAACGAATCTTCAGAAAATTCTCAATAACACACCAAACTTTCTCAAACACAAAAATCTCTCAAGTCCCTTCAATACTTGTGAGAACAAACCCAGAATCCACACACTTCAGTCTCCTTCAATTCTGAAGAACAACCACTTCAGTCTCCTTCGAATCAAAGAAGCATCACGCTTGCTTTTTCTTTTCCTTCAAGTCCAGCGCTCCAAGCACAGCTTGTGACCCCTCTTTCGAATCCAGCATCAAAGGCTAAACCCCTGGTCCCTCCTTTCGAATCCAAAAGCGCTCCAGGAAACTACCTTACTGCCCAGTACACGTTCCAGCCTTAAGCAAGGTAAGTCATTCATACCCTTGAACTTTACGTTTCATGGTATAACATGTAAATAATACTTTTGTTCGTTTCAAACATGTACATAACACTTTGAACTTTTCGTTTCATAACATGTAAATACAATTTCTTTTCGTTTCCACCCTATTAACATGTTTTAAAAGTTAACCCTTTCGTTTTTCTTTAATTGTTAAACTGTTACTAGCATGGCCTCAGGCCATGTTGCCATTTAATGTTTTAAATGAAAGAAACAGGAAACAGGAATCAGGAAACAAAGCTTCTGGCTTCTTCCTTCTCTCTCCAGGTCAAACGAAAGAGACAACCAGGAGGTAAACCATGTCCAATCGAAAGACACTCCCTCGCTGCTGTCAACCTCCAGTCGAAGAAGGCAACAAGGCAGAATCAAAAGACTGCCATAAACTGACTTCCAGGCCAATCGAAGGACAGAACCTCACTGGTGCGAACTCCCAGTCAAAAGATACAACTTGCTGTTGCCTTTTCCCAATCGAAGGACAGGACCTCGCCCCTGCCAAGGCCCAATCGAAAGACGTGACTTTGCTGTTGCCAGCCCCAATCGAAGGAGGCCAAAAAAATGCAAGTCGAAGTGTGCTACTGCCTGGGTCGAAAGTCACCCTTTTTCATACTTTTTTCTTTTCCTTCATATTTTTTATGCTTTTTGATATGTTTGTAATAGCGTAGGTTTTTATCTTTCTACATTTTATTTACCTTATATAAATGTTAGTAATTAGGCAAGATAAAATCAACAAATAAACAAACCAAAAAAATCAAAAACACTCTTTAATCATTACTTGAATATACTTTAAAACATGCAAAAAACACTCAACAAATCAACCCCCCCCCCCCAAGGGCATGTTATCCCCGTTCTACCGCGATATCGGCCGTGCCTATTGCTAGAATGCATGCATTAATGTCGCCCACTAAAAAAACACAAACAAACCAACCTTTTTCTAGAGGAACTACGGTGTTTTGATTCCTTCATTGGATACGTAGGCAAAGGGTCGTGAAACCCTCACGAACACTGTGATCGGTGGATCTAGAACTGACTGTTTAACGTTGGTTCGCGAAATGTCACGGAAGCAAGAGTCGCCACCGTCTTTTATTTTCTCCAATATGGAAAGGACAAAAGCACAGAAAAATTCCTTATTGAGATTGTTTCTCGGTTCGGGAGGTAGATTTATAGAAAGGGAAGGTGTTAGCACCCTTTCTATCCATGGTTATCCATGGGCTCTTAGATACTTGCTCATTTGTGTTTTCAAAATGTTTGTTTGCTTTTCAAGGTGAGTGGGTTTGAAAAAGTTTCTTTGAAAGTTTCAGATCGACTCTTGTATCAGTCCTCAAGAGTGTTTGAAAAGTTGTTTTTGAAAGCTTTTTGCAAAGTGTCCGTGTGAAAAGAAGTTTTTGATTTGTTTTGAATTAGAGCAAGTATCTACGAGTCATCTACCTACCCTAAGGAATTAGTCTGTGTAAATGTCCTTAAGGTAGTGCCATCCCACCATTGAGAGGTAGGTAGCACCACCGTTGGAGGTGTTCGGGTCAATTCGAGGATTAGGGACAGTGTGGTCACCAGAGCAATAGTAGGACACCTTAGAAGCTACCCTCATGCCATGTTCATGGACATGAGGACTTACTAAAACGTCCTCTACTCGACGACCACGTTTCGAGGGGCAAGGCAACAGTGAGGTGTACCCTAGGAGTGGTGTGTGAATTGTGTGTCGTTTTCAGTTATATTTGTCTTGATCATGCATTGAGTGTTCTACGTTTTGATTTTTATTTGAGCATACATTCTTTCATGTGATAGTTAGCAGTTAAAAGGTGCGGGAATTAAAATGCGGAAAAATAAAGGTCCTACGCTATTACAAGGCGCGGGTCTACATCGCCAAATTAAACCAAGACCCGATTTGAATAAATATGCGTAAAGTAAAGGTCCTAATTAACTATTACAAGGCTTTGGGGCAAATACATTACATTCATAAAAGAAATAAAAATAGATGCGCGAAGAGAAAATATATTCGAAGGTGCGAGGGCGTTGGACCCTTTAAAGGAATTAAATATGAAATTAGAAGTGAATTGATGATTAAAGAAAAAGAAGTTATTTTTTTGGTTTTTGGTATTTAGTGAAAATTAAAGAGAATTAATTGGAACTAAAAAATTAAATAAAAAACCTAGTTCTAAATTTTTTTTAATTTATTAAAGAAAAATGTTTAAGTTTGATCTAATTTAACCCTAATTAATTAATTGCATATTTATTTACAAGATAATTAGTAATTAATAATAATAAGAAGAAAAATTTAATTATTGAGAAAAAAAAGTAAAAATGTTGGAAACCCTAATTTTTATATTTTTTAGTTATTAAGAAATTTTAAAATTTAAACCCTAAATTAAGACTAAATTGATTAACAAAATTTATTTACAAAATAAAATATTAGTGAATTAAATATTAAAACATATTTTTTATTTTGACTTTTCTGATTTTTTTGTGTCTTATGAAAATTATTTGAAATAAATTAAATAAAAGTGATCAAAAGAAATAAAATAAAAAAAGAAAAGAGAAGAAAAGAAATTAAAAGAATATACAAACATTGGGGGGTGGTTGTCCCAATTTGGAGGTGTTTGCAAGCAATTTTGGCCCACTGATTCCTGGCCCTTTTGACTTTCCAATGCTTGTGCGCGTGTGGTTGACTGATGCACATGGTGATCTGCAAATTCTGACCATTGGATTGGTCTTGTTGGGCGCGTGGCAAGCAAATACAGATGCATGTATGGTGGACTTCAGGTGAGGTGCTGCATGGAAATATATGAAGAAAAATAATATTGGAGAAGGGAGGGGACCTGGGAATCGAACTCAGGTCCCAATGCTTGAAGGACACATCACTCACCAACCAGCCAAACGCGTTTGTTTGTCAAACTAGTGGAACCTGATCAATACATATGCAAATAAATACTATTGATGTAAAACAAAAAAATTAGCGCGAAGATTTAAATGCTCCAGTCACGTCCAGACACGCAGGCATCATCTTCTTCTTTTCTGCAAAAATATCAAACAAGTAGCGGGGGTTTTAAACCCCCACTAACCATAATGTACAAAAATAGCGATTAGCTCCTGGGCAATGATAAATTGGGCGCGAGGTGATGATTGTGTTCATATGAAGGTCACGAGTCCAATGGTATTGGTCTTATGGTCCAATTTTTCCCCAGGAAAGAAACCCCAATTTCAAATCTCTGAAAGCCTAGGCAGCTTCCATGGTGGATTCGTGTATAGGGCTTAAAAACTCAATCAAAGAATGCCAACAGCTTTAGAACAACCATGTTAGTATAAATCAACATTTAAAATGCATTAATATGGCATGAAAATGAAAACACGAATATGTAAAAAGTTATGAACAGGGCAACGTGTTTCTACCAATTCTGGATGTATGGAGAGTGGAAAAGGATTGAGGCACGTCCAAAAAGGTCTCAGCAAGCCTTTGGGATACTTTTTAGGCCTTGCAACACACTGAAACTATGAAATCAGTTTTGAAGTTTTTGTGTAAAAAATGCAAATTCGTTTTCTGGTTTGAGGCGCAGCTTCTTTCTTCTTATGATTAGGGTTGTGTTTCTGTTTATATGTGGAGTGAATTAGGTTTACAAAACAAGTCCAAAAACCTTTGCATTGATGATTTGGATCCTTGATTTTCCATGTAATCTTTTTCAATCTTTTTGTTGTAAAACCATTGCCAATCATGAGAAATCTTGCCTTTTTAGTGATGCACGAAATATTTAGGCTTTAATGAGAGAATATGCTGCAAAAAAGGATTGGAAAACATGATTTTCTATTTTTGTCATATTTTATCTTAATTAAATGAATTAATAATAATAATAATTCAAATAATTAATCAAAAATGATAAAATAACTCCCTTGGATGTCAATGGGTCGTGCATGGCCTTTGGGTGATGATTCATGGAAGAAATGTGGCCCATTAGCAATTTTGAGGCATTTGAAGCAAAGTTGACTTTTCAAAATTCCCAAACATTTCCCAACTTCCACAAGGCATATCTTGCTCAATTTTTAAGATTTGATCATGTTCTTGGACATTTTGGAAAGGTCTTGAAGTCCTCTAACCAATGCCTTTGGTACCATGTCATTTTGATTTACCAATCTCAAGTTATGATCTTTGACTTAAAGTGCCTTTTTGTTGACTTTTGAAAATGACCTATAATGTTGAGATTGATAACTTTTTGTGAGAGCATTTCTTGGACTTGAAGTGTGAAGAGGAGTTGTAGGGAATTTCATTCTCTTAAAAATGAGATTTGGGTGGAATTTTTCTGATAAACCATGTGGAAGTTATGCCTTGGTCAATTTGCAGTTGACTTTTTCAGCTGTCCAAATATGGAAACTTTTGCATCTTGAGACTTTTTGAGCCATGCCTTGAGAATCATGATCAAGAATTTATCAAATGATGTTTGTGGCTTCAAAATAAGATGTTGACCAAAAATTTGAACTTTTGACTGTCAAAAGACCATTTTGCCCCTACAGTTGATTGTAGGGCAATTAGGGTTTTTGACTGTGCAATTT
Source organism: Vicia faba (assembly GCA_948472305.1). NCBI lineage: Eukaryota > Viridiplantae > Streptophyta > Magnoliopsida > Fabales > Fabaceae > Vicia > Vicia faba. The sequence goes on from OX451735.1 coordinate 170,240,916, forward strand.
TGTTCTGTAAGTCTTGAAATTTGACATGAGGATGCTTGACAATGTTTATAGGTATGTGGGACTTGTTTGGACCCTTGGAAACTTCAATTTCTTTGCCAGAACCAAAACCCTAATTTTTGACTGTTAGGAGGCCATTGGACTGTGCAACCTTTGGGAGATGCTCTTTGCAAATCTTGAAAAATATGGGAGGGCAAATTTTGGGGTACAACAGTTGCCCCTGTTCAATCTTCTTAGACCTGAGGATGTAGATTGGCTGACGTGCCTTTCGTAATCCGAAGGTGGAAGATGATTGAACACTAGAGTGCCCAGAAATTTGCGCTCACATGTTGGCGGTGTGATGGTGGGAATGGGCTTACAGATGCCATTTGGAGATTAGAGGATAGGAGGATGGGCTTACAGATGCCATGTTGAGAGGTGATGGATAGGTGGATGGGATTATAGATGCCATCTGGGTGTCGATCGCGTGAGAGATTCCTTAGCGAGAACTTGCGTACCTGAAAAAGAAAGATGATTACCTGGCCTATTACAGGAGTTGACTTTGAAATTCTTTATGTAGACGCGCCCTGGCTGGATACAGGTATCGAATCTTTGAACTCTTCAAACGTGCCCTGACGAGATACAGGAATCGAGTCAGGAGTTTCAAAAGGTTATGAATGAATCAGGGATGGTTACTACCTCAACGGGACGGTGAGAGAACCTCGGATGATTACTACCTCAACAGTAACGATGAGATAATCTGGGGCGATTACTACCTCAACAGTAACGATGAGAGAATCTGGGGCGATTACTACCTCAACAGTAACGGTGAGAGAATCTGGGGCGATTACTACCTCAACAGTAACGATGAGAGAATCTGGGGCGATTACTACCTCAACAGTAACGATGAGAGAATCTGGGGCGATTACTACCTCAACAGTAACGATGAGAGAATCTGGGGCGATTATTACCTCAACAGTAACGATGAGAGAATCTGGGGCGATTACTACCTCAACAGTAACGGTGAGAGAATCTGGGATGTCTTCTACTGAGTCTTCATCAGGAAAATCTTTAGGAATCGATTTAACTGGACCAGAGAAGGCCTTTGACTGGATAAGAATCAGAAAAATCTTTAGGAGTCGATTTAACTGAACCAGGCAAGGTCTTGGAATCTTCAACTGGATAAGAATCAGGGAGATCTTAGGGTCGATCTGACTGAACCAGAGAAGGCCTTTGACTGGATAAGAATCAGAAAAATCTTTAGGAGTCGATTTAATTGAACCGGACAAGGTCTTGAAATCTTTAACTGGATAAGAATCAGGGAGATCTTAGGGTCGATCTGACTGAACCAGAGAAGGCCTTTGACTGGATAAGAATCAGAAAAATCTTTAGGAGTCGATTTAATTGAACCGGACAAGGTCTTGAAATCTTCAACTGGATAAGAATCAGGGAGATCTTAGGGTCGATCTGACTGAACCAGAGAATGCCTTTGACTGGATAAGAATCAGAAAAATCTTTAGGAGTCGATTTAACTGAACTGGACAAGGTCTTGAAATCTTCAACTGGATAAGAATCAGGGAGATCTTAGGGTCGATCTTACTGAACCAGAGGAGGTCTTGGATTAACTTTGACTGGATAAGAATCCGAAAAATCTTAGAATCGATTTAACTGAACCAGACGAAAGTCTTGGAATATCTTTGACTGGATAAGAATCAGAAAAATCTTAGAGTCGATTTAACTGAACCAGACTAAAGTCTTGGACGTAGCTGAGAACTTAACTGGATCTTTCTTGAAAGGTAAAGGTCAGTCATATGCAATGCATGATATGGATCGAGCAATGATGTTCTCAACATAAATGAGATTGTAAGGTCATGATGCGTATGTGCATGCTATAATGTATAGAAGTGCGATGTTTATGAATATATGTTTTTGTCTAGGAAAGTAAATCCTTTACGGGTGCCGGGAAGTCACATCCTGGGCTAATGTTTGGAGAATAGTGCTTTGTTGTTTCCGCTGGGGACGATAGTTACAAGAATACCGGTAGGAGGAGATAACTCCGTTGGGGAATAAACTTGGCGAATAGATTACTATGCGGGGAGAAAATTACTCTAGATGCCTTGCTGGGGGAACCGTACTCTGTGGGGAGAGAGGTACTTTGCTGGGATGTTGATGGTAACTCCGCTGGGGGTACCGTTGATGTTGGAAGTGTTAATAGACTTCGCTGGGGATAGGAAGACTTCGCCGAGGACGATCTTTCCGTGGCTTTTGGCTAAGGATAACCCAGTTATATCCTGGTAGGGAAATAACCTTTGAATAAAGCCGGGGACACGTTCGTGCTCTGCAGGGGATAAGCTTCCAGAATCTACTGGGGATAAGCTTCCTGCTGGGGAGATGATTCAAACTTTCCTGGGGAAATCTTTGAGATATATTAGGGAAGTGGCTCCGCTGAATGTCTGGTATACCGCCGGGGAACAATCTTAGATCAAGACTGCCGGGGATGCTTGTTAAGAATGTTCGTATATTGCGCTGAGGAATGTTGAGATTTGCTGGAGGGTACCTAACTTCCTTAAGGCTGACTGTAGCTCTGCTTGGGGAGAGTGTACTGACTTGCTGGCTCACTCTCTGGGGAATTAAGATATCTTGGTTATGTTCTTCAGTTGAACTTACCTCGGTACCTTGGTGGACCGAGCAATTAGATCGCTTTGGACAACTCATTATTGCCCCTGTTTCTAATGTTACCTGTAATTAATCCTTTGTTTCGTATGCAAATATTCATGAGTTAGCAAATTATTGTCAAATGCATATATCACAAATTGAACCTTGGACGTTCTTCGCAAACAAAACAGAAAAAGAAAAAAAACAAAAGGCAATTTGTCTGAAAAGTGTATTTGTATTGATTTTTGAATTTGCCTGTAAATAGGCGTTTATGTACAAGAGGCTGACGTCCTAGTAAGAGAACGCCGCTGAACAAAAGAGTTTATACAATTTGTACAAAGGAAAATAAAACAGCTGTGTGAAAGGAAATAATCCCACAGGGTTCCAACTCTGCTATCGCCTTTATATCTTCGAGCGTCTCATCACTTGATGACCTAGTTGAAGATGAAGCTGATTGATTGATGTCGTCTGAACTTGGTAGCTGATACCGGATTCTGGATGCAAAGTGATCCAATGAGACATAGTATTACGCTTCAATCCCTAACTTTTGCCTGGACCGCCCTTTCGGGTTTTCAGTCCACCGGGATACCCATTTTTGCCCAAGCCGCCTTTTCAGGTTTTCTACTTGCCGGGTGTACATATTTTTTTTCATTTCATCCCTTCATTTTTCCCGAACCCTTTTGGTTCGCCGGGAAGCCCTAATTTTTTCCTAGGTATGTCAACCTAGCGGGTCTTTTTTCATGCGTAGTATCTTTTTACTATGTCTGCATTGGCGGGGTGAGGAAGGTCGTCACCATCCATGGTAGTTAGAATCATGGCTCCTCCTGAGAACACATGTTTAACCACAAATGGCCCTTCATACGTAGGGGTCCATTTTCCCCTTGGATCACTCTGAGGAAGGATGATACGCTTGATTACCAGATCCCCAACTTGATATTCTTGTGGTCTGACCTTTTTGTTAAATGCCCTGATCATCCGTTTTTGGTACGTTTGACCATGATAAATAGAAGCAAGTCTCTTTTCGTCAATTAAGTTTAGCTTATCAAGTCGTGTCTGGATCCAATCATCTTTGCTCAGATCTGCATCCTTCATTATCCGGAGAGAGGGTATCTGTACTTCAATCGGTAAGACTGCCTCCATGCCGTAGACCAAGGAGAAGGGAGTTGCCCCGGTTGACGTCCTTGCTGAGGTACGGTACCCATGTAGAGCAAACAGTAACATCTCGTGCCAATCTTTATAGGTCAGTTTCAACTTCTGCACGATTTTCTTGATATTCTTATTTGCTGCTTCTACAGCCCCATTCATCTTCGGCCGGTAAGGAGAAGAGTTGTGGTGCTGTATCTTGAACTGCTCCCAGAGCTCAGTGATCATCTTGTTATTGAGATTGGTACCATTGTCTGTAATGATCCTTTTAGGGACGTCGTATCGACAGATCAGGTTGTGCCGAATGAACCGTGCCACAACGTTCTTGGTTACTGTAGCGTAGGAAGCTGCTTCAACCCACTTCGTGAAGTAATCGATCGCCACCAGGATGAAGTGATGCCCGTTGGATGCCGTAGGTTTAATCTCACCGATCATATCTATGCCCCACATTGCAAAAGGCCAAGGTGCAGTCAGAACGTTCAGAGGGACTGGAGGAACGTGCACCTTATCTGCATAAATCTGGCATTTATGACATGTCCGAGAATGTTGGTAACAGTCGGCTTCCATTGTGGACCAGAAATACCCTGCCCGAAGGATTTTCTTTGCCATAGTGTGTCCACTGGAATATGTTCCGAAGGTACCTTCATGTAGCTCCGCCATGATCCTTTCTGCTTCAGTCTTATCCACACAACGCAGTAAGGTCGAATCATGGTTTCGCTTGTACAGGATGCCATTGCTGAGGAAGAACTTCGCTGCGAATCTTCTCAGAAACTTTTTATCATTGACAGATGCACCTTCAGGGTATTCCTGAGCTTCCAAATATCTCTTCACCTCATGGTACCAAGGTTTCTCAGTCACTACCTCAGCCTCGAGATCACAATAATATGCCGGTTCGTCCAGTTTCCAGATGATGACCCGGGGAGCCTCATTGTCCCATTTGACTTTGAACATGGAAGACATCGTAGCTAACGTGTCCGCCAGCTGATTCTCCTCTCTTGGGAAATGTTCAAAGGTTATCTCTGTGAAGTGGGGGATCAAGGTCAACACACATTCTTTGTAAGGAATAAGATTCGGATGTTTCGTATCCCACTCTCCTTTGATCTGATTGATCACGAGAGCGGAATCTCCGAAGACACTCAGAAACTTGATCCTTAAGTCAATCGCAGCTTGAAGACCCATGATGCATGCCTCATACTCCGCCATGTTATTGGTGCAGTTGAAACATAGTCGGGCAGTAAGTGGAGTATGAGTGCCTTGAGGGGATATGATTACAACGCCGATACCGTTACCCAAAGCGTTGGAGGCTCCGTCAAAGTGCATAGACCATCGGGATCCTTCCTCAGGTCCTTCATCCGGTCCAGGTGCTTCACAATCAGTCACTATCATGATACTCTCGTCTGGAAACTCGAAGTTCATTGACTGATAGTCGTCTACTGCCTGATGTGCCAAGTGGTCTGCCAATACACTTCCTTTGATGGCTTTCTGGGTCGTGTACTGGATGTCGTATTCCGTCAAGATCATTTGCCATCTTGCTATTCTTCCAGACAGAGCAGGCTTCTCAAATATGTACTTTATAGGATCCATCTTTGAAATCAACAAAGTAGTGTGAGTCAGCATATACTGTCTCAGCCGGCGAGCAGCCCATACCAAAGCGCAGCAAGTTTTCTCGAGCAGTGAGTATCGGGTCTCACAGTCGGTAAACTTTTTGCTAAGGTAATAAATGGCATGCTCTTTTCGGCCAGACTCGTCATGCTGCCCCAGCACACACCCCATTGAGTTGTCAAGTACGGTCAGGTATAGTATCAGAGGTCTCCCTTCAACCGGTAGCATAAGAATGGGTGGTTCTTGGAGATACTCTTTGATTCTGTCAAAAGCAGCCTGACATTCATCATTCCAACGTACTACCTGATCTTTCTTCAGCAGCTTGAAGATTGGTTCACAGGTAGCGGTTAGGTGCGAGATGAATCGAGCAATGTAATTCAGACGTCCTAGAAAGCCTCTGACTTCTTTCTCTGTCTTAGGAACTGGCATCTCTTGAATGGCTTTAACCTTGGCAGGGTCCACTTGAATACCCTTGTCACTTACAATGAAGCCTAGCAACTTTCCCGACCTTACCCCGAAGGTGCACTTGTTCGGGTTCAACCTCAGCTTGTACAACTTCAGACGGTCAAACAATTTCTGCAGATGATCAAGGTGTTCTTCCTCAGTTTGGGACCTTGCAATCATGTCGTCGACATACACTTCTATCTCATGATGGATCATGTCATGAAATAAAGCAACCATGGCACGTTGGTAGGTTGCCCCAGCATTTTTCAACCCGAATGGCATGACCTTGTAGCAGAAGGTGCCCCACTGAGTGACAAAGGTAGTTTTCTCCATATCTTCAGGAGCCATCTTGATTTGATTATAACCTGAAAAGCCATCCATGAAAGAGAACACCTTGTGTTGAGCAGTATTGTCAACCAGAACATCAATGTGAGGTAGGGGAAAGTCATCCTTGGGGCTGGCCCTGTTTAGATCCCTATAGTCGACACACATTCTGACCTTACCATCTTTCTTTGGTACCGGCACCACATTAGCAACCCACTGAGGGTAAGAAGTTACTGCAAGAAACTCGGCATCAAACTGCTTCATAACCTCCGCTTTGATCTTCTCAGACATCTCTGGACGCATACGGCGGACCTTTTGCTTAACCGGAGGGCAGTCTTCCTTGGTAGGCAAATGATGGACCACAATGTCGGTATCCAACCCAGGCATGTCTTCGTAAGACCAGGCAAAGATCTCCACATAATCATGTAACATCTGAGTCAACCGTTGCTTCACGCTGAGCTCTAGGTTGGCACCAATCTTGACTTCCTTTCTATCTGTCTCGGTACCCAGATTTATTGTTTCCACCGGCTCTTCGTGTGGTTGAATTGCCCTCTCTTCCTGGAGTAACAGTCTTGCAAGTTCTCCAGGCACTTCGCAATCATCTTCACCTTCGTCTTCGGCTAAGTTGATCGGATTTTCGAAGTCATAACTGGCAGAAGCAGAGTCGTTACCAGTGAGATCCAGAGTGGATTGAAACCTGTATGGGTGAGTGTGTGTAAATACAGTTGTTTTGCAATATATAAAGAAAGGAAAGAAAGAAAAGGAGCATAAGATTTGAAATGCGAGAAAACGTCCAAGGTCTTTATTCATGATATATGAAATGACAATTAATATGCCCTCACAAATGAAGCCACGGTGCCCCGGGTAAGACACCGGGCCATAGAGTTTTAATTCATTGTTTATTACAAATAACGAAAACAAAGGAATTCATTACTCCGTAACAAAAGTAACAGGTAGGTTGTCCTTCGCAGTCCAATTGCTAGGTCCACTGTCGGCCGTCGGATAAATCCAGCTGTTGAACTCAGATTCTTCCACATCATCATCATCCCTGATAGCATTCACTCCATGAGCAGGCAGGGGAGCTGTCACTACATTGGGCTTCTCAGGTGCCTCAAACTGTACCTCCTTCGCGTCAATAAGGTCCTGCACCTTATTCCTCAGGGCCCAGCAATCATCAGTAGAATGTCCCGGGCTATCGGAGTGATAAGCACAGCGGGCATTTGGATTATACTTGGGAGAGGCAGTATTCACAACCTTTGGGGCCTCCCTGACAGTCACCAAGTTGGTGGATAGAAACTGCGGCAAGATTTGCGACAAGGTCATACTCAGCCGGGTAAACTCTCTTCTGGGTCTTTCAGCCCTTTGTTGATTGGTTTGCCGAGGAGCGGCAGCAGGCTTAGCAATTACCACCGCGTTGACAGATTGGCGGCGTTCTGGTTTATCATGTCTTCTAGGCCCATACACAGCACTGGCCTCCTTCTTAAAAGGTTTCTTCTCAGCACTTGAAGACACACCTTTCTGAATTTTACCGGACTTCATTCCAGCCTCTATCCTCTCCCCAGTCAGAATAAGATCAGTGAACCCTGCAGACGAATTACCGATAAGATGATTGAAGAATGGCCCGGAGAGGGTCCCCAAGAACATATCTACCAGCTCACGGTCAGTTAACGGAGGCTGCACCCTGCCAGCCAGATCCCTCCACTTCTGTGCATACTCTTTAAAACCTTCGCTTGATCCTAGCGACATACCCTGGAGTTGGGTACATGTAGGAGAAAGGTCGGCATTATATTGATACTGCTTGTAAAAAGCAGTAGCCAACTCCTCCCAGTTACGAACTTTGGTTCCATCCAGCTGATAGAACCATTCGAGATGAGTCCCTGAAAGACTCTCCTGGAAGAAGTGGATCCACAAGTTCTTGTCCACTGTGTACGGTTGAATCTTCCGCATATAAGATCTGAGGTGTAGCTTAGGTCAAGATGCCCCGTCATACTTGGTGAAAGATGGTGCCTTAAACTTGTGAGGAATGATCACACCAGTAGATAAGCCCAAGTCTCCGAAATCCAGCCCAGACACTTGTTGGATCTCCATGGCGTTCAGTCTGTCTTCCAACTGCTTATACCGGTCTTCAGCAGGAGGATACTGTTCCTCATTAAAATCAGTCTCGTTGTCAGAGACTACTGGACTTGGAGCCTTTCCCCCCTGGGGACTATCTTTGCCTACAGAAGAACCAGCTTCCTCATTCTGCAGAGTATTACCAAACCTCCGGCCCGAGTTGAAAAGAACAGTTCTTTTCTTCTTCTTCTCCTTCTTCAGGAGCAAAGCCTTCAGCTCTTCTTGGCCTTGAGCCAAACCCATGATCAGCTCTTGAAATTGTGAGTTCTGCGCCTGAAGGGCCTTGATAGACATCTCGGTTGAGGATTCAGGGTTCATGATGCTGAAATAAACAGCGAAGAACAGTAAGCAACCTGAAAAGAAGAGTACCTGTTATGCACATGATGAATGGAATGCGTATGATTTATGTTTTCAAAGACAATCGGGAATCAACTTTGTAAACAAAAAGGAACACACTTCATTAGATTCAACTTTGAAATTTAAATTGTTCAACAGATTGCCCTTAGGCGTTACATAAAATGGAAATACTGAAATGGGAAATAAAACTGTAAAAGAACATTCAGAGCTCCTTATTGATCCCATGGTCTCCTCTTCTCAGTACGGATGTAGTCATTCAGAGCTCGCTCATTCTCCAACTGCTTTGTCAGCTTCTGGATCTTCAATTCCTGCTCGTTGAACTTTTCCCGATAAGAATCCCGTTCTTCTCGCAGTTGCGACCAAGACCTCTTTAATGTCTCATAATCAGTAGGTATCTGAGGAGGGAGGACAGTTGGAGGAGCCACATCTTTGTCAGGATACTCAAGAATGATGGGTCTGACGGCTTCGTATGGCATACCTAACTTCTGAGCACGGATGCGAACCCATTTGTAGTAGGCTTCCATAGGTAGAGAAGTCTTTGGCCCCAACTCTTGTGGGTCAGCTTTATGAACTCTGTCCCAAGCCTTGATGAACCTACGACGCAGCTCGTCACTATCCACCTGAAACTCAAAACTGATGTGAGGCACCAGCATCTCATGAGGTCCTGCTCTTCTGGCTCTTCCAAACTGACGGAGAGCTAGACATGGATTATAAGAGATTCCTCCTTGGGTACCAATCAGAGGAACATTAGGGTATTCTCCGCAACGATCAATAACAGCTACCTCATCCAAACCTCTGAGAGTCCAAATGATGTCCTTATCAATGAGAGACATTAACCTATGAGCCCAGCCTCTTCCTTCTTGGTTCTTTAGCACGAACTTAGGGAGGTGCGAAATAAACCACCTCACCAACAAAGGGATACAACACCACAGAGTCCCTCGTCTTCGGGCAGTACGAGCATTAAGTTGTTGCAGGATGTCACCCAAGAGAGTGGGCACAGGATTCTGAGACATGAAGATCCTTATGGCAGTGACATTGATGAAGTTGTCAGGATTAGGGAACAAGACTAGACCATAGATTAAGAGATCCAAGATGTCTTCATATGCCCTAAAGTCCAAGTCATTCCAGAAACTGTTAGCTTTACCAATCAGAAACTTGGCCAAGAAACCCTTAACTCCGCTTCTAGTCACCCAGTTATCCATTACTTCTTGATGGGTCCAGGGAAGAGCTGCAGCAACCTCCTCAAGCCTAAGAGTCTTTTCCCAACCAGTGTAGGGAGTCTGATCCAAGATAGGGATACCAAGCAAATCAGAGAACTCTTCCAGGGTAGGGACCAGCTGGAAGTCTTGAAAGGTGAAGCACTGGTACGGAGGGTCATAGAATTGGGTCAGGACACTCATCAACTGTTGATCCCGCTTTGCAGTGACTAAACTGAGAAGAGAACCATGCCTCTGGATGAAGGATGTGGTGTTTGGAATTCTGCTAACCAATTCTTCAAGTCACTCAGGTGGGTGAAAAAAGTTGAACCGGATAGTATTCCTTCGCATAGGCATCATGATATCCTACAAAACAAAGCAAAGGTGAAACCCTCTTGTCTTTGAAATGGTCAGTCCTTATGCAGGATGCATGCAATGCTCATGATGTTATGATGTTATGATAAAGCACACCACAAATATTTACAAAGGCAAACATGATAAGGCACACAAGTCACACAAGACAAGCCCTTAAAGTTTAGGCCAGCATGAGGTCTAGGTATTACCCTCTTTCAGTTTGTTGGTTCATACCTGTCCTATCAAAAGTAACCGGGTTCTTAGAGGATCCCAATATCACTGACTACCCTCAATCTGTCATAACTCCAGCATCGCAATCTTTTCTTGCAGCCAGAACCATCACGAGAGTTTAGCCTCAATGGGCGTAGCATACTGCTACTGTTCTATTGGCCAAGTTGTGTCATTTAAGGTTCTAAGGTCTGTTGGTGCTTAATGACTTCTCAGAAGTCCCATATTCTCCTCGTTGCGACACAAGGGATATCGGTACAGACCAAGGTGCCACACCAACGTAGCCACTGTTTCACCCATGTCGGTCTACGCCGGACAGGTCCCTCACAGCTTATGCTACCTAACAGGGTATCCCCAGATCCGGGTTAGGATCTATGTAACTCCGATGCAACCCACAATTTAAAGCAAACAAGTCAAAACAATTGAAAACACAGTTATGAACTATCCTAAGGTACACCTCACTTTATAAAATATCCCCAGCAGAGTCGCCAGTTCTGTGATCGGTGGATCTGGAACTGACTGTTTAATGCTGGTTCGCGAAATGTCGCGGAAGCAAGAGTCGCCACCGTCTTTTATTTTCTCCAATATGGAAAGGACAAAAGCACAGAAAAATTCCTTATTGAGATTGTTTCTCGGTTCGGGAGGTAGATTTATAGAAAGGGAAGGTGTTAGCACCCTTTCTATCCATGGTTATCCATGGGCTCTTAGATACTTGCTCATTTGTGTTTTCAAAATGTTTGTTTGCTTTTCAAGGTGAGTGGGTTTGAAAAAGTTTCTTTGAAAGTTTCAGATCGACTCTTGTATCAGTCCTCAAGAGTGTTTGAAAAGTTGTTTTTGAAAGCTTTTTGCAAAGTGTCAGTGTGAAAAGAAATTTTTGATTTGTTTTGAATTAGAGTAAGTATCTACGAGTCATCTACCTACCCTAAGGAATTAGTCTGTGTAAATGTCCTTAAGATAGTGCCATCCCACCATTGAGAGGTAGGTAGCACCACCGTTGGAGGTGTTCGGGTCAATTCGAGGATTAGGGACAGTGTGGTCACCAGAGCAATAGTAGGACACCTTAGAAGCTACCCTCATGCCATGTTCATGGACATGAGGACTTACTAAAACGTCCTCTACTCGACGACCATGTTTCGAGGGGCAAGGCAACAGTGAGGTGTACCCTAGGAGTGGTGTGTGAATTGTGTGTCGTTTTCAGTTATATTTGTCTTGATCATGCATTGAGTGTTATACGTTTTGATTTTTATTTGAGCATACATTCTTTCATGTGATAGTTAGCAGTTAAAAGGTGCGGGAATTAAAATGCGGAAAAATAAAGGTCCTACGCTATTACAAGGCGCGGGTCTACATCGCCAAATTAAACCAAGACCCGATTTGAATAAATATGCGTAAAGTAAAGGTCCTAATTAACTATTACAAGGCTTTGGGGCAAATACATTACATTCATAAAAGAAATAAAAATAGATGCGCGAAGAGAAAATATATTCGAAGGTGCGAGGGCGTTGGACCCTTTAAAGGAATTAAATATGAAATTAGAAGTGAATTGATGATTAAAGAAAAAGAAGTTATTTTTTTGGTTTTTGGTATTTAGTGAAAATTAAAGAGAATTAATTGGAACTAAAAAATTAAATAAAAAACCTAGTTCTAAATTTTTTTTAATTTATTAAAGAAAAATGTTTAAGTTTGATCTAATTTAACCCTAATTAATTAATTGCATATTTATTTACAAGATAATTAGTAATTAATAATAATAAGAAGAAAAATTTAATTATTGAGAAAAAAAAGTAAAAATGTTGGAAACCCTAATTTTTATATTTTTTAGTTATTAAGAAATTTTAAAATTTAAACCCTAAATTAAGACTAAATTGATTAACAAAATTTATTTACAAAATAAAATATTAGTGAATTAAATATTAAAACATATTTTTTATTTTGACTTTTCTGATTTTTTTGTGTCTTATGAAAATTATTTGAAATAAATTAAATAAAAGTGATCAAAAGAAATAAAATAAAAAAAGAAAAGAGAAGAAAAGAAATTAAAAGAATATACAAACATTGGGGGGTGGTTGTCCCAATTTGGAGGTGTTTGCAAGCAATTTTGGCCCACTGATTCCTGGCCCTTTTGACTTTCCAATGCTTGTGCGCGTGTGGTTGACTGATGCACATGGTGATCTGCAAATTCTGACCATTGGATTGGTCTTGTTGGGCGCGTGGCAAGCAAATACAGATGCATGTATGGTGGACTTCAGGTGAGGTGCTGCATGGAAATATATGAAGAAAAATAATATTGGAGAAGGGAGGGGACCTGGGAATCGAACTCAGGTCCCAATGCTTGAAGGACACATCACTCACCAACCAGCCAAACGCGTTTGTTTGTCAAACTAGTGGAACCTGATCAATACATATGCAAATAAATACTATTGATGTAAAACAAAAAAATTAGCGCGAAGATTTAAATGCTCCAGTCACGTCCAGACACGCAGGCATCATCTTCTTCTTTTCTGCAAAAATATCAAACAAGTAGCGGGGGTTTTAAACCCCCAATAACCACAATGTACAAAAATAGCGATTAGCTCTTGGGCAATGATAAATTGGGCGCGAGGTGATGATTGTGTTCATATGAAGGTCACGAGTCCAATGGTATTGGTCTTATGGTCCAATTTTTCCCTAGGAAAGAAACCCCAATTTCAAACCTCTGAAACCCTAGGCAGCTTCCATGGTGGATTCGTGTATAGGGCTTAAAAACTCAATCAAAGAATGCCAACAGCTTTAGAACAACCATGTTAGTATAAATCAACATTTAAAATGCATTAATATGGCATGAAAATGAAAACATGAATATGTAAAAAGTTATGACCAGGGCAACGTGTTTCTACCAATTATGGATGTATGGAGAGTGGAAAAGGATTGAGGCACGTCCAAAAAGGTCTCAGCAAGCCTTTGGGATACTTTTTAGGCCTTGCAACACACTGAAACTATGAAATCAGTTTTGATGTTTTTGTGTAAAAAATGCAAATTCGTTTTCTGGTTTGAGGCGCAGCTTCTTTCTTCTTATGATTAGGGTTGTGTTTCTGTTTATATGTGGAGTGAATTAGGTTTACAAAACAAGTCCAAAAACCTTTGCATTGATGATTTGGATCCTTGATTTTCCATGTAATCTTTTTCAATCTTTTTGTTGTAAAACCATTGCCAATCATGAGAAATCTTGCCTTTTTAGTGATGCACGAAATATTTAGGCTTTAATGAGAGAATATGCTGCAAAAAAGGATTGGAAAACATGATTTTCTATTTTTGTCATATTTTATCTTAATTAAATGAATTAATAATAATAATAATTCAAATAATTAATCAAAAATGATAAAATAACTCCCTTGGATGTCAATGGGTCGTGCATGGCCTTTGGGTGATGATTCATGGAAGAAATGTGGCCCATTAGCAATTTTGAGGCATTTGAAGCAAAGTTGACTTTTCAAAATTCCCAAACATTTCCCAACTTCCACAAGGCATATCTTGCTCAATTTTTAAGCTTTGATCATGTTCTTGGACATTTTGGAAAGTTTGTGAAGTCCTCTAACTAATGCCTTTTGTACCATGTCATTTTGATTTACCAATCTCAAGTTATGGTCTTTGACTTAAAGTTCCTTTTTGTTGACTTTTGAAAATGACCTATAATGTTGAGATTGATAACTTTTTGTGAGAGCATTTCTTGGACTTGAAGTGTGAAGATGAGTTGTAGGGAATGTCATTCTCTTAAAAATGAGCTTTGGGTGGAATTTTTCTGATAAACCATGTGGAAGTTATGCCTTGGTCAATTTGCAGTTGACTTTTTCAACTGTCCAAATATGGAAACTTTTGCATCTTGAGACTTTTTGAGCCATGCCTTGAGAATCATGATCAAGAATTGATCAAATGATGTTTGTGGCTTCAAAATAAGATGTTGACCAAAAATTTGAACTTTTGACTGTCAAATGACCATTTTGCCCCTGCAGTTGACTGTAGGGCAATTAGGGTTTTTGACTGTGCAATTTTGTGTTGTAAGTCTTGAAACTTGACATGAGGATGCTTGACAATGTTTATAGGCATGTGGGACTTGTTTGGACCCTTGGAAACTTCAATTTCTTTGCCAGAACCAAAACCCTAATTTTTGACTAATAGGAGGCCATTGGACTGTGCAACCTTTGGGAGATGCTCTTTGCAAATCTTGAAAAATATGGGAGGGAAAATTTTGGGGTACAACAAACGCAATAATAAAACTCTTTTTTTTTCCCTTAAGCAAACATATTTGTAGATAAATACACCCTTGTACATAACAAACAATTTTGACCGAAAAACAGATATTTCAAAAGGTTCCTGCAGAGTACCGCAGATGCATTGGGTGCTAATACCTTCCCATTGCATAACCAACCCCCGAACTTTAGATCTCTTTTCAAAAACGCATTGTTTTAATTTTTATTTTACATTGCATGTTTTTTTAGGGTTTTATTTCGCTCTTTTCCCTTTTCCCTTGGAAATAATAAAGCGCGGTGGCGACTCTTGCTTTTGTAAGTCAAGTTAATCAATAGCTTGATCTCCGATTTTTACCGCTACAGAATTGGAGACTCTGCTGAGGAAAGACTGACCTCTTGCTGGTCCATCCCTAAGTGGGTTCAGCCTAATTTGTTTTATCTATTTTTATTATTATTATTTGTTTGTTTGTTTGATTATATGTATATATTATGGTTATTTGGGGTGTTGATTACAAAGGACAAGTCCTATACCCGGACTAAGTTAAACTTAGGAATAGGACGGGCGGTATAGTCATGTTAACTTTGAGGGAGTAATCCCGAAGAAGGAGGCATGAGATCCCCCACTCAGTGGAAGGCCCTTTTGAACGTAATATTTGTTTGCTGAGTAATCGGGAAGACATTATTGCTTTTGACCTGGGAGCCAGTGAAGCTGAGAACCGTAGAACCCTAACCCATCTTGGCCTTTTAGGTGTAGCGCGGAGATTATAACGGAGTAATCCGGAAGTAATTGTCACGCGATGCTGCACTCAGACGAGTTTCTCTTGAGAATATTGCTGATTACCGAGTAATTGGGACGTTGGTAATATCCGAAGGAGGAATGTAGACTCTGGGAACTTTTAGAACCATGTCTTGCAGGTGTGATTAAACCGTTAGTACATACCTTGGGGATGTTCTTTACCTTTGACTCCATGCTCGTGACGTTGAACCTTTCAACTTTATTTGTGACCTTGCTTGTGGTTGTTGCATAACCATGCCTTCATGCATCCATAAAACCCTTTTTCACTTGATTTTCAAGGAATTTGGAGGTCTTTCTTTGAAAACATCACAAGTTTCGTCAAGCTCAATGGATCTTGGGTGTTGATAGGGTGAAAACCCTAATCCACCAAAATGGATGATTGATCTTGATGATAACTCGATCAACGCTTTGATCCAATTTAAAATTCATCTTCATATTTTGATGTTTACAACTTAATATCTTGAGTTCCTTGAAAGTCAAATAAAAACTCTCTTTTGTATATCATGCATCATTCTACATTTTTGTTTCACTTTCAAAGGTCTTTTTCCAAGTCTTATTTTTCCTTTGGTCTCACCAGTACAACACTCGCGCTAAGAGAACAATGGAGAATATCAAGCAAGAGGTTTCTGAACTCCGTAGAGAGATGACTATTTTCATCAAGGTGCTCCGGGGCATGACTTAGAGGGTTGCTTTGCTTTGAAGATTGAGGTTCAGAAGTTGGTCAAAAGTGGTATCTTGTCACTCAAGGACGTTGGTTTTGAAGTTCAAATCAAACATGTGCTGAAGAGTAAACACGATTGATAGTTACCCTGAGTTTTAAAGGATGTTTTCGGTGATTCAAGTCCAGATGGAAAGCCTTCCCGGATTATTAACTTATTCATGCTTTTGTAATGTTTCTTGTTTATCAAAACATTGTTTGAATGTAAGAACTTGTTTGCATCTGAATGATTATCTTAATACAATGAGTATGTTTGTCTTGAAGAAATTCATATTTGTTTTCAAATTTCTTTTTGCATTATGATACCAACTTATTTCCCATTCTCTTGCTTAGGCAGAGATTGAAGGGAGGATGATGACCTGAAAAACACAAAATCTCTGTTTGTATGCTTTTGGATAAAATCTTGCTGACGATGTACAGGCATTATTTCAAATCCCTAAACACCGGAGATATAAGGAAGATAGTCCCTTGCTAACCCTTTTGAGCCTTGAAGTAGAAGTTTCTTTTCTATACGAAAAAACCCCCAACTTTTAACCTGGGGCAGGGTAGTTTTCAGTTAATCTGATTGAGTGTTCAAAATTCATAAAGAAGATATTTCTGAAGAGAAACTACGAGGGCTATCATCCATGTATAATGAAGCTAAAGGATGTGGAACCACAATGTTAACCCTCATTCATCAAGAAACGAGGCAATCACAATCCTCTCAACAAGAAAATACAAGCTAATGTCACACATTTTGTTCAAAAAGTCAAAAATCAAGAAAAAGAAAAAGCCTGCTAAGTCAAAAAACATGAAAACGTGTGACTTAGGCAAAATTAAGGCATCCCGCTGGACTATCAATTCAAAAGAATTAGTTCAGGCAAAAGTTAGGGAAAATAAAAATTGCAAAGAAAGGACTACAAAGAAAAGTCCTCAGCAAAGAACAAATTGGTGACTACAAACACGAAGACATGAGGGTGGTTTCTACTCCGAAAGCCTCGGCGTTTCCTTAACCGTCACAAAATCCTTTTGAGAGATGAACGCTCATGTTGAATTAACTGAACATAGGGTTGGAGAACATCATGAAGGGGGTGGGCACCAAATATTTTGAGCCTTAAAATCTTTTTTCTAAAAACCATGAACCAGGCCACATTACAACCTTCAAAAGTCCTAATTGAAGCAAGGGTATTTTGAAAGCATACTTCAATGAGATGGTGTTCCTGACTCCCATGAATGTTGTTAAATAGTTATGTTGGTATCATATGTTTTTCCTATACAAAAATAAATGGTGCTCTAACTCGCAAAATTTGTGCGATATCTTTTCAAAATCTTCAAGACTTACATAACTGTTGCATTAGAATTTTCATTCTCATAATAAACTTTTCTAACTGCAAAACATTTGTTTGATATCAAGGAAGCTCAGATATAAGCACTAGTGATGAGTTTATTCTCTTAAGGCCTGAAATTATGTTGAGTAATTGGAGAATCATGTCAAGAAAAATCATATCAGGGGTCTGTCACCTGAAGACCTTAAGCACGAACATGTTGCTTCTCCTAGTTAATGCTTTCCCAACTTGTTTACTCTTTTGGGGCAAAATTTGAAGACTTTGTTGTGCCAACTACAGTCAATCCGGGGCAATCACGTCAAGATTTGATGAATCTCTCTAAGAGTTTGAAGACACCAGAGCATGGTGGATGCCAAGTCTTTTGTAAAATCCTCTTGAGACGATTTCTCCTCATCAACCATATAGCTTGGGGCATTTTAGAAGTGAAGTTATTCGCAAGAATCGTCGAGCAACATGCAGCTTATCAGCAGTAAACTTGGGGCATCCAAAATTAGTCCCAGGGGGCAATCCAGATTTGTCAAGATATGTTTTGCACACATTATCAGAGGGTGGTGTTCCCAGTTATATCCAGCTAAACATGACTTTTTCCAACTGAAACTTTGTTTGTATTGTTATCCTTTCAATGGATTGTTTGCAATAGAAGACTGGACTTTGGGTTTTCTACCTGAAAATATCTTCCTCTCCAGAGATATTTAAGCCTTGTAAAAGGACCTTGCTCCAATGATGGCCTGTGTTCTATCTCCAGTAATGTTCCCATCTTGTTGAGATTAGCTGAGTGTTGGGTTTATGCTATGATGTCTTATCATCTTCTATCTATCTCCCCTGTCTGTTTTGTCAGCATATACATGACATTCATTTATCCATTCACACTTGCATCATGCACGCACATTTGTATTTGTTGATGTCTTTGAGTTCGTATACCTTGGTTATGTCTATTCAAATAGTGTATTTGATCTTTCCAGATAGAGTGTCAACTTAAGCATAAAGTGTGCCTCCTTTCTAATTCCCCACTGAGTTAACTCTCGTGGAAGAATCTTGCTTTAGCTTTTCTTTTCCGTCTCTGGATAGGACAAATCCCTATTTGAGTTGTTTCCTCATTGGGTGGAGTCTTGTTTGACTATCTTCTCTCCAGTTTATTCCTGGATTGAGCTTTGTCTCTTGTGAATGTTACCCTGTGGATCTCTCTAGGCTGTGAAACCTAGATGGAGAGTGCATTGATCTTGCAATTTAAATACCCGGTCTCCTCGAGAAGGATTTGGTCATGGTTCCCCATTGAAGATGAACTCTATTCCCTAGTAGTGTTATCATAACATTCTTCTGGAATATCGACGTGACAACAAGCGACTGACTCTTTATTTGAGCAGTTTGATTAT
This sequence comes from Vicia faba, assembly GCA_948472305.1. Classification (NCBI taxonomy): domain Eukaryota; kingdom Viridiplantae; phylum Streptophyta; class Magnoliopsida; order Fabales; family Fabaceae; genus Vicia; species Vicia faba. The sequence goes on from OX451735.1 coordinate 170,259,745, forward strand.
TTCTGAATTTCTTTATGACAAATGGCGGTCTCTTTATGAGCAGTTTGTCCATCCCTGAGGAAATTATTGATTCTCACCTCCAGCAATATCTTCATGATGTGTTATTGGTATCTTTGAAAGCAACAAGTGGCAGTCTCTTCATGGGCAGCTTGTGTGCTTTAATATTCTTCGGAAAACGGCAAGTGGCAGTCTCTTCACGGGCAGCTTGTACGTTAATATTCTTTGAAAACGGCAAGTGGCAGTCTCTTCATGGGCAGCTTGTACGTTAATATTCTTTTGAAAACGGCAAGTGGCAGTCTCTTCATGGGCAGCTTGTACGTTATTATTCTTCGGAAAATGGCAAGTGGCGGTCTCTTCATGGGCAGCTTGTACGTTATTTTTCTTTGAAGACAGCAAGTGGCAGCTTCTTTATGAGCAGCTTGTAGGTTATAAGCAACAAGTGGCAGACTCTTCATGAGCAGCTTGTGTGCTTTAATATTGTTTGAAGACAGCAAGTGGCAGCTCTTCAAGAGTAGCTTGTGGGTTATAAGCAACAAGTGGCGGACTCTTCATGAGCAGCTTGTGTGCTTTAATATTCTTTGAAGACAACAAGTGGCAGCTTCTTCAAGAGCAGCTTGTGGGTTATAAGCAACAAGTGGCGGACTCTTCATGAGCAGCTTGTGTGCTTTAATATTCTTTGAAGATAGCAAGTGGCATCTCTTCAAGAGCAGCTTGTGGGTTATAAGCAACAAGTGGCGGACTCTTCATAAGAAGCTTGTGTGCTTTAATATTCTTTGAAGACAGCAAGTGGCAGCTTCTTCAAGAGCAGCTTGTGGGTTATAAGCAACAAGTGGCGGACTCTTCATGAGTAGCTTGTGTGCTTTAATATTCTTTGAAGACAGCAAGTGGCAGCTCTTCAAGAGCAGCTTGTGGGTTATAAGCAACAAGTGGCGGACTCTTCATGAGCAGCTTGTGTCCTTTAATATTTTTTGAAGACAGCAAGTGGCAGCTCTTCAAGAGCAGCTTGTGGGTTATAAGCAACAAGTGGCGGACTCTTCATGAGCAGCTTGTGTGCTTTAATATTCTTTGAAGACAGCAAGTGGCAGCTTCTTCAAGAGCAGCTTGTGGGTTATAAGCAACAAGTGGTGGACTCTTCATGAGTAGCTTGTGTGCTTTAATATTCTTTGAAGACAGCAAGTGGCAGCTCTTCAAGAGCAGCTTGTGGGTTATAAGCAACAAGTGGCGGACTCTTCACGAGCAGCTTGTGTGCTTTAATATTTTTTGAAGTCAGCAAGTGGCAGCTCTTCAAGAGCAGCTTGTGGGTTATAAGCAACAAGTGGCGGACTCTTCATGAGCAGCTTGTGTGCTTTAATATTTTTTGAAGACAACAAGTGGCAGCTCTTCAAGAGCAGCTTGTGGGTTATTGGCAACAAGTGGAAGCTTCTTTATGAGCAGCTTGTGTGCTTTGATATTCTTTGAAGACAGCAAGTGGCAGCTTCTTTATGAGCAGCTTGTGGGTTATAAGCAGCAAGTGGCAGCTTCTTTATGAGCAGCTTGTGGGTTATTGGCAACAAGTGGCGGACTCTTCATGAGCAGCTTGTGTGCTTTAATATTATTTGAAGACAGCAAGTGGCAGCTTCTTTATTTAAGCAGCTTGTATGTCATAGTATTTTTGGAAGACAGCAAGTGGCGGCCTCTTTATTTGAGCAGCTTGTGTATCCCCAACAATAATGTCTACTCAGCAAATGGCATCCCTTTGGAAAAGTCCCGTGGGGAAGTTTGCATTTTATCCTTTTCAAGCGATATATTGGTTAAAAAAGGATTGTGTTACCGTTCTTGGCAAAATTCAGAAGTCAGAGATCATTTTCCAGTCACAGTGCTGATGTCAATCATTTCCTTTTCCAGTCACAGTGTTGATGTCAATCATTTCCTTTTCCAGTCACAGTACTGATGTAAATCATTTCTTTTTCCAGTCACAGTGCTGATGTCAATCATTTCCTTTTCCAGTCACAGTGCTGATGTCAATCATTTCCTTTTCCGGTCACAGTACTGATGTAAATCATTTCTTTTTCCAGTCACAGTGCTGATGTCAATCATTTCCTTTTCCAGTCACAGTGCTGATGTAAATCATTTCTTTTCCAGTCTCAATACTGATGTAAATCATTCAAGAGTCTCTCATTTGAAGTCTATGACTCTGTTTCCCAGTGGAGTTATCACCTCTTCCCCTGTGGGATTACTGTTTAATGTGCTTGGTTTCTCCAGCATAGTTTGTCTCATATGGCGTCATTCCCCATAAAATTCAGAGCATTGCATTCATATCATATCATAAACATAATTGCGGTATCTTAAGGCCAAAAATTGTGTATTCTATATTTAAGTCCCTTCAATGTCGTCGAAATGAAGATCCCAATCTTCATATCTCCAGATAGAAGAAACTTAAATAGGGGCAGTTGTTGTACCCTAATTTTTTACCTAAGATCCCATTTGCATTTTTGCATTTTTATACAAAAGTCAAGGTCACTAAATACAGTTGGTTTTAACCTTTTACCTTCGAGCTTTGATTGTGCAGAAATTGTCAAGTGTTTTGAACATTCTTAGCCTATGTATCACTAACGTCTAATCAAGCACGAAATGTGTGTTTGTTGTTTCTTTGATTTCATGTGCTAACAGGTCTCTTTCGAATGCAACTTGAATTACATCCTTCGTTCTAAGCAAAAGCCTCCTTCGATTCATCTTGCTTCGATTGGACAAGTGCTGCCTGCAAGCCTGCTTCGATTCAGCCTGCTTCGACTGGACAAGTGTTGCCTGCATGCCTCTTTCGAATCTGGACAAGTTCACTTCCTGCAAACATGTTTCGATTGGGCAACATTGCTTCCTTTGAACACAAGATTTTGTTTGGGCAATATATTTGTTTCGATCCACATGCTTCGATTCAGCAACATTGCTTCCTTCGAACACAAGATTTCGTTTGGGCAATATGTTTGTTTCGATCCACATGCTTCGATTTAGCAACATTGCTTCCTTCGAACACAAGCTTCGATTGGGCAATACAGTCCCTTCAGTCACAAGCTTCGAGTTGGACATGTGATTTCCTTCAAGGAAGCCTCCTTCGATTCACAAGTTGGACCACTAATCCCATATACTGCCAAACTCAAGACAGTTGTGCTGTTATGCAGCAGTCCTGTACCAACTTGCCACTAAACTCCAAAAGACTGAAAAGCATGCGTTGACAGTCCTGTACTTGCCCAAAAAGGAGTGCACAAGAGCTGCACTGAAGAAAACAAGAGGGGAATATGCCCAAACTGTTCAAACATTATTTTGTTTTCCCCCCAAAACCATATCAAAGCTTCAGCCACCTCGCCTATAAATACAAGGCTTCACAACATGTTCAAAGAGGACCTTTGGCCAGGCGAACGAATCTTCAGAAAATTCTCAAAAACACACCAAACTTTCTCAAACACAAAAATCTCTCAAGTCCCTTCAATACTTGTGAGAACAAACCCAGAATCCACACACTTCAGTCTCCTTCGATTCTGAAGAACAACCACTTCAGTCTCCTTCAAATCAAAGAAGCATCACGCTTGCTTTTTCTTTTCCTTCAAGTCCAGCGCTCCAAGCACAGCCTGTGACCCCTCTTTCGAATCCAGCATCAAAGGCCAAACCCTTGGTCCCTCCTTTCGAATCCAGAAGCGCTCCAGGAAACCACCTTACTGCCCAGTACACGTTCCAGCCTGAATCAAGGTAAGTCATTCTTACCCTTGAACTTTACGTTTCATGGTATAACATGTAAATAATACTTTTGTTCGTTTCAAACATGTACATAACACTTTGAACTTTTCGTTTCATAACATGTAAATACAATTTCTTTTCGTTTCCACCCTGTTAACATGTTTTAAAAGTTAACCCTTTCGTTTTGCTTTAATTGTTAAACTGTTACTAGCATGGCCTCAGGCCATGTTGCCATTTAATGTTTTAAATGAAAGAAACAGGAAACATGAATCACGAAACGAAGCTTCTGGCTTCTGCCATCTCTCTCCAGGTCGAACGAAAGAGACAACCAGAAGGAAAACCATGTCCAATCGAAAGACACTCCCTCACTGCTGTCAACCTCTAGTCGAAGAAGGCAACAAGGCAGAATCAAAAGACTTCGCCATACACTGACTTCCAGGCCAATCGAAGGACAGAACCTCACTGGTGTGAACTCCCAGTCGAAGGATACAACTTGTTGCTGCCTTTGCCCAATCGAAGGACAGGACCTCGCCCCTGCCAAGGCCCAATCGAATGACATGACTTTGCTGTTGCCAGCCCCAATCGATGGAGGCCAACAAAATGCCAATCGAAGTGTGCTACTGCCTGGATCGAAAGACACCCTTTTTCTTACTTTTTTCTTTTCCTTCATATTTTTTATACTTTTTGATATGTTTGTAATAGCGTAGGTTTTTATCTTTCTTCATTTTATTTACCTTATATAAATGTTAGTAATTAGGCAAGATAAAATCAACAAATAAACAAACCAAAAAAAATCAAAAACACTCTTTAATCATTACTTGAATATACTTTAAAACATGCAAAAAACACTCAACAAATCAAAACTCCCCCCCCCCCAAGGGCATGTTATCCCCGTTCTACCGCGATACCGGTCGTGCCTATTGCTAGAATGCGTGCGTTAATATCGCCCACTAAAAAAACACAAACAAACCAACCTTTTTCTAGAGGAACTACGGTGTTTTGATTCCTTCATTGGATACGTAGGCAAAGGGTCGCGAAACCCTCACGAACGTAATAATAAAACTCTTTTTTTCCCCTTAAGCAAACATATTTGTAGATAAATACACCCTTGTACATAACAAACAATTTTGACCGAAAAATAGATATTTCAAAAGGTTCCTGCGGAGTACAGCAGATGCATTGAGTGCTAATACCTTCCCATTACATAACCAACCCCCGAACTTTAGATCTCTTTTTAAAAACGCATTGTATTACTTTTTATTTTACATTGCATGTTTTTTTAGGGTTTTATTTCGCTCTTTTCCCTTTTCCCTTGGAAATAATAAAGCGCGGTGGCGACTCTTGCTTTTGTGAGTCAAGTTAATCAATAGCTTGATCTCTGATTTTCACCGCTACACTTGTGCTACCACTATCCAGTCCTTGGATGCATCTCCTATCAGATCTAACACTCCAAACAAGGAGGGACCATGGTACACCACCAGAAAATGGCCATACAGGATCAAGCATTGGGAGTGGGCTGAACAGCCAATGGGCCCAGCCAATTTAGCAACACCCCCCCCCCCTTTGGATTGCTATACAGGCCCAATTTCTTCCTTTTCTTTTTATTTTCTTATTTTAATTATTTTGTTAATTATTTTCTTTTTACAAAATAGCCCAAAAATCATTTTTTTTTTCATTTAATCAAAAATCACAAAAAAACATTAAAAAAAAATCATAATTTCCATAAAAAGTATTTATTTCCATAATATTTTAGTTTAATTTAAACTAGGGAAATTTAATTTTTTTCGATAATTTAAAATAATTAGAATTAGGGTTAATTTGTACATAACCTAATTTTTCTCAAAAAATAACTTAAATATTTTCTCAATCGGATTTTAGGATTTCTTAATTAATTCTCGCATTTTAATTTGCCGCGCGTATTTTTTTAATTTCCTTTTTATTATTATTGTAACTGCTCCGAGTTTGTAATAGTAATTAGGGTTTTAAGTTCCGCTTTTATTTCAGTCAAAAATAATTATGTACCTGCGAAAGCCATGTAATAGATAGAACTTTAAACTTTCTGCACTTTTAATTTCCGCAAATTATAAACTGTTAGATGTATGCTAATAGGATTGTATGGAAAGAATACTTGAAAATTAAAACGGTAGAAAACCCTAAATGTTCAAAGACAAATTAACTGGAAAAAATTCACTCGCACATGCTCACTCCTAGGGTTTACTCCACTTCGGTTGCCTGCGGTTAAACGGTCATAAAGTATAGGGTTTCTTAGTGGTCGTCCTCTAGCCCCGAAAGATCTAAAATGACCCATTCGGATGTTGCCTCGGAAAAAGATCTTTAAGGCTTTAGGATGATTACTAACACCTCCTAACATTGCTTTTGTGATCGTACTTGTTCCTTCAAATGTCCCTTAAAAACTCCAACGATGATGCTACCTATTCCTTAATAATAGGATAACATTTTCTAAAGGAAAACGAACATACTTTTTTCGAGTAGGTATATAACTGTCAGGTACTTACTCAAAATAAACAAACTTTTTCACACCAAACACTTTTCAGACAAAGTTTTCAAAAACAACTTCGTAACACTCTTGAGGACAGAAACAAGGGTTAAAACGAAGTAAACAAAACTTTTCAAAACAAGCACACACAAGCAATTTCAAAATGAGCAAGTACCTAAGAGCCCGTGGAAAACCACGGATAGGAAGGGTGCTAACACCTTCCCTTTCTATAATCTACTCCCCGTACTCAGAAACATCTCAAAAAAGGTTTTTTCTGTTCTTTTTCCTTTTCCAGATTGGATAAAATAAAAGTCGATGGCGACTCTTGCTTACCGCGACATTTACGAACAAAAAACGCAAACCAGTATTAACAGTCGGTTCTGCCACCGTATCACAGACAGTGACGACCTTCCTCACCCTGTCAATGCAGACATAGTGAAAAGATACTACGCCTGATTAAAAGACCCGCTAGGTTGACTGTCCTAGGCAAAAATAAGGGCTTCCCGGCAAACCAAAAGGGTTCGGGCAAAAATAAGGAATGAAAATGGAAAAAATCTGTACACCTGGTAAGCCGAAAACCTGAAAGGGCGACTTGGGCAAAAAAAGGATATCCCGGTGGACTGGAAACCCGAAAGGGTAGTCCAGGAAAAAGTTAGGGATGTAAAGTGTATCACTATGTCCCATTGGATCATCTTGAGACTAGCCTTCGGTATCAACTATCAAGCTCAGACGGCACCAATCAATCTAATCAACTTTCAGATAAGTAGCAAGGTGATGAGACGCTCGAAGACATAAGGGCAATAGTAGAGTTGGAACTCAATAGGATTGTTGCACATAGTTGTTTTCTCTTACACAAAATTGTATAGTTTCTATTTTTACGGTAGCATTCTTTTACTACACCGTCAATCTCCTTGTATGAAAACGCCTATTACATCGTCAATCTCCTTCTTATAGCCCTACTATCCGGGCTCTCATTTCGAAGTAACCCTACTATCCAGGTTCCTTCTCATAGCCCTACTATCCAAGTTTTCATCCCAAAGTAACCCTACGACCTAGGTTCCTTCTCATAGCCCTACTATCTAGGATCTCATTTCAAAGTAACCCTACTATCCAGGTTCCTTATCATAGCCCCACTATCCAGGTTTTCATCCCAAAGTAACCCTACTATCCAGGTTCATTCTCATAGCCCTACTATCCAGGCTTTCATCCCGAAGTAACCCTACTATCCAGGTTCCTTCTCATAGCCCTACTATCCAGGCTTTCACCTCAAAGCAACCCTACTATCCAGGTTCTTTCTCTCTTATCTCCAGATAACAGTTTACAGCACTGTAAGACCTGGACTCGACCAGTTACGGTCGAGTTCACCTTTCCCCAGTAAGTCACTATGCAGCCTGGACCCTGACTAGATATACAGTTCAATTCCACCTCCTCAATCAAGAATTAATTCCCCATTAAAGTAATGGAAAACCGAAGCTCCTATACTCTATTTCCCAATACATACAACTTTCCTCGGTGAAGTCCTCCTCAGCGGCAAGTACAGGAATTCTCGCAAAGGAATCTCTTATGCAACCAATATCTTTTCTAGATGGCATCTTTAATCCCATCTTTGACGGTTCTCCGTCACCTTCCAAATGGCATCTGTAAGCCCATTCCCGATATTATCGATCGACATTCACTTCATGCGAGTGCAAATTTCTGGGCACTCTAGTGTTCAATCATCTTCCACCTTCAGATCCGAAAGGAAGAAAAGCCAATCTATATCCTAAGGTCTAAGAAGATTGAATAGATGAAGCTGTTGTACCCCAAAATTTCCCTCCCATTTTACTCAACATATGCTCATTAAGACCCTCAACTTTCTCAAGGATGCCCAAGAGTTGACCAGACAAACTCTCTCCTAAAATAATGAACCTCCGACTAGGGTTTCCATTTTCATCAAGATGGGTGAGCTCCAAAGGCCTAAAATCTTTTCCATGGTCCTAATATGATCTCAAGGTTATCTATGCTAAGTTTCATGCCTTGCACAAGAATTTTGCTCAATCAACTGCTCAAATGCTTGAAAATCAACTGTATTAGGTCAAAAGTCAACTGTGACCCACATACAGTCAAACTTCAAGAATTTTGGTCAACATCAACATTTTGAAGTGATATCCATCATTTGATCAAGGGTTGATCAAGATTCCTCAAGGAATGCTCCTAATTCATCAAAACCCAAAAGTTGCTAAATTAGGGTTTCTCAGGAAAAATCAACCAAACTTTGACCAAGCATAACTCTCTCATACTTTATCATAAATTTCTCATCCAAGGCTCATTTTGAAGATAATCCAATTTCCTACAACTCATATTCAACCCCCAATTTCAAAAAATGCACTCATAAAAGGATATGAATTTCTACATTATAGGCCTTTTGAAAAGTCAACAAAAACACCTTTTGGGTCAAAGCTTCTTACATGAACATGGAAGACCCAATTGAGATGAAACCAAAAGGGTTGTTTAGGGGACATCCTAAGATTTCTAAAAAGTCCAAGAAAACATCATTTCGAAGTAACCTTACTATCCAGGCTCTCATTTCGAAGTAACCCTACTACCCAGGTTCCTTCTCACAACCCTACTATCCAAGCTCTCATTTCGAAGTAACCCTACGACCCAGGTTCCTTCTCACAACCCTACTATCTAGGCTCTCATTTCGAAGTAACCCTACGACCCAGGTTCCTTCTCATAGCCCTACTATCCAGGCTCTCATTTCGAAGTAACCCTACTATCCAGGTTCCTTCTCATAGCCCTACTATCTAGGCTTTCATCCCGAAGTAACCCTACGACCTAGGTTCCTTCTCATAGCCCTACTATCCAGGCTCTCATTTCTTAGTAACCCTACTATCCAGGTTCCTTCTCATAGCCCCACTATCCAGGTTTTCTTCCCGAAGTAACCGTACTCTCTAGGTTCCTTCTCATAGCCCTACTATCCAGGCTTTCATCCCGAAGTAACCCTACTATCCAGGTTCTTTCTTATAGCCCTACTATCCAGGCTTCCACCTCGAAGTAACCCTACTATCCAGGTTCTTTCTCTCTTATCTCCAGATAATAGTTTACAACATTGTAAGACCTGGACCCGACCAGTTACGGTCGAGTTCACCTTTCCCCAATAAGTCACTGTGCAGCTTGGACCCTGACCAAATATGCAGTTCAATTCCACCTCCTCAATCAAGAATTAATTCCCCAGTAGATTAATTGACAACCGAAGATCCTATACTCTATTTCCCAAGACATAAATCAACTTTCCTCGGTGAAGTCCTCCTCAGCGGCAAGTATAGGAATTCTCGCAAAGGAATCTCTTATGCAACCAATATCTTTTCTAGATAGCATCTTTAAGCCCATCTTTGACGGTTCTACGTCACCTTCCAAATGGCATCTATAAGCCCATTCCCGATATTATCAATCGACATTCACTTCATGCGAGTGTAAATTTCTGGGCACTCTAGTGTTAAATCATCTTCCACCTTCAGATCACGAAAAGCAGAAAAGCCAATTTATATCCTCAGGTCTAAGAAGACTGAACAGGGGCAGCTGTTGTACCCCAAAATTTTCCCTCCCATTTTACTCAACATATGCTCATTAAGACCCTCAACTTGCTCAAGGATGCCCAAGAGTTGACCAGACAAACTCTCTCCTAAAGCAATGAACCTCCAACTAGGGTTTCCATTTTCATCAAGATGGGTGAGCTGCAAAGGCCTCAAATCTTTTCCATGGTCCTAATATGCTCTCAAGATCATCTATGCCAAGTTTCATGCCTTGCACAAGAAGTTTGCTCAGTCAACTGCTCAGATGCTTGAAAATCAACTATATTAGGTCAAAAGTCAAATGTGACCCACATACAGTCAAACTTCAAGATTTTTGGTCAACATCAACATTTTGAAGTGATATCCATCATTTGATCAAGGGTTGATCAAGATTCCTCAAGGAATTCTCCTAATTCATCAAAACCCAAAAGTTGTTAAATTAGGGTTTCTCAGGAAAAATCAACCAAACTTTGACCAAGCATAACTCTCTCATACTTCATCAGAAATTTCTTATCCAAGGCTCATTTTGAAGAGAATCTAATTTCCTACAACTCATCTTCAGCCCCCAAGTTCAAAAAATGCACTCATAAAAGGATATGAATTTCTACATTATAGGTCCTTTTGAAAAGTCAACAAAAACACCTTTTGGGTCAAAGCTTCTTACATGAACATGGAAGACCCAATTGAGATGAAACCAAAAAGGTTGTTTAGGGTACATCCTAATATTTCTTAAAAGTCCAAGAACACGTCTCTAGGGTTAAAATTGGAAGAGATATGCATTGTCAAAGTTGGCCATTTTTGGAAAGTTGTCAAAAGTCAAATGTGCTCAAAAGTGCATTTTTTGTCAAATGGGCTTAGCATTTCAGGATTGTATCTTGTTAGGGACATGGTCCACGACCCAAACACTCTCCCACATATCATTGCCTTTATTTATTTAATTTATTTTGATTTTAATCATTTAAAAAATCAAATTAAATCAAATAAATGATATAAATTAGTAAAGATTTGTTTTTGATCTGATTTTAAATAGAATCACAATCCAATTATGCTGTCAAACAAAATCATATCGTGCAAAGGGTGATTGGGATGAGAATGGCATGATTTGGCTTGATTTAGGAAGAAATACTGAAAAGAGGAAATCAAAACCAATCTTCATAATTTGCCAAGATTTGAATACTTTTTGTTGACCTAATTCAGTGCACTACATATATAGAACAATTCCCAAGCACAAAAAAGAGGATTGACCACGTGAAGCTGCCAAGACAAGTTGCCACTTTTTTCCAAAAAGTCTCAAGACGAATTCCATATTAGAGCCATCCTCAAGGAGATTTAAGGATTGCAATACGTTCCTGGACACCTACAGAAGCTTTTCCAACCATTTGCATGCATTAAGACGCCCAAAATCAACCTCCATATCTCTCACGGTTTTCCATATTTCTTGAATTCGATTTTGACAATTTACGCATGATTAACTATTTTTAAGCATAGCATTATATTTGTATGCTCATTTGGAATGTTTTGGTTTAAATTATTTTGTGTTTTTATGCATATATTGATGATTGCCATGGCTAGAGTTTAAGAAGCCGTTTTAGGGCTTCTCTGTACAAGCAAAATTAGGCCAAGAAAAGGATACCATAATGCTCGTGGGATCAAGACGAATTGATCCATGTACTCACTTCTAATTTATCATGCGTCATATGAATTTTTGAAGCTTGCAGGTTTATATCTATGGAGTTTTGTCTGTAGGTATAAGTCTGGTACTAAGACGACACTTCTGGGAAGAAGATGAAGGCGTGGCAATTAACCACTGGTCCATTTGAATAATCGCGCGCGTTTTTGCTTTATTCAGCCTATCCACTCTTATATATATATATATATATATATATATATATATATATATATATATATATATATATATATATATATATATATATATATATATATATATATATATATATATATATATATATATATATATATATATATATATATAAAATATTTTGGCTTTATTACATTAACAACTAACCAACACAGTGCAAATGGCAGGGGGTAGGGACATGTGAAGCAAAGGACTTGGGTTCGATCCCAGGTCCGAACATTTTCTTATTTTCTGAACATTTAACTGCAGATACAATGTGCCTCATAGCCTGACATCTACCATACACCTCAGCGCTTCATCACTGGATCCACTACCAACACAGATCCAACGCTCAAACCAAGGAAGGACCATGGTGCACTCTTCAGGCGTACCAACACTGAACCAGGCGTGGGGAGTGGGCTCAGCCATAATGGGCCCATCAAATTCAGAAGCACACCCCCTGGATTGCTTATGCAGGCCCAAGTCTATTCTTTTTTATTTCAATTCTTTTTTTAATTATTTCGTTTTCAAATAACACTAAAAATCATGTTTTTTTATTTAATCAATAAATCATAAAAACATCAAAAATCATTTTTTTTATATAAAAATATTTTATTAATTAAATTAGGGTAATTTAATTCCTTTTTTATTATAATTTAAAATAGTTAGAATTATGGTTTAATTTTGTTCATAACCTAATTTTTTCTCAAAAAATAACCTAAATATTTTTTGAATTAGATTTTTAGTTTTTCCAATAATTTCTCGCATTTAACTCTCCGCGCGTGCCCTTAATTTTACTTTTTTCATTTATTGTAACTGCTCTGAGTTTGTAATAGTAATTAGGGTTTTAAATTTTCGCATCTTTATTTACAGTCAAAATAATTATGTATCTGTGAAAGCCTTGTAATAGTTAGGACTCTAATTTCTCACATATTAATTTCCGTAAACTATAAACTGCTTAGATGTATGTATAGGATTGTACGAAAAGACAAATTGAAATTAAAATAGTAGAAAACCCTAAATGTGCAAAGATAATTAACTGAAAAAATACACTTGCACATACTCACTCCTAGGGTTTACTCCACGCCGGTTGCCTTCGATAAACGGTCATAAAGTATAGGGAATGTTAGTGGTTGTCCTCTAGTCCCAAAAGATCTAAAATGACCCATTCGGATGTTGCCTCGGAAAAAGATCTTTAAGGCTTTAGGATGATTACTAAAATTTCCTAACATTGCTGTTGTGATCGTACTTGTCCCTTCGAACGTCCTTTAAAATTCAAACGAAGATGCTACCTATTCCTTAATAATAGGATAACGTTGTCTAAAGGAAAACGAACAGACTTTTTTGAGTAGGTAGATTAGTTCCTAGGTACTTGCTCAAACAAAATTTTCCACACAAACACTTTTCAAAATAATTTTCAAAACAACTTTGTCACACTCTTGAGGACCGATACAAGGGTTATCACGAAGTTAAACAAAAACTTTTCAAAGCACACACAAGCAATTTCAAAATGAGCAAGTACCTAAGAGCCCGTGGAAAACCATGGATAGAAAGGGTGCTAACACCTTCCCTTTCTATAATCTACCCCTCGTACTCAGAAACATCTCGAAAAAGGTTCTTTCTGTTCTTTTTCCTTTTCCTTAGTTGGATGAAATAAAAGTTGGTGTTGACTCTTGCTTACCACGACATTTGCGAATACAAAATGTAAACCAGTATTAACAGTCAGTTTTGCCACCGTATCATAGGGTCAACTCCCTGACATTCCATACAAATCTGATAAGTTTGGTTTGGGTTTCTCTTTAGGGGCTCAAAGAGCCGTTTGTCGTGCTCGCGCTGGAGGACCTCTCCTTCACATCAGCAATAATGGGATCAATGCTTTAGAAGACAATGATGGTGACTATGACATGGACAACTGGATCTTCCCTACTACCAACGGTGGACCCAGTAACTGGACAACTAAAGACTTTGTGCCGATTACTTTTATTCAGGAGTAATTGTCTTTGTTTTTTTGGATATGTGTTGTACCCCAAAATTTTCCCTCTCACTTATCAAGAATTTGCTCACAAGATCTCCTTGGGCTCAAGAATGCACTACGGTTTGATCTGCTCAAGACACCTCCTTATACACTGATGACTCAAAATTAGGGTTTGAGTTTGCACAAATATTTTTGAACTTTGTATTCCCCATATGATTTTTATGGATCATTATGGACCCCCAAGATTACTCATGTCAAGTTTCAAGCCTTGGATCACATTTTTGATCAGTCAATTGAGTAGTTGACCTAAAAATCAGTTGTATTTGGGAAAAAGTCAACCATGGCCAATTTACAGTCAAACTTCATAATTCTAGATCCAAATCAACATTCTAAACTCATATGTATCATTTGATCAAGTTTGTACCACAACTCCTCAAGAAATTTGATCAAATCTCCAAAAGGGCAAAATGGTATAAATTAGGGTTTTGATTGAGAAAAGGAAATTTCTGATTTTTGACCTAGAAAATGGTCAATTGGTTTAAGACATGATCTCAAGAGTCCAATTGCATCATTTTTACCTAATGACATGGTTCAAAACATTGCAAGTCCATTGGATTGACAGATGAATTTTTCAGTCAACTGATCAAAAGTCAACTATATACTGAAAAGTCAAACTTTGACTTTTTGGTCAAATTCAAAATCCAAAGATCACAATTCATCAAAATATTTCAAAATATGAAACTTATTCATCAAGAAATCAAAAAGTCAAGATTTCATTTTGAAAAGTCAAAATTTTTAAACTTAGAAATTTTCCAAGTGTTGGAAATTTCATGTTTTTTCATAACTTTGAACACAATTTTCACCATGATGCAAGATGATTGAAGAGAAACTTCCAACATGAAAGTTTTAGATCTACATGAAATCTACAACTTAAATGCACACAATTTCTTCCAAAAGTTATTGGATCTCAAGTTATAATTTTAAGAACATGTGGTCATGAAACTAAACACTTAGTGAAATTTTGCCCTAATTTGGCCAGGATTTTGACCTAACTTCATGACACTTTTGCATATAGTCACAAGGGGAATCTTCAAAAGAAATTCAAAGATGGGTTGTATAGAACATTTCAAGCTTTCCAAAATGTCCAAGAACTCCTTGAGATCATTCTTGAGTAGGGAGAATCGAAGAGATAAAGTTAGGGTTTTATCACTTTAATTACAAGTCATTTTAGTGATGAACAAAATTCAAATTCAAACTATGTTGCATAAACACTACTTTGAAGGACTAGAAATTGTTAGGCACTCCATAATTAATGGTTTACACAGATGTTAGAGGCCTCACTTCAAGCATTCAATGCATGGACATGCTTTTTATCCACTTTTGGAAGAAAGGTTACATTGCCATTTTGATAAAGTGACTTTTTGTACAAAACTTGTTCTTGAGCCTTGCACTTGTTCTCTTCTGATCAAACAGGTCCTATAACTCATGAGAAATGTTTCAAACACTTATAATCACCCATCCCATGCTTGTACCTCTCCTTGAAACTTGTTTCCCTCTTTTCTTCAAAATCAAGTAACCTAGCCAAAAGCTAGAAACTTGTACTTCTGACTTGCCAATGCACTCAAACACTTTTGTTTATACATACACAAACCATTTTCCATAAACACACGAATGCTCAAGCCTTGAAAGAACCAAAAAACTCAGAATCACACTACACACTTCCATTTTCACACAAACTGACCAAAAACTTGAAACTCATAATCTACTCGTGCAATTCTTGGCCTTTTGGTTTCTAAAGTTTCTAAATATCACATAGAATCAATCTCACACCCTGTTACAAAACTGTAACACCATTAACACCATCCTCCCTTTTCAAAAACTCAGCTCTGCACATTGACTTTTCCAGACCATTTCAGCCATCCATTATTCAAGCTAATCATTGCATTAGCTTCCTAGGACCTCAAGGAAGCTAACCTGATCATCACCATCACTAGAAACAAGCTCAAACTCAAAACAAGATTTCCAGTTTTGAGGTAAGTTTTCTCAACTTTGAACTCTTCATACAGGCATCATCAATCGTTTATTTGTGAACAAAACATGTAGATATCATTGCCCTGAAGTTAACCATGTCCATAGTTTCCATTAATTTTGCTTGAGCTTAGAGAATTTTGAAACTGAAATTTCTGAGATTTTTAGGGTTCATATTAGGGTCATTAAAATTCATGCTTATCTTTGATCTATATTTTTAATGCTTTACATTTCTGAAACCGTGAGAAAATTTGCTACAAGTTTCATGTTTACAGTTTTCATTTTTGATGAGAAATGAGCAAGTTACAGTTGGTCTGGCTGGAGGTTAAAGATGAAGTCATCAGGGCGCATTTTGCCTTACATATTTATTGTTTTGCTTATGTTAACGGATGTATAGTCATCCCAGTGGTAGAAGCACGCACTTGTAACCTATGGGACCGGGTTCGAGCCCCAGTGGTACCCTTTTGTATTTTTTACATTTTTTTTTTGCTTTTTCTGACTTTTTTTGCAAGCGCTGGGCTCCAGCTTTGGGCCTATATTTTTTTGCTATTCCTCACCCCCTGCAGGCTATTTGCACCTTGGCCCAATTTTATTTTATTTCTTTATTTTCATTTTATTTATTTTCTTAAAATATTTTCCTAATACTAAAAAATCATAAAAAATACAAAAAATATTAGACTTTCACTTTAACTTAGTTTATTTATTTTTCTCACACAAAAATTATTTTATTAATCATACCTTATTTATTTTTACTTAGTATTTTGTAAATTTAATTAAAACTAGGTTATTTACTTATTTTCTTTTACACCCATTAAATATATTATTTTAATATAAAAAGACCAAAAATATTTTATAATGTCATAAATATTTTCAAGATAAAAGTACTAAAAAATATATTTCTTAAACTTATTTTCTTTTGATTAATCAATAGAACTAGGATTTTATTTAAAAATCTTTTCTTAAATAAATTCAAGTTTAATTAATTATTTTCTTTAATTAATTAGGTTAAAACAATTTCCCTTTTTCTCATAAAAATCTAAAAATACCCATTTTCTTAACAATTACATTTCTTGTATATTTATTTTATCTTGTATATTTAAATCTTTTCACATCAATACCTATTCAATATGGTTGTAATAGACTAACTAGGTTTATATTTTAGAAATCCCCATTCAATTTGTACACCCCCTTCCCACAAATGTTGTAATAGCGTAGTAACTTTTAAATTTCACAATTTATCGCTTTTATATATAACATGCTAGTAATTAGGGTTTGTATGGAAAGACTGAAATCAACAAATAGATAACCCTAATTCAAGAAAAAAACAAGCATGAAAACAATACACTTGCACACAAGCACCCCTAGGGTTATTCCACTTGGTTGCCTTATACAAAATGACCATATTACGCATGTAAGGTATCTTAGCAAAAAAACAAGCAAATACAAGATCATAGTCCCTCGATGACGCTATCTAAGTTGTCTTTCAAATGATCTTAGTCCCTAAAAACGAATGCTAAGATACCTTGCAACATTGCTAATCATGGTTATACGATGACCCACGCCCGTTCCGTTTACATCCAAAGATAGGATTGCTTACCAAATCAATGGTAAGATAACAATGTCAAAGGAAAAGAAAATGAACAAGAAAAGACTTTTGAGTAGGTAGAATGCTCCTAATTACTTGCTCAATTTCAAACAAACATCCTTGCTATTTTCAAAAACAATCACCTACACTCTCAAACATCTTACAAAATTGAAAACATTTTCAAAAGATCAAACATCTTTGTATACATTCTTACGAACAAGAATCATTACAAAGATTGCCTAAACAATGGCCTCTTTACAAAATACTTTCAAAAATCATACCAAGCACAATTTCAAATAAAAAGCAAATGATCTAGCAAGTGATTAAGAGCCCATGGAAAACCATGGATGAAAAGGGTGCTAATACCTTCCCTTTTCATAATCTACCCCCCCGAACTCAAGAAATAATCTCAAAGGTCTTTCCTGTGCTTTTTCACCTTTCCTTTTGGATAAAAGAAAACTCGGTGGCGACTCTTGATAACCGTAACATTTGCGATCAAACGCAAAACCTTCAATTCAGTTCTCCCACCGTATCACAATATGTAATAAATGGACAATGTAAGCTTTATGGCCTTGTGTCTTACCCGGGGCACATGGGTGTATTTGTGGGGGTTGTCATTTTTTAATGTCATATGCCATTAATAAAGCATTGGACGTTTTCGCATACAAATTTTGTGCTTTTTATTTTTTCTTTTCTACTTTTATTTTATCAATGCAACTATGATCTTACACACACTCACGCATCAATCTATAGATCCATATTCACTATGGATCCCATTGATAATAGTTCTGCTATTACCGGTTATGACTTTAAAAATCCGATCAACCAAGCCGAGGACGAAGGTGAGGAAGATTGTGAGGTACCAAGAGAACTTGCCAGACTGTTACAATAGGAAGAAAGGGATATACAGCCTCATAAAGAGCCAGTTTAGACAGTGAATCTGGGTACAGAAGAGGACAGAAAAGAAGTCAAGATAGGTGCAAATTTGGAGCTTAGCGTCAAACAGTGATTGATTCAGATGTTGCATGATTATGTCGAGATCTTTTCCTGGTCATATGAAGACATGCCAGGACTTGACACCAATATTGTTCTTCATCATCTTCCGACAAAATAGGATTTCCCTCCGGTAAAACATAAGGTTCGTCGTATGCGCCCCGAAATTTCAGAGAAGATCAAAGCAGAAGTTATGAAACAGTTTAACACTGGGTTCTTAGCTGTCACCTCCTATCCATAATGGGTTGCAACGTAGTTCCGGTGCCTAAAAAGGAAGGAAAAGTACAGATATGTGTGATCTACAAAGATTTTAATAGGGCAAGCCCCAAGGATGACTTCCCGCTCCCACACATTGACGTTCTGGTTGACAACACCGCACAGCATAAGATCTTTTCCTTCATGGACGGTTTCTCTGGTTACAACCAGATCAAGATAGTACCCGAAGACATGGAGAAGACAACCTTCGTCACACAATGGGGAACTTTCTGTTACAAAGTGATGCCATTTGGGTTGAAGAACACCGGGGAAACCTATCAACGAGCTATGGTAGCTTTGTTCCATGATATGATTCACCATGAGATAGAGGTTTATGTTGGTGACATGATAGCCAGATCTCAAATGGAAGAAGATCACCTTGACCACTTGCAAAAGCTATTTGATAGACTGAAGAAGTACAAGTTAAGGCTAAATCTGAACAAGTGCACCTTTGGGGTAAGGTCTGGTAAACTCCTAGGTTTCATTGTCAGTGACAAGGGTATTCAGGTGGATCCTGCAAAGGTAAAAGCTATACAAGAGATGCCGGCTCCCCACACTGAGAAGGAAGTTAGAGGCTTATTGGGACGCCTAAACTACATTGTTAGGTTCATTTCCCATCTAACTGCTACTTGTGACCCAATCTTCAAACTCCTGAAGAAAGATCAAGTGGTAAAGTGGAATGACGAATGTCAGACTGCCTATGACAGAATCAAGGAATACCTATAAGAGCCTCCAATTTGGATGCCTTCGATTGAAGGAAGACCTTTGATAATGTATTTAACAGTGTTAGATAATTCAATAGGGTGTGTGTTGGGGCAGCATGACGAGTCCGGTCGAAAAAGAGCATGCAATATACTACCTTAGAAAAAAGTTTACCGACTGTGAAACAAGATACTCACTGCTCAAGAAAACCTACCGCGCTTTGTCATGGGCTGCTCACCGACTGAGACAGTATATGTTAACCCACACTACTTTATTTATATCTAAGATGGATCCTATCAAGTACATCTTCGAGAAGCCTACTCTCTCCGAAAGAATAGCGAGATGGCAAATGATCCTGACCGAATAAGACATTCAATACACAACCCAGAAAGAAATCAAGGGAAGTGTATTAGCTGATCATTTGGCTCATCAGGCTATAGACGACTACCAATCCATGAACTTTGAATTCCCGGATGAGAATATTATGTTAGTGACTGACTATGAAGAACCAGAACCGGATGAAGGACCCGAGGAAGGATCCCGATGGACTATGGTTTTTAATGGAGCTTTCAACGCACTTGGAAATGGTATCGGTGCTGTAATCATATCTCCCGAGGGATGTCATACTCCTTTCACCTCCAGACTATGTTTCAATTGTACCAACAATATGGCTGAGTATGAAGCATGCATCATGGGTCTCAAAGCTGCTATTGACCTGAGGATCAAGTTCTTAAGTATTTTCGGAGATTCGGCCTTGGTAATAAGTCAAATCAAAGGAGAGTGGGACACGAAGCACCCTAATCTCACCACCTACAAAGAACATGTGCTGATATTGCTTCAACACTTTAAAGAAGTCACCTTTGAACATTTTCCATGAGAAGAGAATCCGTTAGCAGACGCGCTAGCTACTATGTCATCTATGTTCAAGGTCAGATGGGACAATGAGGCTCCTCAGATCACTATTGAGATATTGGATGAACTAGCTTACTGCTATGAGATCGATACTGAAGGGGTAATAGACAAACCTTGGTTCCATGAAGTGAAAAGGTATCTTGAAACTCAAGAATACCCTGAGGGGGCATCTATCAATGATAAGAAGTTTCTGAGAAGGTTCTCTGCAAAGTTCTTCCTCAGTAATAGAACCCTCTACAAGTGCAACCACGACTCTACTTTACTTTGGTGTGTAGACAAGAGCGAATCAGAGAGGATTATGGAAGATTTACACGAAGGTACCTTTGGAATCCATTCTAGTGGACACACCATGGCTAAAAAGATCCTACGGGCAGGATACTACTGGTCTACTATGGAAGCAGACTGTTATCATCATTCCCGAACTTGTCACAAATGCCAAAATTATGCTGATAAAGTACATGTACCTCTAGTTCCCTTGAACGTCTTGACTTCTCCCTGGCCCTTTAAAATGTGGGGCATTGATATGATCAGAGAGATTAGACCTACCGCTTCCAATGGGTATCGCTTCATCCCAGTGGCCATTGATTACTTCATGAAGTGGGTTGAGACTGCCTCATTTACTTCTGTTACCAATAATGTTGTGGCGCGGTACATCAAGCATAACCTTATCTGTCAGTATGGTATCCCCGAAAGAATCATTACAGATAATGGTACAAATCTCAACAACACTGTGATCATCGAACTTTGAAAGCAATTCAAGATCCAGCATCATAACTCTTCTCCTTATCGGCCGAAGATGAATGGCGCTGTAGAGGCTTCTAATAAGAATATTAAGAAGATCATCCAGAAGATGACGGTGACATATAAAGACTGGCATGAGATGTTACCATTTTCTCTTCATGGTTACCGCACCTCAGCACGTACGTCAACATGAGCAACACCTTTCTCTCTGGTGTATGGTATGGAGGTTGTCATACATATTAAGGTTCAGATCCCTTCCTTGAGAATCATGAAGGATTCGAGTTTGAGTGTGAAGTGGTGAAAAACACAAGAAGGGGGGTTGAATTGTAAAACTGAAATCTAATGCAATGAACAAGATATTTTTATCCTGGTTCGTTTGATCTCAAACTACTCCAGTCCACCCGTCAAGGTGATTTCGCCTCTCTCCAACGAGGTCTTAATCCACTATATTCAACTGAATATTACAGACTGCTTTAACAACTGCTAAAGCCTTCTTGATTCAAACCACAACCTGGTTTGTCAAGGTAACACTTTCTTACAAACAGATAAAACTATGTGTGTGGATGTTTTCTACAAAACTGTATCACAACTGTGATGTATACACAAATTGAAGCTTAGAAACTAGATTGCTAAACAGTAATAGAATATCAGAGTGTGTGGTTTAGCAAAACTGAGAGAACGAAGATTATGGTTTAGCTTTTGTGCGTGTAGAGATTTGGAGAGCATTAGCCATTTCAATCTTCAAAGCCTTGTTTATATAGCACTGAGATGATGAACGTTGGATGCAATATTCTTGATTCAATGCTAATAACAAGCTTTCCTTATTGAGCAGATCTTGTCTGGAATGAGGCCGTTGGAATTAATTTGCTTTCAATGCACAGTACCGTTGCTTACTTAATGCAAGTTCTGGCTTGGCTCATTCTGACTCTGCTTCGCTGCTGATGAACTATTGTGTTTCTTTATCAGAGTGTTGAGCGCAGTCTTGTTCATCAGGCTTCAGCATGTACGTGAGTTGATCATCTGATTTTAACATTCTGATATAGCAACTTCTGATGCTGGTGTCTGAAATCAAGTTCTGATGCTGAATAGATGTGATCTTGCTTATTTCAATCAGAGTATCTGCAAGTCAGAACATAATAATTTTAGGCAGCAGATAGTTCATACATGAAACTTATAAATACTATATCTTTTCACTTTGTTATCATCAAAACTTAATTATAGGGTAGTAGATTCAAACTTTGTTCTAACAATCTCCCCCTTTTTGATGATGACAAAAACTAGATATTTTAAATGAAAATAACGTGAAAAGGTATCTGGAATATGTATCAGAATAAGAAGCAAAAGAATAAGGAGTAAGGAGATACTCCCCCTGAGTTTATTACTTCCCTTTGATTATACGTGTTCTTCAGGATCAGATCTTTTTGCCTTTCTTTGAACATCAGAGTATCAGAGTCTTTGACTTATCAGAAGCTTTATGTCAGAGCAGAGCTTCAGATCTTATCTTGTCAGAGCTTTGCTTTGGATCAGAATATTAGAGCGGATTAGAACTTCATAGTGATCAGAGCTTCTAGTCTTCAGAGTGTCCAGGAGCTTCCTTGTGCCTGTAGACTTTAAGCAAAACAGAAAAAAAAACATTTCAAGTAATAGAGTTAGAATGTTTGAGAATTTCTGTCTAGTCAGCCGTTATTGATTAAAATATCATTCTTGTTCTCCCCCTTTTTGTCAGCAATCAAAAAGTGTTGGTGATGTGCTAAAACAATTAAGATCAGAAAAACTAATCATATTAAGATAGTTCAGAATCAAAACAAGAAAATATTACAAAACATATTCAATCAGTGCATCAGAAAATCAAGGAAAACATGAAAAAGGTCATGCATGAAAAGAAAAAAAAAAGAGACTAAGGTTGAGGAGGCAAGCGTGTGAACAGGTTCTCCAGCATGGCTTGGATCTTTTCAGCAGTCTCATTCTGCTTATGCACCATGCTGACAACAGTGTCAATCTTGCTGTCCTGCACATCCATTCTCTCTTTCATCTTCTGATCGCTTTCATCCATCCGCTGCTGCAGACGCATGTCATTCAGCCTTAGTTCTTCCAGAGTCTGCCTGTCCAAGGCAGCTTGAGAAGCATCAGAAACAGGAGGCTTTTGAGAACTTTCAGCAACATCCTCTGCTTGACTTTCTTCAGCTTGAATGGTATTGTCTTCTTCTGATGATTGCACCTTTGCAGCTTGCTGTTTCTCAGACCAAGGTTCACTGTCCAGAGGGAGCACGTCCTCTTTCAGGAGCTGACTTCCAACTTCATTCAGAAGCTTGCTGAAATTTTGTTGTGCCTACTCATAGTTGATATCCTGCAACTTGAGGGCTTCAGCACGTACCCAAAGTCTGAATTGTGACCAGAGCTGATCAGAAGCGGCTGGGTCAATCATTCCAGGACAGACTTGCTTCAAAGAAGCAATCCATTGCAGCACACCTGTTTCAAAATTCATAATACCAGAGCCAACATCTGGTTGCTTTGGTTTTGGGATGGCAATTTTGTGTTTCAGATTAGCAAGACGGTCAAGACTGGTTAAGTCTATGAAGGTCCTGCTAGGGTTTTCAGAGGTTTTCTGAGAAGCTGTTTGTTTTGGAGAAGGAGTATCAGAGTCAGATATTACGATTGGACTGGGTGGTGTTTTGGGAGTATTTGGTGGTGTCGATTCTGATGAGGATGATAACTGGGGCATGATAACAGTTGTTCCACATGGCAGCTGGATTGCCAGCGGTGATGGTTGAGGTGAGTGAGGTTCAGATTGGTGAGGGGAAGGAGTTTCAGAGTGGTGAATCTCTATTTGTGGTGATGGTGGATTAATTTCTGGTTGGGGAGAGGGAGTTGGAATCTCTGATTGCTCAGGGATCAGAGGTTCTTCTGAGAGTGGTTGTTGTTGTTCTGGTTCTGCAGCAGATTGCTGTTGTTCTGGTTGTGGAGGAGGAACATTTTGTGGTTCAGAGTTTGGTTGATCAGAGGTATGTTGTTCAATATCAGACAGCACTTGGTTAAGTGCTGATGTTGTTGAAATTGTTGGTTGTTTGGGGTGTTTGGTTCTGGGTCTTCTGAGTTTTAATGCCTCAGAAGGGTCTTCTTCTTGTACAGTTTCATCTATGGTAGGGATGGGGATTGAGATTCTATGAGAGGTTTGAGGAGGGATAGATGCTGGAATAGTAGAAGAATTTAAAACAGGGGCAGCAGATGAATTACCTCTTTTCTTGGGAGTCTGCTGAGATGATCCTTCTGATGACGCCTTCCTCTTCTTGGTCTTCTTCAGAGTCACTTCTGGTTGAGGTTGATGCAGATCTCTGATATTCAGCTTTGGATCTGTACCATCTGCCTTGCACGCATCCAGGTACCTGAGAATCACCTCTGGTTTGGATTCAATTTCAGAAAATAACGGAAAATCACTCAGAGGCACTCTTCTGCTGGAGATATCAGCAAGGGGAGTAGCTCTGGGTTCCTTCTGAATATTCTCTATCAGCTTCATCTTTTTCAGGTTCTTTGCGTTCAGAGGTTTCCCAATTGTTGGTTCAATAATGCTTAGCTCTTGAGCTTCTATCAGATGCTCAATCAGCCTATTCTCTGTCAGAATATCTGATATCAACCTTCCAAAAGGTATCCAATCCCTCTTGGTTCTTTCTTCTTCCCTTGTTTCTTTCACACTTGTTCTGAGGTGGTTGAACAGGAAGTGAGCCAGATTGATCTTTACCTTCTGATCAATAAAGTAGATCAGAAATTGCTGATCCACATTTATGTAATCAGGAGAACTGGTTGGTTTCATGTGGTTGAAGCACCCCAGAATAATCTTAGCCCACACTCTGCAATGATCCTTCAGATCTTTAATCTTGCTGCTGGGCATCCCAAGAGTGAAAATCATGTCAGCTACCACACCTATATCAGCACATCTTTCAGCCATGTCCACACAACGGACGCCACCACCACTGTGACCGATTAGCCTTGCAATGTGATCTTCAGTAATCACAATCTTCTTCCCCATAACAAAGGAGGTGACTAGATGTGTTGAAGCCTTGGCGTGAATCCAAAATTCCTTGACCAGCATTGGGAATGTTGGTCCAACCAACCTATCGAAATACCTTTCCCACTTTTGAGCCCTAACTTCTTCAGTTAGGTCAAAACTGTTCTCCTTCAAGCTTTCAAAGTCAATGATTAATTCAGAAAACACTTCAAGATTCTTCACCGGAGTGAGGAGAGTTCTGAGTGGCACTTGATATTGCTCAGATGATGCTTTCTTCTGAGTACCTGCAGAAACGCTGTTGGAGGTTGCCATGTTCACGCTAAAAGGTTTTTGAGAATAAACTGAGGAAAATAGATTGCAAGAGATGAACACAGAAATATGCAGAAAATGCTTGAGTATTAGTGAGAAAGCGTAAAGAATAAGAATGAGAGATTAATGTGCTTAAATAGAGTTTTCAAAACTATTTTGAAAAGATAAACGTTTTTAAGAGAGAGAAAAATCATGATTGCCATTTAAGAGCATGATTACTTTTCATTAAATGCTTGCTGATTTTGGGGGATTTGAGAAAGATACTTAAAAACGGTTACCAGACATGTGTCTCAATGCACCCAATCAGCGCTTTGCCTTCTCAGAAGCGTGCACGCGTTCTGCTTCAAAGATATGCTGATGATTGGATGACACTTGTTTGATGTAGTGATCAGCACGTCTGTCTTTGAGCTTTAGACTCTCAGATCTTTAGACTTGCATCTGATACAATCTGCATGTTCTATCTTTCTGAAAGGAGATTGATCAGAAGTTCACAGTAAAATAATTACATTCTGAAGGTAAATATATGGAATTAAAACATTTTCACTCTGGGCACACTTTCATGCTGAGATGTTTCAGAATGAAATTAAACCTATCTTCTGAAAGGGGTTTAGTAAAGATATCAGCCCATTGATGGTCTGTATCTATAAATTTTAAGTTCAAAATACCTTTCTGAATATAGTCCCTAATGAAGTGATGTTTTATTTCTATATGCTTAGCTCTAGAATGTAAAATGGGATTCTTACTTAAGCAAATAGCAGAAGTATTATCACAGAGTATAGGAATGTTACTCTCAAAAATCTGGAAGTCTTCAAGATGACTTTTCATCCAGAGCATTTGTGTGCTACATCCTGCTGCTGCTATGTACTCAGCTTCTGTTGTTGACAGAGCAATTGTTGATTGCCTTTTGCTGGACCAAGAAATCAGATTTTCTCCCAGAAACTGGCAGCTTCCAGAAGTACTTTTACGTTCCACTCTGTCTCCAGCAAAATCAGCATCACAGTAGCCTACTAAGCTGTAATCACTAGATTTTCTATAAAACAAACCCAGATTAGTAGTACCTTTCAGATACTTGAAAATTCGCTTAACAGCTGTTAAGTGAGATTCTCTAGGATCTGATTGGAATCTAGCACAGATACAAACACTGAATAATATGTCAGGTCTTGAAGCCGTCAGATAGAGGAGAGAACCAATCATACCTCTGTAGACTTTCTGTTCTACATTTTTGCTTACCTCTTCTCTTTCCAGAATGCACGTGGGATGCATTGGAATCTTTGATGGCTTACATTCTGAGAGGTCAAATTTCTTCAGAAGATCTCTGATGTATTTGCTCTGATGAATGTAAGTTCCTTCTGGAGTTTGATTGATCTGAATTCCTAGAAAGAATTTCAGTTCCCCCATGAGGCTCATCTCAAATTCTGCCTGCATACACTTAGCAAATTTTCTTCCAAGAGAAGGATTAGTAGAACCAAAAATAATATCATCAACATAAATTTGACAGACTAAGATGTCACTCTTAACTGATTTACAGAATAGAGTAGTGTCCACTTTCCCTCTGGTGAATTCATTTTCCAGCAGAAAGTTACTTAGCCTTTCATACCAAGCTCTGGGAGCTTGTTTCAGACCATACAGTGACTTCTTTAGTTTGAAAACATGTTCTGGATGTTTTGTATTTTCAAAACCTGGGGGTTGGTGTACATAAACTTCTTCTTCTATATAACCATTTAAGAATGCACTTTTGACATCCATCTGATACAGAGTGATGCCTCTATTAACAACAAATGAAATTAAAAGTCTGATAGATTCTAACCTGGCGACTGGGGCAAAGGTTTCTGTATAGTCTATCCCCTCTTGCTGACTATAACCTTGTGTAACCAGTCGTTCCTTGTTTCTGATGACTTCACCTTGTTCATTTAGCTTGTTTCTGAACACCCATCTTGTTCCAATGACGTTGAATCCTTTTGGTCTGGGAACGAGATCCCATACGTCATTTCTGGTGAATTGATTCAGCTCTTCTTGCATTGCCAGAATCCAGTCATTATCCAGAAGTGCTTCATCAATTGAAGAAGGTTCAATCAGAGACACTAGTCCCATAAGTGTTTCTTCAGAGTTTCTGAAGCTTGCTCTTGTTCTAATTGGATCTTCCTTTCTTCCTAGGATAGTCTCTTCTGGGTGATCCAAGCTGCTTCTGGGTAATCTCTTCTGAGGTTGATCAGCAGCTGTTGTAGGATTTCTAGCAGTGCTCCTTTCAGACGTTGAAGGAATGTCTGTGTTGAGAGCTTCTGATGACTTGTCTTCAGAACCTGCAAATTCAATTTCTATACCTGCAAAAACTTCATTCTGCTTTGACTTTTCAGAGTCAAGCTTGTCATCAAAACGAACACTGATTGATTCTTCCACAATCTGTGTTTCTGTATTGTATACTCTGTACCCTCTTGAGCGTTCAGAGTATCCTAACATAATACACTTCTGTGCTTTAGAGTCAAACTTGTTCAAATAATTCTTTGTATTTAATATAAAGCAAGTACATCCAAATGGATGAAAATATGAAATGTTGGGCTTTCTGTTCTTCCACAATTCATATGGAGTCTTTTCCAGAATAGGTCTTATTGAGATTCTATTCTGAATGTAGCACGTTGTGTTTATTGCCTCTTCCCAGAAGATCTTAGCAACGTTTGTCTCATTGATCATGGTTCTGGCCATTTCTTGCAATGTTCTGTTCTTTCGTTCTACAACTCCATTTTGTTGGGGAGTTCTAGGACAAGAGAAATCATGCAGAATGCCTCTGTCATTAAAGAATGACTCAAAATCTTTATTTTCAAATTCTCCACCATGATCACTTCTGACTTTAACGATTCTAAGATCCTTTTCATTCTGAACTTGGTTACAGAAGGTAACAAACACAGAGTGTGACTCGTCCTTGTGTCTTAAGAACTTTACCCATGTCCATCTGCTATAGTCATCTACGATTACTAACCCATACTTCTTACCACTGACTGAAGCAGTTTTAACTGGTCCAAATAAGTCAATGTGCAGAAGTTCTAATGGCTTAGAGGTAGAAACAACATTTTTGGATTTAAAAGAAGGTTTAGCAAATTTGCCTTTCTGACATGCTTCACACAGAGCATCTGAATTGAACTTCAAATTAGGAAGTCCTCTGACCAGATTGAGTTTGTTAATCTGAGATATTCTTCTCATACTAACATGCCCCAATCTTCTGTGCCAGATCCACTGCTCGTTGTTAACAGACAGAAGACATTTTACATTCTGACTCTTTAGTTCAGAAAGTTTGATTTTGTAAATGTTGTTTTTCCTCTTACCATTAAACAGGATAGTCCAATCTTTCTGACTAACAACTTTACATGATTTTTGATTAAAGATTATATCATAACCGTTATCACTTAATTGACTTATGGATAACAGATTATGCATCAATCCATCTACTAGCAGAACATTATTAATAGAGGGAAGATTTCCATTACCTACAGTTCCAGAGCCAATTATCTTTCCCCTCTGATTGCCTCCAAAGCCAACGTGGCCTCCAGGCTTAAGTTCCAGGCTTTGGAACATATGCCTTCTTCCCGTCATGTGTCGTGAGCAGCCAGAGTCCAGGTACCATGACTGGTGTTTCTGACTTGCTGCTAAAGATATCTGCAACATGTATTATTTTATCCTTAGGTACCCAGATTTTCTTGGGTCCTGATTTGTTAGTTTTACCAAAACTCTGGTTGAATTTTGGTTTCACAGAGTGCTTACTGCTAGTATATTTGATATCATGTGTGTGACCATACACAAAATGTGAATTCAGAGGAGTGTGTTTAATGGTTAAGTCCATGACATTCTTTGGTGTAGGAACCTTACCTTGGTATCCTATTCCTTTCCTGCCGTTTCTGCTAACTCCATAGATCATTGAAGCCATTCTGCTTCTATCTATGCTTTTAGCTAGGAACTTCTGGAAATTGTGATCATACTCCTTGATGATCTCATCAGCGTTGCTGGGAGTTTCAGAAATTGGTTCCTTCTGAGAGTTTTGTAAAGTGTTTTCTAATTTTGAAATCTTATTTCTCAGCTCAGAATTTTCCAATTTGAGACTCTCAGTCTTATTAGAGTCGGATTCAAGATTCCTTTTCAGGTCTCTGAATTTAGCTCTAATTTGCTGATAACGTTCCAGAATCTCATTAAGGCTTTCAGCAAGTTCAGCCTTTGTAAAGTTAACAGCAAAGTTAGGAAATACCTCTTCAGTGTCTGATTCTGAGTCTGATTCAGAAGCTTCACTATCTTCTGAAATGTTAGCCATGAGAGCTATGTTTGCCCTTTCATCATCTGATTCTGAGTCAGCTTCAGACGAGTCAGAGTCATCCCATGTAGCCATGAGACTTTTCTTCTTCTCTCTTCCAAACTTCTTTTTGGGCTTTTCCCTCTGAAGCTTTGGGCAGTCACTCTTGTAGTGTCCTTGCTCATTGCACTCATAGCAGATGATGTCTTTGGTGTTTGGCTTTTTGCTACTGGAGGAGCCTTCAGATCTTCTGTATCCAGAGGAAGAATCTGTCCTTCTGTATCTGGAAGAGGACTCGTTCTGATCAGATCTTCTGGGATTCCTGAACTTCCTTTGTCTTTGCTTCCACAGTTGATTTACTCTTCTGGAGAGAAGGGAAAGTTCGTCTTCTTCTGATGAGGATCCATCAGATGTTTCTTCAACTGCCTGCAAAACTTTAGACTCAAATTTTCTGTTAGATTTTAATGCTAAAGGCTTACCTTGCTTCTGAGGCTCATCAGCTTCTAGCTCTATCTCATGACTTCTGAGGGAGCTGATAAGTTCCTCCAGAGTGATTTTGTTGAGATCTTTAGCTAGCTTCAGAGCAGTAACCATAGGCCTCCACTGCTTGGGTAAACTTCTGACGATTTTCTTGACATGGTCAGCAGTAGAGTATCCTTTGTCCAGAACTTTGAGACCAGCTACCAGAATCTGGAATCTAGAGAACATAGTTTCAATGGATTCAGATTCTTCCATTTTGAACGCCTCATACTTCTGAATGAGCGCCAGAGCTTTTGTTTCTTTGACCTGAACGTTGCCCTCATGCGTCATTCTGAGAGAATCAAAAATATTCTTTGATGTGTCTCTGTTGGAGATCTTTTCATATTCAGTATAGGAGATGGCACTGAGGAGGATGGTTCTGGCCTTGTGGTGATTCTTGAAGTCACGCTTTTGTTGATCAGACATTGTTTTTCTATCAATCTTCTGACCACTTGCATTCACAGGGTGCGTGTATCCATCTGTCACCATATCCCACAGATCAGCATCATGTGCCAGAAAGAAGCTTTCAATTCTGTCTTTCCAGTAATCAAAGTTTTCTCCATCAAAGACTGGAGGTTTGCCACTGAATCTGTCTCTGTCCTCATTGTTGTCATTGCTGATGTGAGAATTGTTTCCTGCCATTGTGTTTTTCTGACGCTGGATCTTGTACTGACACGGTTAAGTGTTTTAGCTCAGAACCAGGCGCTCTGATGCCAATTGAAGTGGTGAAAAACACAAGAAGGGGGGTTGAATTGTAAAACTGAAATCTAATGCAATGAACAAGATATTTTTATCCTGGTTCGTTTGATCTCAAACTACTCCAGTCCACCCGTCAAGGTGATTTCGCCTCTCTCCAACGAGGTCTTAATCCACTATATTCAACTGAATATTACAGACTGCTTTAACAACTGCTAAAGCCTTCTTGATTCAAACCACAACCCGGTTTGTCAAGGTAACACTTTCTTACAAACAGATAAAACTATGTGTGTGGATGTTTTCTACAAAACTGTATCACAATTGTGATGTATACACAAATTGAAGCTTAGAAACTAGATTGCTAAACAGTAATAGAATATCAGAGTGTGTGGTTTAGCAAAACTGAGAGAACGAAGATTATGGTTTAGCTTTTGTGCGTGTAGAGATTTGGAGAGCATTAGCCATTAAAATCTTCAAAGCCTTGTTTATATAGCACTGAGATGATGAACGTTGGATGCAATATTCTTGATTCAATGCTAATAACAAGCTTTCCTTATTGAGCAGATCTTGTCTGGAATGAGGCCGTTGGAATTAATTTGCTTTCAATGCACAGTACCGTTGCTTACTTAATGCAAGTTCTGGCTTGGCTCATTCTGACTCTGCTTCGCTGCTGATGAACTATTGTGTTTCTTTATCAGAGTGTTGAGCGCAGTCTTGTTCATCAGGCTTCAGCATGTACGTGAGTTGATCATCTGATTTTAACATTCTGATATAGCAACTTCTGATGCTGGTGTCTGAAATCAAGTTCTGATGCTGAATAGATGTGATCTTGCTTATTTCAATCAGAGTATCTGCAAGTCAGAACATAATAATTTTAGGCAGCAGATAGTTCATACATGAAACTTATAAATACTATATCTTTTCACTTTGTTATCATCAAAACTTAATTATAGGGTAGTAGATTCAAACTTTGTTCTAACAGAGTGAAGATGATTGGATTCAGACTCGACTTGACCAACTGAACATGATTGACGAGAAAAAGGCTAGCGGCTGTTTGTCATCGTCAAATGTAACAAAAGCGTATGATCAAGGGTTTTAACAAGAAGGTCAGACATTAGGTATATCAAGTTGGTAGTGATCAAGCGCATCATACTGCCACAAGGTGATCCTAGGGGAAAATGGACTCCCACGTACAAAGGTCCATTTGTGATCAAGAACATATTTTCTGGTGGAGCCATGATCTTAACCATTATGGACGGTGATGACCTTCCTCACCCTGTGAACATGGACATAGTTAAAAGATACTACGCATGAATAAAGACCCGCTAGATTGACTGACCTAGGCAAAAATAAGGGCATCCCGACGAACCAAAAGGGTTCGGGCAAAAATTAAGGATATACATAAAAGATCTGTACACCCGACAAGTCGAAAACCTGAAAAGGCGGCTTGGGCAAAAAAGGGTATCCCGGTGGACCGAAAACCTGAAAGGGCAGTCCAGGAAAAAGTTAGGGATTTAAAGCGTATAACTATGTCCCATTGGATCACCTTTCAACCAGACTTTAGTAACAACTATCAAGCTCAAATGGTACCAATCAATCCAGCCAACTTCAGACAAGTAGTAAAGTGATCAGACGCTCAAAGACATAAGGGCAATAGCATAATTGAAAATCAATAGGATTATTACACATAGCTGTTTTCTCTTTGTACACTATTTTGTATAGTTTTCATTTTCACGACGGCATTCTCCTACTAGAATGTCAGTCTCTTTGTATAAAAACGCCTATTATAGGCAAACTTCAAAATCAATACAAATCATTTCTTTGAAAGTACAAAGCTTATTGCTTTTATTTTTCTGTTTTGTTTTGCAAAAAACGTCCAGTGATTATTTTTGACATATGCATTGGAATATGGTTATTGTTTACAAATACTTGCATAAAAAAACAGAAAGACAATTTCTAATGACTTTAAGAAACGGGGAAAAGTCCAAAAAGCCATTTGTATTCCCCACAGTTACGTTTCTTCAGTAGATGCAAGGGCAGAGACGTCCTATTTCAAATTCATCACTGAATCCCCAGCATACGTCCTAGTGATATCTATATCCCTGCAGAGTGAAAACGACCAAAGTTTTGACCTCTTCTTCCCCAAGCAGGAATTACCTCCTCCAAAAAATTTTCCTCAAGAACTGAAATCCATGCTCCCTAGCTAAGTTTTATAATCTCAAATAGTTTATAAATCCTCGCCCCCGGTAGAGTTTATTTCCCTAGTTGCGGAAGTTCATCCCCCAACAGAGTTTATTTCTCTACATTGGTAAGATTTTCCAACAGAGCATCTTCTCCCCAGCAGAGCATTCTCAAGCAGAAGTCAAAGATCCCCGGTAGAGTACCCTCAAACGGAAAGAGGAAATCCCCGACAAATCATCTCCATTCGTCATCCCCGACGGTAATGAAAGCATCACTTTCCTTATCTACCTAACTGCAGTCCGAGATTCAGCTTCCCAGTGCTCTCCAGCAAGCAGTCAGGTATTTATTTTCCCAGACTAGGAAATGTCGCAACAACATTTTGTGTTCATACATCATGGCATGCGCATATAAAGTACATACAACACAATCTCATTTATTTTGAGAACATTATTACACAATGCATTTCACACATCATGATATTGCATATGACTAACTCTTTACTTTTTCAGGAAGGATCAATCAACAAACATCATAAACTACTTATATGACCTGACAGTCTTTTCAAAGGCTAACTCTAACGAAAGGCTATTCCAACATTTTCTTCAGAAGATCATATTCAAGACCTTTGTTGGTTTAGTTTAAATCAACCAATGATTTATTCTGATTCATTTCCGGTGGATACTTTCTTTGGTTCAGTCAAATCGACCCTAAGATTTTTCTGATTCTGATCTAGTTAAAGATAACTCAAAACCTCTACTGGTTCAGTTTAAATCAACCAATGATTTATTTTGATTCATTTCCGGTGGATACTTTCTCTGGTTCAGTCAAATCGACCCTAATATTTTTCTGATTCTTATCCACTTATAGATAACTCAAGACCTCTACTAGTTCAGTTTAAATCAACCAATGATTTATTCTGATTCATTTTCGGTGGAAATTTCTCTGGTTCAGTCAGATCGACCCTAAGATTTTTCTGATTCTTATCCAGTTAAAGATAACTCAAGACCTCTACCGGTTCAGTTTAAATCGACTAATGATTTATTCTGATTCATATCCGGTGGATACTTTCTCTGGTTCAGTTAAATCGACACTAATATTTTCTGATTCTTTATCCAGTTAAAGATAATTCAAGACCTTTCTTTGGTTCAGTTAAATTGACACTAAGATTTTCTGATTCTTATCCAGTTAAGAATACTGAAGCCTGGATACGACCAGATAACAGTTCAATGTCTACAATTACTGCAAATCCTAGAGCCGATCAGATAGTAGTTAATTTCACATAAGTTGCTGTGAAGCCTGGAATACGACCAGATAGCAGTCAGTCTTATTGTCCTCAGTAAGTCGCTGTGAAGCCTGGATCCTGACTAGATAACAGCTCACGTTCGCCTCTCCAATCAAGAGATAACTCACCAGTAGATTAACGGACAACCGAAGCTCCTAGACTCTATTCCCCCAAATCATTCCCCAATGTACTCCTCCTCAAACAGTAGGAAAAGGAATCCCCACAAAGAGACTTCTTATGAATTCAAGCATCTACCTTGGATGGCATCTATAAGCCCATCTCTGATGACTCTCCGTCATATTCCTTGGATGGTATCCTTAAGCCCATCTCCGACAGTCTTCCGTCACCTTTTCCAAATGGCATCTGTAATCCCATTCCCGATATTATCCACCAATAGTATCACTTCAGACGAGTGCAAATTTCTGGGCATGCTAGTGTTCAATCATCTTCCACCTTCAGATCACGAAAGGAAGACCATCCAATCTACATCCTCAGGTCTAAGAAGATTGAACAAGGTCAGTTGTTGTACCCCAAAATTTACCCACTCAAGGCATGCCCGTTGAGGTCCCCAACTTGCTCAAGGATGACTAAGAATTGACTAGACAAATTCTCCTCCTAAGACAATAAACCTCTAACCAGGGTTTCAATTTTCATCAAGATGTGTGATCTCCAATGGTCTTAATTGTTTTCCATGGTCCTAATATGTCCCCAAGACCATCCATGCCAAATTTCATGCCTTGCACAACAAGTTTGCTCAATCAACTGCTCAAATGCCTGAAAATCAACTACATTATGTCAAAAGTCAATTGTGGCCTATATACAGTCAAACTTCAATATTTTTGGTCAACATCAATATTTTGACATAATATCCATCATTTTATCAAGGGTTTATCATGATTCCTCAATAAATTCTCCTAATTCATCAAAAATCAAGAATTGCTAATTAGGGTTTCTATAGGAAAAGTCAACCAAACTTTGACCAGGCATAAATTTCTCATAATTTATCAGAAATTTTCCACCAAAGCTCATTTTGAAGAGAATCCAATTCCCTACAACTTCTCTTCATCCCTCAAGTTCAAGAAATGCCCCAATTGAAAGATACAAGCTCAAACATTATGGATCCTTTCATAAAGTCAACAAAAACACCTTTTGAGTCAAAGTTTGGTACATGAACATGGAAGATTTAATTGAGATGAAACCAAATGGGTTGTTTATAGGACATCCCAAGCTTTCTAAAAAGTACAAGAACAACCTCATAGGATTAAAATTGAGAGAGATATGCATTGCTAAAGTTGACCAATTTTTGGAATAGTGCATGAAGCAAATATGGAGCTAACTTGGAATTTTTCCAAATGAGCCTATTTTTTATGTTTGAACTTATTCCTAACATGGTCCACGACCTCTAAGCCCACCCATGCATTATTATATTATTTATGCTATTTATTTTGATATTTTATTCATTAAAATTCAAAATTAAATAAATAAATAATGGAGATAATATAAGATTTGATTTGAAATCTTTTTCCTATCAAATAATGGACAAAACATGCTGATTATATCAAGGGAAAAACGTGCAATCAAAGAGGAGAAAGAATATCCAAAATTGGAAAGATTGTTAAGAAAATATTTGAAACCAATTACACATTCAATGACATGGATTCTTGCTTCATTTGTTAACCTAATTTCACCCTCATATATACATCACAAGTCAGAACACAAGGAAAGACACGCAGCTGCATCCATAAGTCCCAAATTATTTCCAAAAATTTCAAAGATAAAGTGAAAATCGTACTAGGCGATCCAAGCATTCTCCATCCAAACCAAGCATCCTAGTTTCCCCCTGAAGGTCCCAGGAGTCATCCCCATTCGTTAGCCAAGCCAAATCGTGCCCAGAATCCCTCATTCAAGCATCACCGATTTAGTATAATTTCTTGAATTAAAATCCTTCTATTACACAATATAAATGAGTTATGCGTGCATATATGTGTTCATGTTGATCATTGTAAATGTTTTAACGTGCTTCATGTGAGTTTCAGTGCCAAAATCACAACTTTCCATTGTTAGGGTTTGAAAACGTGTGAGCTTCGATTTCAGAGATAGAGACATTTTTTAAACCAAACTAAGACCATGGTTGAACTCGCAGCCTAGGTTTTAGGGGGGGGGGGGGGGTAGGAAAAATTTCAGGCTTCGAATCTCCCTATTTTGAAGGTTACATTTTTGGGCTAGTCGGAGATGATGACCGGAGCCACCGTCTGAGGTGGTTTGACTGGCCGGTGACCCCGCGTGGCACATTGGGTTCTTCTGGTTGGTTCGTTCAAATATCATGGATCCCACAGCGCGCGCGTGTCTTGCTGACTCAACCATAAACCTGTTTTTAAATTATATTGTTTTTTTGTTATCATATACATGAATTAATAAGTTGCTCATATGGCAAAGGCATAAGCATATGAGGGAAGGGACCTGGTTTCGATCCCAGGTCCAACAATTTTAATTTTTCTAATAATATTCATGCATATCTGGTGTTATCAGTGGCTAGACATCCACCATACATCCTCACTCTCAATCATTAGATCACCCACAATTCAGATCCAGTGTCCAGCAATGAATCCCCATGATGGACCCTCAAACACATTCTCCACTGGATCTCACACAGGACACTGAGCTAATTTCATTTGGGCCTAGCAGATTCAGTTTCATATCCCCCAGGCTGCTTTCACTACCAGGCCCATTCTTTCTTCTTTTTTTGTTATTTTTCAATTTCTTTATTTTATTTTAATTGTTTCAAAAATCAGTTTTTTATTTAAATCATAAAATCAATAAAATCACAAAAAATAGAACTAGGTTTTTTTATAATTAAAATTAATTTTGTAAATTAATCTAGTTTAATTACTTTAATCTTTTTTCTTTAAATTAAAATTAACTAGAAAGTAGGATTAAATTTTAAATCTCTTTCTTTAAAAATACCAAAAAATATTAGTTTCATTAGAATTAATTGTAATTAATATTTTTTTCCTTTTTAATTTAGTTAATTAGGATATTATTATAATTTAATATTTTCATAAATAAATAAATAAACAAAAAAAATATCTTTTAAAACATTTTTAGGGTTTAGACGTTCTTTTCATTCTTCTCGCGTTTATCTTTTTTTCCATCTTTTCTTTTCCCATTATGTAACTGTTCCCGGTTTGTACTAGCTTTAATTAGGTTTAAAATTCCGCATTTTATTTTCTTGAGCTATTTATGTAATTTCCCCAAGGCCTTGTAATAGTTTAGGAAATTTGTTTTCTATAATTTACTTTTCGCACTATTAACTGTTTAGATTCATAGGATTGCATGAAAAAGACTGAAATTAAAATGATTAGATAACCCTAAATGTGCAAGATAAATGAATCCAATCAACACACTTGCACATGCTCACCCCTAGGGTATCTCCCACTTCGATTGCCTTCGGAAACGTTCACAATTCTCGAAACGTGAGAATGTTTAGCGGTTGTCCTTTAGTTCAATAGATCACAAGTCCCTCGATGACCCTTTCGATGACGCCCCGGTTAAAAAGTGATCTTAGAACTTTAGGACAATTACTAAAAGTTATTGCCCAGTTTCCTTAGTGATCATAAACGTCCCTTCAATAGTCCCTCAAACATCCAACGATAGAGCTACCTACTCACTAATAGTAGGATGGCACTATCTAAAGGAAAGGAGGAAAAGAACACCTTTTTCGAGTAGGTAGATAGTTGTTAGGTACTTGCTCAAAAAATAATTTTTTCACACTACACTTTCAAAACCATTTTCAGAAGAAAAAAAAAAGCTTTATTAACACTCTTGAGGATTGATACAAGAGTTAGCATAAAGCAAACAAACTTTTCAAAAACACACAAACACGAAAGCAATTTTCAAAATGAGCAAGTACCTAAGAGCCCGTGGAAAACCACGGATGGAAATGGTGCTAACACGTTTCCTTTCCATAATCTACCCCCCTTACTCAGAAACATCTCGAAAGGTCTTTTTCTGTTCTTTTCACCCTTTCCTTGATTGGATAAAAGAAAAGTCGGTGGCGACTCTTGCTTACCGCAACATTTGCGAATACAAAACACAAACCAGTATAACAATCGGTTCTGCCACTGTATCACAATCGGCCTATGGGGTTTGTTTCTGATCCCGATGGGATTAGAGGAATGGTTTACTCTAGAAAACAAAAGACAAAATAATTAAGACATTTCCCTTCCCAACAGGAATAAACCAGTGGCGCGTTTTTCCTTAAGTTAGGGTTACAAGACTTTTTCCTTGTTTCTTTTCCCAAAATGGGGTCAGCCCATTGGGCTTGTTGGCCCAATTTCCTCAACCTTATTCCCTTATGTATTAATTAAATCATAATTATAACAGTTAATCAGCTTAACTTAGTTGGCCAAAACACATCACCATTGTTCAAGAGGACCCAGGTTCTACCCTTGATGGGGCTTCTTTTTTCTGTTTTTTTAAAGTCCATTTAGCTATTATTTCTCAATTTCATTAATATATAATAAATATTAATTTAGTTCATTCATATAATTATTTCATGATAAAAATACAAAAACGTGATTTTTATTAAATTAATCTTTCACTTAGTTTTTGTTATCTTTTATTTAATTCTTGTTTATTCAAAAACATATTATCAAAATAATCTTTATTTAATTTTGCTATTTATTAATTGTTCCAATACATGTTAATCTTTTATTTAATTTTTGTTCAAATACATGCTTATAAACTAATCTTTTATTTAATTTTTGTTTGAAAATGCATGCTAGTATAATTTAATTTTCGTTATTTATCTAATTATTCAATTGTCATTTTAATTAACTTTATTCTCGATCGTTTAATCTTTATCTTTCGTCCGTCTCAATTCCAAGGGAAATGTTTTGACTTTGTTGACTTCATGTCATCAAATACGTGTAATACGATTATGTGAAACCCCTCATTCATTTTTGTTTTACTATTTTGCTAAAGTTAAGTTAATTTTTCCTAAAAAGTCAATTTTAAAACTCATACCCCTTTTTAGTCAAAACTTCGATATTAGGTCGTCGTATCTTCAAAATCTCGTCCACACCCATTTTTACCGAACGAACCATTTTAATCAAACAAACAATTTCAAAAAATAGATATTTCAAAAGGTTCTTGTGGAGTACCGCAGATGCATTGGGTGCTAATACCTTCCCATTACATACCCAACCCCCGAACTCTAGATCTCTTTTCAAAAAACGCATTGTATTTTCATTACTTTTAAGTATTATTTTACGTTGCATATTTAAGGGTTTTATTTCGCTCTTTTCCCTTTTCCCTTGGAAATGATAAAGCGCGGTGGTGACTCTTGATTTTGTAAAACGAGTTAATTAATAGCTCGATCTCCGATTTACCCCGCTACATTTTTTATCGCTACAGATATTTTTATCGAGGGTCTTTTCTAAAGCGTCCCACATTCGAGGGCATGACTATTTTCCGAGGCGACAGGCGAGTTTACCCTATAGGTGCACGTGTGAAAAGTGTGTTTGATTGCATGCATTTTTGTCTTTGAGATTAGGGTTTTCTAACGGTTGATTTTATCTAGCCATACACACACCCTAATTACTATCAAGTATATTAAAGCAATAAATTGAGGAAATTAAAATCCTATGCTATTACATCACTTATGGGATAGGGGTACAATTTACAAATGGGGATGAAATGCAAGTCTAATTAAATTATTACAACCATATTGAATAAATGAATAGCCATGAAAAATATAAAAAGGAAAATAATGTACAAAGAAAGCAAAACAATCTTTATGTATTGACACGTATCATCATGCATCGACACATGCCACTGCTTGTTTCTGAAGAAAAAAAACAAAATCAACTCAGTATGAGTCGATACATAATGGTATGTGTCGACTCATTTCTTTCTTGTTTCGACACATTCGTGTTTTGTGTCGACTCATGCAACTTTGGTCTTTCAGTGTTGTGCCTGGATAACAGTATGCATCGATGCATAAGGCCTTGTGTCGACTCATGCACTGTTCTGCAACTAATATGAGTCGACTCATGCGTGTTTCGTGTCGACTCATAACCTGTTTTACACTAAAATGAGTCGACTCATGTGAGTATGTGTCGACTCATGCTGCAGTTTTTTGCTTTTAAAATTATTCTTTTGTTTGTACAGGTTAGTTCTCAACATATGATCGACAAATATGAACAACAAGCAAATGGTTAGCTTCAAGGGAAATGGTTACTACATTCTATCTTCACAAGTGAACCAATAATGATGCGTGTATGAAAAACATTTGAAGTTAAGAAGACTTACCTTGAGACTGCAATTTGTATTTGAATTTGGATATCTTTCAAGATGTTGTGATGATCAGAATGACTTCAGTGACCCTCCAGGAAACTACTCCAACCCTTACTTTGTATTGAAAGTTGCTGAACCAACTCCAACCCATTCAAATTGTACAATACTATTTTTTTTTTGTGTTTGGAAGGTGATGACAATGGCACTACAAAAATTATTCTTGTGTTTGAACAATCTCTATGTGATGTGAAGTATTTGGGATAGTTGGTTTGTGAAAAGCTTGCAAGGTGGAACAATGGGTTGAGGTTTTGTTTCTATGAATGAAAATAGATCTGAATATGAGCAGAGGTTACAAAAAGTTCTATTAGATTTGTCAGATTTTCTCTCTTTCTCTTTTAACAAATAAACTCTCTTTTTCTCCAAAAACTCTCTCTCTAAACCCCTCCTTTCTCTGCTGGTTTTTCTCTCTTTCTTTTCACACTAAACTCTCCTCCCTTTTTGTGTTGTGAAAACAACTTATTTGTAGATGAAGTTGGTTGCAATTTGGGAGGGAAATAGATAAGTTTTTTGAACTGATTGGGTATACTGTTTCATTTCTTTTTAGATGCAGCCCTTATATGCTTAGTTTATGCAAATATGGGACCGATATGATGCAGATTTTATAGGGCAACATAGCAGGTTTTGGAACAGGTTGTGACAGTGTTCTTGGTACTATTATGCAGGGTTTGGAAAGCAGGATGTGCATCAGTTTTGTGGACAGTTTTATGCAGGGCTGCAACAGATTTTTGGATTGTTATGCATGAACTGTTTTGTGTAGGAACAACAAGTTTTGGACTGATATGCTTGGACTAGTTGGTGCAAACTTTGGGCTTTATACAGCAACAAATTGGAAAACATTGTTTATAGCATGCAAATTTGTTAACTTAAAAATGCAGCTTTGTTGTTTACTTGAAAGCTTGTAACAACTTGAATTGTCTTGAATTGTAATGAAAAGATGTCATGAAATTAATATGTATAAAAACAACTTAGAAAAATTTCTAAGTCTTGCAAAGTTTGATTTTTTATTTTTATTTTTCTTGATGATCAAATTTCATATTTTGAATGTCTTGATGAAATGTGATCTTTGAAACTCAAATTTGATCAAAAAGTCAAAGTTTGACTTTTTAGTGTACAATTGACTTTTTTCATCAGTTGACCAAATTTCATCTATCAATTTGTTGATCTCGGGAGATGAATTGAAATATGCTATTAGG
The DNA here is from genome assembly GCA_948472305.1 of Vicia faba. Classification (NCBI taxonomy): domain Eukaryota; kingdom Viridiplantae; phylum Streptophyta; class Magnoliopsida; order Fabales; family Fabaceae; genus Vicia; species Vicia faba. The sequence continues at coordinate 170,301,366 of OX451735.1, forward strand.
TCAAAATGATGTACTTGAATCCTTAAAATCATGTTTCAAGCCAATAAGTCATGTACTAGGTAAAAAGTCAAAGATTGATCATTCTTAATCAAAACCTTTAGAGTCTCAGTGCTTCACAGGTGATTTTGTCTGATCAATTCCTTGAGAATCCTTGAGCATTGGAAATCCTTTGTGAGGAATGTTTTGAAAAAGAGAGCGAAAATTTTGGGGTACAACAGTGTCATTCATGTACACCTCGAGCATATCACTGAATTCGTCGCGGAAGAATCTATTCATCATCTGCTGGTACTTTGCCCCCATATTTTTCAGGCCGAAGGGCATTATGGTTTAGTAGTAATTGCCCGAGCTGGTCATGAAAGCAGTGCAATGCTTATCGCTCATCGCCATTGGTATTTGATTATATCCCGAGTAGGCGTCCATGAATGATAAAATTTTATAGTCGGTCGAATTATCGACCAACATGTCAATATTAGGCATAGGAAAAGCGTCATTGGGACATGTCCGGTTAAGATCGATATAGTCAACACACATTATCCATTTTCCATTATTTTTCTTAACAAGTACGACATTTGAGAGCCAGGTTGAATACCAGGCCTCAAAAATAAAATTAGCCTCTATAAGGTCTTTTACAGCATTTTCAGTAGCCTCCATTTTCTCGGGAGACTGCCTACGTCTACGTTGTACTATAGCCCTAAAGGTTGGATAAATGGCCAGGTGGTGACAGGCAACCTCGGGGCCGAGTCTGAGTATCTTTGCGGCACTCCACGCGAACAGGTATGCATTTTCCCTAAAACAAGCTTTAATTTGCTTCCTCGCTAGGTCGGGGAGTCCGGTGCCGATCTTCACGCCTTTGTGAGGGTCTTCACCGAGGGGGGACGAACTTGAAGTCTTCATCCGGGATTGGTCAGAGGAGCTCCTGTTCTCCGTTGGGTGCTTCATCCTTGTCGAAGCGTACGTCCAGCGAGATGGAGTCGACCTTGGGTGGAACTCTTTGTTCTTTTGTCTTGACGGGCAGTGGCTCAGGTCGAGTAGAAGCTCTCTTAGCAGGCCTTGCCTCAGTGTCGACTCTGCTCTTTCCCTTTGAAGCTACATTGAAACATCTTCGGGCAGCTGAGATATCGTCGTGGATGGTGGCGACGCATCCCCTATTCGTGTAGAATTTCACCTTTAGATGGATGGTGGAGGGGACAACGGTCAGTTCAACCAACATTGGTCTCCCTAGGATGCAGTTTTAGAGAGATGGGTAGTCGATGACAATAAACCGCACCTTTACCTTCCTGGTGGCGGTTTCCTCGCCGAAAGTGACTAAGAGCTCTACGTACCCCCACGGTTTGGAGGTCGAGCCGTTGAAGCTCTGCAGGTTGGATCCCACATATGGTGAAAGGTGGGTGTCGTCGAGCTATAGGGTTCGGAAGAGATGGCTATACATAACGTCGACGGAACTTCCTTTTTCGACCAAGATGCGGTGAACGTTGAAATTAGCCATCCTTACCCTAACTAGAATAGGGATGCTTGCATTAGGGACCCCTCTTAGAAACTCTTCAGGGTAGAATGTGATCAACTCCGATCTGCCCTTGACCCTCTCGAATGTTACCACTTGCGACGGGGCTACGTCGACCATCTCGTCCAGCTTCCTCTTTGCAGATTTTATAGATATGTCATTGAACCCCCCACCATTTATAACAATGGCGAAGGGGAATATTTCCCACCTACTGTGCATGGATAAAGGTTCTTCTTCGTGTGTATCAAAGATGTAGAAGTTCTCCGACCTCGTAACGGAGAAGGCTATTTGGATGGGGGCCGTTTAATTCGATGGTCGAGTGTCTTCCTTGACCTCTCTTATTTCACGGGCCTCCCAGCGAGGGGAATCATTACGACAATATTTCCCGAGCCTGCCACCCTTGATGAGGGTTTCAATGGCGTCTTTGAGATGGACGCAGTCTTCAGTCAGATGCTCGTGGCTCCGGTGGTACTGACAGTATTTTCTCCTGTCAGCCCCACGCTTTTTAGGAGCAGAGCAAGGATGTTTGACGCCGACATCCTTAAAATCTGTATTAGCACACTTCGCCAAGATGCGGCTGCGGGAAGCTATTAGCGGAGTGTATTCAGTGAACCACCATGCAGGCCCCCTTTGCTCGCGGGGATCCTAGGGTTTGTCATCCCTCCTCTTCTCGCCTGTACGTCGAGGAGGGCATGCGTCCTGGTGTCGTGGGTTGTTGGTTGGTCCATGATTCCTTGGATCACGGGCTCTATTGGTCACTTCTCTCTCCTCATAGTCTATATAGGCCATAGCCTTCTCAAGGAGAGCATCAAATGTCTGGGGTGGTTCGATGCCAACGGCCTTCCTAAACTCCGTGCCCGGGAGGAGTCCCCTCTCGAGTAGGTATCTATTCATATGATCGATGCAGGGGACCTGAATGGCCTCGTGGTTGAACTGATCAATAAACTCCCTTAGGGTCTCGTTGCTTCTTTGGTCGATGGCCTCGAGGGAAGCCTCAGTCTTCGGGTGTCGACGTGAGGCAGTGAATGAGCTGATGAACTGATTTTTTAAGTTTCTCCAGGAGGTGATTGACCCCGGGACGAGGTTCTTATTCTAGTCCATTGCAGTCTTTCTTAAGGTTGTGGGGAACAACCGGTATTTGATCGATCCCCCGATGTTATGATAATGCAGCATTTCCTCGAACCGTCGATATGGTCGACTGGATCGGCAATGCCGCCGTACTCCTTCAGTTGGGGAGGTTTCTCCATTCCCGGGGGAATGAGTGCCTCCATAATAGCCTGGGATATGGGACCACGGGGGTCATCTTCGTCGCTTCTGTCTGGAGATCGAGAAGGTGACCTATTGTAATGGCAGTCGTGATGACGGCCCTGGTCACGGGGAGGATCCCTCGGCCGGGGTCGTGGTTCTTCATTTCCCCTGTTTTTGTTTACAGGGGGTCTTTGTTCTTGTCGCGGGGGACGTGATCATGTCTCCCTGTATCAACCGGCTGTTTCTTCTCCAACGCGGGGCAACGCCCGGTTCATCGGGAAGAGGGGCTTCGTGAGGCATCCCGTCTGCGTCTCCACGAGGGAGATTAGGGGTGGTCATCTATCTGACGGGGAGGAGGAGATCCAGGCCTCCTGTGTCTTCTAGGGGCTCTTCGAGAATATTTGAGTACCCTTAATCTCTCACCTTGTGAGAAGATTAAGTAGTTTGTTCGATTAATAGTTCTAAACAGTGCCTTGGTCGTGGCATCAGCGCCCGCAGGAACGGGGACCTCCTGGAACGCATTCGGATGATAGTTCTGAAGGGGTAAGAAAACACTTAGATGGGGGTTGAATAAGTGACTCTTTTCGTTTTCAATACAAAGCTCAAAACAATAATGGAATGACACAAATATTTTTATTCTGGTTCATTTGAACTCAAACTACTCCAGTCCACCCGCCAAGGTGATTTTGCCTTTCTCAACAAGGACTTAATCCACTATAATCAACTGATTACAATCACACAACAACTGTTGTGACTAATAATGCACAAGTAATCTTACAAGTGACTAACACCACTAAGACTTAAATCTAGTCCTAGTCTGCTTGAGAAATCTGACCAAACTTGGTCTCTCAAGGAACAAATACAGTAGTATAATCTTTATAGATAATTGAAATAGAGTTTGCTTCTAATCAAGCTATATCACAACTGTGATTTTTCACTTAGAAAATAATACACAAAATTGTATGAACTGTGAGTTTTTAAGCTTTTGGATCTTTCACGTAGTTTCTAGTTTGAACGTTGTTGTTGGCTTGCAATAAATGTCCTTATACTTATAGTAGGAATAATAAGACCGTTGCTGCCTTCAGAGGAAATGGAGAGCATTAAATGCTTTGCGTGTATCCTTGCAAAATTCTATTCTCCAAGAAACTAGTTGTAGGCACTTGAGTGCTTTCAGCCGTCTTTGCATTAATTAGCAAACGTCAGAGTGTAAGAACGTGTTTCCTTTTCTTTGACAAGACAAGTTGATTTAGACGTTGTTTTAGTATTTGCTTTAAGTCAGAACATGCTTCATTCAACTTCTGGTTAGAGCGTTGCTGGCTAAGAACTTTGAACAGCGCTTGCTTTCAAGTTATCTTCAGAATCAAGAAGCCTGCTAGAAGTTAGAAGATCCATTTAAAAAGTAAAGGTTCTTACCAGAGTCAGCAGATGCGTTTGAATAAAAGGTTCTTTTATCAAAGAACATCTTCATAATCTTTGCTTAGTACTTTAGAATGTTTTTCTGTCAGAACATTAACTAAGACATTTAAAACACATTCATTAGAGTATAAATTATCTTAAATATAATTTAGTTATCATCAAAACTTTTGAGATAGGTCAGAACTAATCTTGTTCTTTCAATCTCCCCCTTTTTGATGATGACAAAAAATTATTTTAGATAAAGAAAAGAAACAGATTAAGAGATAAGAATCTCCCCTTGAAATGAATATTTCTATGCATAAGACATCTTGAGATTATTTAGTCAGAGTGATACACAGCCTTCTTTTATTTCTTCAGAACTTCTTCAAGAAGATAAATCTTAGCTGGAATATTCTTTCAGAGTTGAATGATACCTGGAAAAAAAAATCTTTTGCACAGAAGGAATTTTTGCAAATTTGTTAGAATGTCTGAGACATAGTCCCATAACTGTTAAACAGTGATTTGTTCAAAAATGCACATTTTCTCCCCCTTTTTGGCATAATCAAAAAGTGTAATAAATGAGAAATTTTGAAAGATTTCATAAAAAGTTAAAAATAAATATCCAGAAGTACAAACAAAACATCCAAATAAGAGACAAAAAGAAACTAGGATTTCTTAGAGACAAGAGCCATCAGAAGATTCTTGATTTCAGAGGCAAATTCACTTTGCATTGCCATCCAGTTCTTGAACTCTAGATTTGTTTGATCTTGCTTATCCATGCGTTTATTCAAGACTTCATTCTCCCTCTTTAGCTCTTTCAGAGTGTCCATAATGAGTGAGGTAGGAGCAGAAGATGATGAAGCTTCAGTAGAAACAGGGTCAGAAGCAGCAACTGATGAGTCAGACTTCACAAAGGTGGAGAGCAGAGTGCCCAAATCCATTGCAAGAGTTGGCACAGGTTCGGGTCCATCCTTAACTGAAGGTTGATTCAATAGTACAATAGCCAGAGGATTTGAATCTTCAGAGGATTCTTCAGATTCATCTTCTGATATGTCCATCTTATCAGCTGGTGTATCAGCAATCAATAACGAAGAATCCTTATTTCAAGTATCAGCAGCTTCTGTTTTGAAAGCATGCAGAAGTTTGGAAAAGTTGTCCAACACCTGAGAATGGCACAAATCCTGTAACTTCCGTGATTCAGCAACCAAGGTTCTTCTGAAGGTTTCCCATAGAAGATCTGTTGCTGATGTGTTCACACTTCTGAGGTAATCTTCTTTCAGCGGTTGCAACCATGCTTGAACATTTGTTATAAAATTCTGAAACAAAGTATTTACATCTGGCTGAACAGGTTTAGGGACAGTCGTTCTGTAAGTTTTGTTTTTCAAGAATTATAGAGATTGAAAGTCCACTACAGTTCTTAAAAAGCTATTGGGTTCAGGATTATTTGTAGGTTCAGGTTCAGGTTGGTTAACATAAATAGGAGGTTCTGATATATCATGAGGTACGGATGGTTCAGCAATTTCAGTTTGTTCAAAAAAAATTTGTTCTGGAATTTGAGGAGTTGAGAGTGGTGTTGTATGTTGTGGTGAAGTGGGTGGAGTGACATCAGGCGAAATTATTATTGTATAAGCGGGAGTGGGAATGGGATTTTGAGGCTGTGGTTGATTCATAGCAAAAATATTCTCAAATGGTAGGTTGAAAGGAGGTTTTATGGTTGCTAGAGGTTCATTTATCCATGGAATTCTCCAAGAGCCAACATCATACCATCCAGTGGGTCTGGGTGATAAAGGTCTGGGAGGGGGTCTTGAGAAACGTTCAGCAGGAATAGGTTGAAAAACAGATGGTTCAGGAGGTTCTGATTGAGAGGGTTCTGATTGGCTGCAAGAATGTTCATCAGAGTTAGAATCACTTAAATCTGTTGAAAACTGATTTTTATTAGGGTTGTCAGCAAGGGGTTCAGATGGTAAGGTCAGATCAATGTCTACATCTAGGTCTCTTAAGGTTTGAGAGGGTTCAGTAGATGCAGATACATTTTCAGAATTATAAACAGGTATAGTTTCAGCATGATTACCTGTCTTCTTTTTCTTCTTCTGAGGAGTGTCAGAAGGTCCTTCTACAGCTTTTCTCTTCACAGATTCTTGGAGAGCAACATCAGGAACAACTTGATTTCTTACTTGAAGCCAAGCTAGATCAATAGGTGATCCTGTTTCTCTGCAGGTCTCAAGATAGTGCAAAACCATACGAGGATGCTCCCCTGAGTTGAACATAGGAAAGTCAGCAATAGGTATTCTTCTCTTCTTCACAATAGTTGACAGACATGGAGAGGGTTCCACCAACAGTTTGTCAATAATTTTCCTTTTCAGCAAGTTCTTTCCAGTCATAGTCTTACCACAGATAGGTTCAAGCTCCCCCAGAAGATTTGCTTCTTTTAGGTGAGCAATCAGACCATTCTCAGTCAGAGTGTCTGATAATAACCTCCCCATAGGAATCCAATTCCTCTTTGATTTGGGATTCTTCATCCTTTCAGCTTCTCTGGTTTCTTTGACATGGTTCCAGAGATGTTCAAAAAGCAAGTAGGGCAAATCAATTTTGACATTGGTTCCAAGGCAAAACAGCAGATATTGTTGATCAGCGTTAATGTAATCAGGAGAGCTGGTGTCTTTCCTGTGGTGAATACATCCATGAATAATCCTTGCTCAAATCTTATACTTGTCTTTCAAGTCCCTGACTTTGGAGGAACCTTGACCGTTGGTAAAAATCTCTGAATATACCCTAGACATCTCCATTCTTCCAGTGGGCATTCCTGTAACTCCAAGTCCTTTAAATCCCAGCAACCTTCTGATTTGATTTTCTGTAATGGATATTTCCTTGCCCATTACAAAGGAGAGAATAACCTTGAGAGTTGCAATAGCGTGAATCCAGAATTCTTTTACCAAAAGAGGAAAGACTGGACCAATAAGATGATCAAAGTAGCTTTCCCAACCTTGAAACTTCACAGGGAACAAGTCAAATCCATTCTCTCTGAGATTCTCAAAGTCTACCATTAGCTCACTCAAAACTTCCAAACTTTCTACTGGAATGAGAGTTGTCCTTTCAGGTATAATGTATTGCTCAGAGTGGGTAGAAGAAGAAAAAGCCATTGAAGTTATTTAGAAAAGAGAAATTTACGAATAGGGTTTTAAGAGAGAAGTACAGTAAAAAAAATTGAGTTGAAAGAGACAGTAAAGAATGAAAAGGGTTTTTCAAAAAGTATTTATAGGCATTAATTTCAGAGAATAGGTTAAGAATTAAAATTAAAAGTATTTAAGACATGATTAAAATAAAGATTAAAACAGATTTAAAAACGAATCTCATCATTACTTCATTTAATGATTTGCTAAAAATGAGGGAAAACGTGAGATTATGGCTAATCATCAACAGTTACCTAGAACGTCATCAGTAGCTTTTGCATGCTTGACCTTTCAGAAACACACCACGTGTTCATCTCCTGAAGGATGCATGTAACAGCTGTTTGTTCTAATGAATTTCTGAACTACACTTGGACATGAAGCGTTAGAATGTTTCATAACTTTTCATATAACTTCTGTTACAACTTCTCTTCTAACTTCTGAAGAGTTGTTGATCAGAGCATTCATTTCAGAAAGTTCTGAAGTCAGTCATAGAAAATAAATATTATTTTATTCAGGACATAATTCCATACAAATATTTTTCATAATGAAATTAAATCTATCTTCTGAAAGGGGTTTGGTAAAAATGTCAGCCCATTTATGGTCCGTTTTTACAAAAATCAAGTTTAAAATTCCCTTCTGAATATAGTCCCTTATGAAATGATATTTAATTTCTATATGTTTGGCTTTAGAATGTAAGATTGGATTTTTAGAAAGACAAATAGCAGAAGTATTGTCACAGAAGATAGGAATCTTACTTTCATAAAGGTTGAAATCTTCTAGTTGACTTTTCATCCAAATCATTTGAGAGCTACATCCAGCAGCAGATATATATTCAGCTTCTGTGGTTGATAGAGCAATTGTTGCTTGCTTCTTGTTGTACCATGAGATAAGATTGTCACCCAAAAACTGGCAGCTTCCAGAGGTGTTTTTTCTTTCAATTCTATCTCCAGCAAAGTTAGCATCACAATAACCTGCTAGTTTGTAATCTTGTGATCTTCTGTAACACATACCAAGATTAGCAGTACCTTTCAGATACCTAAGAATTCTCTTAACAACTGTTAAATGAGATTCTCTAGGATCTGATTGGAATCTAGCACACAAGCACACGCTAAATAATATATCTGGTCTAGATGCAGTCAGATAGAGAAGGGATCCAATCATACCTCTATAGAGCTTCTGATCTACTTTCATACTTACCTCATCTTTACCTAGAATGCAGGTTTGATGCATGGGTGTCTTAGCATCTTTGCTTTCTGACATTTGAAATTTCTTCAGAAGTTCTTTAACATACTTCGTCTGATGTATGAAAGTACCTTCTGGAGTCTGGTTGATTTGAATTCCAAGAAAGAATTTCAATTCACCCATCATGCTCATTTCAAATTCTGCCTGCATGGTCTTAGCAAATTCAGGCGACTGGGGAAAAGGTTTCATTATAATCAATTCCTTCTTGTTGACTATAACCCTGTGCAACTAGTCGTGCTTTGTTTCTGATTACTTCTCCTTGTTTGTTCAATTTGTTTATGAAGACCCATTTTGTTCCTATGACATTGAATCCTTTGGGTCTTGGAACTAGATTCCATACATCATTCTTGGAGAATTGATCTAGTTCTTTTTACATTGCTAAGATCCAATCATTATCTTCCAGAGCTTCATCAATGGTAGTTGGCTCAATCAGAGAGACTAAACCAAACAAAGATTCTTCATTGATTCTGAGAGATGATCTTGTTCTGATGGGATCTTCTTTTCTTCCAATGATTACGTCTTCTTTATGAGTTGAAGATAATCTAGGAAACCTTTTCTGTGTGGGTTGGTCAGAGATTCTGAGATTGTTCAGAGCATTGTCAAGAGGTTGATCTGCTACGTCTTCTTTTGCTTCTGAACTTTCAGAGTTTGAGTGATGATCTTCTGTACCTACAGAAAAACCACTTTGCTTTGGCTGTTGTTGGCAAGCTTATCATCAAACCTGACTTTGATTGATTCTTCAACAATCAGAGTTTCTGTGTTGTATACTCTATAGCCTTTTGAGCGTTCAGAGTATCCAAGTAGGAAACACTTTTGTGCTTTGGAATCAAACTTATTCAGAGTTTCTTTGGTGTTTAGAATAAAACAAGTACATCCAAAAGGATGGAAATAAGAAATGTTGGGCTTTTTGTTTTTCCACAATTCATATGGAGTCTTTTCAAGAATAGGTCTTATAGAGATTCTATTCTGAATGTAACACGCTGTATTCACAGCTTCTGCCCAAAAGTGCTTAGCCATATTTGTTTCATTGATCATGGTTCTGGCCATCTCTTGTAATGTTCTATTCTTTCTTTCTACAACTCCATTTTGCTGGGGAGTTCTAGGACAAGAAAAATTATGAACAATACCATTTTCTTTAAAATATTTTTCAAAATAATGATTTTCAAATTCACCGCCATGATCACTTCTAACTTTTGTGATTTTAAAATCTTTTTCATTTTGCACTTGAGTACAGAAGTCAATGAATACAGAATGTGACTCATCCTTGTGTTTTAAAAACTTTACCCATGTCCATCTGTTGAAGTCATCAACGATGACCAATCCATACTTCTTGCCTCTGATGGATGCAGTTTTAACTGGCCCAAAAAGATCAATATGAAGTAACTCTAATGGCTTAGAGGAAGAGACAACATTTTTAGATTTAAAGGAAGGTTTTGAAAATTTTCCTTTTTGACATGCTTCGCACAGAGCATCTGAGTTGTACTTCAGATTGGGAAGTCCTCTGACTAAATTTAATTTATTTAGTTGAGAGATTTTTCTAAGACTGACATGTCCCAATCTTTTGTGCCATACCCATTGCTCATTGCTAACAGATAAAAGACATTTAACGTTTTGAGATTTAAGATCTGATAAATTAATTTTGTAAATGTTGTTCTTTCTCTTGCCAGAAAAGAGGATTGATCCATCCTTTTTACTTACAGCTTTACAGGAGTTTTGATTGAAGATAATGTCATAGCCATTGTCACTTAATTGACTTATGGACAATAGATTATGAGCTAATCCTTCTACTAATAAAACATTAGAGATAGAAGGAAGGTTACCGTTTCCTATGGTTCCAGAACCAATAATCTTCCCTTTCTGATTACCTCCAAACTTCACATCTCCTCCAGCTTTAAGTTCCAGGCTTTGGAACATAGACCTTTTTCCCGTCATGTGTCGTGAGCACCCAGAGTCCAGGTACCATGACTGGTGTTTCAATTGAGCTGTTAAGGACATCTGCAACAAATATTATTTTATCCTTAGGTACCCATATCTTTTTGGGTCCTTTTGGGTTAGCATAAGAGTTTCCAGAATGTGATGTATATTTTATATCATGTGAGTGTCCAAACTTGAATTGCTTATTCAGAGGTTTATAAGTGAAGGTCATTTTAGCAACAGGTTTTGGAATGTATGTCTCCTTCCCTTTGGGAGGTTCATATCCAATTCCTCTTCTGTTTTTCCCACTAACTCCATAGATCATTGAAGCCATTTTGCTTCTGTCTATGCCTTTAACAAGAAAAGATTGAAAGCTATAGTCATATTCTTTCAGAATATCTTTTGAATTAGACACAGACTCTGAACTAAAATTATTTTGAACAATTTGAATTTCCTTTTCAAGTTTAAGATTGTTTTCTAAAAGTTCAGATTTTTCTGTTTCAAGTTTCTTAAAATCAGATGCAAGACTCTTCTTGAGTTTCTTGTATTTGATTTTGAGCTTACTATAGTTTTCCAGAAGTTTTGATAAACTATCAGCAAGTTCTTCTCTAGAAAATTCAGAAAATACCTCTCTTTGTTCTGACTCACAGTCAGAGTCATCTTCTGTGATAGCCATTAAAGCAAGGTTGGCATTTTCATTTTCAGAACCAGATTCATCTTCAGAAGAATCTGAGTCATCCCAGGTTGCCATCATTCCTTTCTTCTTTCCAAATCTCTTCTTTGGTATTTCTTTTTGAAGCTTTGGACAATCACTTTTGAAGTGACCAGGTTCTTTGCATTCATAACAGGTGATCTCTCTTCTGTTTGACTTTTTGTATCCAGAAGATTCTGGTTTATCTTCTGTCTTCTTGAAGTTCCTGAACTTCTTTTGTCTGTGCTTCCACAGATGATTGATCTTTTTGGAAAGTAAAGATTGTTCGTCTTCTTCTGAAGCTGATTCTTCAGAGTTTTCTTCTTCAGCCTAAAAAGTGTTAGTATCAAATTTCTTAATTGATTTAAGGGCTAGAGACTTACCTTTCTTCTGAGGCTCATGCTCATCCAGTTCAATCTCATGACTTCTGAGAGCGCTGATGAGTTCCTCCAGAGACACATTGTTCAGATCTTTTGACACCTTGAAGGCAGTGACCATTGGTGCCCATCTTCTGGGTAAGCTTCTGATGATCTTTTTCACATGATCTGCTTTGGTATACCCTTTGTTCAAAACTCTCAGACCAGCGATCAGAGTTTGAAACCTAGAGAACATTGCTTCTATAGACTCACTCTCTTCAACTTTGAAGGCTTCATACTTCTGAACTAAAGCCAAAGCTTTAGACTCCTTAACTTGAGTGTTTCCTTCATGAGTCATTTTGAGAGACTCAAACATATCATGTGTTGTATCTCTATTAGTGATTTTTTCATATTCTACTTTAGAGATAACATTTAAAAAAATATTTCTAGCTCTGTGATGATTTTTGAAATCAGCTTTTTGTTGTCTATCCATATTTTTTCTATCCACTTTGTTTCCTTCAGAATCTGTAGGATGTTTGTAACCATCCAAGACTATATCCCAAAGATCACTATCATGACCTAGAAAGAAACTTTCTAGTCTATCTTTCCAGTACTCAAAATCTTCTCCATCAAACACTGGAGGTTTGTTGTAACTATTATTGTTTTGTTCAGCGGCCATTGTGTTTTCTTCTGGATCTTTTCTTGACACGGTTAAGTGTTGTGCTCAGAGTCAAGCTCTGATACCAATTGAAGGGGTAAGCAAACACTTAGAAGGGGGGTTGAATAAGTGACTCTTTTCATTTTCAATACAAAGCTCAAAACAATAATGGAATAACACAATTATTTTTATCCTGGTTCGTTTGAACTCAAACTACTCCTGTCCACCCGCCAAGGTGATTTCGCCTTTCTCAACAAGGATTTAATCCACTATAATCAACTGATTACAATCACACAACAACTGTTGTGACTAACAATGCACAAGTAATCTTACAAGTGACTAACACCACTAAGACTTAAATCTAGTCCTAGTCTGCTTGAGAAATCTGACCAAACTTGGTCTCTCAAGGAACAAATACAGTAGTATAATCTTTACAGATAATTGAAATAGAATTTGCTTCTAATCAAGCTATATCACAACTGTGATTTTTCACTTAGAAAATAATACACAAAATTGTATGAACTGTGAGTTTTTAAGCTTTTGGATCTTTCACATAGTTTCTAGTTTGAACGTTGTTGTTGGCTTGCAATAAATATCCTTCTACTTATAGTAGGAATAATAAGACCGTTGCTGCCTTTAGAGGAAATGTAGAGCATTAAATGTTTTGCGTGTATCCTTGCAAAATTCCATTCTCCAAGAAACTAGTTGTAGGCACTTGAGTGCTTTCATCCGTCTTTGCATTAATTAGCAAACGTCAGAATGTAAGAACGTGTTTCCTTTCCTTTGACAAGACAAGTTGATTTAGACGTTGTTTCAGTATTTGCTTTAAGTCAGAACATGCTTCATTCAACTTCTGGTCAGAGCGTTGCTTGCTAAGAACTTTGAACAGCGCTTGCTTTCAAGTTATCTTCAGAATCAAGAAGCCTGTTAGAAGTTAGAAGATCCATTTAAAAAGTAAAGGTTCTAACCAGAGTCAGCAGATGCGTTTGAATAAAAGGTTCTTTTATCAAAGAACATCTTCATAATCTTTGCTTAGTACTTTAGAATGTTTTTCTGTCAGAATATTAACTAAGACATTCAAAACACATTCATTAGAGTATAAATTATCTTAAATATAATTTAGTTATCATCAAAACTTTTGAGATAGGTCAGAACTAATCTTGTTCTTTCAAGTTCTGTGAAGGACATTGATCGTCTTCAGGTCGTCGAGACAGGGACGACGAAAAAGCGGTAATTCCGTCTCTTTGATTATTTGAAGTGACGGGCATGTTGACATTATGGTCGACATTATTATTGCCAGCATTGTTGCCCGCGTTGCCAGCGTCGTTGTTGTCGGTGTTGTCGTTGCCAACGCTATTGTTGAGGCCGGCGGGATGGGCATTTAGGTTGTTTTCTGCAACTGGGTCGGCCATGACGGTCATGGATTTGGAGTTGCTTTTGTCTTATGCAACTGAAATACGGGGAAGCTTGTTTCCTACAGACGGCGCCACTGATCGTACCTGACCAGAATAGAGCGTCACAACTTACGTCGAGCAGACGTTAAGAGTGAGGTGGGGGGTATCTGCAAGACACTCCGATGCCAAAGTGAGATTTGGAATGATGCAAGCAAGTAAGAGTGAGTAAGAAATGATCAATATCTGACTCTCTCGAGTGAGAGGGTATTTATAGCCCCCAGCGCTGGGCCAAGGTCCCCTCATTGGACTGGGCAAGCAGACCCAAAATGGAGATTGTCAGATTTTACGTGAGTAGTGGGGACCAGCACGTGGTCCCCTACCTGGATGGATTCTTCCACATGACCAGGAGATTATGGATGCGGGTTTTTCGGGATCAAATAGACTCGCGGTGTTCGGAGGCGTTGATAGTCAGCCCTACGAGGAGGATGTTCGCGTGGTACTTCTGTCCGTCGAGAAGGATCCCTTCCAGCATGTGGCCGCGCGGGAGGAATAGTGTTGCTCGAGGAGAAGCCAAGAGGATGCCCTCGAGGTCCTCTTGCCCGGTGATGCACCTTCCCGCGTCTTCTTGGGTTTATCCCCATGTGGCGAAGCAGCGTCCTCTGCAGAGTGAAGATTATTTCCCGACTCCGTCGAGGACTGACCTGGTCAGCTGGTCTTAGACGACGTGACTGGTTTGGACCTTATATGGACTTGGGCCAAGAGCAGGCCTAGTCCAGAACAATTAATTTTTCATTTATATTCCTTCCGTTTCAAAATTAGTGTCGTTTTAACAAATAAAATTTATTTCAAAATGAATGTCATTATCAGTTTTTAATGTATTAATAATTGCTATTTTTACAATTATATTTTTTAATTATTGCACTTTACACTATTTCTAATATATTTATAGAGTTAATTTAATAAAAATACAATATCTTTTAATAATATTATTATATTTTTTAATCTGTATATAAAAATTTTAAACGACACTATAAAATATTAATTTTTTTAATATATCATTCCATTCTAAATATAAGATTATTTGAATATATTACAAAAATTAAAAATACCAATTACAGTGAGAAAGTTGTTGACAATTACTCCATTCCCCCATAAAAAATATTTCATTTACACTTTTTCTTTGACAATCACACTTTCTATAACACATAAACAAACTCTGCAAAGTGCAAACACCATGCATGCATACTACCTGCCTGTGTTGCGCCGCCTGAATCAGGTAGGCATGTGGTTGAAGAGTTGGGGTCACACCTCGTCTTGCCTGCCCTTTAAACACCAGCTGCCATTTTGTCGTTACTTTATCTCAATATTACATCACATAACACCCTGTACTCCCTTCTTCCTATCAAAATGACTCTCATTTAAAATTTTTATATATAAATTATATGTTATCATAAAATATTATATTTTTATAAATTTTAATCTATTAATATATTAAAAATAGTAGAGAATAAAAAGTAAATGATAGAATTAAAAAAATAATAGTCATTAGTATATTAAAAAGTAAAAATAATATTCATTTTAAAACAAAATTTATTTATTAAACCGATAATAATTTTGAAGCAGAAAAAATACAAAACCGTGTCCCTTTTGATTGAGATTTTAACCAAAAATAGATAAGAATTTAAAAACAAAATGAAACTTGAGAATAAGACTTGACATTCCATTCTTATTATTTTATGTGTCATGTTTGTTGACTTACACTTTCATAAGCCATAAGCCATAGCCATAGCCATAGCCGCAGGTATCTGTCTTAAGAATATACACAGATACATTATAATCAAATTACCAAAAAAAAGTAAAAATTATTTATAATATTATAATAGTATCTAGAGCATCTATTCTCCAAACTTAATACTATTATTCACACTTTTCTTTATTCTTATCTTTTTTATTGGAAAGAGTGCCCAGTGATGTATTATTGTTGAAAATATTAAACTTGATTTGGTTTTAAATTTATTAATTGGTTTTTGGGCTTAATTATTTTGGGTTTAAGTAATTTTTTAGAGAATTATTGTAATATTTAGAATCTCTAGATATTTCTTATAATTGTAATATTTTCTAGAATAGCCTGTGGATCTCTAGAGTTGAGAACTCTCTAGAATTAGTGTGTTTAGAGTTCTCCTTAGAGTACTATAAATAGAAATATAATCCCACACATTTGAATCAAGCAAAAATACAAAGTCCTTCTCCTCCATAAAGAATTATCCTACTTATCAAATTTATATTCAAATCTTCAATATTCTCACACACTTCTCCTTAACATAAAAGGTCTTATTTCCAATAAAGTGGTATCAGAGCTTCAAGATCCACAAAATGACGAATGGTGGTTTCCATTTCCAATTGCCGATGCTCACAAAGAACAACTATGATAATTGGAGTATCAAGATGAAGGCGCTACTAGGAGCTCAAGATGTGTGGGATATTGTTGAGAAAGGCTTCAAGGATCAAGATGAATCCTCTCTAAGTCAAGGTGTAAGAGAGACATTGAAGGAGTCAAAAAAGAGAGACAAGAAAGCTCTCTTTCTCATTTATCAATCGGTGGATGAAGATACATTTGAGAAGATATCCAACGCAACAACGGCCAAAGAAGCATGGGGCAAGCTTCAAACTTGCAATAAAGGAGTTGAGCAGGTAAAAAAGATTCGTCTTTAAACTCTTAGAGGTGACTTTGAGTGTTTATTTATGGAGGAGTCCGAGTCAATTTCAGATTATTTTTCTCGAGTATTGGATGTAATCAATCAACTTAAGAGAAATGGTGAAGATGTTAATGATGTGAAAGTCATGGAGAAAATACTTCGCACTTTAAATCCAAGTTTTGACTTCATTGTTACCAACATTGAAGAAAATAAGGATCTAAAGACCATGAATATTGAGCAACTCATGGGTTCCTTACAAGCATACGAAGAAAAACAAAATAGAAAAATTAAACAAAAGGAGGCTATGGAGCAATTACTACAACTCAACATAAAGGAAGCAAACTATGCGAATTACAAGAGTCAAAGAGGACGAGATCGTGGCCAATATTGTGGACGTGGACGAGGACATGGAGGAGAAGGAAGAGGTGGTTGCAACAACTACTCCAACAACTTCAACAATGGAGAAAGAAGTTGGAATCCACAAGCAACAAGAGGTCATGGAAAAGGAACCTCATGGTCGAGGAGCAATAAATCACAAGTCAAATGTTTCAACTGCAACAAGATTGGTCATTACGCAACCGAGTGTAGATTCTCGAAGAAGGTGGAAGAGAAAGCTAATTTTGTAGAAGAAAAAGGTGGAGAAGAAGTAACTTTACTACTTGCGTGTCAAAACGAAGTTGAAGAGAAAAGAAATAAGTGGTACTTAGACACTGGCGCAAGCAACCACATGTGTGGTGATCGAAGCATGTTCGTAGAGATCAATGAAGCGGCAACTGGTGATGTATCATTTGGAGATGACTCAAAGATATTGGTCAAAGGCAAAGGTAAAATTCTCATACGCTTGAAGAATGGGAGTCATCAATTCATATCCAATGTCTATTACATGCCTAACATGAAGAATAATATTTTGAGTTTGGGACAATTATTAGAGAAAGGCTATGACATACACTTAAAAGAACATAGTCTTTTCTTAAGAGATTGTAGTCATAACTTGATTGCTAAGGTGCCTATGTCAAAAAATAGAATGTTCCTCTTGAACATTCAAAATGACGTAGCAAAGTATCTCAAGGCTTGCTATAATGATTCTTCATAGCTATGGAATCTACGATTCGGGCACCTCAACTTCAATGGTTTAGAACGTTTGTCGAAGAAAGAGATGGTGAGAGGATTGCCTAGGATCAACCATCCAGACCAACTCTGTGAAGGATGTCTAATTGGGAAGCAATTCCAAAAAACTTTTCCAAAGGAATCAACGTCAAGAGCGACAAAGCCACTAGAGCTCATACACACGGATGTCCGTGGACCAATCAAACCCAACTCGTTTGGTAAGAATAAATACCTTCTCCTCTTTATTGATGATTATTCCAGAAAAATATGGGTTTATTTCTTGAAGGAGAAGTCATAAGTATTTGACAACTTTAAGAAGTTCAAAGCCCTTGTGGATAAAGAAAGTGGTCTTTCCATCAAGGCCATGAGATCTGACCGATGAGGAGAGTTCACTTCAAATAAGTTCAACAAATATTGTGAAGACCATGGAATCTTCCGCCCACTGACTATGCCAAGATCGCTTCAACAAAATGGAATAGCAGAGAGAAAGAATCGGACTATACTTAACATGGTACGAAGCATGCTCAAGAGCAAGAAGATGTCGAAGGAGTTTTGCGCCGAAGCAGTGGCATGTGCAGTTTACTTGACAAATCGTTCCCCAACAAGAAGCGTGCATGAAAAGACACCCCAAGAAGCATGAGTGGAAGGAACCTGGGATCTCTGACCTCAAAGTATTTGGAAGCATTGCCTATACCCATATTCCAGATGAAAGAAGAACAAAGCTCGATGATAAAAGTGAGAAGTATGTGTTTGTGGGTTATGACTCAAGCTCTAAAGGGTACAAGCTTTATAACCCAAATAGTGGAAAGATCATCATAAGTCGTGATGTGGAGTTTGACAAAAAAGATTATTGGGATTGGAGTGCTCAAGAAGACAAGTATGATTTTCTTCCTTACTTTGAAGAAGAAAAAGAAGAAGAAGAAATGGAACAACCAATGATAGAGGAATATATTACACCATCTTCCTCACCGACACTAAGGTTGGATGTAATAAGTTCAAGTGAGAAAACACCATGACTAAGGAGCATTGAAGAGATTTATAAGGTAACCGAAAACCAAAACAACATTAACCTCTTTTGTCTTTTTGGTGATTGTGAGCCTCTAAGCTATCAAGAAGCAGTAGAAAACATAAAGTGGAGAGACGCCATGGACGAAGAAATCAAGTCTATCACGAAGAATGATACATGGGAGCTTACTACACTTCCACAAGGACATAAAGCAATTGGAGTAAGATGGGTGTACAAGGCAAAGAAGAATGCAAAAGGAGACATGGAGAGATACAAAGCAAGATTGGTGGCGAAAGGCTATAGTCAAAGACAAGGAATTGACTATGATGAGGTATTTGCTCATGTTGCTCGTCTTGAAACTATTAGACTGATCATTTCCTTGGCAGCCCAAAATGAATGGAAGATCTATCAAATGGGTGTGAAATCATCCTTCTTGAATGGTTTTCTCGAAGAAGAAATTTATATCGAGCAACCACTAGGCTATGAAGTAAAAGGGCAAGAAGAAAAAATCTTGAAGTTGAAGAAGGCATTGTACGGTCTCAAGCAAGCACCGAGAGCTTGGAATGTTCGAATTGACAAGTGCTTTCAAGACAAGAACTTCATCAAGTGCCCATATGAGCATGCACTCTATATCAAAGCGCAAAGTGGAGATATTTTAATTGTGTGCTTGTATGTAGATGACTTGATTTTCATAGGGAACAATCCAAGCATGTTCGAAGAGTTCAAGAAAGACATGTCAAATGAATTTGATATGACAGACATGGGGTTCATGGCATATTATCTTGGCATCAAAGTAAAGCAAGAAGACAAAGGAATTTTTATCACCCAAGAAGGCTATGCCAAAGAAGTCACTAAGAAGTTCAAGATGAATGATTCCAATCCAGTTGGCACCCCGATGGAATATGGTAGCAAGTTAAGCAAGCATGAAAACGGGGAGAATGTGGATCCAACTCTTTACAAAAGTTTGGTTGGAAGTCTACGTTACTTAACAAGTACAAGGCTAGATATTCTCTATGATGTAGGAGTTGTAAGCCGATACATGGAAGCTCCAACAACAACTCACTTCAAGGTGACAAAGAAAATCCTTAGATACATTAAAGGTACAACTAACTTTGACTTGCACTATTACTCTTCTAATAAGTATGAGATTGTTGGCTATAGTGATAGCGATTGGAGTGGAGACTTGGATGATAGGAAGAATACTACTGGTTATGTGTTTTTTATGGGAGATACTGCTTTCACTTGGATGTCAAAGAAGCAACCAATAGTCACACTATCAACTTGTGAAGTCGAGTATGTCGCCGCCACATCATGCGTTTGTCATGCAATTTGGCTAAGAAACTTGTTGAAAGAGTTAAAAATGCCACAAGAAGATCCAATGGAAATATGTGTTGATAATAAATCAGCAATTGCTTTGGCAAAGAATTCAGTCTTTCATGAAAGAAGTAAGCACATCGACACCCGTTACCACTTCATAAGAGAATGCATTGAGAAAAAAGAGGTGAAGTTGAAGTATGTAATGTCTCAAGATCAAGCTGCCGACATTTTCACCAAGCCACTAAAGTTGGAAACTTTCGTGAAGTTAAGGAGTATGCTTGGAATCACAAATCAAGTTTAAGGGGGGATGTTGAAAATATTAAACTTGATTTAAGTCTAAATTTGTTAATTGGTTTTTGGGCTTAAGTAATTTTATAGAGAATTCTTGTAATATTTGAAATCTCTAGATATTTCTTAAAATTGTAATATTTTCTAGAATAGTCTTTGGATCTCTAGAGTTGAGAACTCTCTAGAATTAGCGTGTCTAGAGTTCTCCTTAGAGTACTATAAATAGAGATGTAATCCCACACATTTGAATCAAGCAAAAATACAAAACTCTTATCCTCCATAAAGAATTATCCTACTTATCAAATTTATATTCAAACCTTCAATGTTCCCACATACTTCTCCTTAACATAAAAAGTCTTATTTCCGACAGTTATTACTATTGTCTTTAGAATTAATCACTTCAAATATAATAGTAGTAACTATTATTGTAGCACTACTAGTACTTTTATGAATGATATTGATGATGATGATGATAGTGATTAAAGGAAGTTGAAGGAAGGAAGCATGCATGTTTGATTCTGAAGATGTTGAATGTAGTACACATTTTGGAGATTATGAGCAGAGCAAAATTAAAACAAGTATCGCAATCGCATGTCAGAAAAGAAGAAGAAAAAAAAAAGAGGTTTTTTGGTTTGGTAGGCAACAAGGACGCACCTCTCCTGCAGCCTAGCTTCTTCTAATTAAACAGAGAAAGAGTATAGAGACAATAGACAAACAACACCTATAGAAACGGAACACGCTTCTCCGACAATAACAGACAAACCAACTACCCTAAGGTTCACAGCATTCTTCCTCACAGTTACATTTTCTCACACCCTCTTCATCCCCTTATAAAACCACACTTAGCTTTTCTTCATTTTCATCATCACAAACATACAAAACTGACCAAAAATCTGAATTTGATTAAATAGTTCAATTCCACTATTACAGCACACACCATGTTCAATCAAGAGAAACTCATGCATTACCAAGTGGAACAACCATCATGGAGCTACTACATGAGGAGAGTAAGAAGAACAATGGAAGAAGATCAAATGGAGGGTATCATGAGATTAGCAACACAAAGTGCTGTTGTGATATTCAGCATTAGTAGTACTAGTTGTATGTGTCATGCAATGAAGAGTTTGTTTAGTGGAATGGGAGTGAATGCAATGGTTCATGAACTTGATCAAGATTCTAAACCATTCACGAGGTTACTTGGAAATTCAGCATCACTTCCTGTTGTTTTTATTGGTGGCAAATTAGTTGGTTCTATGGATAGGGTTTTGGCTTTTCATATCAATGGTTCTCTTGTTCCTCTTCTCAAACATGCTGGCGCTTTGTGGCTTTAAATTAGATTCTGATTTTATTTTCTTAGTTGTATTAGAGTTGAAATTATTTAGTCAAATTTATATGCTAAATTAGAGAATAATTAGCATGTTAAGCACTGACTTATAATTTGTAGGGCAACTTCTTTTCTTTTTTCACTTATGTGTGTATGTACATAGCATAAGCTGAAGAATACAAATGGGGTCTTTATCTTGCCTCTTAATGCAGATCACAAATGAAGTTGCTCATTTTCCATTTTGAATAATTGATTCGTATTTCTTAATTATTAGTTGAATAACTTATCTCTAAATCAGATAAATTATTTTTTAATGACATCGATCACAATAAATAAATATTTGGGTGAGAGAAAAAAATTCATTACAAAAATAACTTTTAACAAAACTCATCGATTGCGTCTATTTTATCTATGTTTGACATGTTGTGCACAAAGAAGATATGAAAGGCAAAATGAATATATTTAATGACGACTACAAAAATAAAGAATAATGATTTACAATGAATTACAATAACCTATCTCACTAGAGTATTTATACACAAAATAAAATCCTAAATATCCTATAAGAAAGATATAAAAAGATATAATAATATCTTCTAAAAAGATATTCCTAAAATATAGATTAAATCTAACATCATCCCTTAATTTATATTTTATTCAAAACTGACAACACCAATTATATGCCTCAAACGAAGAAATTGATCAGTCTTGATAGCCTTTGTTAGAACATCTGTCAGCTGCTTCTGGGTGCTACAGTGCACAACTTCTAATATTCCGCTCTGAACTTGATTCCTCAGAAAATGATATTTGGTCTCAATATGCTTGCTACTCCCATGCAACACTAGGTTCTTGGCAAGATTGATTGTAGACTTGTTATCAATCATCATCTTGACATGCAGTCAGAGCACCTGCAATATATTCAACTTCACAGATTGGCAGTGCAACAACAGGTTGCTTGTTGGAACACAAAGAAATAGGACCTCCCAGAAATTTGAATAAGTATCCAGAATTACTTCTTCTGTCCACTCTATCTCCGCACCAATCGGAGTCTGAATAACTCAGAAGTTCTTATTCGATATTTCTTCCAGACGAAAATAACACTCCATACTTCAGAGTTCTCTTTACATACCTCAGAATCCTGACAGCAGCTTGGTAATGAGACCACTTTAGTTTACTCATAAGTCTGCTAACTATTCCAACTGCATAGCAAATATCAGGTATGGTATTACACAAATACCTTAGAGAACCAATCAACTGTTTGAAACTTGTAGCATCCATATCCTCTCCATCAGAATCAGAGTCCAACTTCTAATTCGGATCAGCAGGTGTGATAGCAACTTTGCAATTCTCTAGCTCAAATATCTTCAGAAGCTCAAGTTCATACTTCATCTGATGCAAAATGATTCCTTTCTCAGAGTACATAAATTCCATCCCTACAAAGAAACTCATTTTCCCAAGATCTGTCATCTCAAACGCATTCATCAGAACTTTCTTGAACTCAGCTATCTCTTGTTCAGAACTTTCTATGAGTAATATGTCATCAACATACAAACAAACCAGAATCATATTACCTTCTGAAGTATGCTAAATATAAACACCATACTCCATCTCACACTTCTGAAACCCTTGTTCCCTGAAAAACGAATCAATCTTCAAATTCCAAGCTCTGGGCACTTGCTTCAATCCATACAAAGGTTTGTGTAATTTGAACACCATCCCTTCCTGATTCTTTTTCTCAAATTCAGAAGGTTGTGGTACGTATACCTCTTCTTGTGATGGACCATTCAGAAATGCATATTTTACATCTAAATGCATCAGAGGCCAATTCCTGTTAGCAGTTATTGCAATCACTAGTCTGATTGTTTCATGTCTCGCTACAAGTGCAAACACTTCAAAGTAATTCAACCCAAGCTTCTGTAAAAAGCCTCTTGCTACTAATCTTGTTTTGTGTTTGCCAATTGATCCATCTGAATTTAGATTCTGCTTGAAAACCCATCTGACGCTGATGGCTTTCTTACCTTTTGGAAGTTCTATCAGCTTCCAAGTCTTATTTCTCTCTATAGCATCAAGTTCTTCTTTCATGGCCTGTAACTAAACTTACTGCTTAAGAGCCTCTTCCGTACTCACGGGTTCAGAGTCTACTAACATTGCACACTGAATATCTTCTCCTTCAGAGTCTACTTCAGTGTCTTGCAATATGTCAAACTCTGTAAATCTTCTTGGGATGCTTCTGACTCTTTGTTGCCTCTGAACTGGACCTCCAGAACTTTGGACACCAGAACTTTCCCCTTCAGAATCACTTGCTTCAGAAATTGGACTTTCTCCAGAACCTTGAATGTCTTCAGAGTCTGGATCACCATCGGAGTCAAAGTCAGAATCATCTTCTCCTTTTGTATCTTCTTCAGAGTCAGAGTCTTTACCAGCTTCAGAAACATGTGTTTCTGACTTTTCTTCAGGAGTTTTCTCATCAGATTCAGGACGAGACCTTTCCCAATTCTAAACTTCTGATTCCTTTACAATGACGTCTTTGCTGAACTCAACTTTGTTAGTTTCTGCACAATAGAGTTTGTAAGAATCTGTACTGTGGTACCCCACCAACAACATCACTTTACTTATATCATCTAACTTTTATCTTCTGACTTTTGGGACATGTTTGTAACATACAGAACCAAACATATTCAGATGACTAACACTTTGCTTATCTCCAGTCCACTTCCGAATAGGAACTATTTCCTTCAATTTCTTTATTGGACATCTGTTGAGCACATAACATGCAGTTGCAATAGCTTCTCCCCACAAAGTATTAGGAAGCTTCTTCTCTTTCAGCATGCTTCTCACCATATCAAGCAAAGTACGATTTCTTCTTTCAGCAAGACCATTGTGTTGAGGAGTATATGGAGCAGTAACCTCATGCTCAATTCCATTCTCCTCACAAAATCTTCTGAATTCTATGGAGCTATACTCACCACAACCATCAGTTTTAAGAATCTTTAGAGTCTGGCCACTCTGATTCTCAATATTCAGTCTAAACTTCTTGAATTCAGCAAACACCACGTGTTTAAACTTTATGAGAGATATCCATGTCATTCTGGTGAACTCATCAACAAATGACACAAAATATTTATTCCCTCCAGTTGATGCTACTGGAAAAGGACCGCACACATCAGAATGCATTACTCCCAAGGCATGTTTTGCTCTTGGAGCTACTTCTGATGCAAATGGTAATCTTGGTTGCTTCTCTTCCATACACACCTTGCATGAATTTTCAGGCTTCTTGATTATAGGAATTCCACGTACCAGATTCTTTGATTTCAGATGCCCTAAACTTCTGCAATTCAGATGACCAAATCTTCTGTGTCACAACTCATTCTCTTTGACAACACTTGTTGCACTAAGACATTTAGAGTCTGCAGTTCTAACATTCACCTTGAATGTTCTATTTCTTCCCTGTTCTGACTCCATAATCAGCTTCTGATTACAGTCATACAACTTCAGAAGATTGTCCTTCATGGTAACTGAAAAATCTTTCTCAACCAGTTGTTCCACACTCATCAAATTGCTTTTCGTGCCAGGTACATACTATACATTCTGGATCACTGATGCTTTACCATTGTTTAGAATGATTCTGACATTTTCCATACCTTCTGCATTGAGGTATTTATCATCAGCACATCTGATCTTTGTACTCTTCCCAGAGTCAAAATCAACCAACCATTTCTTATTTCCAGT
Organism: Vicia faba; assembly: GCA_948472305.1. Taxonomy (NCBI): domain Eukaryota; kingdom Viridiplantae; phylum Streptophyta; class Magnoliopsida; order Fabales; family Fabaceae; genus Vicia; species Vicia faba. The sequence goes on from OX451735.1 coordinate 170,326,402, forward strand.
AAGATGATTTGAACACCCCGTGTCCATATACCACCATTCTGATGCATTCAGATCATCAGGTTCAGAAGCCAACAATAGCACAAATTCATCATTTGACTCTCCTCTTGCTATATTTGCTTCTTCTGACTTCTTTTCTTTGTTTGACCAGCAATCTTTAGCATAGGGACCAAAGTTCTTGCAACAGTAATACTGAACATTCTTCTTGTCAGACTTCTCCTTTCCCTTCTGGACATTCTTCTGCCTATCAGAGTTTGAAGCTTCTGACCTTTGACCACCCTTAGTTTTCTTCTTGGCTTATGACCAAGTCTGCTCCTGATACTTCTTACCAGAAGTTACTTTCAGATCCTATTGCTCTACTTCCCTCTCAGAAGTTCTCGCAGTCATACGCAACCCATTCGTCTCTAGACTAATTTGCAGCTCTTCAACTCTCATGGTACTCAGATCTTTGGAATGTTTAATTGCTACCACAATGTAATCAAACTGAGAAGTTAAAGATCTCAAGATCTTCTCAATGATTATTTATTCAGAAAGAGTTTCTCCATAAGCTTCCATCTCATTTGTGATCAGAATCACTCTAGAGATGTACTCAAAAACCTTCTCGTTGTCCTTCATGTTGAGATTCTCATATTGCTTTCTAAGAGACTGAAGCTTCACCTTCTTCACTGATGCGTCACCACCGTAACATCTGACCAGTGTGTCCCACACAACCTTTGCTATTTCAGGATCAACAATCTTCTCAAACACATTTGCATATTATCACACAATACCTCACTGTTCTCTCGTGTTTCCCTTTTTCCCGTGGATTTCGAACAGGAGCTCTAGATGCCAATTGTTGGTGCACATAGAATAGATGAAAGGCAAAAGAAATATATTTAATAACGACTACAAAAATAAGGAATGATAATTTACAATAAATTACATTAACCTACCTCACTAGACTACTTATACACAAAATAAAATTTTAAATATCCTCTAACAAATATATTAAAAAAAATATAATAATATCTTCTTAAAAAATATTCCTAAAATATAAATTAAATCTAATGTGACATCAACATATCTCAACTTTTTAATTTCCCTCATCAACTTATCACAAGTAAATGATCTCTCACACTTTGAGTGAGAGATGTGAGAAGTGAACTTTGTTTCTCATTCCTCTCAACCAATTGTGTCATCATATACATCATCTTTTCATTCTCATCCATTATCCATCCATCATTGAAAATAATGAGTTATAAAGAAATAAATAGTGAATAAAATTTAAAAGGTTTACAACAATTTTTAGGAGAGATAAAATCGGAACCATTAAATATTTTTTATTTAAGAAAAAAATATCACACTCTATAACATAATTTTTTTAAAGGAAATTTGACGTAATTTCCTAATAACTGGTATAGGAACGAGTTGGGTATTATTGCTAATTTCTTTAGCAAATATATTATTTACATGATTAATAATTTTGGTGAATAGCGTAATAGTTGGTCAATGAAAGTAAGATAATTGGAACATTCTTGATACAGACAACTACTTGTTGTTATTTGAATGTCACTATTTCAAAAATGTTGATTTTAACATTACAAAGAAAAATATCACTGCTATTCTTATCAAGGCTCTTTAAAACATGTAATGAAACCCCTCAACCTCAAATAATGTTCATTTGATAGGGCAGGTGTTTAGGCTTCGGATGACATAAGGTGCGTCAGTTGAAAAATATATTAGAGTTATGTGTTTGTAGGAACCGTCATTTGTAGATGATCTTAGTATAAGATGATCCTTAGTGTTTTTAATATTGATAACACTTTATGTCAAGTAATATTTAGTGGAGTTATTGAAGATCTCTGATCAAGAAATCTCTAGTGATTTCATCTATCAAAGAAGTCATATCAAATCTCATCAGATAGAAGAAGTCAAATCTATGTTAATGTTTTGAATTTATGGTGAATCTAGCAAGGGATCTTGAAGCATTAGAGTTGTAAAAGAGATGAAGTGTGAAAGCTCGCATGATCATGTATCAGAATCTTCTGTGTATTATAAAAGTATAAGAGTAACTCTTAAGATATTAAGAAAACTCTCTCTATCACACACACATACTTGAAAATAATTTTAAACCTCTCTATTTTGCTAAAACATCTTAAAATCTCTTAAAAACTTATCAAGACTTGTGATTGATTGATTAAGAATCATTTCTAATCAATTATAGAAATCTTTACACAGTCAAATCGATTATGGACTTGTTTAAATCAATTAGAGCAAGGAAAATGACTTCCTAATCGATTAGTACACTCAATTAATTAGGACACTAGCCGTTGGAGGTTTTCCTTTGTGAGAAATAGGGTTGCCGCATTTTTTAGCTCATAATCGGTTAGTCCTATTGCATAATTGATTATGACATTTAATTTGGCTCATGGATTAATTCCTTTTTGAGAAAATCATTTTCTATATAAAGAAGGCTTCTCCTTATTTCAAATTACACTAGAATTTAGATTTCTACTATCCTTTTCTTATTTTCTTCTTTTCTCTTCTCCTTTTTATATCCCTTCACTAAATTTTCCTTATCGCTTTTGTGAGTGAAAAATACTTGTGAGATTTTAGTCGTACTGGTGTTCAGCTTTTTATCAAGAGTGTGATTCTCTTAAAGTATTTCTCTTGTTTGTTTGTTTGTTGATGTTATTGTAGTAAAACTTTTTTTTATGTTTCTGGGATAAGTCGGTTAAAATCTACTTCTTGGTTCATGAGCTTTAAAAAGAAACAATTCATGGGCCGAATCAATGACCTAATCTATTTGTCTAATCGATTAGGTGTATCTAAAAACTGGTTATTATGGTCCAAAAAGGAATGTTTTGATATAGACCCATTATCAATTATTAAGAGATTGTCATAATCGATTATATACTCGAACATACATCATCTAATCAATTAGGTATGTAATCCAATCAGTTAGACAGTTTGAAAAGTTCTTCTAATCAAACAGACAGTTCGCTAATCAACTGGCTAGGCTTTGAAAACATTTTTAAGTGATTTTTAAAGTAAATAGAGGCCCTAAAAGTATTTTAGGTGTGTGCATGAGTTTTCTTAGTATCTTGGGAGTTATTATCATACTTTCACAAGACTTTGTCCACTCAGACAGACACGATCAAGCGAACTTTCATACTTTTTGTTTTTCAAAATTCTAAAGCTTTCAAGTTTCTTTGCCAGATACTCTGATCATATATGCACAGGGAATCTTGAGTCTTTTATTTGACGAGACTTAAGATATCTTCCAGTAAATCGCCATTATCAAAGAGTTGGAAGGATATCACCATTGACTTTAATATTCATTTGTGTTATTGCCATGTCAACATCGGGATTATCAGCTTTATATTTACAAGTACATAGATCTACATCTTTAATTCCCTTGAACTCTCTACATTTAAATTAGTCGTTATCTCGAATGTTTTACGATGTTGGACCTTGTTATGAAACATATGTTTTACAATGTAAACAAGTTTTCAAGAGAACTGCTACATGATATAATGTATCCTCATGTCTAATTGTTGTCTAACAAAAGACACTTGCATTACCATAAGTTCTTTAGTTTGATAAATCAATGCACCTTTAGAAGCAATAAGAAGATGCTTAATTGTTGGCATTCTCTCAATTTCAGGAGGTCCATCAAGTTGTTTTTAGTCTGATCTCTTTGTTGATGATGGTGGTGGTTAATCTATATTGCTAAGATTTTCCATACAATAAATCCACACGCAACTGTAGTGATATCCTAATGAATGAAACTTTTTAGTGATTTTAAGCATTATGTCACACTAGACGTGTCAAATTTGTTGTTGAACAATGAAAGTTAGTTGATGATTTACTGATAACTAACAATTGTGATTTCCTTGTCTCTAAGTGATCTCACTAAGAAAGAAATGTTGTCTATCAGTAGTGGATTCCTTAACTATTCTAGAGAACATTAAGTATGGTACGTGGATATGTGGATTTACTAGGCTAAAAAATGCATAAAAATTAAACTAAAGCGAAAAAATATGTAACTTTAACTTGATTGATTGATGACATATCAAATTATTTACAAGTTACCATATTTATAGAGAAAACTATCATATTGGTCATAGAATTATGTCCTATAAAAATGATACCTCATTCAATTTTTTACAAAGGTATGCATGAGTGTCTCCTCTACTTTGGAATATGTGACTCCCTACATATGGCTTGTTATGTCTTCTATTTCTAAGTATTTATTGATTATACCCCGAGTGTGCAACTTCCTTAGACTGTGGTTGGGTAATCATCACCTTCTTTAGTTACTGACGATGTTAATACATACAGGACATGATCATAATGTCCAACTCTCAAGTCCTATTATATTTTAATTGAGTCTAGAATATTAACGACCATAATAAACGTCAATAAATTTGAGAGAAAATTCAATAGAAATGGGTATGAGTGTATTCATATTCATCTTTCTTGCTAAACGTTTAATTAATCCTAAAACTATATGTCTAACGATTTTAACAAATATTCTAAATATTATTATTTTTATAAATATATATAATAATATTTTAAAAATCGGATCGATTATCAAATCGGTTAAGATATTGGATCACTGATTTATTGGTCAAACCATTGGATCATTAGTAGAACTGTATGACTAAACCATATTAAATCAGATGATTCGATTGAATAAACCAGTATCTATAACAAAATTATATATTTATTAAATCGATCGAACCGAATGACCCGGTCTCAAAAATATCACGACAATTACAAAATTTCAAAATATCATAATTTCACATGTTGATTCTTTAAATTCAAATTCTAAATATAATCATTACTCAGAACAAAATAATACAAAATACAAATTTAAATAAATTTAGAACTAAGTCTAAAAACAAGGAAAAATTGTTCCAATTAAGTTTTTAATAAAGTATAATTATATTTCAATTATATTTTTATAAAGAAAATTATGAAGCGGTGTCGTTTTATTCGAGAAAAAATATATATTTGACCCTTTGGTTTTCCAAATTCGTCGATTCACCAGTTTTACCGATTTTATCTCACCGATTTAATAACATATTGGATTCAACAATCAAACTAAACTGATGACCCCTCTGATTTCTGATTCGACCAGTCCGGCCGGGAAATTTAATCCAATTTTTAAAATAGTAATATACAAAACACACCTTCACAAAATATGACAATCAGGGTCCATAGTAATTTAACAAGAGGTTAACTTTAAAAAGTCTACATGATAGAGTATGAAATTAATTTTTAGACAAATTAAAATAAATAAGTTAAAAGAGAAATATATCTTAGTTCAGCTTATCTTAAATATTGTTTAGTTAGTCTTTTAGTCATTGGGCTTTTAGTTCACTATCCACTAATACTATCACTATATATGTACTCTTATTGGGAGAGTGAAAATTATCAATTAAATTTAAAAAGTTTTTTATTCCTTTCATTTTATTTAGTCATTTTATTGTTCTTCCTCTTTTATTGTTGAAACCCTAGTTCATAATTTTGATAGGTGATCCGCTGCCGCACGCAAATCAAAACGAGTATTTTGTAAAACTATAGTTTAACGATAATGGCTCGAGTCGTATCACAAGGATTTTGATTTTATTAACTAACAGTAATGATTAATTGGTGGGATTGGTTTTATAGTCTAATTATAAAAACATATTCAAATAAGTGATTATCAAATAAGTTAAAATAACAATTCTGCTGATTCCGGTACCAACTTATCACTGATTCATAAAACTTCAATTCCCTAAGCAGATTCTATATTCGTACCGATTACAACACCAATTAACAAGCGAAATTGACATTATAAGATTTCATTCCTATTTTTCGAATAAAGCAAATGGATCAGCACAATCACGAATTAAGCAAATGTGATTCTAACATACGTAGTTTAACAATTAAGCAACAATAAAATACGATAAAAGTCAAGGAACATCAAACAATCGGTATAAATCAATAGTATTCTATATAACTTAAATTAATCAAACAAGGTATATAGATTAATATTGTAAGGGGAAATAAATTAGATTAAAGATTAAAAAACCTCAAAGTATGTGGAAACCGTAACCAGCAGAATTTGCCTTTGGGATTAGTTCCTCATGATTCATACAAGTTCTCAATTCTTTTTTGTGAATAGTAAAATGTGATAATGAATAGTACCGCAGCTGCCTTGGTATAAGGGAAAAACAAGGAATTCGGGTCATAACCCAACTGGGTCAAAAACATAAAAATCTGGCCCAAAACTGGTCCAAAACTAATTGTTTCTTATGATTGAAATTTTAATGAATTTTGAGGTATCTACAGTTTGAATCAGCTTCTGGCTTCAATATGAAAGTTGTAAATTTTTCTCTCAGCTTTCCAACAAATATTCAAACTCGTCGATCTGATTCTTGTATCACCAGTTATGAATTTTTCATTGAAAGCTGCTAATGCTGAAAATAAAATACGAAAATCAATTAAAGATAAAAATAAAATAAAATATGAAAACATATTAAAATGGAAAAACTAAATAAATGCCTAAGTATAACAGTAGAAGAATGTACATGAAGATGCACTAATCAAATTCCCTCACACTTAAACTTTTGCACTCCGAGCAAAATTAAAAATTAAAAACAGAAAACTTCAAAACAAAAACGAAACAGAGCATGCAAACTCAAAGGTTATCAGGATACAAGGTGCAAACAAACTTCTAGTTCTAAACTTCAAGAATATGACATTAGTGAGTAACTCTTTTGTGACATTCAAAGTAAGTATGAAAAATAGATTTCCAAAAAGTACATCAAAAGCATCAAGATCCTCACAAGATAAACTGTTTCCACTCAATTCTCAAGTGTTTAGGTTACTGGTTACACTCAAAGCACAACATGAAATTTAGTACTACCATAAGCTTGAAAAGACTCTAACATTCACAATTTGAAATACATTGCATACAAAAATCAAAGGACTTTTTTTATGGTTGTAACTTGGCCAAGGTCAAGGTGAGATACGTCCTAAAGGGTGCTAGACTAAAATTCAAAGAGTTAAAAAAAATTGAAAGAATTATGAGAGTTGGACTACATAATATCTCAATTGCTTTTGAACAACAACCTCAACTTATTTCTCCTTTCCTTTTATTCTTTTCTTTCTTCTCTTTTTTTTCTTAGAAGGGCTAATATTGACATCTTTCTCTATTTATTTTTCATTTTTCTTTTTTTTTTTCTTTTTGTTTTGTTTTCTATTTTTTTTCTTTTCTGCCAACATCAAAACAACATCATAACAAGAATGTTCAACCCAACACAACTCCATACAAGCATCTTTCAATCCTTTGAATTGGGTAATAACATTATTTTTCACTTTTCGGCTTGTAATGAGTTTAAACACAAAAAAAGGATAATAGGCTCAAAGGGGCTTCAAGACAAGGGGTAATATTATTAAGGTTGACCTTTTGGCTAACTGGGTAAAAAAATAAAATAAAACAACATGTCTTTATTATTTCAGTATACACAAGTAAACAAAAAACTTCAACAAGAGTCAATTCAAATTCTAGAGACTAACAAGCATGAGTGAAATCACACAAGAAAGAAAAATATGGATTTTTTTTTGTGTTATCCATTATTAGGCTCAAAATCTCACAAGAGTTATTGATCTACTACTAGTGATGTACAATTTAGAGTTTAGTCAACATACATACCAATAATGCACAAAAAGCATACACCATAATTCTTTCGATAAAGAATAGAGATAATACTCATATTTGTAACAAAATAGCCAACAAAAAGTATGCAAATTCCATTTTTGATTTATTCAAGAAAACAAACAAACAAAAAACAAAAGATTCTATCCTCCACACTTAAGATATATATTGTCCTTAATAAAATAAACAAATATAAAATAAGAGAGACGGGAGAGAGAGAAAAGAATACACCCGAGTAGTCAAGACGGATATATGACTGCATAAGTAGCCTTTTCCAACGAGAGCTCTTCTATAATATCCTCTTCTAGTATGGGGCTCTCATGGAATAGCTTAATGAACTGTCTATTGACTTTGCAATTTTGATCAATGTCTTCACTTTTTATTCCAGGATCAAAGAATTTTCTTCTAAAATTAAAAGTGTTGAATGGACACGTGAATGTGATCTCATCTTTCACAACATCAAGGATCAAAAGGTTATGGGACCGTCTCACTGCTTTTGCTACATCTTCAAGTGAGATCCTATGCATACACATGGACAGACTAATATCATAAATATCATCCAAGATCCATCTAATTCCTTTCTTATGCTTCTTCAAAACCTGCAAAAATTTACTTTCTTGATCAAAATAAAGTTTAGAAGAAATTATAACCGAAAGTTTTTCATTCATCTCTAAATAAGCATATTTAAGATTTTCAGGAATTGGTTTCAGCTCTCGGGAAGATGGTTGTTTGATGGATGGTTTGTTTCGGGAAGTTGGGGTGTTGAGAGCTTCATCTACATGAACAAATTTACTTGCAACCTCATGTACAGTAAGAATATCAACTTGCAAGGCAATCTCAATTTCAGCACAAACAGGGCAAATTTTAGTGCCGGTACAAACATCACAAGAGTAAACATCATTAAAATCAGACAATAATGAAATATCAGCTGCAAACAAATCAATACAAGTATCATCAACAGTCTCAAAAAGCAACTCTATTGGAAAAACATAATTCTCTTCCAAGGGTTGTTGGTTAGATCCTTGAGCTTGTTGCATGGAATTCATCAAAGAGGCAAGTTGTTCAATCTGTGTTTGCAAAGTATGGAGAGTAGAATCTATTTGTTGTTGAAACTGGAGATTATTTACAACTGTTTGTTTGATAATGTCCTCTAGTGAAGGCCCGGAAGGTGCAGAACATACAACCCTAAATTCTTTCAGATGCTTATGCGGATCGTCACCTGCAAGACCATTAAACTTTGGCAACAAGTGTATTAAATCAGATTTCAATTCAGTAGGTGCATCAGCTGCATGATAGCCGATACATACACCATTATAGTTCACATCAGGGGCAGTCAACTGCCTCAAAGTTTGTTCAGTCATGTTATCAACAAACACAGAAATATCAACTATGTCTCAAACAGGAAGAAACAAATAGAAAGAAGGAAAACGATTAAAATAAATTCAGAAAAATATAAAAACACCAAATATAATCTAATGAAGTAAAATAAAAATTTTGAGTTTTTTTTGAATTTTTTCGACATTGTGAAAACAGTAAAAAATTAATTAAAAATAGAAAAAAGGAATTTGCGATTTTGATGGCCGAAATCCTCGTCAATTTTTTTTCTAATTTACACAAAAAAAATTGGATCAATTCAAAACAGTAGCTTCCAAACTTACCTAACAGGCTGGAATAGTTACCATTATACTACAACCAGTATTGCAACCCTGAAAATCAATAAACACAACAAAAAACAAGGAAAAACTAGCAAGAACACTATACCTATGACTATAATATCAGTTAATAAAAACAAGAATCCCCGGCAACGACGCCGATTTGATCCGTTATCGCACGCAAATCAAAACGAGTATTTTGTAAAACGGTAGTTTAGCAACAATGGCTCGAGTCGTATCGCAAGGATTCTTGATTTTATTAACTAACAGTAACGATTAATTAGGGGGGGGTTGCTTTTATAGTCTAATTATAAAAAATAGATTAAAATAAGTGATTATCAAATAAGCTAAAATAACAATTCTACTGATTCCGGTACCAACTTATCACTGGTTCATAAAACTTCAATCTCCTAAGCGAATTCTATTCCCCCACTGATTACAACACCAATTAACAAACGAAATTGACATTATAAAATTCCATTCCTATTTTCCAAATAAAGCAAACGGATTAGCACAATCACGAATTAAGCAAACATGATTCTAACATACACAGTTTAACGATTAAGCAACAATAAAATACGATAAAAGTCAAGGAACATCAAACAATTGGCATAAATCAATAGTATTCTATATAACTCGAATTAAGAAAACAAGGTATATAGATTAATATTGAAAGGGGAAAGAAATTGGGTTAAAGATTAACAAACCTCAAAGTATGTGGAAACCGTAACCAACAGAATTTGCCTTCGGGATTAGTTCCTCATGATTCGTACAAGTTCTCAATTATTTTTTGTGAATAGTAAAATGTAATAATGAACAGTACTGTGACTGCCTAGGTATAAGGGAAAAACAAGGAATTCGAGTCATAACCCAACTGGGTCAAAAACATAAAAACCCGACCTAAAACCGGTCTAAAACTAATTGTTTCTTATGACTGAAACTTCAACGAGTTTTCCGAGGTATCTACAGTCCGAATCAACTTCTGACTTCAACATAAAAGTTGTAGCTTTTTCTCCCAGTTTTTCAAAGAATATTAGAACTCGTTGATCTGATTCATGTAGCACCAGTTATGAATTTTTCATTGAAAGCTGATAATACTGAAAATAAAATAAGAAAATCAATTAAAGGTAAAAATAAACTAAAATATAAAAATACATTAAAACGGAAAACTAAATAAATAAACTAAAGAGATGCCTAAGTATAACAGTAGAAAAATATGCATGAAGATACACTGATCAATAGGAAAATCTTCCTATCAATTTGTGCTTTCATTTTCGATCTCATGCCTCTAAATCGATTGTTGCTAAATTGAAATTGTGAATGATAAATATTCCAATTTTCGATGCAAGTGAAGATACATACTGGGGGATTTTATGCAGAGAAATACTTCAAATCAATGGGTATAATGGAAGCAGAAAAAATGTATCAAACTGATGAGAAGCCCATCTCTTAAATGGTAGTTATGGTGGTCTCAACTTCACCCAAAGTCATGTTGGGACACACTTACCACATCACTATTGTGGAATTTCAAACCAGAATGGAAACACCTTTTGTAGATAATTGATGAGGAAATGGAATCAATGGAGTCCATGGATCCAATCTCTGAAACTGTTGAAGATGATGTATAAGAATCATCACCATCAGATCTATATGATGAGGAAGAGGAACCTGCTAAGATTTCAAAATATCATACGATAAAGATAACTAGGACTGTTTCAGAACAACTCTATTTCCCCCCTTCTAATTCAATCTCAGATTTTAAAGTGGAAGTGGAATTGGCGTCGTTTGAGAAACATAATGATAATGAAGATGATATGGATCTAGATTCATAAATTCATGTTCCTTTGATTTCCAACACATGTAGACGTTGAGCTAAAATTAAAGTCCATTTGGTAAGGTTGAGTTAGGGTCAACTATATCTCTTAAGATGGTATCACAATTTCGTTTATGATATGGTCGACCACATGCAATCTTCACGCATTGAGCAGAACACCAACATGTATTACCATTAAACCATTTGATAAACACAATTGACACTAAAAAAATGCTCATTAGCGACATGAATGAACACGTGGCAGAAGGGTGTGTGACAACTAATTTGCAACGAGAGTTTCACGTCATAAAATTGTGAAGTGAAATTCACGTCGCAACAATTTGCACACATATCAAACATTTTTCAGTAAGAGAAGACAGGGCAGAGCAGGGTAGAGCAGGTGTCAGTAAGTTGCGGCGTGATTTTCACATCACAATGTTGCGAAGTTAAAATCACGTCACTAAAAAACATGATATTAAGGCAAAGTTGTGACATGATTTTCACGTCACAACGTTGTGACGTGAAAATCACGTCACTAAAACAATTATTTTATTTTAAATGAAAATCTGAAACAAACATTTTAATTTTATTTTTATTAAATATACTAAATAATAAATATTAATAAATTCTTTTATTAATATAATAAATAAAATTAATAAATAAAATATAATTAATAAATAAAAACTATGAATATTAAAAAAACTATAAATATAATATGACTAAATATAATATGACTAAATAAAATATACTAAAAATGTTTAATTAATATCTTACACAAATTAAAATTTAAAAGAAAAATAAAAAATAAAATAAATCCTATTGGTCGGGAAACTCGTCAATGTTAAAATCATCGTTATCCTCCTCATCCATTAGTTGTTGACTACCAACTCCTTCATTTCCACCAGCTTGATTATCGTTCCTTTGGAATTGCATAAATCGCCGCATTTTCTCCTCCATATCAGTTTGTCTCTTCTCCATTGCCTCCATTAGCCATTGTTGCTCCGCCGTTTGGCCCTTCATTGTCGCCTCACATTACGCTGACTCGCGTCTCGCCTCAGTTAGTGCCAGTTTTCTTACTGTTTCTAGCATTTTAAGTGTCAATTATAGTGGACGTGACGATCCTTCCCCGCCTCTAACTCTTTGAAATAAAGTTTTATCCCCTCTTCTCATGGTGCCCGCCAAATTTCTACCACAAAAAAACACTTATTAGGTCCCTTTCCACCATTGACTTGACTCCAAATATAAAAATCCACACGTGGATTAAGCGGCTCTGAACCTCTCGGAGTATATTGAGGATTATGAACCAAATATTCTACGAGCAATGTCTGATAATCCTCCTACAAATAAAATAAAAATTAATTTAAATATAGTTTACACAACTTAATTTTATACAAGAATTAAGTTAAATTAAATTAAATTAAATAATGAATGAAATATATCAACGTGATTTCACGCCACAACATCTCAGTTGCCATGTAATTTTCACGCCATAACATCTCAGTTGCCACATGATTTTCACACCACAACATCTCAGTTTCCACGTGAAAATCACGCCACAAAGTTTCCATTAAATAAAAAATATAAACAACGTAAATTAAATAACTTACCAAAGCTTTTTTGGTATGTTCGTCAACAAAACCTCCATATTTTTTTTGTTTGAGTCTTTATAACAAGCTTCATCATTAGTGGTGGTCTCCCCAAACTCTTAGCCTAAATAATAAAATTAAATTTAATTAAAAATATATTATAAATCAAAATATAACTTAAAAAGGTGATAATAACTACCATGCGTCGAGCATGATCAACAATATTTCTACTTCCAACTGCATTAAGGCTTCCCCCTTTTTTAGGTGCTCTCATTTTCTTTGCTTTTTCAAATTTAGACTTAAATCCAGGTGAATTCCAATAGACAAGAAGTTCATCAAAAACTTCTTTTCTTATCCAATTGGGACGGATATTTTCATGTTCCCAACGCTTTCTAGCACGTCGTAGCATGTCAGAAAGTCGTCTTGATGTTATGTCATAATAATTTATTTTAACTTCTCTCTCGTTCATTTGTTCCCACATACACTTTTCCTGCAATGTTGTATGACATTCAAATAAATATTTAGATAATTATAATAAAAAAAGTAATTAAAATAACAATAACTTAAAAAATAAATTAGTTATATCTTAAATAATCTAAACCAAGTATCTTTATCTGGAACATCTTTAAAACTCTTCCAAACTTGTTTATACATTTGCTGAACTACATAACTTATACAGTGGTCAACAATCCGACTTGGCACGAAACTAAAAAACAATAATTTAAATTAGCATTAAATATAAAATTTATATTAAAAATGAAGATATATACTTAAATAAAAATTTATAAATTAAAAACTTATGAATTTTCGATGGTCCAAATACAATATCTTCCATCAATGATATGAATCTGACTCGGATCATCCCCCCTTATCCTTCTTCTCGTCATCTTCGTCCCCATCCAACTCATGACCATCCTCACTCGGCTCATCGCGTTCATCCTCACACTCAGGTATATGTGTGGTAGATGAGGTGCGAGATCCACCAGTCTGTTGGAAGGATGAGGGCACTCGTGTGGGATGTGGGGTGCAGGATTCCTCAGTCAGTTGGAAGAATAAGGGTACCGGTGCGGGAGGTGGAAAACTAGATCCCCCAGTCTACTGGAAGCATAAGGGTGCCTGTGCGGAATATGGAAAACTATATCCACCAGTGTACTGGAAGAATAAAGGTACTTGTGTGGGAGGTGGAAAACTAGATCCCCTAGTCTGCTAGTATGGATAGTTAGGTCCTTCGGTCTGCTGGGATGGATAACCATGTCCCCTGGATAGGCTAATAAAAGATGCAATCTCAGATGGGAACATAAGATACTTATGAGGGGAGAGTAATGGCATAAGAGGTTAAGTACTGGCCATAGACATATGATCTACCTGAATCTGCGGTGGATGACACATGGTCGACTGAGGTTCTTGACATGCTATTACCCTCAGACACTACTGAGGTTGGGTCTTTTTACCACTATCATTACCCTTATTAGACTAGGGTGGAATTTTACCTATTTATAGAGAATACACATTTAATATATATATATATATATATATATATATATATATATATATATATATATATATATATATATATATATATATATATATATATATATTCATCAACATAAATAATTAATTTAAAAAACACATTCTCATCAATATATATTCATTAACACATTCAATACATGGTTCATTAAGTAAAATTTCAAAAACACATTCTTATCAATATAGATTCATTATTCTAAATCTTCATGCTCATCCATATCATTCTCATCATCTGAAGTGATATTGTCCTCAGATCCAAACTCTTCAAGCTCTTCGTCCACATTTTTTCAACCAACAATATAAAAGCATCAACTGGATGTCCCTCAATCATTGTATCAGACAAACTTGTAATTTTTTCAAATTTAATTACATCATTAATTTGTTCAACTTCATCAACTTGGTAAGCAACATCTTTCACTAGATCGCCATTTTCAATATGACCCAATGGTTTTGTTTTGGTTACAGCATAACAACATCATTTACGTGGCACAAGTGAAGGATAAGGAATATAATAAACTTGTCTAACAATATGTGACATTATGAAAGGGTCATACTCTTTGTACCTTCGATAAATTTGAATCTCAACAGTACCATATGTCTTATCTATTTTTGTGCCTCTGGCAGATGGATCATACCATTCACAATAAAACAAGATAACTTTATTTTCCTAGTCCAAGTAACTGTATACCAACTCTTACATATGTTTAACAAAGCCATAAAAGTCATCTTCACCATCATCTATAACTCCTTTTACAAATACACCACGATTTATGGTTTTTCCCTTCAGTTTATGTCTCAATGTGAAATTTATATTCGTTCATGAAGTATTTGTGTCATTCATTTGCGCTTTGAATAGGGCCTTCAGACAAGTTTCTCAAATGAAGTATTTCTTGAGTCGGTGCAAAAATGCATGACAATTTCTCCTTGAACCATGCTTGAAATTGAGCACATATGTCACCAGATGTTGCTTGTACACTGGTGCCATGAAAATAAGAGGTGTTAAATTCCCTAACAAGAAACACACTATAAGTTTCAAGGTAATAAGTTTTATATTCACATTGTAAAGAAAATTAAACAATTGGGGTATACTTACTCAAGATATGGTTTAACTTCAACGCAATTAATCAAGACATAAACATGTGCATATTGTATTTCGTTTGGGTCAACAAATACACACCCTTATTTTCAAAGGAACGACCTGGAAGCCCGAAGAATGATAAGTTAAATTGACTTCTTTCATTAACATTTATAAGAATCCTTATGATTCTTGGAGTTAACATCAAGTGATTGAAATAATGACTACAAAAATATGATGTTTCTCGATGAAAGTAATATGCACATATTGATCCTTCAACTCTAGCTTTATTTTTCACTGATCTCTTTGAATCACCCATAAAACTTTCAAAGGATACATCCACATATATTGAACAGGGTCACCAAGATAAGCTTCATATGCAAGATGTACAGGTAGATGTTCCATGGAGTCAAAAAACCAGGCGAAAATACGTGTTCCAACTTATAGAGAATGACTGGAATATTTCGGTCCAACTTAATGATGTCATCCACTCTTAAAGATGACACACAAATATCTCTAAAAAATTGACTAATTTCAGTTAGTGGATTAAGCACATGTTTGGGTAGTGAACCAGACACAATTGGTAGCAATTGTTCCATAAAAACATGGCAATCATGACTTTTTCATACCATGCAACTTCCCAGTGTTAGCGTTCGCACACCTTGATAAATTTGAAGAATAACCATAAGGCATTCTCAATTCTGTTAACCATCGACAAACCGCTTTAGCTTCTTGGGAAGTTAGACTATAAATAGCCTTGGTTTTTAATTATTTTCTATTTGGTCGAGGCTTTAACTCTAACTCTTTTTTATTACACCAAATTTCCATGTGTTGTCTAGCCTTCTCATTATCTTTTGTTTTGTCTTTAACATCTAACATTGTGTTAAATACATTATCAAAAAAAATCTTCTCAATATGTATAACATCAAGATTATAGCGCAACCAATTATCTTTCTAATATGCGAGGTCCCAAAATATACTTCTTTTTGTCCAATTGTGTGTAACCCCGTATCCTTGAATTCTACATGCTTTACCAATATTTATGAATTTTTGTAGTTCATAAACTTGATTCCATACTTCACCTAGTGACAATCGAGGAGGAGGCAAATATGTTACCCATTCATCTTTTTTGAAATTTGTCTTGTTTCTTATATAGGAATAATTTCTTGGTAGGAATCTACGGTCACAGTCAAACTATGAGCTCCCCCCCCTTTTTCCCGACGTAAACGCATTGGTCTATCCCATGCACTATTGACAACCCATTTTTTCATGCGTACCCCAACCAGACAACATGCCATATGAAATAAAGTCGTTAATGGTCCACATCAAGGCAGCTCGCAAAGTAAAGTTTTGATTACGAGATATATCATAAGTCCATTCTCTAATCCACAACCTCTTCAAATTATCAATTAAAGGTTGTAAGTACACATCAATTTCAGCTTTTGGACTCGACGGTCCTGGAATGAGGCACGTCAAAAACATGTATGGTTTTGGCATGCGCATCTCAGGAGGGAGGTTGTAAGAGGTTACAATAACTGGCCAACAAGAATATCATGTTCCTAACGATTGGACATATGGAGTAAAACCATCAGAGTATAATCCAAGCCTTACATTTCTAGGTTCGACAGCAAAATCAATATGTATCTGATCAAAGTGCTTCCATGCCTCACCATCAAATGGATGTCACATAGTTCCTGGACTTGTTTTGTTTGTATGATGCCATGTCATTTGACTTGCACAGTGCATTGAAGCAAACATTCTTTTTAACCTTGATATTATTGGAAGATAAAACATGGACTTTACTGCTACACGTTTTTGCTTACAGTTAATGGATTTACTGCGAAATTGATATTTTAGACTCTTATAGAACTTACATTCCTCCAACAATTCATCATTAGTACCAAACTCATCGTCATAAAACAGCATGCAACCACTAATGCAGCAATCAATCTTTCTTACTTCTAAACTCAATTTCGTCACCAACTTCTTTGCATCATAAAAACTTGTAGGCAAGTTTTCTTTCATAGGAGTCACGTCCAACATCCTTTTTACGAAGAATTTCAAACACTGATCAGGAACATTTCAATTTGAATTGTTGGCCAATAATCTCACACACACTGATAATTTTGAGTCCAACGACCCCTCAAAAAATGGTATATTCATCTCAATTAACAACTGATAAAATATTCGCGTTTCCTCATTCGACAACTCTTCCCCATCAAAATCTCCAGGTTCATCATAGGTCACGTTCACACCAAAAGCATCGCCAATCATCTCACCGATCAGATTAAAGTTTCCCCATATTCCATAAGTGATCGACTACTTGAAGCATGCATATTGCTAGTCTATGGTACATTACTCGACAGTTCTTCTCCATTATATGTCCAAACCCAATAATTTTCAATGAAACCCCTTCTCTTCAAATGACGTTTTACTTCCTATGGGTCACTAATTATAGTCTACATTCACATTTAAGACAAAGACACCTAACTCCTCCTTCGCTTTGATAACATTCTTGAGTAAATGCCCACGTGATAAATGTAACACCCTTTTAACCCAACGAATAAATCCATGAATAATTTAATATTAAATCAAACATCTATCACCAACAAGGGTGTCACATCTTCATATAAACATCATGTAATAGACATCATGCTTTGTAACACGGGTTTTTAAATCATTTATAACAATAGTTATTTTAAAACGTCAGCAACATCATTCAAACTTCGCAGCGGAAATCATAGTCTCAAAATAACTTCATTTGGCTCATCAATATAAAAACCTTTTTGGTCAATATCACAAGTCAACCTCATAAAAATATCCATCATAATAAAACTCATAAGAATATGTTTATCAAATCAACCGAAACTTCGATTCGAGTGTTTCCCACCCGATGTTACAATATCAGAGAAAGACCACTAACATTAACCAACATAAAAAAATAACTAAAATCTATCCTCAAACCTCTACGACCTATTCTTGGTTACCTGCAGGTTACCCACGTATAGAGGCAACATTTCCAAACAGAGAGGGTGAGTAAATCATAATCATTATAAAAGACATAAGGAGTAAATATAGTAGTTATACACAACAGCAAGAAACACCACATCATCAAAATCTCATGTATTACTCACACCTTCACAACATCATCAATTAACAATCATCAATAAAATAATCATTAATCCACGCATATAACCAAAACATCTCTTAATCAATCATCATTCAATGTCACGTATAGTACAATGCAACTTCATTAGATTCATGCATGTGGTACCAAAACTTCACTTATGACATAATTACCATTTTCTCCAAAGATCCCCACCAATAGGATCGATTCCCGGTTGAAACTAGAGCACGTCACAAATTGCACTCAATCTCCACTATGAGATTGAAACCATCACTGAACTATTCGTCCTACAACTTCACTGGACCAAGGTCCTAACAAATCATCACTGGGATTGGCCCTAACATATGCCATGAATGCATGATACGCAACATCTTAATAACAACACGACCATGGTTAGACAAAACACATCATCATTCATAAAATCTTCATAATATCATCATACGCATCATGTTATACACATCATAATATAACAATCACTGAATCATCTTATTCATCAAAGAATAGGTATTGGAAAAATACTTCATATAACCCATTTTATTCTACCAAAGTATAGTTCATCGCGTTAGCTTCCTAACGTTTCGAACGACACATCAAACAGAGTCTTGAAACTCAAGCTACAACACTTTTTTAAAAAATTCTACTGTTGTCCATCGCCTGGCGCTCGCCCGGAAAAGCAAGATTGCTCGTTGAGGATCGCCCGATGATGTGGGGGCGACAACACCATCCTCATACAAAAATGCAGGGGCTCTATTTTTTTTGTCTCCCTCGCCCGGTGAAGCACTTTGCTCGCCGACGATAGCCTCTCGCTTCTGCTACGCCCGAAAAAGCTCGAGCGAGTGACCACCCTCCATATGAAAATCCAGGGGCTATGTTTTTCACCCCATCCCTTCGCCTCTTGCTCGCCCGATGTTGCTTGGGCGATGTTCACTCTCCCGACGAGGCACAAAGTTCGCCTGGCGACGCAACGCGAATAAGAATTTCGTGATCTCTACACTGCACTAGTCCAATTTTTACACGATTTCATCATATTACAGGTCTCAAATCATCATAATTTCACTTAGTTTCATCATATAACAACATCAAAATTACCATACATCATATGTATCAATTCTTTACAAGAAAACATCATAATTTCACCAATTTACCATCAAACATCATATTGACATCATCAACCAAAATCCCTAACACAAATCTACAATTATCTAAACCTTAAATCAATTATAATAACAACGATAAACTCTCTTTACCTTGGATTTCCTAGCAGCAATCTATTCTTCTTCGTGTTCTACCGAAATCCCTTAGCTCTTCCCGTGCCCTAGCTCTCCACAGCGTTCTTCTCTTTTCATGATTGCACAAAATTAGGCTCTTTTCCCTCTATTCCTTGTGTCATACCCCAAATTTGTCTGCCTTATCTCTACAGTCAAAATTATTTTCAAACTTGGATTTTATAAAATTTTTGAGTCAATTTTACTAACATTTTAACAATTTACTTTGTTTATTTAAAAAAAAATAGTTTACTTACAATTATTTGTGTTTTTAAATAACAAAATTGTCCATCTTTCATATACTTTCAAGTGGCTTTTTTATTTTGAATTAATAATGCAACACAATTGGTAAGGAGATAAAACTTGCAAGTAAAAAGTCATTGGTTTGAATCTCACATGTTGCACTTTTTACTAATTTTCTTTTATTTGTTACTAATTTTATTCTCATTTCAAATTATATTCAAAAAACACAAAAAATTCATTTTTTATTATTTAAATATTATTTTTGTATTTTTAATTATTGCATTTTAAAAAATAATAATTATTTATTTGATTTTATACACTTTTTACAAAAATTGAGTGCAGAAATTATAATAAATACCAAAAATATTTTCTTTTCTGATTAATTGTTTCTTGTTGGTGCATTTGTGTCAATTTGTGTCATTTTCATCATATGATTGGTCAGCTTCTAGACCAAGAAATAATCAGATGTTATTTAATTTAATCTTAGTTAATATTTAATTTTATTTTCTATTTTGTTGACCTAATTATCCTTATAAATAGACACTTTTTTTTCATAATTTCAATCTTCAAGAATCATCCATGAATTTACAATTTCACTCTCACACACTTTTATCAAATTTTCAAAACTATTTGTGGGTTTTAATTTTTGACCGATAATTACATCTTCGATATGAGGGCTCGCATTTATTTTTAATTTTAACTTATTTATTTGTTTTTTAAAACCATTTAATAATATTTCTGATGGTTATTTCCTCTTAAAAAAAATCATATTTTCTTTTACTAATATCTATACAGTTCTTACAATTGAGGGGCCAATTTTCTAACTCTCTATTCTTTGTATCCACTTATATTCTCATTCACAAAACCACTAGCACCCACACTTACAAAAATATTTCTCTCGATATATTCACACAATCCAATTTTTGTCAACTAATCCAAGATTTCTAAGCTATGTACATGTTTTTTTTTTTACTTTTCTCGATAAAAATATCTATCCACCAAAACCACAATTTAAAACTGCCATTTTTTTCAAACCATTTTTCTTAAATCATTTTTTGATGAACAAAAAACTCCACTCCCCTTCATAAAATTCAAGTCTAAAATAAATGAAAGAAAAATAACGTGACTGTTATTATCATCTTCATTTTTAAAGTTGTTCACAGTGTAGGTACTAATATTTTATTCAATTTTATGATTTAGAATATATCATGTTTTGTCACTGTTATTAACCTTCTAGAATTTACGGGTGTGTATAGCAAATAACGAGAGATAGGTGGCCTCAACACTACTGTATCTAAATTCGTTTTTATCTATTAATTTTGTGATATCACAAAACAAAAGAAAATATTCTATTTTATTTTTGGGCTGTGTTAAACAAATAATAATATTAAATACTAAAAAATACTAAATAATAATAGTAAAAAAACGTAAAGGTATCTTACCTCATTATTTAGATAAAGTTGATGTCTCTATAATTTTTAGTTTTTTACTAAAATGTCATTTAAACATTAAAAAACATATAAATATGTTTTTATTTATTTATTTTAATTATAAGTAAAAAAAAAAATTTAAAATATTCACTTTTATTTAGTTAGTAGGATAGATATTTTTACTTTATAAAAAATATAAAACACCAAAAAAATATGACTTTTAGTTTTTAGGTAATAAATTAATTAGTTTGTATATAATCAAATACTTTCTCAAATCTAATTAATTATAAAATTTTATAAATAAAAATATTTCACATCCTTGAATAATTAGTAGATTGGCTCAACGTCTGCCAATTAATTATTCAAATCAAAATATTTTTTTACTAACTTCAATATCATTCAAACATTTTCAAAATTACATCATGCATTCAATATAGCTAACCAACATCAAATTTTATTTTTTACTAACTTAATAAAAACGTCAAGATATTTTTCAAAAAAGGATTAAATAGTATTGCTTTCAAACTTAACTACGAATTACGTCTGTGATTACTCTTTTTTCAAACCCAGACAAGGTTCAAGGATAACTCGAAAGCAATTCTACGTAATCCTATAAAAAAACTAACCAAACACATTCGAACTACGAAATTGGACTCCGATTCTTCGAAAAGAGATACGTAGACACGCGGTTAAAACCAATGTGAGTCCTTTAACTAAAAAACTAAACATTTTCTCAAACATAGGGAAACAAAAACTTTTAGATAGAAATTCCCGATTTACCCTTAAACCTAAAAGAGGGTCCCCTTGAGTACAAGGGAGATAAAGGATGCGTAACACCTTCCATTTATCTAATCAACTTGCAAATCTAGAATCTCTAAAAATGTAGGGTTATCCGTTATTTTTCCCGTCCTTTGGATAAAAAGTAGTGGTGACAACTCTTTTTTTTTGTCGGTTACGACACCGTGTTTAACCCTTAGACCTTTTTTATGGTCTTTCCATCTTACTCTCACTTACATCACAATATTACCACCTTACCCTCATAGCCTCAACCTCTTATTATTGTTCCATTAAAATAATTCTAACTAATTATTCTAATTATCCCAACTATTATAAAAATACTCATTATCATCTTAATTCTCACCACCCCTTTGTACATCATACAAAACATCATATCAAGCATCATGTTCATAAAGACATCACATAAACATCACAAATAAGTCACAAAAACTCATCATAAATAAATAAAATAATTAAATAAATAATCTAATTATTTTTTGGTGTTACAACAAGAATTTTCTCCCTCAAAAATTAGCCGATGGAAACAAAATAGGATAAGACTCTCTCATCTGATCCTCGCGTTCCCAAGTCCAACTTTCACCAGCTGGTCCACCCCACCACACCTCCACTAATTCGATGTATTTGCCTTGTAATTTTTTAACTTCTCATCCTTCTATCCGCACGGATGATGCTTCCACAGTCATGTTATCTCTCACTTGTACATCATCCATTTGAATCATATGCGAAGGATCCATAATGTATTTTCTCAACTGAGACACATGAAACACGTCATGAAGATTTGCAAGCGATGCCGGTAAAGTAATCTGATAGGCCACCTCACCTTTATTATTTGATATCTGATATGTATCAATAAAATGTGGTGTAAGCTTTCTCGACTTCAAAGCTCTACCAATACCAATCACTGGAATGACTCTTAAAAACACATGATCGTCTTTTTGGAATTCAAGTGCTTTCCTCCTCTTATCATGATAACTTTTCTGACGACTCTAAGAGGCCTTTTCCTCTCTTAGATCATCTTTATTTTCTCAGTTGCCTCTTGCACAATCACAGGTCCGAGCACAACACTCTCACCTGACTCATACAAAAATAATATAGTTATACACCTTCTACCATACAACGCTTCATACGGTGCCATCCAATTACTAGAATGGAAATTATTATTGTATGTAAACTCAATCAATGGTAAGTGACTATCCTAAGTACCTCCTTGTTCCAACACACAAGCCCTCACAAATCTTCCAAAGATTGAATAGTCCTCTCCATATGATCGTCTGTCTATGGATGATATGCAGAGTGCAACTTCAACTTAGTACCAAAAGCATTCTGTAAACCTTCCCAGAATTTTGTCGTAAACCTCATATCTCTATCTGACACGATACTCAAAGGTATTCCATGAAAATTCACAATCTCATCAATGTACATCTCAACTAGCTTCTCTATGGGATGATTAATCTTCATTGGTAAGAAATGAGCCGACTTAGTCAACCTATCTACTATCTATTTACAGTGATTTCTAGTAAACAACAGCTAGTCTTCCAATTTACTAATTTATTATTGGTTACTTGCAGGATCGACTAGATTGATCCTAGAACGCATGTGTCATAACTTATTTTTATGTTCATATCTATTATATTGATAGACTTATATTGTATGTTAAATTCGAATACGAGATTCTTAGGAAAGATTTCTAAAATGGTCTATAGGAATAAACTAAATGAATATAGGCAGGAAAGGCTTCGAATTAGACTTGGGCTTGAATGTAAAGATAATTCTAAAATGGCTTGAATGTGAAGATAAGTATTTGACTAAAAGGATAAAGTAAAAGTAAATCGAAGGATTTAAGGGTAAAAATACTGTCTAACGAAATGATTGTGTTTAAAGGCAAGTAAAACAAAGGAAATGCAAGGAAATTGAAGTATTTAAAGGGCAAGGAAATACTGTAATGAAAGGAAATCGAAGGATGTAAAGGGCAAGGAAATACTGTAAAGGTGAATTAAATATAACAAGACTTGTATTGAAATTGTAAAAAAGTAATGATGTTCAAGACGTACATTGTATCTTCTGACTCGTTTTCCTTAATTCACGGAAGTATGAGTATTATGAGATCTTTTAGTACATAAAAGTGAACATTTTTAAATCTAACATAAGAACACCTATTTATAGTGTTTCGACCCTAACGGCCCTATTCTAAAATCACGCCACGTTCGAAGCATGCAGGCCTCCTATGCTTGCTGACTTCTGAAGATGTGAAAAACACAAGAAGGGGGGTTGAATTGTAAAACTTTAAATCAAATGCAGACAACACTGTATTTTTATCCCGGTTCGTTTGATCTCAAACTACTCCAGTCCACCCGTCAAGGTGATTTCGTCTCTCTCCAACGAGGTCTTAATCCACTATATTCAACTGAATACAACAACTACTTTAACAACTGTTAAAGCCTTCTTGAGTCTAACCACATACCGGTTTATCTCAAGGAAATCATCTTACAGATAAATGAACAAAAGTGTGTTTGATGTTTTCTAATAAAACTATATATCACAATTGTGATAATACACAATATTAAGCTTAGAATGAAACTAGACTGCTAATGCTATTGAGTAGGCGTGGTTGAAAGCTTTAGCAAATTGTATGAATGAGTTCGTTTATGTAGGCGTGTATGCGTGAAGATGATTAGCCTTTTCTTTTCTCACACTGTCTTGTTTATATAGCCACGGAAGAGATACGTTGTTGTCCATAAATCCATTTCAATGCTAATAACGTTCTTTCCTTTTTGAGAAGATCTTGTCTTGGAATAAAGCCGTTGGTAATTAATCTGTCTTGAATGCTTAGCAACGTTGACACTTCATAGTCTTCTCTGCTTATGGTAATCAGAGTGTTCTTTCCTTTATGCTGACGCTTCTGAGTTCTGATGACTTGGTTAGGATCTTGATCAGAGTCAGAGTATTTTATGCGCAGATTCTGTTCATCAGGCTTCAGCGTATAGCACATGTGATTTGATCTTCTGATGCTGACATATCTTCTGATGCTGATGTTGATACTGATATTCTGATGCTGATTCCATCAGAGTTTCTGTAAATACACAACATAATTTTAAGTAGCATATATATCTTATATAAATCTTACAATTTATTTAATCTTGTATTTTGTTATCATCAAAACTCTAACTGAGGGTTGTAGAATCAAACTATGTTCTAACAATCTCCCCCTTTTTGATGATGACAAAAACCATATTTTTTTTAATTAAAAATTAAAGAATAAAAGGTATCAGAGATAAACAAATAACGAATAAAAGGTATCAAAGATAAGAAGATAAGGAATAAAAGATATCAGAGCAACGAAGAGAAAAACTCCCCCTGAGTTGATTACTTCCCTTTAATTCCATGAGACCTTGAGCATCAGAACTTTACTTTATCAGAGTTCATCAGATTCATCAGATTCTTGTACCTGTAAGCTTTTCAGAAGAAAGAAATTCAAATATATCAGAATGTTAGAATGTTTGAGACTTATGTCTCAGTAATCCGTTATTGAAAAATATCATTCTTTCTCCCCCTTTTTGTCAGTTATCAAAAAGCACAAATAATCAGAGTTAAAATGATCAGAGCAAAAAAAAGCGTTTATATTAAAAACAGAAGCAATGATAGGTTCAGAACACGTAAAGTATTACAGACAAACATGTAAAGAAAACAAGGAAAACACAAGAAAATTCTAAGAGGGAGGTGGAAGACGTGTGAACAGAGCTTCCAACATGCTCTTGATTTGATTGCTGGTTTCCTGTTGCTGAGATACCATGTTTGCTATAACATCAATTTTGATGTCCTGCTTATCCATTCTTTCATTCATCAGCATATCAGATCTTTTCAAGTCCTCCAGAGTCTGCCTGTCAAGAGAGGAAGCTTGAGGATCTTCAGAAATAGGGTGCTTCTCAGAGCTTTCTTCAATATCTTCTTCTTGAACCTGTTCTTCAGCTGGAATCATCTGTTCCTCTGACTCTGGTTGACTATATTCAGACCAAGGAGCATTGTCCAGCGGGAGTACTTCTTCTTTAAGAAGCTTGCTCAGAACTGGACCTTCAATTTCCTTCAGCTGATTGCTGAAGTTCTGTTGAGCTTGTCCATAGCTCTGGTCTTGCAACTTAAAGGTTTCAGCGCATACCCATCTTCTGAATTTTGTCCAGAGGAGGTCTGATACAGCAGGATCAACCAGTTCCAAACTTTCTTGTTTCAGAGAAGTGATTCACTTTTGTATATCTGTTTCAAAGTTCAATATGCTGGAACCAATATCTGGATGTTTTGGTTTAGGGATAGCAGTTTTGTGGTTGATGGCAGCAAGGCGTTCAAAGACTGTTAAATTAATGACAGTCTTGTTGTGGTCTTCTGAATTTTTCTTAGGTGAGGGAGTGAGAGAGTCAGGAATTACGATTGGACTTGACGGGGAATTTGGTGGAATTATTTTTGGTGAAGAGGGAAGTTGAGGAATATTCACAATGGTACCACATGGAAATTGAATGGCCAGAGGTTATGGTTCAGGGGATTCAGAGGGTTGAGCCTCAGAGGTTTGAGTCTCAGGTTGTGGAGATTGTTCATGTTGAGGAGAGGGTGGATTAATATCTGGTTGAGGAGATGAAGGTAGTGGGTTTTCTGGTTCTGGAGAGAGTGGAATTTATGGTATTGGTGAGAGGGGAGTTTCAGGTTGTGTTTCTGTGTTTTGATTTGGATTTGGATTTTCTGTTTCGGGAGCGGAAGTGTGTTGGTCTATATCAGAAAGAACTTGTGCAAGTTCTTGTTCTGGTATGGCTTCAGTATTTGGATTTTATGGTTTAGAGCGAGATCTTCTGAGGGTTAATGATTCAGAAGGGTCAAAATCAAGGTCAAAATCATCGAAAGTTTGAGGTGTTGGGTTTTCAGATGGAGTTGGAATTGGAATAGATGTTGATACAGCAGTTGAATCTAAAACAGTTACAGAAGAAGGATTACCTCTCTTCTTGGGAGTCTGTTGAGATGATCCTTCTGCAACAGCTTTTCTTTTCTTTGTCTTCTTCAAAACAACCTCTGGAGCCTTCTGCTGAAGATCTTGAATATTCAGATTTGGTGCTGTACCATCAGCTTTACAAGCATCCAGATATCTCAGAATGATTTCTGTCTTAGAGTCAATTTCTGAGAAGAGGGAAGTTGTCCAGAGGGACTCTTCTGCTGGAGATTTCAGCAAAAGGAGTGACGCTGGGCTCCTTCTTAATGTTCTCTATCAACTTCACTTTCTTCAGATTTTTGGCATTCAACTGCTTACCAATAGTAGGTTCCAGAGTGCTGATTTCTTGTGCCTCTATCAAATGATCAATCAACCTATTTTCTGTAAGAATATATGATATCAGTCTTCCCAAGGGTATCCAATCCCTTTTTGTACGTTCCTTTTCCCTTGTTTCTTTGACACTTGTTCTGAGATGGTTGAACAGAAGATGAGCTAGATTTATCTTGACCTTCTGAGAGATAAAATAGATCAGAAACTGCTGATCAATATTAATGTAATCAGGAGAGCTGGTAGGCTTCCTGTGGTTGAAATAGCCCAGAATGATCTTGGCCCAAATTATGTGTTTGTCTTTCAAGTCCCTTATCTTATTGGAGGGAAGCCCCAGCGTGAAAATTTCCCTTGCAATTAGGGCAACATCTGCACACCTTTCTTCCATATCAATGCAACGAATACCACCACCATTTTACCCTATGAGTCTTGCAATCAGGTCTTCAGTGATAACAATCTTCTTCCCCATGATGTAAGACGTAACTTGATGATTTGAAGAAGAAGTGTGAATCCAAAATTCCTTTACCAGAATAGGAAATGTTGGACCCACCAGCCTGTCAAAATACTTTTCCCAACCTTGAGCTTTAACCTCTTCAGATAAATCAAAACCATTCTCCTTAAGACTGTTGAAGTCCACTATTAATTCTGACAGAACTTCAAGATTCTTGATTGGAGTTAGAAGCGTTCTGAATGGTACTTCATATTGTTCAGATGAAACAGTTTTCTGGGAACTTGAAGTAGGAATGCTGGAAGAAGCCATGTTCACACGAGGTTTTTTGTGAAAAAGATTGAAAGGTTTTCTTGAGAAAGAAGAACACAGAAATCAGAAATATTGAGAGAAAACGAAAGTGAAGGTAAAAAGTGTGAATGGTGTGAAGTGTGTTTAAATAGATTTCTAAAAAGTTTTTGAAAACATAAACGTTAAGAGAGAGAAATAAATAAGGATTATTAGCATTTAATGATAGCTTATTTTAGGGGATTCAGAAAGATATTTGGAACGGTTACCCATGACATGTGTCTCTGTTTGATATCTTTTCATATTCAGAATAAGAGATGGCGCTGAGAAGAATTGTTCTGGCCTTGTGATGATTTCTGAAATCACGCTTTTGCTGATCAGACATTGCTTTCCTGTCAATCTTCTGACCACTTCCATCCACTGGGTGCGTGTATCCATCAGTCACCATGTCCCACAGATCAGCATCATGGGCCAGAAAGAAGCTTTCAATTTTGTCTTTCCAGTAATCAAAGTTCTCTCCATCAAAGACTGGAGTTTTGCCACTGAATCTGTCTCTTTCTTCATTGTTGTCATTGCTGATGTTTTGATGTGGTCCAACCATTGTGTTTTTCTGACGTTGGATCTTGTACTGACACGGTTAAGTGTTATAAGCTCAGAACCAGGTGCTCTGATGCCAATTGAAGATGTGAAAAACACAAGAAGGGGGGTTGAATTGTAAAACTTTAAATCAAATGCAGACAACACTGTATTTTTATCCTGGTTCGTTTGATCTCAAACTACTCCAGTCCACCCGTCAAGGTGATTTCGCCTCTCTCCAACGAGGTCCTAATCCACTATATTCAACTGAATACAACAACTACTTTAACAATTGTTAAAGCCTTCTTGAGTCTAACCACATACCGGTTTATCTCAAGGAAATTCTCTTACAGATAAATGAACAAAAGTGTCTTTGATGTTTTCTAATAAAACTATATATCACAACTATGATAATACGCAATATTAAGCTTAGAATGAAACTAGACTGCTAATGTTATTGAGTAGGTGTGGTTGAAAGCTTTAGCAAATTGTATGAATGAGTTCGTTTACGTAGGCGTGTATGCGTGAAGATGATTAGCCTTTTCTTTTCTCACACTGTCTTGTTTATATAGCAACGGAAGAGATACGTTGTTGTCTATAAATCCATTTCAATGCTAATAACGTTCTTTCCTTTTTGAGAAGATCTTGTCTTGGAATAAAGTCGTTGGTAATTAATCTATCTTGAATGCTTAGTAACGTTGACACTTCAGAGTCTTCTCTGCTTATGGTAATCAGAGTGTTCTTTCCTTTATGCTGACGCTTCTGAGTGCTGATGACTTGGTTAGGATCTTGATCAGAGTCAGAGTATTTTATATGCAGATTCTGTTCATCAAGCTTCAGCGTATAGCACATGTGATTTGATCTTCTGATGCTGACATATCTTCTAATGCTGATGTTGATACTAATATTCTGATGCTGATTCCATCATAGTTTCTGTAAATACACAACATAATTTTAAGTAGCATATATGTCTTATATAAATCTTACAATTTATTTAATCTTGTATTTTGTTATCATCAAAACTCTAACTGAGGGTTGTAGAATCAAACTATGTTCTAACAACTTCCACGCGTCTTCTAGAATGGAGCTCTTTATTTGAAATTCGAAATCTGTACCAATTGAAGCATCTTGCAAAATTTGTACCAATCGAAGCATCTTGCTTCTTAGTTGCTTTCGAAATAACCCAATTACTTGGACCGTTTCCAACTTCTGGCACCCTTACATAAAGGAGCTCTTTTGATTCGAACGCCAAAATAAGTCCAAATTGAAATCTGCTGGAACTTGAATAATCCTTCAACATAATGACTCCATATCTCCTACCAATATCCAATATTGATATTAAACTCCTTAGGTACTTTATTCGAAATATTAGTTTGATAGTGTTTTCTTCCTTATTCGAAATAGCCAACTAACAAATTTGTTTACTTATTCGAAATAGCCAGCTAACAAATTGCTCCCTAAGAACATGTATTTCAATAGATATAAAGAAATACTTGTTTTTTGACTCATCCAGGCTATTTCGAGAGTATCAAAAACTCATGCATTATCCTGCAGTGATTCTAACCTCTTGCAAGCATGGTTTATACCTTTTTAAGTATTTCCCATTTACCCTTAAGATTCTTCTATCTTCTGCCAATTCTTCTATTTCGTAAGCATTATTCGAAAATGTTTTCAATACTCGAAAGGGACCCTCCCAATGGGGTGACCATTTACCCAATAACCTGTTCTTTTTATCCATAGGTAATATAACCTTCCATACCAAGTCATTGGTTGAGAACAACTTACTTTTAACTCTTTTGTTGTATGCTCTGGCTACTCTTTCTTTCTGTCTTCTCATAACTTCTAAAGCATGTAGCCTATCTTCATCCACGTCCACTAATTCATTCATCATCATCTCCCAATATTGATCAGTTGGTATTTCATTTTGTCTTTGAATTCTTACTGATTGTAAGTGTATTTCGACTGGCAACACTGCGTCATGTCCAAAGGTAAGTCGAAACGGTGTAGTATTTGTTGCTTCTTTAAGAGATGTTCGACATGCCCACAAAGCTTGGTCCAAAGTTTTGTGCCAATTTCTTGGCTTTCGTCCTACATGTTTCTTTATCAAACCTATAGTGACTTTATTGGCTGCTTCTACTTGTCCATTAGCTTGAGTGTAGTAAGGAGTTGACGTGAGTAATTTAAATCCCATTTCTTTTGCAAACTCTTGCATTTTTCACCCTGTGAAAACTGAACCTTGATCTGTTGTAATACTTTCTGGTATTCTGAATCTGTAAATTATTTGCCTCTGGATAAATTCCATAATGACCTCTTGATCAACGTTCACTAGAGGAATTGCTTCGACCCATTTTGTAAAATAATCTATACCCACAAGGATATATCTCTGTCCTTTGGATGATGCTGGTCGAATTTCACCAATTAGATCTAATGCCCATCCTCTAAAAGGCCAAGGCTTAATAATTGAATGTAACTCACTTGCAGGAGCATGTTGAATACCTGCATGAACTTGGCATTGTTCGCAACCTTTAGCAAATTCTATGCAGTCTTTGAGCATAGTGGGCCAGTATATTCCATATTGAAACAACAACCATTTCATTTTGTGACCTGCTTGATGTGCCCCACATGCCCCACTGTGCACACTGGATACTGCTAAATATGCTTCATTTTCTCCTAGACACTTGAGTAATATACCTTTTGGGGTTTTCTTAAAAAGTTCATTTCCTATTAGGACATAAGACAATGCCCTATATTTGGTATTTTTCTCTGTACTTACTGAACGTTCTTTCAGGTAATTTACTATGGGACTTCTCCAATCTGTATCTGCCAAAGTATCAATATTTAGAACTTTGAATTCTTTCTGATCTGTATAACCCAGTTTCGAAGTTTCCAAGTCTAACGGTGATAATTTGGTAGCCAATATTCTGCCTCTTGTTTCTATGAGATATTGGAGTTTTTCTCTAGATGTCTTATATCCTGAAGCTATTTGAGCCAAGTCATTTGCCTCCTGATTATCAATTTTGGGAATATGTTTTATATCCACATATTCAAATTTTTTGAGTAATCTGTTAGCAATAACGAAATACATGATCAAATTTTCCTTGACACATTTGTATTCTTTGGTTATCTGTTTGATGACCAGCTCTGAGTCTCCCTTAA
Source organism: Vicia faba (assembly GCA_948472305.1). Classification (NCBI taxonomy): domain Eukaryota; kingdom Viridiplantae; phylum Streptophyta; class Magnoliopsida; order Fabales; family Fabaceae; genus Vicia; species Vicia faba. Next base: position 170,358,366 of record OX451735.1, read on the forward strand.
TTTCGACTCTGGTTTCCCCTAATTCTAGCAAAGCTTCAAGTCCAGCAATTAATGCTTCATACTCAACTTTGTTGTTCGAACAAGGAGGGCCTTCTAACTTGTACTTGAATTTCGTTGGAATTCCCTCAGGAGAAATTATAAGGACTCCAACACCACTTCCATGTTTATGTGTTGACCCATCAAAGGATAATTTCCAAGGCTGGATCTCAACATAATCCAACGCGAAGTCCTCACTCACAAAGTGATCCACTATGAAATCTGAAACTACTTGTCCTTTCATAGCTTTTAAAGACTTAAAGGTCAAATTATACTCAGTGAGTGCTAAGGCCCATTTGCCAATCCTGCTGTGCATGATTGGTTTCGAAAGCATATGTTTAATAACATTAAAGTGAGATGAAACATAAACATCAACGGGTTTAATATAATATTTAAGTTTTGTACAAGAGAAATACAAACAAAGGCATAGTTTTTCAATGCTACTATACTTAGCCTCTGCTTTATTCAGGACCCTACTAAGATAATAGATGGCTCTTTCGACGCCATCATCATTTTCTTGGGCCAACATACTACCTATAGTTACATTGGAGGCAGAGATGTACAACCTCATTGGTTTATCTTTCGAAGGGGGTGCCAGTATAGGAGGATGCATCAAATAAGCTTTGATTTTCTCGAATGCCTCCTGATGTTGCGCAATCCATTCAAAATTCCCTTGGTTGAGACAGAGCAGTGGAGAGAAAGCTTGAGTTCTCCCACTCAAATTAGATATGAATCTCCTTAAAAAGTTAATTTTACCCAATAGAGATTACAACTCTTTCTTGGTTGAAGGAGGCTTCGTCTCCATAATAGCCTTCGTCTCGTTCAAGTTAATTTCGATCCCCTTCTCATGGACCATAAAGCCTAGGAAATCCCCAGCCCGAACAAAGAAAGCACATTTAAGAGGATTCATTTTTAAGCCATGTTTTCTCATTCTTTCGAATGACTGGCAAAGGTGAGCCAAATGATCCTCATCAGAAACAGATTTGACCACTATGTCATCTATATAAATCTGCATAAATGACTCAATGAAATCATGAAAAATAGTGTTCATTGCCCTTTGATATGTTGCCCCAACATTCTTTAGTCCAAAGGGCATAACTACCCATTCATAAGTGCCTAAAGCGCCTGGACATCTGAATGCAGTTTTGGGAACATCATCCTCAGCAATAAAAATATGATTATACCCAGAGTATCCATCTAACATACTCAGGTATTCGAAACCCGCAGCAGAATCAATCAGCATTTCTGCTATAGGCATGGAATATTCATCTTTTGGGGTGGCAGTGTTTAAATCCCTAAAATCTATGCAAATTCGTAAATAGCCATTTTTCTTAATAATAGGTACAATGTTAGCAAGCCATTCTACGTACCTTGTGGTCCTGATAAATTTTCATCGAAGGAGTCGTTCCACCTCTGCCTTTATTTTTGAGAGAATTTCTGGAGCGAATCGTCTAAGCATCTGCTTGATGGCCTTCTTGCCATCCTTGATTGGAAGCCTATGTTCTACCAGTTCCCTCTTTAAACCAGGCATTTCATCATAGTCCCAGGCAAAGCAATCTCTATTTCGTTTGAGCATTTCAACCACTTTGCCTTTTAAGTTGGGACTAAGCTTCACACTGATGTATGTAATCCTTTTTTCGACACCATCCCCAATATCAACTTCCTCCAAAGGATCTTGGGCCAGCATCTTAGCGCTTGATGACTCTGGATCCTTTTCGAACCCCAAGGGCTCTTGATCATAAATGGCATGTAGTCTTTGATACATCTGTTCAGAAGTTTGTCCATCACATGGTGAGGATGAATGGTTTCCTTCAGGATTTGCTATTTCTTTTTTGTCTATGGCTTCGACAGCCATGTTTTGTATTTCGGCTTCGAGATCCGTTCTTCGTTTGTTCTCAGCCAAATAGGCTGAAATCTTTTGGTAGTAATTCGATTCAGTCATAATAACCTTCGCTTGCCCAGCCAGTTGGCCGTATCGTCGAAGTCTCTCCATCTTTCTCAGTCACCTGTCCATCCCCTGTGATTTCCCTATCCCATTGGAATCCATTGGGACGCAAGGTTAGGGAATAATAAGCGTTCTCATTTGGCTCAAAATATTCCTCAGGTGGGTGACATGGCCCTATGTTGGCCATATTTCTGTTGAAATTTCTCTTATCCACATTGTTGATTTCTACCATATAGTAGCTTTAGTCTGCTTCTATATTTTCAACAATCCCATCATCTCTCCACAACACCAGCCTTTGATGCATTGAAGAAGGTACAGCTCCAACTCCATGGATCCATTCCCTGCCAAGCAACAAATTGTAATTTGCTTTTGCAGCAATGACCATAAACATTGTTGGCCTTGTGAGGGAACCAACTATCAAGTTAACTTGTATTACTCCCAAAGTCTGGCCAACCTTCCCTTCATAATTCGAAAGCACCATGTTGTGAGGTCTAACATTTGAATCCTGCATTCCTATTCGCTTCAGCATGAATTGGGGCATCAAGTTGACAGTACCTCCACCATCTACCAGAACCTTGTTCACACCATATTGTTCTACCTTTTCCCTGATGAATAAGGGTTTGAGATGGTTTTTCATTCCTTCGTCTGGCTTTTCGAAGAAAGCATTCTGCTCTTCGACCGCTTCATTGTTCATCACATAATAGCATACTGGCCTATGTCTGGCCATTTCGTCCTCATCAGTTTCCTCATCAGCATAAACCTCTGTTTCCTGATTGTACTCATAAGGCAGCACTGAAACTACATTGCAGTTTGTATTGAAGAAGGATTCCCCCTCAGATTCGAAGGCATCAGTCATCAGGTCCTCTTCGTTCGCTGCTTCCTTCTGAGTCCTATTTTCTTTAGTGTCCTTATGTGGAGAAAAAAGTTTCCTGGACACTGGGGGTTTGCCCCCAGTCTGGTTTAGTGATGTTGGTTTATTGGTACTGGATTCTCCTACTCCCATAGGTTTCGAATCCCTTGCAGCTTTTTGGTTTCTCTGGTGCCTGTGCCACTGAGAGCGAGACATTGGGTTTTTGCCCTTATAATTCTCCAATCTTATTTCCTCTCTCCTGTTCGAATTGAATTGCCTCCTGTAAGCCATTGCAGTCCTACCTCCTCGATCGAAGTTGCGCCACTTCCCTTTTCCCTTATCAGCATTCACTTGCAGTCATCTATCAGTGGGGATTTCTGCAGGTAGTTTAAAGGAAACTCTCTTTGCTCCCCTGGGATAAGGGTTATCTGGCCTCCTTAGCATACTTCTGGCTGTGCTAACAAGATTCGAAGGCATTCCGCCTTGGTGCCCCCAGCTTGACGCAAATGGAATTCTCTTGAATGCTTCAGCCATTTCCTTATCATACATTGCTGCACATCTGGGACATATCAAGCATTATGTTCCAATCTTGTGGCAACGAACCAGGAATTCGAGCAGACTTTCATCAACTCTTGGATAGACTTTGTAGAGTTGGTTGTCTTGCCTCCAGTTGACTCCTATTCGTTCACGCTGGACCCTTTCGAATTCAGCAGCAATTCTGGGGTTGCAGATGATACTGCACCTTGGGCATAACAACTTTTCCTGATTTTTCTTATGACAGTGAAGGAGGTATTCACGCAAACTTGCGTCCTTTCTAGGTAAGTTCTCTCTTCTCTGTTCTCTATCCCTCTCTAGACAGTGTTCCACTTCTTCCATTTCAGCATTAGGCTGTTCGAAATCCACCATATTCACTCCCAGCATTTGGTCATCAGAAATCTTGACTTCTTCAAATTTCATCCTAAGACCTCCAGTGGCCTCAGCTAATTTTCTATCACTTAATATCTTTGCTTTGAGCACCTTTGGGAGGCCATCAGTAGCCTATATTTTGTTTTTGATCAATAGGAGGCCATCAGTAGCCTCTCTTTCGTTTTCGATTAAGACGAAGTCCCCATCCTCTTTGAATTCCTCCTTCGACTCAACTTTCTTCTCAGCAATTTCTACCACATTGATGTCTAGAGGTTCAGCATAGTTAGTCTCCGCCATCAACAACAGATCAGTATCAACTTTCATTGGATTTTTTCCCTTGTCTGAGAACTTCAGCCTGTCATCCTTGATTGCATTCTGTATCAGATCCCTGAAAAGAAAACACTGTGAGGTTTTATGGCCTAAAAAGTTGTGATATTTACAAAAGCACCTCTTTTTCCTTTGTTCCAACGGAGGAATCTTAAGTTTAGGAGGAACTATTAACTGGCCATCTTTAACAAGTAGATCAAATATCTCATCACATTTAGTTATATCAAAAGTATAGATTTTCTTGGGGAATTTATCATTCCTTTCACTTTCGACAAAATCCTTTCCATTGGAAGGAAGTAGAACTTTGCAAGCATAAGGGGGGTGCTTCTTTTAGTTCTACAAGATCTATTTCGAACTGATCGAAATCATAAGGGTCTTGAGGACCATCTATATTTTCCTCTTCAGCCTCTATGTAGGCTATTCTCTCTTTCTTATGATTTTTACCAGCCCTAGCTTTTTCCGCTTTTAATCTTTCGACCTGACGCACTATGTCTGCTAGTTGGGCCATATCTCTAAGATACTGAGTATCTAATTTCTTTCGAATGGAATAATCTAGGCCCCCAGCAGCCATTTCGACCAACTCATGTTCAGGGACCACTGTGAAGCATCTGGATTTTAATAAACGGAATCTATTCAAATATTCATCTATTGGTTCCGTGAATTTTCTCTTAATGCTTACTAGTTCCTTGAGACTGATTTTAGACTGACCCGTGTAAAATTGTTCATGGAAAAGTCTTTCTAAATAAGGCCATGTGTCTACAGATCCAGGGGGCAAGGTGGTGAACCAAGTAAAAGCGTTCTTTGTCAAAGAACTTGGGAAGTATTTTATCCTAAGATTTTCATCATTTGTTATATCTCTTGCTTCTGTTAAATATCTTGCTATATGTTCCACTGTTGATTCACTTGTATCTCCAGCAAATTTCGTGAATTTAGGAACTTTCAAGCCCCTGGGTAATTCTGTTTGCAAAATATAATCCACAATAGGATATGTGTAATTTGGCCTCCTAAATCCTGAATTTAAACCATTCTGGGCCATTATTCTTTCAATCATGGTGGTGAGGTTATTTTCTGCCACTAAATTGTCATTTCTAATTCTATGAACAATTTCGTCTGCATTTTGGTCCCTATTCACCATCATGATAGGTCTAGGCTGTTCATTCTAAACTTCCTGAATTCCCTAATATCTTAATCTCACCCCTATATTTCTTTCTTCGACCACTTGTACAGGGGGTCGAATTTGTTCAATTATGGGTTCTTCATTTCGAATCTCCACTAGGTTTTGCCTACGCCTTGCAGGCGCATTAGGGGCACCAAAAAAATCTGCTATTCTGGCCATCTGGGCTGCATTTTCTTGGTTTGTTCTATTTATATTCTAGATTAGGGGATTGAAAATAGCATTCATTTCGCGGGCTAAGATTCCTACCATGTCACGATTGCTATCATCCATCTGTTGTCTAAGGGCTGTCTGACTATTGGTTGTAAGAGTAGGCAATTGGGCGAAGTTTCCTATATTCTGGAAATTTGTACCCAAATGGTTCATTCCTGAACCAGATCCTTGGAGTGGGGACGAAGTTGATGCATTATGTAACCCTGCCATAAACGAAGTTGGCATCCCATACTGAGGATTCCTGGGTCTCAAAGGTTCGAAACCTGGAGGCCTAGAGGGGGTCGAATACTGTTGATTCCCTATGTATGGCAAAGTTTGCACTAAAGACACGTTTGATGGCATGTCTAATGTACCTATTGGGATTGTATTCGAACTGCCAACAGGAATGGAATTGGAGGCATCAATCGAACTTGAAACGATTGTCGCAGCCCCCTGTGGGGGATTCTGTACCCCATCTTGGTTGGTTGTATTAACCATTATTTTGGTACGTTGTTTTCTGGGTATATGTGGATTGTTATTCTTTATTTTTCCGCTTCGAAGGTTCATGTACTGAAACGTGCTCCACACTCAGAAAATCCTAAAACTTCTCTAATATGTTTGATAAAACTTTTTGTTATGACACAGTCCCACCGGGTGTGCCAATTTGTTTACAATGATTTCTAGTAAACAACCGCTAGTCTTCCAATTTACTAATTTATTATTGGTTACTTGCAGGATCGACTAGATTGATCCTAGAACACATGTGTCATAACTTATTTTTATGTTCATATCTATTATATTGATAGACTTATATTGTATGTTAAATTCGAATACGAGATTCTTAGGAAAGATTTCTAAAATGGTCTATAGGAATAAACTAAATGAATGTAGGCAGGAAAGGCTTCGGATTAGACTTGGGCTTGAATGTAAAGATAATTCTAAAATGGCTTGAATGTGAAGATAAGTGTTTGACTAAAAGGATAAAGTAAAAGTAAATCGAAGGATTTAAGGGTAAAAATACTGTCTAACGAAATGACTGTGTTTAAAGGCAAGTAAAACAAAGGAAATGCAAGGAAATCGAAGTATTTAAAGACAGAAATGTTGTAATCGAAGGATTTAAAGGGCAAGGAAATACTGTAATGCAAGGAAATCAAAGGATGTAAAGGGCAAGGAAATACTGTAAAGGTGAATTAAATATAACAAGACTTGTATTGAAATTGTAAAAAAGTAATGATGTTCAAGACGTACATTGTATCTTCTGACTCGTTTTCCTTAATTCACGGAAGTATGAGTATTATGAGATCTTTTAGTACATAAAAGTGAACATTTTTAAATCTAACATAAGAACACCTATTTATAGTGTTTCGACCCTAACGGCCCTATTCTAAAATCACGCCACGTTCGAAGCATGCAGGCCTCCTATGCTTGCTGACTTCCACGCGTCTTCTAGAATGGCGCTCTTTATTTGAAATTCGAAATTTGTACCAATCGAAGCATCTTGCGAAATCTGTACCAATCGAAGCATCTTGCTTCTTCGTTGCTTTTGAAATAACCCAATTACTTGGACCATTTCCAACTTCTGGCACCCTTACATAAAGGAGCTCTTTTGATTCGAACGCCAAAACAAGTCCAAATTGAAATCTGCTGGAACTTGAATAATCCTTCAACATAATGACTCCATATCTCCTACCAATATCCAATATTGATATTAAACTCCTTAGGTACTTTATTCAAAATATTAGTTTGATAGTGTTTTCTTCCTTATTCAAAATAACCAGCTAACATATTTGTTTACTTATTCGAAATAGCCAGCTAACACAATCACCCAAATTGAGTCATTGCCTTTAGCGGTCTTCGACAAACCCAACACAAAATCCATAGAGACACTGTCCCATTTCCACTCTGAAATACTCAAAGGTTGCATAAGACCCATAGGCTTATGATGTTCAATCTTCGACTTTTGAAAAGTTAAACAAGCATAAACAAATTTAGTGATTTCCTTCATCATACCAGGTGTGATCGGTGGAAATAGAACTGACTGTTTTGAAATGCTGGTTCGCGTTTGCGTTTTGCAAAATGTCGCGGTAAGCAAGAGTCGCCACCGTCTTTTATTTTCTCCAATAAGGAAAGGACAAAAACACAGCAAAATTCCTTTTCGAGATGTTTCTCGGTTCGGGAGGTAGATTATAGAAAGGGAAGATGTTAGCACCCTTTCTACAAAAATGTTTTGCTTTTCTTGTGTTTGTGGGTTTTGAAAAAGTTTGTTTGAAAACTTCGATTTAACTCTTGTATCTGTCCTCAAGAGCGTATGAAGTGTTGTTTGAAAACTTTTGTTTGAAAAGTGTAAGTGTGAAAAGTTGTTTTTGTTTTGAAAGAGAAAGTACCTGAGAACCTCTACCTACTCAAAAGAAATTAAGCTGTGTAAATATCCTTTAGACAGTACTATCCCACTATTGAGAAGTAGGTAGCACCGTCGTTGGAGTTTTTCGGGTCAATTCGATTATAGGGACATGTGGTCACCAAAGCAATAGTAGAACGTCTTAGCGGTAACCCTAATGTCCTAGATCATTTTATCCGAGGCAACCGTTTCGAGGCAACTTTGATCTTTAGACAGGAGGGCGACCTCTAAAACACCCTATACTCAATGACCACGTCGAGGCAATCAAGTGAGGCGTACCCTAGGAGTGGCATGTGCGAGTGTGTCAGGATTCAGTTAAGTTATCTTTGCACATGTTATGGTGAGCTACGATTGATTTTAAATTAAGATAAGTCTTGTCAAGCATAGCTTAGTTAACATACATCTAGCAGTTAATAGTTGCAGGAAATAAATTGCGGAAAGTAAAGCTACGCTATTACAAGGCGTCGGGTATTTACATCGCCAAAAACAAACCCTTGAAAAAGTAAATCGCGGGAAATAAATAAAAGCGATAAAAGGTCCTAATTAAAGCTATTACATCCTCGGAACAATTACATAAATATGGATCAAAAATTAATCAAGAATAATCACACGCGCGAGAAAAATTGGATTGGAGAAGTCCTTAGGGTTTTGACCCTTTTTGAGAAAGAAAGAAGTTTTTGTTATTTGGCATTTAATTAAATTAATCCTAAAACTAATTAATTAGTAAATAAAATAAGGATATTTTTGAGTTTTTTATGTTTTTTAGGAAATAAATAAAAAATAAGATGATCAAAAGTCAAGAACCCTAATTCTATGTTGATTTTAAATTATTGAAAAAAGGTTAGAATTATCCTAATTAAACTAAATTAGTCAATTATATTTATTTAAAAAAATAATAAATTAAGGGTGAATTTAATAAATAATAATAAAAAATATTATATTTTAGTTTTCTGAATTTATTATGAAAAAATTAATTTGGTTAATTAAATAATAATAATAATAATAATAATAATAATAATAATAATAATAATAATAATAATAATAATAATAATAATAATAATAATAATTAATAAGAATAGTTAAATGGAAAATATAAAAAGAGAAAAAAAGAATGAACCCAGGGGGTGTTGGCCCAATTAGGAGGTATCTTTGGAATTTTCTGAAGCCCAACAAAAAATAAAGCCTGTTTTACTTTTATGATTCTCCATGACGCGTGTTGACTGGGAGTATGATGGTCTTCCACTCAGGACCATTGGATTCATGTCTGGAGACATCTGGCGCTTGGAGAGATGAAGTGCATGGTGGACCTCAAGGCATGAGATACACAAGAGCGCCTGAAGAAAAATAACAAATAAATGTTTGGGGGACCTGGGATTCGAACCCAGGTCCCAAAGATCACATACTAGCGCGTTTGCCACTCAGCCAGGTCGTTCCAATTGATATTAAAATAAAGTGCAATAATTATATAAGAAAATAAACAAATATGCTGAAATCAAAATAAAACGCGCGCTGATTCAAATGGTCCAACCATATGTGAACACCTCATCATCTTCTTCATTGTACCTGCAAAAACAATATCAGATAGCGGGGGTTTTTAACCCCCACTAACCATGGCAACGAAAAATAGCGATTAGCAGCTCAATACATATAAATATTTCGTGAGGGTTTGGTCAGGTTCGTCTGGTTCTCATGATCTCAACCATGTATCTTATGAGTTCTAATTTTTCCTGGTTCGGAAAGCCCCAATTTCAAAGCTCAAGAACCCTAGAAATCGTTCATGGCATCTTGTGATTCAGTGCATTATAATTCAATTGAATGATACCATTAGCTTCATATGGTTCCTAGCAACACAAATCAATCAAGAAAACACGTTAAATATGCATGATTTAAGAGTTACAATTCTGGAAAAAAATGGCAAACCGTGGTTCTGTAGGTATCGATTCCTTGAGCCTTAATGCTTGATTTTGATTGCAGTTCACTCCTGGGACCTCCTGCAAGGTGTTTGAATCAACAAAACCTTTTGAATCGCCCTAGAATGTCAAAGTCAGTTTTCAATTTTCTTGGAATTTTTCAATATGTTATGGCCTTTTTTCTGCAGCTTTTTCCCGTCCATTAGGTTAGGATTTGCTCGCATATATATAGGGCAATTGAATTAGGTCAAAAGCTTGAACAAAAATCCACTGCATTGATGCTTGAATCCTTGATTGGAAATCAAATCTTTTTGATTTTTCATGATATGAAAAGGTTGCCAAATTGGGATATTTTGTATCTTTGACTTGGTGCTCGAAATTGCCAGCATATATTGACCATATTTGCTTCACAAAAAGATTGAAAAATCAAATCTTGCATTTTCCTACAATTTAAATTAATTAAATGAATTAATATTAATTAAAAATCCAATTAATCAATAAAAATAATAAAATTAATTCCATTAAGCTTGATGGGTCGTGCATAGGTCATGGGTGATGTTTCAAGAAGAGATTTGAGGCCCATTAGCAAAAATAAGGTGTTTTGAGCAAAGTTGACTTTTGCAAATTCATAAAAATTTCCCAACTTCTCCAATGCACATCTTGCTCAATTTTGATCATATGAACATGTTCTTGGACATTTTGGAAATATCTTGAAGTCATCTAACCAATGCCTTTGGTCCCATGTCATTTGGATTTACCAATCTCAAGTTATGGCCTTTGACTCAAAGTGTACTTTTGTTGACTTTTGAATTTGACCTATAATGTAAAAATTGATAACTTTTTGTGAGTGCATTTATTGGACTTGGAGTGTGAAGATGGATTGTATGAAATGTCATCCCCTTCAAATGAGCATTGGATGGGATTTTTCTGACAAACCATGAAAAAGTTATGCCCTGGTCAAGATACAGTTGACTTTTCTACTGTCCAAAAATAGTAACTTTTGGCATCTTGATGATTTTTGAGCTATCCTTGTGGAATCATAATCAAGACTTGATCAAATGATGATTGTGAACTCAAAATAAGATGTTGACCAAAAATTATGACTTTTGACTGCAAAATGACCATTTTGCCCTTGCAGTTGCCTGTGGATCAAATGAGGCTTTTGACTGTGCAAATTGACATTGTGAGTCTTGAAACTTGGTATGTAGGTGCTTGAGAATGTATATAGGCATATAAGACTTGTTTGAACCATTAAAAACCCCAAATTCCTTGAAAGAACCAAAACCCTAATTTCAGCTGTCTTAGGAGGTGGTTTGACCGTACACCCCTTTGAGTAATCTTGACCAATTTGAAGATCATTCTTGACAAATCTTGAAGAATATGGGAGGGAAAATTTTGGGGTACAACAATTGCCCCTGTTCAATCTTCTTAAACCCGAGGATGTAGATTGGCTTGCGTGCCTTTCGTGATCCGAAGGTGGAAGATGATTGAACACTAGAGTGCCCAGAAATTTGCACTCGCATGGTGTAGTATCAGCAATGTGATGTCGGGAATGGGCTTACAGATGTCATTTGGAAAGATGATGGATAGGAGGATGGGATTATAGATGCCATCTGGAGATTGTTGGGAGAAGGATGGGCTTATAGATGCCATCTGGAAATGTAATGGATAGTTGTGGAGATGGGCTTAAAGATGCCATCCAGGGGTGTCAATTGCATAAGAGATTCCTTAGCGTGAACTTGCATACCTGTAGTTTGTAGAGTTGTAACTTGGTAAGTTGAAAGAAGGAACCTGTGTAGGGTTACCTGATGATGAGTCCGTGTAAAACTGCATCTTGGAAGAGAAGGAACCGGTGTAGGGTTGCCTGATGATGAGTTCGTGTAAAACTGCATCTTGGAAGAGAAGGAACCGGTGTAGGGTTGCCTGATGATGAGTCAGTGTAAAACTGCATCTTGGAAGAGAAGGAACCGGTGTAGGGTTGCTTCATGATGGTCAAGTAGATAGTTGTCCTGTCTGGTTTCAGGTATTAATCTACAATCTGTCGTCCACGGTTTTTTCCTGGCTTGTTACAGGTATTGATCTGGAATTTGAAAAAGGTTGGCCGATGAGATAGTTGTCCTGTCTGGTTTCAGGTATTAATCTCTGACTTGAGAAAGAAAGATAGTTTTCCTATCTGGTTTCAGGTATTAATCTTCAATCTCTTAAATGTAGATAACTTTCCTGTCTGGTTTCAGGTATAGATCTACAATCAGTCGTCCACAGATATTTCCTGGCTTGCTACAGGTATTAATCCGGAACTTAAGAAGGCTGGCCGATGAGATAGTTTTCCTGTCTGGTTTCAGGTATTAATCTCTGACCTGAGAAAGAAAGATAGTCTTCCTGGCTTGTTACAGGTATTGATCTTCAATCTCTTCATGTAGATAACTTTCCTGGCTAGTTACAGGTATAGATCTACAATCAGTCGTCCACAGATATTTCCTGGCTAGTTACAGGTGTTGATTTGGAACTTAAGAAAGGTTGGTCGAGGAGATAGTTGTCCTGGCTGGTTTCAGGTATTAATCTCTGACCTGAGAAAGAAAGATAGTCTTCCTGGCTTGTTACAGGTATTGATCTTCAATCTCTTCATGTAGATAACTTTCCTGGCTAGTTACAGGTATAGATCTACAATCAGTCGTCCACAGATATTTCCTGGCTAGTTACAGGTGTTGATCTGGAACTTAAGAAAGGTTGATGGTAATCATCTTTGGATTGACCTTTTCCTGAAAAGGCAAAACATTAGTTGTATGCAATGTCATGATGTATGAAACGCATGATGTTCTCAAAATGAGATCGTGTCGTATGCACTTTATCATGTATGTAACTAGGAGATATGAAATGTGATATGTTTATGAATGTATTTTTGTATGGGAAAATAAATCCTTGACGAATGCCGGGGAGTTTGTTAAATCCTGGGCTGATATTGAAGAATAGAGTTCTTCGTTTCCGCTGGGGATGATGAACGAAGATGATTGCAAGAATAAACCTGTAGGAGAAGATGACTCCATTGGGGAATAAACCTGGTGAAGAGATTACTCTGCAGGGAATTACTCTATGGGAAGAGATGCTTTGCTGAGATTTTAACGATAACTCCGCTGGGGACTCCGTTGATAAACTCTGTTGGGGATTTTGATGATGAACTCCGCTGGGGATAGAGAGAACTTCGCTGAGGATGATCTTTCCATTGCAACTTGCTGAGGATAACCCAGTTAGACTCTCGTGGGGATAATCCTTCTGAATATGGCTGGGGAGATACATTTGTACTCTGCAGGGGACAAGCTTCCAGAATCTACTGGGGAAGATGATTCAACTCTGGCGGGGAAGCTTTTTTAGACTGCACGGGGAAATGGCTTCACTGGGGGTATCCTGTATTCCGCCGGGGAACATTCTTATATTCTGTTTAGGAATATTAAGATTGTCGGGGATGCTTGCTGAGGAATATCTGTATACTCCGCTGGGGAATATTAAGATCTACTGGGGATACCCAACTTCTTTATGGCTGATGGTAGACCAACTCTGCTTGGGGAGAGTATTGTTAATTTGTTTGTAGTTGCAGGTCTCAGTGGGGAGAGCTTCCATTACTGTCTTACTCTGAGGGGAGTGAAGGTATCTTGGTCATACTCTTCAACTGAATCTACCTTGTACCTGGAGGACAGAGCAACTTGTACAGTTCGGACAATTCTTATTGCCCCAGTTTCTGCGGGAGAAGAGAGCCTATGAGGAGCTTGATAACCGCCGATTGACAAATCTTCTTCTGGTAGGTAAGTGACGAGATGACGGGACATAGTTGTACGCTTTGATCCCTAATTTTTGCCTGGACCGCCCTTTCGGGTTTTCAGTCCATCGGGATACCCCTTTTTGCCCAAGCCGCCTTTTCAGGTTTTCGACTTGTCGGGTGTACATATTTTTTATTTTCATCCCTTATTTTTGCTCGAACCCTTTTGGTTCGCCGGGAAGCCCTTATTTTTGCCTAGGCCAGTCGACCTAGCGGGTCTTCGATTATGCGTAGTATTAATTTTTTTTTGACCATGCCCATGCTCTCAGAGTGTAGGGAGTTGTCACTGTCAGTAGTGTTGTGTTGCCATACTACCAGAAGATGTTTGATCGTGCAAGATTCGTCGCTGGAATTCATGTCCAATGCCCCAAGTGACTCAGATGGAGATTTGCCCCTGTCTATTTGGCATTTTGAGAGATTTCTTGAATCTTGACTTGACTTCCCCAGATGATGGAAAATGATTATGTCTGCCCCTTGGTTGGAAGTGTTTTTCCACTTGAGGTGATCCTTGAGAAGATTTTTGTTCACTAGATATTCGTCGTGCGAATTTCTCTGCTGTTCGAACAAATAGCCATATGCAAACTGTTATACCCCAAAATTTGCCCTCCCATATTCCTCAAGAAATTGCCAAGTCAAGGTCACAAAATTCCCCAAGGGTTGTGCAGATCAACTGTTTCCTATACAGTCAAAATTAGGGTTTGGGTTCTGATCAAGGAAAGGAAGTTTTCAAAGGCTCAATCAAGTCTCATAGGCTTACAAACATGGCCAAGCATCCTCATATCAAGTTTCAAGGCATTCAGCTCAAGATTGCACAGTCAAAACCCTAAATTGCACTACAGTCAACTGTAGGGGCAAAATGGTCATTTGGCAGTCAAAAGCTCAAATTTTTGGTCAATATATCATTTTGAAGCCACAAACATCATTTGATCAATGCTTGATCATGATTCTCAAAATTTGGCTCAGAAATCATCAGAGATGCAAAAGTTGCTATGTTTGGACAGCTGAAAAAGTCAATTGGAATTGACCAGGGCATAACTTTCACATGGATTATCAGAAAAATTCCATCCAAAGCTCATTTTGAAGAGAAAGACATTTCCTACAACTCATCTTCATACTTCAAGTCCAAGAAATGCTCTCACAAAAAGTTATCAATTTCAACATTATAGGTCATTTTCAAAAGTCAACAAAAAGGGACTTTAAGTCAAAGGCCATAACTTGAGATTGGTAAATCAAAATGACATGGGACCAAAGGCATTGGTTAAAGGACTCAAAGACCTTTCCAAAATGTCCAAGAACATGTGAAAAGCTTAAAAATTGAGCAAGTTATGCCTTGTAGAAGTTGGGAAATTTTTGAGAAATGGCAAAAGTCAACTATCCTTGAAAATCCAATTTTGACAAAAGGGCCCCATTTTTCTCACTTTGTCCATCCTTGCCATGCCACACACGTGGCCCATGGTTGATTTCAAGACCAAATGTTGACTTTTTTATTTTATTTAATTTTTGATGATTTAATTCATTTTAATTCATTGAAAATTCAAATAAAATTTAAAAATCAATGAAATGGTGTCATATGAATTTGGACAAGTTCTATGTATCATGAACCAACTCAAAAATCAGGCCAAGGTTCATTTACACATTAGGTCTAGGTTTTGGCTAGAAATTAGGAAAAAATGGTTAATGGACAAACCCTAAGGCCAATTCTCTAACAAGCATGAATTAAGGAGAGTTATCAAGCCTATTCAATTCTATGATGATCACTGAGTCCAACCCTACCAAGAACATAGCACAAAACTCGTTCAAAGTCCATTTGGCAATTTGAAAAAATGAACCATAAAAGGCAAAACTGATTTCAAAGCTAGGGATCTTTAAAGCCTCAATTTTTTTTCCATAAGCATCTTTAAGCAACTCTGAACACGTTCCAATCAATCTCAAGCACAAAAGCTTCAGGAATTGACGCCTAGGACTCAGACTGCATTGCAAAAAATTCACAATCGTATAGCATTTTTTAAGCACTTTTACAACATTCTATGCATTGCATCATGTTTGTCTTGAGCTTCTGAAACTAACCCTTATGCTTGATTGAAGTTTTGCACATTGTACACAAAGATGCCATGGCTGAGTATTAGGGTTCGTGAAATTCAAAATTAGGGATTCCTAAAACAAGAAAAATTAGGACTCAGCAGTACTACCATTGCATCCAGCACGCCAAGACGAAGGGATTGGCATACTCGCGACAAATTTATGAGTTACAGGATCCTGTTCGCTATTTTCTAATATGCCTTCTATAGCAACGGGTTAAAACCGTTGCTTATTGCCTTTATGTTTCAGAAAAAAAAAGAAGAACAGGGACGATGATGTGTTGGCACGCTATGGTTGGATGTTTTAAAATTCGCGCGCTCAATTACTAATGCGCTTGGGTTTTGCTTTTTGTTTTTTATGCATTATAATATATCAATTGAATGTAAATAGCTCAGCTGGCAATCTATTAGCGCGTTAACCTCAATGACCTGGGTTCAAGTCCCAGGTCTGGCCAATTTCTCATGTTATTTTTCATTTCAAAATTCCATGCAGCGCTGACATTAATACATACCATGCACACTCCTCATCAATTGGCCACGCGTCTTGGAGATCTAATCCAGGGATCAGAATGAAAGCATATGGTAGAGACCAGTCAAGGCATCACACTGGATCAAAAAAGTCAACAAATGCTCACAAATAATTGGGCCAGGCTTTCAAATCTACACCTCCAAATTCAAATCCATACCCCCCTGGTTCTATCTTTTTTTCTTTTTCTAATTTTCTTTATATTCCATTATTTTTTCACTTGTGTTTTATTTTCTTATTTAATTAATTCTTACAAAAATGCAAAAACATTAAAAAATACAGAAAGGACAAAAAAAATATAATTAATTTTGATTCTTTTTTTTAATAAATTAAAATATAACTCATTTAGTTTAATTAGGTTTTAATGTTAATTTTAATTCTTTTTTCATAATAAAAATCCAAAAAATGTAGAATTAGGTTAATTATTAATTTTTATATCCTTTTTAATTTTTTCCCTTTTTCTCACAATATTATTATTTATTATTTATTTTCTATAAATCAAAATTGTACATAAATTAGTTTAGAATTTAATTAGGTTAGAAATTAAATCTTTTTCATAATAAACTTAAAAAATGATAGAACTAGGATTTTAATTTTAATTAACTTTTCTCTTTTTTCTTTTAAACCTAAAAAACACAAAAACATTATTTTTCATTTAATTTTTAATTTCCTTGATTAATTTTAATTATTTGTAAAAGGGTCCAACGCCCTAATTTTGTTTAGTCTTTATTGCGCGCATTTATTTTACATTGTTTAAATACCTCTGTATATGCCCCAAAGCCTTGTAATAAGTTTAGATTTATTTCTCGCATTTTTATTTATTCGCTTTATTTATTTTCAGTCAAATCGGGTTCGGTTTTTTGGCGATGTGGACCCGCGCCAGTTGTAATAGTTAGATTTATTTTCTCGCAAATATAACTGTTAATAAATATGCATGAAAGAATGAATGCCCGAAAATAAAATTGAATCGTTAGATCACCAATGCATGAAAAGACAAACAATGAACTGAAAATGACACACAATTCGCACACACCACCCCTAGGGTACGCCTCACCTGTTGCCTTTCGAAAGGTGGTCGTCGAGTAGAAAACGTCTTAGTAAGTCCTCATGATCCGGGAACCTGGCATGAGGGTAGCTTCTGAGGTGTCTTCCTATTGCTCCGGTGACCACCACGTCCCTAAAATTCGAATTGACCCGAACACCTCCTACGGTGGTGCTACCTACCTCTCAATGGTGGGATGGCACTACCTTAAAGGACATTTACACAGACAAATTCCTTAAGGGTAGGTAGGCTCTCAAAGGTACTTGCTCTAATTTCAAACCAAACAAAAACTCTTTTCACCAACACTTTCAAAAACTTTCAAAACAAATTTTTCAAACACTCTGACGTACGAGTCGATCTGAAACTTTTCAAAGAATATTTTTGAAACCCACAATTGAAAAGCAAGCACACATTTTGAAAACACATTGAGCAAGTACCTAAGAGTCCATGGATAACCATGGATAGAAAGGGTGCTAGTACCTTCCCTTTCTATAACCTACCTCCCGAACCGAGAGCAATCTCTTTAAAGGAATTTTTCTGTGCTTTTGTCCTTTCCTATTGGAGAAAATAAAAGACGGTGGCGACTCTTGCTTACCGCGACATTTCGCGAACCAGCGTTAAACAGTCAGTTCCAGATCCACCGATCACAGAACTGGCGACTCTGCTGGGGAATAAAACTTAAAGTGGGGTGTACCTTAGGATTAAGATCATTGTGTTTTCAATTGCTTTCTTTGCTTGCTTTATTATTGTGGGTTGCTTGGGAGTTCTATAGATCCTAACCCGGATCTGGGGGATACCCTTTTAGAAAGTAGCAACAAGGCTGTGAGGGAACTGTGCGGGGTATACCGACATGGTTGAAGCAGTCTGCTACGTTGATGTGGCATTTTGGTGTGTACCGGTAACCCTTGAGTCAGTCAAGGAGAGTACGGGGCCTCCATGTGGTGTCATGAAGCATCAACAGACCTTAGGAACCTTAATTGAACCATCTTGGCCTCTTTAGGGTAGTGAGATAACTGACTTTGGTGCAGTCCGAGGTTGGTTGATACTCGATACTACACTCAATTGAGGGTTGCTTTCCTGGAATATTTCGGTCGCCAGTTCAGTGGCTAAATCGAAACGATGAACAATGGAAGCAATCCCGTGATATTGGGAACCTTAGAACCCGGTTACTTTGATTAGGACAGGTTGAGCCCACCAACTTCAAGAGGGTACTACCCAGACCTCATGCTGGCCTTAAACCTTAAGGGCCTGTCTTGTGTGCCTTGTGTGCCTTACATGTTTGTCTTTGTAAATATCTGTGTTTAATCATAGCATCATGACATCATCCAGCACCATATGCATTAACTAACCATTTCAGGGGTTCGAATTTTCATCTTTGTTCTTGTTTTGTAGGACATGGAAACTGTTCGTAGAAAGACAATTCCAATCAGTCTTGTAAGGATCCCTCCTCAGCTTAAGGAGCTTATATCCAGGATTCCTGAGAACTCTTCATTCAGTGAAAGGCATGGAAGCCTCATCAGCTTGGTCAACACCAACATTGAGGAAGATATGATAAAAGTCCTGTTCCAATTCTTTGACCCTCTGCATCACTGTTTCACCTTCTTGGATTATCAGTTGGTACCTACATTGGAGGAGTTCTCCCGACTCCTGAAGATCCCTATCCTTGATCAGCTACCCTTCAACGGTACAGAAAAGGAACCTAAGCTTGAAGAGATTGCTAAAGCCTTGCACCTGCAGTCATCTGACCTCAAGGGACATTGGGAAGTTAGAAGTGGTATCAAAGGGTTCTTAGCCAGGTTTCTGTTTGAAAAGGCCTATGATTGCTGGAACTCCCTTGACTTACAAGCTTTTGAAGAGGTTGTGGCCCTCCTTGTTTATGGTTTGGTGTTGTTCCCTAACCCAGACCAGCTCATTGATATCAGTGCCGTCCAGATCTTTATGTCCAGGAATCCTATACCTACGTTGCTGGGAGACCTCCTTCACTCATGTTACACTCGAACCATGAGAAAAAGAGGTGTCCTTATGTGTTGCACTCCTCTCCTGGGAAAGTGGTTTATTTCGCACCTTCCACAATCAGTCCTGAAGAACGAGCGGGGTTTGAGATGGTCACAACGGTTGATGACTCTTACACATGCAGATATACATTGGTGCCCTAGGTCCAGAGAAGATGTCACTATCATTGATCGTTGCGGGGAGTATCCTAATGTTCCTTTACTTGGAATCAGAGGGGGTATTACTTATAGTCCATGCCTGGCTTGGAGACAATTTGGTTATGCTCGGAGGGATGGTCCTCATGACATGTTGATTCCTGACATAGTTTTTGATTTCGATAACGATACTCAAGGACTCCGCCAGAGATTTATCAGAGCTTGGAGGATGCCTAGTAGGATAAACAGCAAGACACTGGGCACAGGAACTCCATCCCTTTGGAGCCTTACCTCAAATGGGTACGAGCCCGCTCTCAGAAGTTGGTAATGCCTTATCCTCACATGCTTCCAGTAATCAAAGAGCCTGCCTTGGAAGGAGAGGTGTCTCATGTTATTCAGCACCCTGATATGCCCACATCCTGGGAAGAGATGCAGAAGAGTTGGATCCAGCTTAAAGAAGAGAGGAATTCTCTTGAGACTAGTTTGCATGCCAGTGAAAAGAAGGTTTTGGAGCTCACTCGCCTGTTGCACGAGGAAAGGAATCTCAACACTTACATAGCTCCAGAGAAGATGCGCAACATATTTTGGATGTGACTTGATCTTTTTGTATTTTTGCCCATGAGGCTTTGATGTATTAAAACAATGATTTTCTTAATAATAAAGTGTGTTCCTTTTGGTCTACAATAAATTTGAATTTTCGAACTCTTGAATGCATTGCATAAACACATATCATTCATCATGTGCATCATAAATAATCTTCTTTTCAGGTTGTTTACCGTTCTTCGCTGTTTATTTCAGCATCATGAACCCTCCTGAATCATCAACCGATGCGGCTATCAAGGCTCTTCAGGCGCAGAACGCCCAGTTTCAGGCGCAAAACGCCCAATTTCAGGAGCTGATCAAGGGCTTGTCTCAGGGTCAACAAGAGTTAAAGACCATGCTGTTGAAGAAGACTAAGAAGAAGAGGAGGACTGTGCTATTTAACACTGGGCGCAGACTCGGGAACACTTTGGTTGTTGAAGCTGAAAGGACTCCTCCATCTGTGACGGAAGGTAGTCATCATGAAAGGGAGGTCACTACTCCTGTGGGCTCTGATACTGAAACAGACTTCAATGACGACCAGTACCCTCCTGCTGAAGACCGGTACAAACAGCTGGAAGACAGATTAAAGGCTGTGGAAGTTCAACGGGTACCTGGATTGGATTTCGGAGACTTGGGGTTATCTACTGGAGTGGTGATCCCACACAAGTTCAAAACACCTGCCTTCGTGAAGTATGATGGGGCTTCCTGTCCCAAGATGCACCTCCGTTCTTATGTAAGGAAGATCCAGCCTTACACAGCAGACAAGAACCTTTGGATCCACTTCTTCCAGGAGAGTCTTTCAGGGACTCACCTCGATTGGTTCTATCAGCTAGATGGAATCAGCATTCGTAACTGGGAGGATCTGGCCACTGCTTTTTACAAGCAGTATCAGTATAATGCCGACCTCGCTCCTACGCGTACCCAACTCCAGGGTATGTCGCTAGGGTCGGGTGAAGGTTTTAAGGAGTATGCTCAGAAATGGAGAGACTTGGCTGGCAGGGTGCAACCACCATTGACGGATCGGGAGCTGGTAGATATGTTCTTGGGGACCCTATCTGGTCCATTTTTCAATCATCTCATTGGTAATTCCTCTGCTGGGTTTACCGATCTAATCCTGACTGGTGAAAGGATTGAGGCCGGTATAAAATCAGGGAAGATACAGAAAGTTGC
This sequence comes from Vicia faba, assembly GCA_948472305.1. Taxonomy (NCBI): domain Eukaryota; kingdom Viridiplantae; phylum Streptophyta; class Magnoliopsida; order Fabales; family Fabaceae; genus Vicia; species Vicia faba. The sequence goes on from OX451735.1 coordinate 170,379,460, forward strand.
CTCCTCCAGTACTGAGAAGAAGCCCTTCAAAAAGGAGGCTAGTGCTGTATATAACTCCCGGAGAACAGAGCGACCTGAACACCGCCAATCTGTCAGTGCGGTAATGATTGCCAAACCTGCTGCCGCTCCTCGGCCAACTAATCCTCAGAAGTTTGAAAGACCCCGGAGGGAGTTTACCCGGTTAAGCATGACCTTATCACAGATCCTGCCACAGTTGCTATCCACCAATTTAGTGACTGTCAAGGAGGCTCCAAAGTTTCCCAACACTGCATCTCCCAAGTTCAATCCAAATGCTCGCTGTGCTTATCACTCTGATAGCCCGGGGCATAACACAGATGACTGTTGGGCCCTAAGAAATAAGGTTCAAGATCTCATTGATGCAAAGGAGATACAGTTTGAGGCGCCCGAGGGGCCAAATGTTGTAAATGCTCCCTTGCCCCAGCATGGAGTGAATGCTGTTGAGGAAAATTTGTATGTAGCTTCGGTGGATGATGTTGCTACTCCGTTACTGATGGTCAAGAGGAATCTGTTGCTAGCCGGTTTATTTCCGGGATGTAGCGAAAGTTGCCCTCTATGTGTTGCTTCCCCTGTTGGTTGTTCTCTGTTGAAATCAGGCATCCAAAACCTGATAGATAATAGAGAGATTTTGTTTGAAAAGACTGTTGTTCCTGCTGCTCCTGTTGAAGAAGTGTCAATCGTTACCATCTTCAACAACTATTCCGAGGCTCCTTCAAAGAAGCCTATACAAGTTTTGTCAGTTCACAAGAATGTTCCCATCACCATTACTGTTCCGGGGCCTATACCCTACAAATCTGATAAGGCTGTCCCATGGCACTATGGGGCGGATGTTTATGTTCTGGGTGTGAAACAAGAGTGCAACATTGATACTGGTGTCTCCAACATCACCGGGCCTGCTAAGGTCACTCGTAGTGGAAGACTGTTCTCGCCAGACATTACTCCTCCAGCAATTCATAGGCCTTTGATCTTCACACCTGCCAGAGTGCCTGTTTCTCCTTCTGACCAAGTATCCACCCCTGCTGCTGAATCATCTGATACTCGGGGCAAGGGAACTGCTGCTGATGTGCCTGCCAGGACGGAGGCACCAAAGACCATTGTTGAGGCTTCCAAGCAGGAAATGGAAGAAATTCTCAAGATAATAAAGAAAAGTGATTTCAATGTTGTGGAACAGCTGGGGCACACCCCCTCTAAAATCTCCATGTTGTCACTGCTGCTGTGTTCAGAGGCCCATGCAAAGGCTCTGATTGCTTTCTTAAAGACTGCCCATGTACCCCAAGATACGACTGCTGACCAGTTCACCGATTGTGTGGCCAACCTAACTGCTGATAATGGCCTGGGTTTCTCTGATGCCGATCTGACAGCAAAGGGGAAGAACCATAATGATGCCCTGCATGTCTCCATTGAATGCAGGGGCACTACTCTTGCTCATGTGCTGGTTGACACAGGTTCTTCATTAAATGTGCTGCCCAAGAAGGCTCTGGATAGGCTGGATTGTGAGGGTCTAGAGCTCAAACCAAGTAGCATTGTTGTCCGGGCCTTTGACGGGTCCAAAAGAATGGTGCATGGTGAAGTGGACATCCCAATCAGGGTTGGGTCACAAGTATTTGATTCAAAATTTTATGTGATGGACATCCATCCGTCCTATTCTTGTTTGCTGGGTCGCCCATGGATCCACAAGGCTGGAGCGGTGACCTCCACATTGCATCAGAAGCTCAAGTACCCGGTCAGGGGGAGGATCGTAACAGTGCAAGGGGAGGAGGAATACATGGTCAGCCACCTCAACTCTTTCAGATACGTGGAAATGGATGGGGAGTTCATTGAAACCCCCTTTCAACATTTTGAGGAGGTACCACCAACCTTGGCAACAACAGAAGATGAAGAGGTTTCTCCTATGAAGATGGCCTCCTTAAAGGACGCCCGGGCTGTGATCGAAAAAGGTGAATGTGCAAACTGGGGCAAGCTTCCTGATCTTACTCCTAAGACTAACAAGTTTGGGCTGGGTTTCACCACAGAAGCTCAGAAAGCGGTGCGCAAGGCAAGAATTGGAAGACCTCCGTTGCTCATCACTCACTCTGGAGTGAATGCTATTGGAGAGGAAGATGGAATAGAAGAGTCAGAGTTCGATAGCTGGATCTACCCGACGGCCGACGGTGGATTGACCAATTGGACGGCTAAAGATTTTACTCCAATAACTTTTGTTCCCCAGTAATGAATTTCTTTGTTTTTGATTTGTAATAAACAATAATTTGAGACTATATGGCCCGGTGTCTTACCCGGGGCACCGTGGTTTTATTTATGAGGGCTTTTTGTTTGTCACTATCATATACCATGAATAAAAGCATTGGACGTTTTTCACATTTCAAATTTTGCGCTCCTTTTCTTTCCTTTCTTTACATATTGCAAAACAGCTGTATTTACACACACACTCACTCATACAGGTTTCAATCCACTCTGGATCTCACTGGTAACGACTCTGCTACTGCCAGTTATGACTTCGAAAATCCGATCAACTTAGCCGCAGACGAAGGTGAAGATGATTGCGAAGTGCCTGGTGAACTTGCAAGATTGTTACAACAGGAAGAGAGGGCAATTCAACCCCATGAAGAGCCAGTGGAAACAATAAACTTGGGTACTGAGGAAGACAAGAAAGAGGTGAAGATTGGCGCCAACCTAGAACTCAGCGTGAAGCAACGGTTGACTCAGATGCTGCAGGATTATAAAGAAATCTTTGCCTGGTCCTACGAAGATATGCCCGGATTAGATACCGACATTGTGGTCCATCATTTACCAACTAAAGAAGATTTCCCTCCGGTTAAGCAAAAGGTTCGTCGGATGCGTCCAGAGATGTCTGAGAAGATTAAAGCCGAGGTTATGAAGCAGTTTGATGCTGGGTTTCTTGCAGTAACTTCTTACCCTCAGTGGGTTGCTAATGTGGTACCGGTACCTAAGAAGGACGGCAAGGTCAGGATGTGTGTTGATTACAGGGATCTGAACAGGGCCAGCCCCAAGGATGACTTCCCTCTACCCCACATTGATGTCCTTGTTGATAATACAGCTCAGCATAAAGTATTCTCTTTCATGGATGGTTTTTCAGGCTACAATCAGATCAAGATGGCACCTGAAGACATGGAAAAGACCACATTTGTTACTCAGTGGGGCACCTTCTGTTACAAGGTCATGCCGTTCGGGTTAAAGAATGCTGGGGCAACCTACCAACGTGCCATGGTTACCTTATTTCATGACATGATCCATCATGAGATAGAAGTATATGTGGACGACATGATCGCTAGGTCCCAGACTGAGGAAGAACACCTAGATCATCTGCAGAAGTTGTTCGACCGGTTGAAACTGTACAAGCTGAGATTGAACCCGAACAAGTGCACCTTCGGGGTAAGATCTGGAAAGTTGCTAGGCTTTGTGGTCAGTGATAAAGGAATTCAAGTGGACCCTGCTAAGGTCAAAGCCATTCAAGAGATGCCAGTTCCTAAGACAGAGAAGGAAGTCAGAGGCTTTCTAGGACGTCTGAATTACATTGCTCGGTTCATCTCTCATCTGACTGCCACCTGTGAGCCCATCTTCAAGCTGTTGAAGAAAGATCAGGTAGTACGTTGGAACGATGAATGTCAGGCTGCTTTTGACAGAATCAAAGAATATCTCCAAGAACCACCCATCCTTATGCCACCAGTGGAAGGGAGACCTTTGATACTTTACCTGACAGTACTTGACAACGCAATGGGGTGTGTGCTGGGGCAGCATGACGAGTCTGGCCGAAAAGAGCATGCCATTTATTACCTTAGCAAAAAGTTTACCGACTGTGAGACCCGATACTCACTGCTTGAGAAAACTTGCTGCGCTTTGGTATGGGCTGCTCGCCGGCTGAGACAGTATATGCTGACTCACACTACCTTGTTAATCTCAAAAATGGATCCTATAAAGTACATATTCGAAAAGCCTGCTCTGTCTGGGAGAATTGCAAGATGGCAGATGATCTTGACGGAATACGACATTCAGTACACGACCCAGAAAGCCATCAAGGGAAGTGTATTGGCAGACCACCTAGCCCATCAAGCTGTGGATGACTACCAATCAATGAACTTCGAGTTTCCAGACGAGAGCATTATGATAGTAACTGACTGTGAAATACCCGGACCGGATGAAGGACCTGAACCAGGATCCCGATGGTCCATGCACTTTGACGGAGCCTCCAATGCTTTGGGAAATGGTATCGGTGCCATAATCGTATCTCCACAAGGTACTCATACTCCACTCACCGCCCGGCTGTGTTTCAACTGTACCAACAACATGGCGGAGTATGAAGCGTGTATTATGGGTCTTCAAGCTGCGATTGACCTAAGGATCAAATTTCTAAGTGTCTTCGGAGATTCCGCTCTTGTGATCAATCAGATCAAAGGAGAGTGGGATACGAAACATCCAAACTTGATTCCCTACCGAGAATGTGTGTTGGCCCTGATCCCCCACTTCACAGAAATAACATTTGAGCATTTTCCAAGAGAAGAGAATCAGCTGGCGGACGCGTTAGCTACAATGTCTTCAATGTTCAAGGTTAAATGGGATAATGAAGCTCCCCGGATCATCATCTGGAAACTGGACGAACCGGCATACTGTTGTGATCTCGAAACTGAATTGGTAACTGAGAAGCCTTGGTACCACGAAGTAAAGAGATATCTGGAAGCACAGGAATACCCTGAGGGAGCATCTGTCAATGATAAGAAATTCCTGAGGAGGTTTGCAGCCAAGTTCTTTCTTAGCAACGGCATCTTGTACAAGCGAAACCAGGATTCAACCCTACTGCGTTGTGTAGATAAGACTGAAGCAGATAGAATCATGGAAGAGCTACATGACGGGACCTTTGGTACACACTCCAGTGGACATACCATGGCAAAGAAGATCCTACGGGCAGGGTATTACTGGTCCACCATGGAAGCTGATTGTTACCAACATTCTAGGACATGCCATAAATGCCAGATTTACGCAGACAAGGTGCATGTTCCTCCGGTTCCCCTGAATGTTCTGACTGCGCCTTGGCCGTTTGCAATGTGGGGCATAGACATGATCGGTGAGATAAAACCTACGGCATCCAATGGACATCGCTTCATCCTAGTGGCAATTGATTATTTCACGAAGTGGGTTGAGGCAGCATCCTATGCTACGGTAACCAAGACTGTTGTGGCACGGTTCATTCGGCACAACCTGATCTGTCGGTACGGCGTCCCTGAGCGGATTATTACGGATAACGGTACCAACCTGAACAATAAGATGATCACCGAGCTCTGCGAACAGTTCAAGATACAGCACCACAATTCTTCTCCTTACAGACCGAAGATGAATGGAGCTGTAGAAGCAGCTAATAAAAACATCAAGAAGATCGTGCAGAAGATGACAGTAACGTATAAAGATTGGCACGAGATGTTACCGTTCGCTCTGCATGGGTATCGTACCTCAGCTAGGACGTCAACCGGGGCAACTCCTTTCTCTCTGGTTTATGGCATGGAAGCAGTCTTGCCGATTGAGGTACAAATTCCTTCTCTCCGGATAATGAAGGATGCAAATCTGAATGAAGATGATTGGATCCAGACACGACTTGATCAGCTCAACCTTATTGACGAAAAGAGACTTGCTGCTATCTGTCATGGTCAGACGTATCAGAAACGAATGATCAGGGCATTTAACAAAAAGGTCAGACCACAGGAATATCAAGTCGGGGATCTGGTGATCAAGCGAATCATCCTTCCTCAGAGTGATCCAAGGGGCAAATGGACCCCTACGTACGAAGGGCCATTTGTGGTTAAGCATGTGTTCTCAGGAGGAGCAATGATATTAACCAATATGGATGGTGACGACCTTCCTCACCCCGCCAATGCAGACATAGTTAAAAAATACTACGCATGAAAAAAGACCCGCTAGGCTGACATGTCTAGGCAAAAATTAGGGCTTCCCGTCGAACCAAAAGGGTTCGGGCAAAATGAAGGGATGAAAATGAAAAAATCTGTACACCCGGCAAGTCGAAAACCTGAAAAGGCGGCTTGGGCAAAAATGGGTATCCCGGTGGACTGAAAACCCGAAAAGGCAGTCCAGGCAAAATTAGGGATAAAAGCGTAATACTATGTCTCATTGGATCACTTTGCATCCAGAATCCAGTATCTACATCAAGACGACATCGATCAGTCAGCTTCACCTTCAACCAAGGTCATCAAGTGATGAGACGCTCAGGGTTATAGAGGCGATAGCAGAGTTGAAACCCAGTGGATCATTCATCTTTCACACAGCTGTTTATTGTCTTTTGTACAAAACTTGTATAAACTCTCTTGTTCGGCGACATTTCTCTTACTAGAATGTCAGCCTCTTGTACACAAAACGCCTATTCACGGGCTATTCAAAATCAATACAAATATACTTTTCAGTTAAACGTGCCAACTGTTTTTCTTTTCTGTTTTGTTTTGCGAAGAACGTCCAAGGTTCAATTTGTGATATATGCATTGACAATAATTTGCTAGCTCATAAGTATTTACATACGAAACAAAGAATTAATCGCAGGTGACACTAGAAACAGGGGCAACAAAGAGTTGCCTGAGCAGTCTAATTGTTCTATCCTCCAAGGTACCAAGGTAGGTTCAGCTAAAGAACCTAACCAGACATCTTAAATTCCCCAGAGAACAGCAAGTCAGTGCATTCTTCCCCAGCATATCAAAATTTCCCCAGGAGAGTCCCATCCAAGTTCCCCAGGAAAGATGGAATTCATCTCCCCAAGCAGTAAGCTTATCCCCAGTATATTCTGGAAGCTCATCCCCTAGCAGAGTACGAACGCGTCGTCCGGCTTTATTCAAAGAGTTATTTCCTTAACAGGATATAACTGGGTTATCCTCAGCCAAAAGCCATGGAAAGGTCATCGTCAACATAGTTCTTTCCTATCCCCAGCGGAGTCTATTCACACTTCCAATACCACAACGGTATCCCCAATAGAGTTACTATCAATATTCAGCAAGGTATCACTCTCCCCACAGAGTATTGCCTCCCAGCATGGTCGCTAGAGTATCTTTTCTCCCCGCAGAATCCTCCATTTGCCAAGTTTATTCCGCAACGGAGTCATCTTCTCCTACCGGTATCCTTGCAATTATCATCCCCAGCGGAAGCAAAATCTATTCTTCGACATCAGCCCAGGATACGACTTCCTGGCACCCGTCAAGGATTTACTTTCCTGGACGAAAACATACATAAAATATCACATACATCATTATAGCATGCATAACGCACTGCATCATACAAATCTCATTTATGTTGAGAACATCATTGCTTGATTCATATCATGCATTGCATATGACTGACTTTTATCTTTCAGGAAAAATTCAGTTAAGTTCTCAAGCTACATTTCAAGACCTAGACTGGTTCAGTCAAAGGCCTTCTCTGGTTCAGTTAAATCATCCCAAGATTTTCCTGATGCTTATCCCTTTGAAGACATTTCAAGACCTAGACTGGTTCAGTCAAAGGCCTTCTCTGGTTCAGTTAAATCGTCCCAAGATTTTCCTGATGCTTACCCCTTTTGAAGACATTTCAAGACCTAGACTGGTTCAGTCAAAGGCCTTCTCTGGTTCAGTTAAATCATCCCAAGATTTTCCTGATGCTTATCCCTTTGAAGACATTTCAAGACCTAGACTGGTTCAGTCAAAGGCCTTCTCTGGTTCAGTTAAATCGTCCCAAGATTTTCCTGATGCTTACCCCTTTTGAAGACATTTCAAGACCTAGACTGGTTCAGTCAAAGGCCTTCTCTGGTTCAGTTAAATCGTCCCAAGATTTTCCTGATGCTTATCCCTTTGAAGACATTTCAAGACCTAGACTGGTTCAGTCAAAGGCCTTCTCTGGTTCAGTTAAATCGTCCCAAGATTTTCCTGATGCTTATCCCTTTGAAGACATTTCAAGACCTAGACTGGTTCAGTCAAAGGCCTTCTCTGGTTCAGTTAAATCGTCCCAAGATTTTCCTGATGCATATCCCTTTGAAGACATTTCAAGACCTAGACTGGTTCAGTCAAAGGCCTCCTCTGGTTCAGTCAGATCGACCTAAGATCTCCCTGATGCTTATCCCATTGAAGACATTCCAAGACCTAGACCGGTTCAGTTAAATCGTCCCAAGATTTTCCTGATTGCTTACCCAGTCAAAGGCCTCTCTGGTTCAGTCAGATCGACCTTAAGATCTTCCTGATTCTTATCCCAGTAGAAGACACCCCAGATTTTTCTCAACGAGCGTTGTTGAAGTTAAAGTCGCTCAAGGCTCTCTTACCATTCATGCTAAGGAAGTAATCATCCCTGCAACGTGTCAGGTACTCATTTTCTGTTTTGCAGGTATGCAGGTTCTCGCTAAGGAATCTCCTACGCAATCAAACATCCAGATGGCATCTATAAGCCCATTCCCCCATCATTGCTAACATGTGAGCGCAAATTTCCGGGCACTCTAGTGTCCAATCATCTTCTACCCTCGGATTACGAAAGGCACGTCAGCCAGTCTGCATCCTCAGGTCTAAGAAGATTGAACAGGGGCAACTGTTATACCCCAAAATTTGCCCTCCCATATTCCTCAAGAAATTGCCAAGTCAAGGTCACAAAATTCCCCAAGGGTTGTGCAGATCAACTGTTTCCTATACAGTCAAAATTAGGGTTTGGGTTCTGATCAAGGAAAGGAAGTTTTCAAAGGCTCAATCAAGTCTCATAGGCTTACAAACATGGCCAAGCATCCTCATATCAAGTTTCAAGGCATTCAGCTCAAGATTGCACAGTCAAAACCCTAAATTGCACTACAGTCAACTGTAGGGGCAAAATGGTCATTTGGCAGTCAAAAGCTCAAATTTTTGGTCAATATATCATTTTGAAGCCACAAACATCATTTGATCAATGCTTGATCATGATTCTCAAAATTTGGCTCAGAAATCATCAGAGATGCAAAAGTTGCTATGTTTGGACAGCTGAAAAAGTCAATTGGAATTGACCAGGGCATAACTTTCACATGGATTATCAGAAAAATTCCATCCAAAGCTCATTTTGAAGAGAAAGACATTTCCTACAACTCATCTTCATACTTCAAGTCCAAGAAATGCTCTCACAAAAAGTTATCAATTTCAACATTATAGGTCATTTTCAAAAGTCAACAAAAAGGGACTTTAAGTCAAAGGCCATAACTTGAGATTGGTAAATCAAAATGACATGGGACCAAAGGCATTGGTTAAAGGACTCAAAGACCTTTCCAAAATGTCCAAGAACATGTGAAAAGCTTAAAAATTGAGCAAGTTATGCCTTGTAGAAGTTGGGAAATTTTTGAGAAATGGCAAAAGTCAACTATCCTTGAAAATCCAATTTTGACAAAAGGGCCCCATTTTTCTCACTTTGTCCATCCTTGCCATGCCACACACGTGGCCCATGGTTGATTTCAAGACCAAATGTTGACTTTTTTATTTTATTTAATTTTTGATGATTTAATTCATTTTAATTCATTGAAAATTCAAATAAAATTTAAAAATCAATGAAATGGTGTCATATGAATTTGGACAAGTTCTATGTATCATGAACCAACTCAAAAATCAGGCCAAGGTTCATTTACACATTAGGTCTAGGTTTTGGCTAGAAATTAGGAAAAAATGGTTAATGGACAAACCCTAAGGCCAATTCTCTAACAAGCATGAATTAAGGAGAGTTATCAAGCCTATTCAATTCTATGATGATCACTGAGTCCAACCCTACCAAGAACATAGCACAAAACTCGTTCAAAGTCCATTTGGCAATTTGAAAAAATGAACCATAAAAGGCAAAACTGATTTCAAAGCTAGGGATCTTTAAAGCCTCAATTTTTTTCCATAAGCATCTTTAAGCAACTCTGAACACGTTCCAATCAATCTCAAGCACAAAAGCTTCAGGAATTGACGCCTAGGACTCAGACTGCATTGCAAAAAATTCACAATCGTATAGCATTTTTTAAGCACTTTTACAACATTCTATGCATTGCATCATGTTTGTCTTGAGCTTCTGAAACTAACCCTTATGCTTGATTGAAGTTTTGCACATTGTACACAAAGATGCCATGGCTGAGTATTAGGGTTCGTGAAATTCAAAATTAGGGATTCCTAAAACAAGAAAAATTAGGACTCAGCAGTACTACCATTGCATCCAGCACGCCAAGACGAAGGGATTGGCATACTCGCGACAAATTTATGAGTTACAGGATCCTGTTCGCTATTTTCTAATATGCCTTCTATAGCAACGGGTTAAAACCGTTGCTTATTGCCTTTATGTTTCAGAAAAAAAAAGAAGAACAGGGACGATGATGTGTTGGCACGCTATGGTTGGATGTTTTAAAATTCGCGCGCTCAATTACTAATGCGCTTGGGTTTTGCTTTTTGTTTTTTATGCATTATAATATATCAATTGAATGTAAATAGCTCAGCTGGCAATCTATTAGCGCGTTAACCTCAATGACCTGGGTTCAAGTCCCAGGTCTGGCCAATTTCTCATGTTATTTTTCATTTCAAAATTCCATGCAGCGCTGACATTAATACATACCATGCACACTCCTCATCAATTGGCCACGCGTCTTGGAGATCTAATCCAGGGATCAGAATGAAAGCATATGGTAGAGACCAGTCAAGGCATCACACTGGATCAAAAAAGTCAACAAATGCTCACAAATAATTGGGCCAGGCTTTCAAATCTACACCTCCAAATTCAAATCCATACCCCCCTGGTTCTATCTTTTTTTCTTTTTCTAATTTTCTTTATATTCCATTATTTTTTCACTTGTGTTTTATTTTCTTATTTAATTAATTCTTACAAAAATGCAAAAACATTAAAAAATACAGAAAGGACAAAAAAAATATAATTAATTTTGATTCTTTTTTTTAATAAATTAAAATATAACTCATTTAGTTTAATTAGGTTTTAATGTTAATTTTAATTCTTTTTTCATAATAAAAATCCAAAAAATGTAGAATTAGGTTAATTATTAATTTTTATATCCTTTTTAATTTTTTCCCTTTTTCTCACAATATTATTATTTATTATTTATTTTCTATAAATCAAAATTGTACATAAATTAGTTTAGAATTTAATTAGGTTAGAAATTAAATCTTTTTCATAATAAACTTAAAAAATGATAGAACTAGGATTTTAATTTTAATTAACTTTTCTCTTTTTTCTTTTAAACCTAAAAAACACAAAAACATTATTTTTCATTTAATTTTTAATTTCCTTGATTAATTTTAATTATTTGTAAAAGGGTCCAACGCCCTAATTTTGTTTAGTCTTTATTGCGCGCATTTATTTTACATTGTTTAAATACCTCTGTATATGCCCCAAAGCCTTGTAATAAGTTTAGATTTATTTCTCGCATTTTTATTTATTCGCTTTATTTATTTTCAGTCAAATCGGGTTCGGTTTTTTGGCGATGTGGACCCGCGCCAGTTGTAATAGTTAGATTTATTTTCTCGCAAATATAACTGTTAATAAATATGCATGAAAGAATGAATGCCCGAAAATAAAATTGAATCGTTAGATCACCAATGCATGAAAAGACAAACAATGAACTGAAAATGACACACAATTCGCACACACCACCCCTAGGGTACGCCTCACCTGTTGCCTTTCGAAAGGTGGTCGTCGAGTAGAAAACGTCTTAGTAAGTCCTCATGATCCGGGAACCTGGCATGAGGGTAGCTTCTGAGGTGTCTTCCTATTGCTCCGGTGACCACCACGTCCCTAAAATTCGAATTGACCCGAACACCTCCTACGGTGGTGCTACCTACCTCTCAATGGTGGGATGGCACTACCTTAAAGGACATTTACACAGACAAATTCCTTAAGGGTAGGTAGGCTCTCAAAGGTACTTGCTCTAATTTCAAACCAAACAAAAACTCTTTTCACCAACACTTTCAAAAACTTTCAAAACAAATTTTTCAAACACTCTGACGTACGAGTCGATCTGAAACTTTTCAAAGAATATTTTTGAAACCCACAATTGAAAAGCAAGCACACATTTTGAAAACACATTGAGCAAGTACCTAAGAGTCCATGGATAACCATGGATAGAAAGGGTGCTAGTACCTTCCCTTTCTATAACCTACCTCCCGAACCGAGAGCAATCTCTTTAAAGGAATTTTTCTGTGCTTTTGTCCTTTCCTATTGGAGAAAATAAAAGACGGTGGCGACTCTTGCTTACCGCGACATTTCGCGAACCAGCGTTAAACAGTCAGTTCCAGATCCACCGATCACACAAACAATGTTACTTTAAGAATGCAAAGCTTATGTCTGTCTTGAAGTTTTTTTTTTAAAAATGCAGTTTTCAATAAAACAAGTGAATTTTTGTAAAATGTGATGTTAACTCAGGATTTTACAGCAAGCCCTACAGGAGTCAGGATACCTTTGGTAACAGTATGCTTTCGAACTAACCCATGCTTCAGCTAGGACTTTTAAGGGTTATGACGTGGCCTGGTTCACGGTTTAAGAAACAAAGGATAAAGGCTCAAACTTTATTTGTACCCACACACTCTTCGTGATGTCTTTCAAACCTAAACTCAGCTAATCGTGCATTAGATTTTGTTTGAGTCTTTGCTCTGATATTCCGGTGATGGTTCGGATACTGAAAGTTTTATTTTGACCAGGCAGTCCTCTCTTTTTTGTCGAGGGTTAGTAGGACCGGACCTCTTTCTTTTTTGATTTTGTTATCCCTGTTTTTTTTGCCTGAACTGTTTCTTTTGTGATTACAGTCAGCGGGATGCCCCAGTTTTTTGTAAGTCTCCTTCATAGGTTTTGACTTAATGGGCTTTTATTTTTGAAAGATAACGACTGCCTGTCTTGACGATTATAGGGAACCATCACTGTATTTTTGTCTCAGAAGGACTTCTTTGATGCCATTCATTGTGCGCCTGGATCAACTGAGAAAAACTACCCTGCCCCAGGTTATAATTAAGGGTTTTAATTTTTGCGTGAAAAGAAAAACTCCAACTTCTTTGGCTCAAAGGGGTTGACTAGGGATTATCTTCCTTATAACTTCACTGTTTAGAATTTGAAACAATGCTTGTACCTCATCAGCGGGGTCTGTTCAAAAGCATACTGTAAAGATCGTGGTATCGTTTTCGTCATCCTCCCTCAAAAGGTTTAGAATTTTTAATCGAGGGTTGATCATAAAAAAAAAAAGCAATTTGAATATAGTGAATACGAATGGATTGATTCAAAACAGACATATACGATGCATTAATGAAATAAAAAAGTTTGACATGATAATTGTTTGAATCAGCAAAGAAAAATACAACTTCAGAATTCAAATGAACAAAAGTCTCTTAGTTTGAACTAGTCATCTTAGATGGATAATTCTCAGCGGGAGATTTTCATCTCGCCATCCGGCATGAACTCCAACACCCTTCTGTCGATCAAGTCTTTGATCTTGTTCTTCAGAGTCCAACAGTTGTCGGTGTCATGTCCCAGACCGTCAGAGTGGTATGCACACCTTTCATAGGGATGATAGGTAGGAGCAGAGGTGTTGGGATTCCGGGGAGGATCCTTTAAAGCAATCAGATTGACCTCCAACAAGCGTTTCAGTATGAGAGATGATGGTATATGAGTCTCCGAGAAATGTCTTCCAGGCGTATTTCGCTTACGCCGATTACCCTGTTGATGCTGGAGAGGTTGATGCTGGGCTTGTGACCCTGAAGCAAGCTGAGGAGCTTTTCCCTTGTCTTCTTGCCCCAAAGGTGGTTGAATGATGGCTTGATCTTCAACCTTAGTTGTCTGCCTCACTTGGTTATTTTGAAGCAGCTTGTTGACGAGGACCCTGAGCTCTTCTTGTCTTTGAGCTAAGTCTTGAATGAGAGTCATCTGGCTCGCCAGCTGTCCCATCATCTGGATCTTCATTGTTGACAACTCAATTTGTAGCCCTTCCAACTGATCATTCCTGACGCCTCCTGGATTCCCTAGGACCAATCCCCTTGTGAGGAGAGATTTTATTTCTTCTTGCCCCTGGGATAGGTTCAAGAACATTTCTTGAAGTTGGGCATTTTGATCCCGGAGATCTTGGTTGTCTGGTTGGAAAGTCGTTGCTGAAATAAACAGCGAGAACATGAGAGACCTGTATCGGATGACCTGTTATGCAATGATGAAATGAAATGTGTATGATTTATGGATGCAATGTTTTCAAGGATCTCGTGGGGTAAACAAAGAAACTTGTTAGAATTTGAATCTGGTAGCTTGATTGAAGGAACTTCACGTTGTTGAGAGTCCTTCTTCAAGAGTCAAGCTCACCATATCGAGTGGGTCATAGCCCCTGACTCATGTTTTGATCTCCAAATAACCTTGGCTAGAGGAAAATAAATCCCCTTTGCCCCTTGCTAGACAGTTGGTTCATCATGACCTGCATCACAAACCCTTGAGATCCTTGAAATGGATTAGTCCTTATGCCGGATGTATGCAATGTTATGATGTTATGATGTTATGATAAAGGCACACCACAAGTATTCACAAAAGGCAAACATGGTAAGGCACACAAGTCACACAAAAGAACCCTTAGATTTCAGGTCAGCATGAAGTTTAGGTACTACCCTCTTTCAGTTTCAGTTGGTTAAGACCTGTCTTAAAAATAGTAACCGGGTTCTAGAGGATCTCAATATCACTGACTACCCTCGATCGGTCATAATTCCAGTTTGGCAACCTTTTCTTGCGGCCGGAACCATCGCGAGAGTTTAGCCTCAATGAGCGTAGCATACTGCTACTGTTCTATGGCCAAGTTGGTCAATTTAAGGTGCTAAGGTCAGTTGGTGCTTAATGACTCCTCAGAAGACCCATATTCTCCTCGTTCCAACACAAGGGATATCGGTACAGACCAAGGTGTCACACCAATGTAGCTACTGATTCACCCGTGTCGGTCTACGCCGGACAGGTCCCTCACAGTTTATTGCTACTTACCTAAAGGGTATTCCCCAGATACGGGTTAGGATCTATGAAACTCCAATACAAGCCCATAAATATAAATCACACAAATCATGCAATTGAGAACACAATGATCTAATCCTAAGGTATACCTCACTTATAATAATCCCCAGCAGAGTCGCCAATTCTGTGATCGGTGGAAATAGAACTGACTGTTTTGAAATGCTGGTTCGCGTTTGCGTTTTGAAAAATGTCGCGGTAAGCAAGAGTCACCACCGTCTTTTATTTTCTCCAATAAAGAAAGGACAAAAGCACAGCAAAATTCCTTTTCGAGATGTTTCTCGGTTCGGGAGGTAGATTATAGAAAGGGAAGGTGTTAGCATCCTTTCTATCCGTGGTTATCCACGGGCTCTTAGGTACTTGCTCACTATGTTTTCAAAAATGTTTTGCTTTTCTTGTGTTTGTGGGTTTTGAAAAAGTTTGTTTGAAAACTTCGATTTAACTCTTGTATCTGTCCTCAAGAGCGTATGAAGTGTTGTTTGAAAACTTTTGTTTGAAAAGTGTAAGTGCGAAAAGTTGTTTTTGTTTTGAAAGAGCAAGTACCTGAGAACCTCTACCTACTCAAAAGAAATTAAGATGTGTAAATATCCTTTAGACAATACTATCCCACTATTGAGAAGTAGGTAGCACCGTCGTTGGAGTTTTTCGGGTCAATTCGATTATAGGGACATGTAGTCACCAAAGCAATAGTAGAACGTCTTAGCGGTAACCCTAATGTCCTAGATCATTTTATCCGAGGCAACCGTTTCGAGGCAACTTTGATCTTTAGACAGGAGGGCGACCTCTAAAACACCCTATACTCAATGACCACGTCGAGGCAACCAAGTGAGGCGTACCCTAGGAGTGGCATGTGCGAGTGTGTCAGGATTCAGTTAAGTTATCTTTGCACATGTTATGGTGAGCTACGATTGATTTTAAATTAAGATAAGTCTTGTCATGCATAGCCTAGTTAACATACATCTAGCAGTTAATAGTTGCGGGAAATAAATTGCGGAAAGTAAAGCTACACTATTACAAGGCGTCGGGTATTTACATCGCCAAAAACAAACCCTTGAAAAAGTAAATCGCGGAAAATAAATAAAAGCGATAAAAGGTTCTAATTAAAGCTATTACATCCTCGGAACAATTACATAAATATGGATCAAAAATTAATCAAGAATAATCACACGCGCGAGAAAAATTGGATTGGAGAAGTCCTTAGGGTTTTGACCCTTTTTGAGAAAGAAAGAAGTTTTTGTTATTTGGCATTTAATTAAATTAATCCTAAAACTAATTAATTAATAAAATAAAAAAAGGATATTTTTGAGTTTTTTTTATGTTTTTTAGGAAATAAATAAAAAATAAGATGATCAAAAGTCAAGAACCCTAATTCTACGTTGATTTTAAATTATTGAAAAAAGGTTAGAATTATCCTAATTAAACTAAATTAGTCAATTATATTTATTTACAAAAATAATAAATTAAGGATGAATTTAATAAATAATAATAAAAAATATTATATTTTAGTTTTCTGAATTTATTATGAAAAAATTAATTTGGTTAATTAAATAATAATAATAATAATAATAATAATAATAATTAATAAGAATAGTTAAATGGAAAATATAAAAAGAGAAAAAAAAGAATGAACCCAGGGGGTGTTGGCCCAATTAGGAGGTATCTTTGGAATTTTCTGAAGCCCAACAAAAAATCAAGCATGTTTTACTTTTTTGATTCTCCATGGCGCGTGTTGACTGGGAGTATGGTGGTCTTCCACTCAGGATCATTGGATTCATGTTTGGGGACATCTGGCGCTTGGAGAGATGAAGTGCATGGTGGACCTCAAGGCATGAGATACACAAGAGCGCCTGAAGAAAAATAACAAATAAATGTTTGGGGGACCTGGGATTCGAACCCAGGTCCCAAAGATCACATACTAGCGCGCTTGCCACTCAGCCATGTCGTTCCAATTGATATTAAAATAAAGCGCAATAATTATATAAGAAAATAAACAAATATGCTGAAATCAAAACAAAACGCGCGCTGATTCAAATGGTCCAACCATATGTGAACACCTCATCATCTTCTTCGTTGTACCTGCAAAAACAATATCAGATAGCGGGGGTTTTTAACCCCCACTAACCATGGCAACGAAAAATAGCGATTAGCAGCTCAATGCATATAAATATTTCGCGAAGGTTTGATCTGGTTCGTCTGGTTCTCATGATCTCAACCATGTATCTTATGAGTTCTAATTTTTCCTGGTTCGGGAAGCCCCAATTTCAAAGCTCAAGAACCATAGAAATCGTTCATGGCATCTTGTGATTCAGTGCATTATAATTCAATTGAATGATACCATTAGCTTCATATGGTTCCTAGCAACACAAATCAATCAAGAAAACACGTTAAATATGCATGATTTAAGAGTTACGATTCTGGGGAAAAATGGCAAACCGTGGTTCTGTAGGTATCGATTCCTTGAGCCTTAATGCTTGATTTTGATTGCAGTTCACTCCTGGGACCTCCTGCAAGGTGTTTGAATCAACAAAACCTTTTGAATCGCCCTAGAATGCCAAAGTCAGTTTTCAATTTTCTTGGAATTTTTCAATATGCTATGGCCTTTTTTCTGCAGCTTTTTCCCGTCCATTAGGTTAGGATTTGCTCGCATATATATAGGGCAATTGAATTAGGTCAAAAGCTTGAACAAAAATCCATTGCATTGATGCTTGAATCCTTGATTGGAAATTAAATCTTTTTGATTTTTCATGATTGGAAAAGGTTGCCAAATTTGGAGATTTTGTATCTTTGACTTGGTGCTCGAAATTGCCAGCATATATTGACCATATTTGCTTCACAAAAAGATTGAAAAATTAAATCTTGCATTTTCCTACAATTTAAATTAATTAAATGAATTAATATTAATTAAAAATCCAATTAATCAATAAAAATAAGAAAATAAATTCCATTAAGCTTGATGGGTCGTGCATAGGTCATGGGTGAAGTTTCAAGAAGAGATATGAGGCCCATTAGCAAAAATAAGGTGTTTTGAGCAAAGTTGACTTTTGCAAATTCATAAAAATTTCCCAACTTCTCCAATGCACATCTTGCTTAATTTTGATCATATGAACATGTTCTTGGACATTCTGGAACGCTCTTTAAGTCCTCTAACCAATGCCTTTGGTCCCATGTAATTTGGATTTACCAATCTCAAGTTATGTTCTTTGACTCAAAGTGTACTTTTGTTGACTTTTGAATTTGACCTATAATGTAAAAATTGATAACTTTTTGTGAGTGCATTTATTGGACTTGGAGTGTGAATATGGATTGTAGGAAATGTCATCCCCTTCAAAATGAGCATTGGATGGGATTTTTTTGACAAACCATGAAAAAGTTATGCCCTGGTCAAGATACAGTTGACTTTTCTACTGTCCAAAAATAGTAACTTTTGGCATCTTGATGATTTTTGAGCTATCCTTGTGGAATCATGATCAAGACTTGATCAAATGATGATTGTGAACTCAAAATAAGATGTTGACCAAAAATTCTGACTTTTGACTGCAAAATGACCATTTTGCCCTTGCAGTTGCCTGTGGATCAAATGAGGCTTTTGACTGTGCAAATTGACACTGTGAGTCTTGAAACTTGGTATGTAGGTGCTTGAGAATGTATATAGGCATATAAGACTTGTTTGAACCATTAAAAACCCCAAATTCCTTGAAAGAACCAAAACCCTAATTTCAGCTGTCTTAGGAGGTGGTTTGACTGTACACCCCTTTGAGTAATCTTGACCAATTTGAAGATCATTCTTGACAAATCTTGAAGAATATGGGAGGGCAAATTTTGGGGTACAACACCAGGCCACCAAAATAAATTCTTCAAGTCTTGATACATCTTTGTAGCACCGGGATGAATACTTAACCTGCGTCGATGTCCTTTTTTAAGGATACTTTTCTTAATTTTTGTAATATCCGGAACACACACTGTAATTTCGAACTGCATCACACCATTATCATCAACTTTGAACTCACCTCCATTACCTTGGTTAATCAAGGTCAACTGGTCAACCAATTTCAAATCAGACTTCTGACCTTCTCAGATTTCTACCAGAATACCACTAGTGAGTTTCAACATTCCCAACTACACACTATAGGGAGTCTCTTCACATATTAAGCTCATATCTTAGAATTGTTCAATCATTTCCATCTCTTGAACCATAAGCATCGACATATGTAACGACTTCTTACTCAACGCATCAGCCACCATATTTGCTTTACTCGGATGGTAATTCAGATCAAAGTCATAATCCTTTAAGAATTCAAGCCACCTTTTCTGTCTCATATTTAATTCCTTATGATCAAATTAGTATTTGAGACTCTTATGATCGCTGAACACTTTAAATTTAGAGCAAAAAAGATAATGTCTCCAAATCTTCAACACAAACACCACATCTTCCAGCTCTAAGTCATGCGTAGGATAATTCCTTTCACGAACCTTCAATTGTCTAGAAGCATAAGCAAAAACCTATCCATTTTGCATTAGTACACCACCAAGACCCATCTTAAACGTACACAATACACCACAAAAGATTCACTCAGATTAGACAAAATTAATATCGGGGCAGTTGTCAACTTCTTCTTCAATTCTACAAAACTTTCTTCACATGCGACATCCCACACATAATCCTGATCCTTTCGAGTCAACTGAGTTAACGGTAACGCCAACTTAGAGAATACTTCAATGAACCTTCGATAATAACCTTCCAAACCAAGAAAACTTTGAATCTCGGTCACATACTTCAGAGTCTCTCATTGCAACATTACATCTACTTTAGAAGGATCCACAATAATTCCCTTAATAGAAATCAAATGGCCAAGGAAAATCACTTCCTTCAACCAAAACTCACACTTCGACAACTTAGCATACAACTTCTTCTCTTTCAACAGTTGCAACAAAATTCACAAATGCTCATCATGATCCTCTTTTGATTTGGAATAAATCAGAATATCGTCAATGAAGACCACAACAAACTTGTCCAGATAAGAATGGAAAGTTCTATTCATATATTCCATGAAAACACCTGGGGCATTAGATACACCAAACGACATCACAGTGTACTCATAATGACCATACCTCGTTCAAAAACTAGTCTTCAGAATATTATTTGGTTTAACATGAATCTGATGATAACCTGACCTCAAATCAATCTTGCTGAAAACACGAGAACCCACTAACTGATCCATCAAATCATCAATCCTCAAAAGGGGATACTTATTCTTAACCGTCACTTTATTCAACTTTTTGTAGTACACACACAATCTCATACTTCCATTCTTGACTAACAATACAGGCGCATCCCATGGTGAAACACTCGGTCGCACGAACTTCTTCTCGAGCATCTCTTCTAGTTGTCTCTTCAAATCACTCAACTTAGAAGCTGGAATTCTAAAAGGAGCCATTGATATCTGACTTGTACCTGGCTCCAAGTCTATAGAAAACTCCACTTTATGTTCAGGGGGTAAATCACTTATATCTTCTGGAAACACCTCTGGAAATTCACACACAATAGGTAATTCAACACTCACAACTTCACGATCAACTTGAAGCAACGCAAACATTTAAAACATCAGGGCTTTGTCTCCCATAAGTTCATTCACTTGCTTAGCAGGCAACAACATCAATTCTCCATTATCACCAAACTTAGGGAACCTCAAAGTCTTATTATAATAATTAATGTGAACATACCAGTTCATCCCAAGAATAACATCAATTTGGTGTAAAGGAAGACACACCAAATCCATCACAAAACTCTTGCCATAAATATTCAAAGGACATTTCAAACAAATACAAGTATTAGCAACAAAATCACTAGAAGTAATATCTATTACCATACTACCATTCATATTAGACAACTCCAGTCCCAACATGTTTGCACATTCACGCAAAATAAACGAATGAATAGCACCAATATCAATAATAGAAACCAATTCAACATTATTAATAAAACAAGTACCTCGAATCAAGTTGTCCTTCTTAGAATCCTCTGATCCACTCAAAGAAAACACTCTCCCATTAGTCTGGGCAGCAACATCCTTCTTCGGCTTCTGACACTAGGTACTGATATGACCCTGCTCTCCACAATTGAAACAAGTTGGACCATCGTTCTTGCATTCAGGAGCACGATGTCCCATCTTACCACACTTGTAGCACCTTATTCTCACATTCATTGGAATAATAACCTTGTTCACCACACCTATAACATTATACCGGAGCGAGAGCTCTTCCCCCACTTGTCCTCTTCCCATCATAAACCATTTGTTTCCCTTTATCAGTTGGGGAATCATAAGTCTTCTTACGGTCTGGATATTGTTTTCCCCTTTTCTCATTCAAACTCTTGTAGTGAGCTGAATGAGTTTTGCTATCTTCTTCATAGATTCTACAGTTGTTCACCAACTATGAAAACACACAGATATGCTTATATTCGATTGCCCGTTTGATTTCCGGAAGAAAACCATTATCTAACTTAATACACTTCGAGAATTTAGCAGTTTCCTCGCTATAATATGGATAATACTTTGCTAGTTCCACAAACCTCAAAGCATACCTAGTCAAATTTCCTTGTTTCAGCTCTAGAAACTCAATCTCTTTCTTCCCGCGCAAATGCTATGGGAATTAATTCCTCAAAAACTCCCTGTTGAACACAACCCACGTAATGAATTCACCCACCATTCTCAGTCTCTAACAAGTACCAACCTACCAGTCATTAGCTTCTTCTGCCAATTGATGCATACCAAACCGCACCTTCTACGCCTCTGAGAAATCCATGACCCGAAAGATCCTTTCAATCTTATTGATCCAAGTTTGCACCGCATCAGGATCGTATCTACCTTTGAAAATAGGCAGATGGTTCCTCTGAAACGTCTCCAAAACACGAGATCCATTATTCCCATCAGCATTAGGCAGATGTTGCACAACCTGTATGGCAACAGCAATCGCAACATCATTTCTTCCAGCCATTCTACACATAGAAAACTAACTTCAGAAACATGTATTGGCAATGTACTCACACTAATCGACCACTAGGACATGCATACCATAATAAAACCTGGTTGGACGGACCAATCAGTCTTTAATACCACTATGTAACACTCTTTTAACCCAACGAATAAATCCATGAATAATTTAATATTAAATCAAATATCTATCACCAACAAGGGTGTCACTTCTTCATATAAATATCATGTAATAGACATCCTGCTCCGTATCACGGGTTCTTAAAACATTTATAACAATACTTGTTTTAAAACGTCAGCAACATCATTCAAACTTTGCAGCGGAAATCATAGTCTCAAAATAACTTCGTTTGGCTCATCAATACAAAAACCTTTTTGGTCAATATCACAAGTCAACCTCACAAAAATATACATCATAATAAAACTCATAAGAATATGTTTATCAAATACACCGAAACTTTGATTCAAGTGTTTCCCATCCGATGTTACAATATCAGAGCAAGACCACTAACATTAACGGAAATAAACAAATAAATCCAAGCTATCCTTAAACATCTACGATATATTCTTGGTTACCTTCAAGTTACCCACATATAGAGGCAACATTTCCAAGAAGAAATGGTGAGTAAATCATAGTCATTATAAAAGACATAAGGATTAAATATATTAGTTATACACAATAGTAAGGAAAACCACATAATTAAAACCTCATGTATTACTCACACCTTCACAATATCATCAGTTAACAAGCATCGACAAAAATAATCATTAATCCATGCATATCACCAAAACATCACTTAATCAATCATCATGTAATGTCACGTATAATGCAATGCGACTTCATTAAATTCATGCATGTGGTACCAAAATTTCACTAATGATACATTCACCATTTTCTCTAAAGATCCCCACCAATAAGATAGATTCCCGCTTGGAACCAGAGCCCATCACATATTGCACTCAATCCACATAATGGGATTGAGGCCATCACTGGACTATTCGTCCTACAACTTCACTAGACCAAGGTCCTAACAAATCATCACTGGGATCGGTCCTAACATATACCATGAATACATGAAGCACAACATCTTAATAACAACACGACCATGGCTAGTCAAAACGCATCATCATTCATAAAATCATCATAATATGATCACATGCATCATGTTACACACGTCATAATAGAACAATCACCGAATCATCTTATTCATCAAATTATAGGTACTGGAAAAACACTTCATATGGCCCATTTTATTCCACCAAATTATAGTTCATCGTGTTAGCTTCCTAACGCTTCGAACGATGCATGAAACAGATTCTTGAAACTCAAGTTACGACACATTTTTAAAAAAAAATGCTACTGTTGTCCATCGCCTGGCGCTCGCCCTGCGAAGCAGGATGCTCGCCTGACGATTTGAGAGAGACAACACCATCCTCATACAAAAATCCAGAGGCTCTATTTCCTTTTGTCTCCCTCTCCCTACAAAGCACTTCACTCGCTTGGCGACAACCTCTCGCTTCTGCTTCGTCCGACGAAGCTCGAGCGAGTGACCAACCTCTATACAAAAATCCAGGGGCTATGTTTTTCACCCCATCCCTTCGCCTCTTGCTCGCCTAGCGCTGCTTTGGAGAAGTTGGCTCGTCTGACGAGGCACATAACTCGCCCGATGATGCAACATGGATATGACTTCCCTGTTACAATCTTTGCATTGCACCAGTCAAATTTTTACACGATTTCATCATATTACTAGTCTCAAATCATCATAATTTCACTTAGTTTCATCATATAACAAGAACACAAATTATCATACATCATGTGCATCAATTCTTTACAAGAAAATATTACAATTTCACCAATTTATCATCAAACATCATATTGACATCATCAACCCAAAACCTCAACACAAACCTATAATTATCTAAACCGTAAATCAATTATAGTAACAACGATAAATTCCCCTTACCTGCAACCTATTCCTCTCCGTGTTATACCGAAATCCTTTAGCTCTTTCCGTGCCCTAGCTCTCCACAACTTTCTTTTCTTTTCATGATTGCTTAGAATGAGACTCTTTTTCCTCTATTCCTTATTTAACCCTTGGACCCTTTCTATGGTCTTCCCATCTTACCCTCACTTAAATCACAATATTGCCACCTTGCCCTCATAGCCTCTACCTCTTATTATCATTCCATTAAACTAATTAAAATAATTCCAACTAATTATTCTAATTATTCCAACTATTATAAAAATACTCATTATCATCTTAATTCTCACCATTCCATCGTATATCACACAAAATATCATATCAAACATCATGTTCATCAAGACATCACATAAACATCACAAAGACGTCACAAAAACTCATCATAAATAAATCAAATAATTAAATAAAATACTAATTATTTTGGGGTGTTACAATAAATCCTTTAACTCCTTCCTCAAAATTTGGTTTAAGTCCACATCTTCTTGCATACAACCTATCATACATCCAACTACGATAATACCAATAATATTTCATACTGCACATTTATACAATCATTACCTTTTTTAATTTCAAATTTGATTTTTATATATCAACTAATTTCTAGAATTTTGATAAAACATTTTAACTACTAGTATTAACTAACATAATACTGGTATTAAACATTAACTTATATTAATTAAAAACTATTTTTCATACAAACACATTTTGTAGTATTTAATATATAACATATTCTAACATAATATATTAATTATAAATAAATTTTATAACTATTCTTATATACTCCTTCCGTTCTAAAATAAGTTTCATATTTAAAAAAAAATTGTCCCAAAATATTTGTCACTTTAGATTACCAATCTAATTTCATATTTAATCTTCCAATTGTATCCTCTAATAAATATTCTTAATTTATTGTTTTCTCACTTAACATTAATGCTAATTTGAATACACCAATAATTAATCAAGATAATTTAGTAAAGACACTATTCTCTCTTTCATTTATTAATATTTTTTAATCTGTGTGAAATGGTCAATTGCGACAAATAATATGGAATGAAGTGAGTATATAACTAGAAATAAAATTCATACTATTTTGTTTTTTATAAAATTATATAATAAATTATTTAAGATAAACATAATTATTTTGTTTGTTTAAATAAAAATTTAATAAACATAAAAATTTATTTTTTAATAAATAACTATAATGTTCTATTTAAAAAAAACATATAATAAACATATAACATAACATATAATAACCATATAATAATATTTTTTAAAATTGTTATGTTTAAAAAAAACTATTTCACACTATTTTGTTTTTAATCAACATATTATTCTTTTAATAAACATAAAATATAACAATACAATCTTTCTCATACATCCATAGTCTTTTTCCAAAATACAATACCTGTCCGGTAGTCTTTTCTAATCACTTGATTGATGTCTTCCGGTAACTCTACAGTTGTCAGTAACCTTATTGTTTGTTTCCTTCCAATCACCTGATTGTTGTCTTCTGGTAACCCTATCGTTGTTAGTAACCTTAATGTTTGTTTCCTTCCAATAACCTGATTGTTGTCTCCCAGTAGCCTTACTGATACCAGTAACCCTATTGTTGTTCAGTAGTTTGTTTCTCGATAACCATACCGATGTCAGTAACCCTACTAATTGTTTATCTACTACCCAAGTTGTTTGCTTCTTGGTGACCCCACCGACGTCAGAAACCTCATTGTATGCTTCGTTTCCCAATCACCTGATTGAAACCTTCTGGTAACCCTACCGTTGCCAGTAACCTTACTGTTTACCTAATCTCTCTTGTTGTTTCTTGGTAACCCTACCGATGTTCATAACCTAAAGATGTTTACCTTTTTCAATCACCCGATTTTCGTTTCCCGGTAACCCTACCGTTGCTAGCAACTTTGACATCCTTGTTTTTCCAATCACCTGGTTGATGTCTTCCGGTAACCATACAGTTGTCAGTGACCTTACCGATTTCTAGATTATTCTTATCATCTCCTGGTGAACTCGCTGATGTTATCAACCTTACTACCTCGTTCGTTTTCCGATAACCATACTGATGATAAGGACCTTACCGTGGCTTTCTTTCCCAATCACCTGATTGAAGCCTTCTGGTAACCCTATCGATGTTGGTAACCTTACCATTTTCTTTTTATCCAAATACTTGTTTCCCGATAACTATATTGACGTCAACAACTTTGATCTCCTTTCTTGCCCAATCATCTGATTGAAGCCTTCTGGTAACCCTACTGATGTTGGTAACCTTACCATGATCTTTTTCCAAATACCTGTCTCTCGGTAACCATACCGACGTCTATAACCTAAAACATTTTTCATTCTAATCACTTGGTTGAGTCTAGTAACTATACTAAAGCCAAACATTTACTCCCCAATAGTTATTTTCTAAAACCTGGTCATTATCCAGTAACCTTACTGTTGAGACCTTCATTCGTGAAACTATATAATGTCTATTCTATGCGTTTAGCATGAGAAGTCTTATTCCCCAACGAAGTCTGTATTCACCTTTTACAAGAACACCTTGTCAAGCACCCCTCCCACCTTTCATTCTACCTTTTTCAAGAAATGCAACACAATTTATCTTTCCTTTGTGGAAATACTGCGGGAATATCAGTCTTTTACCTGCCAAATCTTGTTAGAGGAGGAATCTTACCTACAAAAAAAAGAAAGAAAAAAATAATACATCATTAACCCGTTCTTCGGAGTGCAAATTTTCTGATTCTTTTGGTATTAAATCTTCTTCTATCTTGAATGTTCGAAAGGCTAGCGCCAATCTCACCCTCATGTTTAAGACGATTAAATAGGGGTAGTTGTTGCACCCTAAAATTTTCCATCTTAATGATACTTTTATCTGGTTTAAGTTTCACATTCATTTACATACGCTTCCATTAGTTCATTTGCATAAATGGTCATTCATTCATCGCATTTGCATCGCAATTCGAACGTACATGCACCGTCCTCACAAATTCAACATTTTGGTTGGCTTTCAATTTATTCTAAAGCCCGAAGGTTGAGTTTTGTACATCTCAGGCATTTTTTGCACTTCAGGTGATTTTATGGACCATACCACAGTCTCTGAAATGATACTTCGATAGTACAAACAAACCAGAAAAAGCGTTTCGACACTGTATGGGAAGTTATCCAGTAAGATATTTTGAGTTTTGACCTCAAACTTACTGTTTTGTGACTCTACGCTGCGCGTAGATCATGGTGATATGCTCGACTTATTTTTATGGTATAATTTATTGTCTCTTTAGTGATCGTTAATGTTTGTTCGGTCGAATTTTTCTCCGTTTATTTTATTTTTGACTTTTGACCATTTCACAATATTTTTTTATTTATCTTTGTGATCTATAAATATTTTTAATGTGTTTATTTTTTTTGTTTTGATTAATTAAGTATAGTTTTTATACCGTTTATAATTATTTTAGGTGTCTTTTTTTTTTTATAAAAAAATCAAAACAAAAATACATTACGATATATTTTATTTTTCTCTTTGTTTTTAATGTCATTTTTATCAAAAGGGTAGTTTTTGTATTTAAAATTATGAAAACCCTAAAAGTTTGTTAGTTTATAAGGGATAAGAGTTGTATTAGATAAGGGTGGCTACCGGATCTTGGATTAAAGGCAAAGAAAGAATAGAATTCCTCTTCTTCTTCAATACTTCGTCCTTCTTCTTCGACTACTTCTTCCAATCTCACACAATCCCTCGCTTCTAATCATCTTCGACCAACCATTCACCATCCTCACAACCACTGTGTTTCTTCCTCTGTAATGCTCTTCACCACCATCCAAACATCAGCATGTCTTTTTCCTTTTGGTGAGTTTAGTAAACTCCATTTTTGTATCTATTTTTGATTTGTGTCTATTTGGTTGAGATTGTGATGATATAGATGTGGAGATTAATGGATGAATTGATGATGTTTGTTTGATGAGTTGTTAATTTTGTTATTGGATTAGTGTTGATATTGTTGCTTGAAATATTGTTTGTTGGAAGTTAATGGAAATTGATAATGATATTATGTTGAAGCTTAATTGAAATGATGATGTTGTTTGTTTATGATGATAAGTATTGAAGTTTGTGATGTGTTTGTTGGAAGCTTTTGAATTCTTTGTTGATACTAGAACTTGAAATTAATTGATTCTTGTTGAAGTTGCTATGGAGCTTAAAGTTAGGAATTGATATTTTTGGTGTTTGGTTTATGCTTAAACTGATAGAACTTTGAAGTTGTTTGAACTTAAATGATGTAGTTGTTGTTAATACTCTTGTTAGATAAGAATGTTGAAGCCTTGAGATATGGTGAAAGTATGTATTTGATTTATCGTGTCATTTATGTTAAAACCGGAGGATGGGCTTGTGTTGGCATTGGTGTGTTGTTGATAACAATTTTGAGACTGTTTTTGTTCCAATTGATGATGGAATTGTGATGGTGTTATCATGTTGTTTGCGTTACTTTGAATAAAGAGTTTCGATGTCAACACTTTGTTGCTTGAGCCAATTTAAAGTGGTTGATGGCATTTTTTTGTTTCATTTGAGTTGGATTTTGAATGAGTAAAATTGGTCATGACATCGAATGCACTTTCATAGAGGTGTAAGATTCATTTTGAACTCGATTTTTCATGTTGCAATGTGAATTTTCGCTTCTTGTTTCGTTTATGGTTTGAAAACCATGTTTACTTTTGAGTTTAATTGAATGGACATGCTCGAAACAATGTGTTGAATGCTATTTTTTTTCGTGATTCAAGTGAAGTAATAATGCGAACTCTTGATCTTTGTTTCATTGGTGATTGGAAAACCATGATTATCTTTGTGTTTACTTGAGTTTGAACATGTTTGAAATGATGAATCAAGGGTGATTTTTGCTATTTACATTGAATAATGACTTGTTTTATTGGTTCTTGATTAAGGAATATTCATTTGTTCATGAAATTTGATTCAAGTTTCATTTGGTTTTCATCTCTCTCGTGATCACTAACTTGTATGTTGGTTCGTGCAAGTTCTCAAGATGGCTCAAGTGGTTACTTCCACTTCACACCCTTTATTCGCTTTCGATTGATTAATCAAGTCTTGATTCATTTAGTTGGTTTAGTTATTAAAAATTAATAGCGTTGCTAATTAATTTTTCTTAACTTAATCAATTAAGTTTAATCAATTCTTGATTAATTGATTAAACTTTCACTTCATATTCCATTTATCCTGATTTTGTCTGGTTGTGCTATTTTTCATCTGATGCAGGAATTGGAATTCTTATCCGATACATCAGATTCATCTGACGCACTTTCTACTTGCAATTTATTCTTACTTCATGTTTGCTCATTGATGCAACTCTTGCGCATTTGAATACTAACTTGGCTGATTGTTGGTGAAGCTCCCGCAAGTATTCTTGAGTTTTCTTTCAGCGCGCGTTGAAAAGGCGACGAACCTTCTCTGTTTGGTATTGTTTGATATCTCTTTACCATCTCATTCTTGTATCGTTTTCAATTAATCTTGCCATGAGAAGTAGGATGGAGATGCATGACTGAAGACCTACCTCTGTAAGCATTGTGAAACCGTGTTTATGGCATAGCGTAGTTGTTTAAAACCCTACCTTGAAGTAGGAAATTTCTGTTTGATTTAAAGTCCTATCTCAAAGTAGACAATTTCTGATTGTTTAAAGACCTACCTCGAAGTAGGCAATTTCTGTTTGATTTAAAGACCTGTCTCGAAATAGGCAATTTCTGTTTGTTTAAAGACCTACCTTGAAGTACGTGATTTCTGTTTGTTTAAAGACCTACCTCGAAATAGGCAATTTTTGATTATTTAAAGACCTACCTCAAAGTAGGAAATTTCTAATCAAGTACGACAAAATGAAGACCAAATTTCTATTTTGATTCTTTGGCATTTATAATTTGTCACTTTGCTTTTATGCATATTTTAATATGTAATTCTGAAACATAGTCATTTTTGGCATTTTTGGTTTATGAATATTATTTTGACTTTTATGCTTTCGATTTATTATTCTGTTGTAATATTTAATTTCTGAAGCATAGGTTTATACATCTTTAAGTGCTTGCCATTTATCTTCAGGATTCTTCGATCTTTTGCCAAATCATTTATTTCATAAGCATTGTTTGAGAATGTTTGAATGATTCGAAAGGATCCTTTCTAAAATGGAAATCGTTTCCCCAATAATTTATTCTTTCGATTCATTGGTAGTATTACCTTTTAAACCAAGTCATCAATTGAAAATACTTTTCCCTTGACTCTTTTAATGTAAGCTTTAACTATTCTTTCTTTTTGTCTCCTTAAGATTTTCAAAGCATGCACTTTCTTCATCCAAGTCGACTAATCCGTTCATCATCATTTCCCAATAATAGTCAGAAGGGATTTCGTTCTGCCTCTGGATTCTTACTGATTGCATATGTATTCCTACTGGCTGAACTGCATCATGCCCAAACGTCAGTCGAAAAAGCGTAGTATTAATTGTTTCTTTAAGAGACGTCCGACAAGCCCATAAAGGTTGATCCAATGTCTTATGCCAATTCTTTGGCTTTCTTTCGATATGTCTCTTTATCAAATCAATAATCACATTGTTAGCAACTTCGAATTGTCCTTTCGCTTGGGTGTAATATGGTGTAAAAGTTAACAATTTGAATCCCATTTTCTTAGCAAAATCTTGCATCTTTTGACCAGTGAAAACTAATCCCTGAATAGTTGTAATGGTTTATAGGATTGCAAATCTGTAAATTATCTGTCTTTGGATGAACTAAATGATAGTTTCTTGATCCACGTTCACCAAAGGTATTGCCTCAATCTACTTTGTAAAATAATTAATTCCCACTAGAATATATCTTTGACCTTTGGATGAGGCTGGTCAAATTTCTCCAACCAAGTCCAGTGCCCAACCTATGAAGGGCCAAGGCTTAATTATCGAATGCAGTTCACTTGTAGGAGCATGTTGAATGCCTGCATGAATTTGACATTCTTGGCATCCCTTGGCGAATTCTATACAGTCTTTAAACATGGTGGGTCAATACATGCCATATCGAAACAAAAGCCACTTCATCTTGTGACCTGCTTGGTGTGTTTCACATGTCCCATTATGCACATTCGACAATGTTAAGTATGCTTCACTTTCTCTTAAACATTTGAGTAAGACTCCTTCTGGTGTTTTCTTGAATAGTTCATTGTCCATCAATATGTAACTTAGCGCACGATACTTAACCTTTCTTTCTGCATTTGCTGAAGGATTTTTTAAATAATCTATTATTGGATTTCTCCAATCTGTTTCTGCCAAACTATTGATGGCTAGCACTTCAAAATCTTCTTCTTTTGCATATCCTAAACTTGAGTTTTCCAAATCCGATGGAGAAAGTTTGGTAGCCATCACCTTTCCTCGCACTTGGATCAAATCTTCTAATTTTTCTTTTGATAGTTTGTATTCTAAGGCTATTTGTGCTAAGTCATTGACTTCCTGGTTCATCAGTCTAAGAATGTGTGTGATATCCACATATTCAAATTTTCGAAGCAGCCTATTAGCAATGACGAAGTACATTATCAAATTTTCCTTTATGCACTTGTATTTCCTCATTATTTATTCGATCACAAGTTCAGAGTTACCTTTTATTTTGACTCTAGTTGCCCCCAATTCCAACAAGACTTCAAATCCTGCTATTAAAGTCTCATATTCAGCTTCGTTATTCGAACAAGGGGGACCTTCGATTTTTTACTTGAATTTTATTGAAAGTTTATCTGGAGAAATAATCAAAACTCCAACTTCAATTCCATCATTATGAGTATAACCATCAAAGAATAACTTTTAAGGTTCTAATTTCACATAATTCAGAGGAACTTCGGCCACTGCATGGTCCACAATGAAGTTTGAGAATACTTGTCCTTTCATAGTTTTTAAGGGCATGAAAGTCAAGAAATACTCAGTTAGGGCAAGTGCCCATTTTCCAATATGACTGTGCAGGATTGGCTTTGAAAGCATATGCTTAATGACATCAAAATGAGATGAAACGTACAGATCAACTGGTTTTATATAATATTTCAACTTTGTACAAGAAAAGTATAAACAAAGACATAACTTATCTACAATATTATACCTAGTCTTTGCATCATTAAAAACTCGACTAAGATAATAAATGGCTCTTTCGATGCCATTCTCATCCTCTTGAACGAGCATACTTCCTATTTTTACATTTGATGCAGATATGTAAAATCTCATACTTCTATTCCTACAAGGTGGTGCCAAAAATGGAGGTTGAACAAGGTATTGCTTGATCTTGTCGAATGCCTCTTGATGTTCTCGCCTCCATTCGAAGCCTCCTTGTTTCATACGTAGAAGGGGAGAAAAGGTCTGAGTGCGTCCACTTAGGTTTGAAATAAATCTTCTCAAGAAATTTATCTTCCCAAGTAAAGACTGCAACTCTTTCTTTGTTAATGGCATTTTTGCTTCCATTAATGGCATTCGTCTTATTCTGGTTAATCTCTATTCCCTTCTTATGGACCACAAAGCCTAGGAAATCGTCTGCCTGCACCAAAAAGACACATTTAAGGGGATTCATCTTCAACCCATGTTTCCTCATTCTTTCGAATGATTGTCGAAGGTAATCCAAATGACTTTCATTCGACACAGATTTTACAACTATGTCATCAATGTAAACCTGCATGAAAGTCTCGATGTAATCATGAAATATATAATTCATTCCCCTTTATTAAGTTGCCTCAACATTTTTTAATTCAAAAGGCATAACTATCCATTCATAGGTGCCTATTGCCCATGGGAATCGAAAAGCTATTTTGGGCACATCTTCTTCAGCAATGGAAATCTGATTGTACCCAGAGCATCCATCAAGCATGCTAAGATACTCGTAGCCTACATATGAATCGATAAACATTTCTGCCACATGCATTATATATTCATCCTTTGGAGTTGTAGAATTTAAGTCACAAAAATTAATACAAACCCTTAAGGATCCATTCTTTTTTATCACAGGTATTATATTTACAATCCATTCGACATACCTTGTAGTCCTGATGAATTTGCATCAGATGAGTCTTTCGATCTCTTCCTTTATATTTGAAAGAATCTCTGGCGCGAATCTTCTTGGAGTCTGCTTGATGGGCTTCCTGCCATCCATTATAGGCAGCTTTAATTCGATAATATTTCTGCTCAACTCTGGCATTTCGTCATAGTCCCAAGCAAAACAATCCTTGTATTTCTTTAGTAGTTGGATCACCTTGTTTTTCGTTTCTGGGTTGAGTTTGGCACTGATGTATGTGGATCTTTTAGTTGGCCCATCGCTCAAATCAACTTCTTCGAGAGGTTCTTGTGCCATCATCTTTGCACTTGGCGTTGTTGGATCTTTCTCGAATCTCAAAGGCTCTTCATCATAGATTACATCCAGCCTCTGGCCTTTTTCTTCCATGGACTTTATTTCGTCA
This sequence comes from Vicia faba, assembly GCA_948472305.1. Lineage (NCBI taxonomy): Eukaryota > Viridiplantae > Streptophyta > Magnoliopsida > Fabales > Fabaceae > Vicia > Vicia faba. The sequence goes on from OX451735.1 coordinate 170,412,882, forward strand.
TGGGGCTCTGGCTTGAAATTGATCCCAGGTCCCTTTGTGTGACTTTGTTTATCAATGGCTTTGACAGCCATATACTTGAATCCAGCCTCCAAGACCGTTTTTAATTTATTTTCAGCTAAGTAAGTCGGAATATTTTTGAAGTAGTCTGATTCAGACATCATTACCGTCTCCGTCACTCTAGCCAGTTGGCCAAAGTCCAGGTATTCCCTCTACATCATTTTCTTCCCCCACTATTTCCCTATCCCACTGAAAGCCATGGTTTGGGTGTAGCGTGAGGAAGTAGAGAGCATTATCCGTTGTGGAGAAGGCATCATCTAAAGGAGTACACAAGCCTATTTTATTTGAGTTTTTGTCGAAGTTTCTTCTATCGACATGATTGATCTCCGCCATGTAATAACTTTGACCTGCCTCTATGTTCTCTACAATCCCATTGTTTCTCCTTATTTCCACCCTTTAGTGCAGTGATGATGGGACTGCCCTATTCCATGGATCCATTTGTGGCCCAGTAACATGTTATAATTTGCCTTCGAAGAAATCACCATGAACATTATGGGTCTTGTAATGGATCCCACAGTGAAATCTACTCAGATTACACCCAAAGTGTGACCCACTTTTCCTTCATAATTTGACAGGACCATATTATGAGGTTTGAGGTCTGTGTCAAACATCCCAATCTTTTAGAGTATGCATTGTGGTATCAGATTAAGCGTTGCTCCTCCATCAATCAGGATCTTGTTTATTGTCACATTCTTCACCTTACCCCTGATAAGTAAAGGCTTGAGATGGTTCTTCATACTTGAATCTGGGCTCTCGAAGAACACATGTTATTCTTCTACTGCTCCATTGTTCATGATATAATAACACACTGGCATATGCCTGGCCATTTCAACTTCATCAACTGTTTCATCTTCTTTGGATTCAGTCACTTGATTCTATTCATGTGGCAATACATATACCACGTTGCAATTCAAACCTTGAGTTTTCTCCCCACTGGTTGTCTCTCCTCTGTTTTATTTTAAGGAGAGAGTTAATTAGTGCTTGACTCGACCATATCTCTCTCAGCTATATCTCTTTGTGCATTCTTAAGCCTCTGGTGTCTCCTTTATTGAAACCTGAACATTGGATTCTTACCCTTGTAGTAATCAGATCTATAGGCTTGTTGCTTTGACACTTGGAATTCTTTCCTATAGGCCACAAATGAACCTCTTCCAAATTTGAAACTCTTCCATTTCCCTTACCCTTGCCCCCTATTTTCCTCTGGCTTCATCCATATGTTAGTTGGTACATCTTTAGTAGGTTTAAAAGTCACCCTTTAATTCACCTTAGGATAGGGGTTGTCTGGCCTTCTAGGGACTCTGCACTTATCGAAAACAAATGTGCTCTTGGAATCTCTCCACTTTCCTCTCTTTTGAGCTATCTGTCAAATGCGCCTTTCCACATCATTCCTCTCAACACTTTGATTCATTTCGACCATGTTTACTTAAAGGTTAGGACTGTCAGTGATCCTCACTCTCTGGAACTTGATTCTAAGGCCTTTAGTAGCCATAGTCATCTATGTAGAAAAACCATCAGTGATTTTTCCCCCAGGGTGTTGATCGATGGGGCCTTCAGTGACCTCCACCATATTGATGTCCGAAGGTTCAATGTAGTTAGTTTCTGCCACCTGTAGAGGATCAGTATCAACCTTCATATTACTCTTCTCACTGAACCTTTGCCTTCCATTGGTGATAGCATTTTAAATTGGATCCCTGAAAAGAAAACACTGTGAGGTTTTAAATCTCAAAAAATTATGATATTTACAAAACCCTTTTTTCTCCCGTTGTTCTAACGGAGGAATTTTGGCTCCAGGTGGCGCTATCATTTGACCATCCTTTACCAATAAGTAAAAAATTTCATCACATTTTGTTACATCAAAAGTGTATGTTTTCTTGGGGAACTTATCATTCTTTTCAGGTTCGATAGGATTCTTCCCATTCGAAGGGGCTAAGACTTTACAGGAATAGGGTGAGGCTTACTTTAATTCATCCAAGTCCACTTCACTTTCTTCTAAACATATTGGGTCACCATAGATCTTTGGTTCATCTTCTTCGGCTTCAACATACGCCACCCTTTCTTTCCTATTATTTTTATTTTCCCTAGCCTTTTCAGTCTTCAGACGTTCGACTTGTCAAACTCGATCTGTTAATTGGGCCATGTCCCTCAAATATTGGGTATCTAATTTCTTTCAAATAGAATAATCTAAACCGCCTGCAACCATTTCGACCAACTCATGTCCAGGCACCTGTGTAAAACACCTGGCCTTTAACAAACGAACCTGTTTAAGTAATCATCCATTGGCTCAGTAAACTTTCTCTTGATACTAGCCAATTCTGAGACTAATATTTGATTGTCCCATGTAAAATTGCTCATGGAATAACCTTTTTAAACGAGTCCAATCATGGATGGAACTCGCTGGGAGGGTAGGGAACCATGTGAAATCATTTTTGGTTAGCGAATTAAGGAAGTATTTTATCCTTAAGTTTTCATTATTCATTATATCCCCAGCCTCAGTAAGATATCAGGCTATATGTTTGATTGTGGATTCACTGGTGTCACCAGAGAACTTTGTGAACTTTCCAACCCATGGGTAATTCAGTCTGTAGAACATACTCGGACAAAAGGGATATGTAAATTGGACTTCTAAGGCCAATATTTACCCCATTTCGAGCCATTATCCTTTCGACCATGGCTGTCAGATTATTTTCCCTGGGTACTCATCTTGTCAAACACGTTGAAGAACTTCGTCAGCATCCTGGTTTCGATTGATCATTACTACCCTTGAGGCTTGACCTTCCCTCAATATGACTTGTTCGATCCTGACTTGTTCGACTCTTTGCCCTTGGTTAACTTCGCCCATATTCTGTGCGCCTGGTTACTTGATTTTCTTCGAAAACCACTCTTTGGTTTTCTCTTATCCATTCTGGGTGGGGATGTTGAACTGGGGATCGAAGGGCACCAAAGAAATTTGCAATTCGTGCCATTTGCGCTGCCATCTACTGATTTGTTTGGGCATTTTATTGGTTGATTTGAGTAGCACTTTGGATTAATGGATTAAAGATTATACCCATTTGTTAGGCTAAAATGCCAACCATTTCATGATTTCTACCATCCATTTGTTGTCGAAATTCCGCTGCAGAACTCATTGTAAGAGTAGGTAATTGAGAAGCAAATCCTGGGGATGGGACATTTCGACCCAAGTTGTTATTCCCTGATCCTGATCTTTGTAGTGGTGAAAACATAGACACTATTAGGTCAGGAAATGTCAAAGTACTATTGTTTAAATTTACCATCATTGATGTTGGCATTCCATATGGCCATTCACGGCCATCCTAGGCATTATGAATCCATATGCGAAATGTTTGAAATTATTCGCCCCTGGTTGCCCCGGGCCCTGTGTACGGACTGAGGATAAAATTGGTCTGCTATAAGCATTTGTCGAATTTTCCGCCGTACTTGCTTGAACAGTTATCGGTTCGGTTGTAGATATTGAAATTGTTCTTCCTCCTATCGAAGGAGGTGGTTGTTCTCCATTGTTATTGGGTGGGTGATGGGTTTAATCTGTAACGTATAGCCTAAATGTAGTACTGCAAGTGTACAACCTATCGAAGTAATATATAAGATTATCGAACCACAGAGACCAATTGTCAATCTATCAACTCTATTGCTAAGGTGCTTATCTAAGGCGAACAAGAATATTGATGTGAGTGCAGTGCACAAAGTAAATGAGCGAGGTAAATAACAGTTTAAAAGACAGGTTGGAATGTAAATCATGTAATCAGATATTGGTCCGGTCATGCGTAGATGAACCTACTTATGGGGCAGTATTTTCTATCGATAGCAAAGAATCAATTTAACGGGAACTTGTAGCTTTTGACTACTAAGAACCGAGTTTACTCTTTAAATTAAATTCCTTTATTGTCACATATAAAGGGTGCCTTCCGCGTTAAAGAGGTAAACCTATTTTTAAGAAATTGATAGTTTTGACTTAACAGAAAAGTGATTTTACTTGGAAAGATTAACTTAAAGAGACTTTTGGCTTTTGACCAAGAGTCAGATTTCAAACCTACAAACGCGTCCGAAAATAGTTTCAAAATCGTTTTCTAAAAAGGTCAATGATTCCTATTTAACCAATCAACGGCTTTCGCTCTTCTTGTTTGGTTAAATAATAATCAAGTCGTATCATTAGTTTGGACGGCTTTCGATCTTACCCAATAAACATTTAAACACAATTGACTTAAGTTAGAAGCAAAACATCCCCAGAGTATTTTCACTAGCATGATAATTGGAACACAATCATGATGACAATCATTACATCCTAACCTTTATAGTTTAGCCAGACATAATAAGTGCGAGTCTATAAAACATGTAGACTATGGTAAGAGCATTTAAAGTCTATAAAACGTGTAGACTATGGTAAGAGCATTTAAAGTCTATAAAACGTGTAGACTATGGTAAGAGCATTTAAAGTCTATAAAACGTGTAGACTATGGTAAGAGCATTTAAAGTCTATAAAACGTGTAGACTATGGTAAGAGCAATTAAATAAAGAAATGCAATAAAATAGAACCTTGCTCCAGTCGGAGACTTGAATCTGATACAAATCTACGGAAAGGTAAGGCTGGTATGATGAACTTCAACCAAAGTGCTCCAAGACTCGATTACAACTCAATCTACACCGCAATAACTCCCCGATGTGAAGAGATTATTACTTTACAAAAAATGATAGTATATGGCTTAAGATTGTACTAAGCTTGGATGAAACTAAAGAATGAAAATCGAAAACTATTTATAGAGGATCCTTGAGGTGCGTAAGGACCAGCATGCCCCTTAACTTCTTTTGAGCGGGAAGTTTGTTGTGAAGGCCGCGGGCGCGGTGGGGGTGGCCGCGGGCGCGGTGGCAGGAACTGCCACATCATGGGAACGTGGCAGTTGATCTCTGGGTGAAAGTGGGCCGCGTCATCGCGTTCCTTGTAGCCAGCGTGGTGCTGAACGCCATAAGTGCAAAATGTCTTGAAAAACCCTAATTTCTTGGCGTTTTGGCTTGTTTCTTCACAGAAGGCTCTGAAATGACAAGAATCCTGAAAACGAAAGAAAAAGGAACATAATACGAGAAAATGATAATTAAAACTAAGGAAAACATGTGATATTTGAGTCAGAAACATAGTGCGATTCAGTGCGATCAAATCCTCCCACGCTTAGACCTTTGCTTGTCCTCAAGCAACAACTCTTAGAAGTAGATGAAAGAAAATTATGGTGTATACAGGTTTTGGGCAAAGAGGGCTTCTAAGTCCGAGTAAGGGTGTGTTGTCGGGCACTAACTATCTGAATCAAGGGTATCGTAATTACACTACTCGCAGGAATGCGGACATAAACCTCATAAGTATACAGATCGATCCGAATATCCTTACTATGCTAAGACTCCCTTTTTTACGAGGTCCTTTTTCATTCAGGCGCAATCACATTAAGCCCGTTATCCGTACATACTCATGGTGTAGTGACCGGTTAGTGACTCTGATCTCAAGTGATGGGATTCTGGTACAAGAGTTGGTTTAATCCCTTTTTATTTTACCCATTTGCAGTTGCGGGGGATCGGACCGTAGTCCGCCCTACCAAGTCCAGCACCAGATACCTCTGAACCAACTACAACGGATATGCCTTATATATTTTTTTTCTTTTGCTTTTGTTAGTGCTTACAACTTTCTTGAGTTGAGTAGTCTTTGTGAGGATCACCCAACTCGTAGTCGTATTCACACTTTATTTTATAACTTTTAAGGCAAAATAGAGATCATCCACTTATATTCATCGATTCCACACTTAGAGCATGCTTAGGCCGGAGCTGACTGCTAAGATAAACTACTTGAAGACCTATTTGTACAGTTTTATTCAAAATCATAGCATATTGGGGAGAAAGGATCTAATCTAAATGTTCAAAAAGGCTTACGGTGTAAAAGCGATAACGAATTTTTCAAAAAGTGAGTGTCCAAGAAAAAGACCCTATCTAGGACCTGTCTCATAGCCCAAATCCTTAAAAACAACCATAAATCTTTGAAAAAAAAAAGAAAATTTTTGTAAGGCTAAAAGGTGGGGGAAATGAAAGGGTACACTACGCAGAAAGACTCGCCTATCACATGCATTTTATTAACTATGAATATAACACACCTAAAAGGAAAAATGCGGAAGGGAAATAAAAGCAGGAAAAACGGAAAATAAAAGCGGAAAATAAAAGCGATAAATGGGAAATAAAAGCGATAAATGCTCCTCCCACACTTAAATCAAACATTGTCCTCAATGTTCCAAAATAAGGTAGGAGGAGGTACCTGAAAACACTAGTGGGGGCCACTAGGACCTTCACCATCCTGGTTGGTACGACCGGAACGGCGGCTACGGCTGCGACGGCGGCTATCTCGGTCCAAAACAAGCTGCTCCAATCTCTCTGACAAGGCGGCATTTGCCGCTTGTAGCTCTTGGGTCCTACCAATGAGGGTGCCTTGGGTTGCCTCCATCAATTGGAAGTGACGAGCGTATGTGGTCTGGTGTAGGTGCTGTTCTCTCTGGAAAGCCAGCTGACTTTCCATAATAGTGCGCAGAGAGCTAGCATTTTGTTCTTGGGACGCTTGCATGAAGGCCATGTTATCGGCCGCCTGTTGCTGCAAGGTAGCAAGGAGGGTGTCCCTCTGGGCCTCTCGGGCCATATGCTCACGCCACATGTCCTCAGTGACATGGAAACTAGGAGCTGTACCTGCATGTGGGTTAGAAGTAGAAGGTGTCGTGTGTGGTGGTGAAAAATGGGGTGGTTCCTCTGTTTGGAAATCGTACTCATCATCAGTGTTGTTACCCTCATTTAAAGGTAGATTTGGGGGCAACGGACCAATAAAAGCAGGAGCGTTGAGATCGTAGGTCCAGTTACGCTCAAATCTAATATCAGTACGATGGGTGCAAGGAATAACAACACTGGGTACAGCAGCACCTCCAACCATGAGGAAGTAACCACCTTCCTTCCTCGTCTTGCATAAACGCATATCCCTGAAAAATTTAAGATTTGCAATCCGAGGAGGAAGTGGCTCAAGGGTGGCAAGTTCCGTATCCAATCCTATGGCACGGGCGATAGTGGTAATCAGTCCACCAAAGGAAATCGGCCCACCTTTTCTTAAAACATGGTGCATGTGGGCAATCATGAATGGGACGGGATTAACTTTGGTGTCTGTGAGGCAGCTCTGCATGATAATTAATTCTTTAGCATTCACCTTGTTTGGGTTTTCCCGAGCAAAGATGGTGGATGCTAAAAGAAATCTAAAGACACGAAGGGCAGGATTGTGGATGTGAGAAGCAAGTAGGCCATCAAAAGATGTTGCATTTTGTTTAGTAATTCTGGCCCAAAATGCTTCAAATGCCCAATCCGTGTCTAAAGGTGCTTCACAAATGGTACCATCCCCATAAGGCAATCCTAACATGGCGGCTAGACCGTCAGTGGAGTAGTCATATTCAACATTAAACATTCTAAATTTGACTCCACCTACGGTGCCAGCAGTGTTGGGAGAGACATTATAAATTAAAGAACTTAAAAATTCGAACGTCAGCCTAGGGTATGTTGGTGCTTGAGTAGCAAAAATATCATGCATGCCGATTTTGTCGAGAAGAAAGAATACACTATGGTATATACCTAATGAATATAGACAGTTTTCATCGATATACCTGGTAGAGTGTATTGGTGTTGTCAGCAATTTCTCGAGCCGCTTTAGTTGCCTTTCTCCGGCTTGGCCACCACGCAAAATGTAACCGTGATACTCCATAGGATTTTCTTGTGGATGAATAAAGAGGAGGAATGGGATGTAGAAGTAATTTTAGGTGTGAGGAAGAAAATGAAATAGTGGGGGTATTTATAGGTAGGGAAGAAAAATGGTGGTTGTAAATATTTATGATGGGAATAATGGGAATAAATGTAGTGGGGTTGGTATGGGTAATAAAGGAAGTTATGGTGGGTTAAGAATGGAAGAAAATGGGATTGGAAATGGAAAAAGTGGTGAAATGGGGGGAAAAACGAGCAACTAGCCGTTAGGTGACCGTTGCGTCACCGCGGGCGCGGCAGGGCTTACCGCGGGCGCGGTGAGGTAGAGGCAAGTTGGGCTGGCCTGGCTTCCTTTCCATTGGGCTTTTCCTTCCTTGCCATTAGCTTTGATTTTCGGAGGTGTACCTATTTTTCTTATGAATGTGCATATATGTATGTGAATACATATACACATGTATATTTATTTTATTTTTATATTAAAATTATGGTGACCAGAAAAACAAAAACATTAGTAAATAAATGAAACATATGCATATATATATATATATATATATATATATATATATATATATATATATATATATATATATATATATATATATATATATATATATATATATATATATATATATATATATATATATATATATATATATATATATATATATATATATATAGGTACGGACATTGGGTCACCAAAATAAATATTAATAACGCAGGAAATAGATAATGCAAATAAAAATGAGTCTGAAAAGGAAATCAACAAAATACTAAAAATACTGGAACTAGATATCTTGTGAACAATACAGATCTATTGCCAACCGGTAGGATGCTCTGCAGGAGTGTCCGGGCCACGCAGCTCAGTCAGCTGGCGTCGAATCTTTGCCACCTCGTGAGCTAATTCATCTAACTCACCAGCAAAGGTAACATCATTCACTTCCAACTGCAAATGAAGGTCAACCACCTCATTGCGGAGAGTGGTTATCTCAGTGCGCATGGCAGTCAACAGAGTGCGAATATCAGGTTCCTGCAAGCTGAGGTTATTAGTAAGAACAGTAGTGTGTGTAACCTCGGGTCGGGATGTGTGATCTGGAGTGGAGTCCTCGGGAGCAGGAGTGTAGTCTTGAGTGGGATCTTCGGAAGCAGGGGTGTATTCCGGAGTGAGATCTTCGGAAGCAGGGGTGTATTATGGAGTGTACTCTGATATCTCACCCCAACCTTCTACAGAATAGTTCCAATTAGCAGGGTTGGAAACACAAGTCATCTGAGGGTCTGGCATTGTGAAGGTGTAAACTGTCTGGTCATCGATGAGCAATCTGTACCGATATGGGTGGAAAGAGGCCCTCCTCATGAGTCCACGATCCATGCAAAAGTCTAAATCCAGAAAAGTATATCCACAGTATGGGGTCAGTTGTGCTATCATACTGTCCAAACCCAAAGCAGAAGCTACCTGTGTCACATTCCCTCCGGAATGAATGAGCCCTACAGCGGATCGAGCAGTCTGCTCGAGGCTCTCTATCAAAAAACCTCCACTAGCTATAGGTCTGGACTGACTGGCACAGTATAGGAAAAGGATCTCCTCAGCGGTGACCAAGTGGTCACAGTAACTCCTCCCAAAGAAAGTGTGGCACAGGATCATCTCGAAGTATCGGAAAGCCGGGTTATGGATCTTCCGGGACAGCTGGGTAGAGGGGTCAAGGCTGGCTCTATCAGTAATGTCCTGCCAAAATTTATCAATATCTCTGTCCATGTAGTAACTCAATGGAAACTCAGTGATGGCGGTCGGTCCAGTTTGGAAACCAAGCAAATCCCCAAATTCTTTGGTAGTCAGGGTATACTCGGTACCAAACAATCTGAAACTTAAGCATCCTCGCTCATCTCCTTCACCCACTCGTGGGTTATAATCCATAGAGCTAAGAAACTCCAGAGTAAGGTTTCTGTAAGTTTTGTGGACATCATCAGCATAAGAATCCCAGCCAAGTTGGTTGCACAGATACCTAATACTTGGCTCAATCCCGAGTGCCTCCATGCAGCTCTGATCGGGGTACCTAGTGGGTACCATAGGTCTAGCAGATAAGGTAGCAAATCGGGCTTTTTGTGCTTCATCTCTGAAAATCACAACCATACCATCGGGGTAATGCATCCTGAAAATATAAACACAAGAAATTAGTCCAGATAAAATATATAAATTACTAAAATAAAATAAAATAAAATTAAGAATAAACCATGGGTTGCCTCCCATGCAGCGCTTGTTTAACGTCGTTAGCTTGACGATTAGATCTTACTTTATGTGGGTATTGGTGGGTCTATAAGAATATGACTAGAGTAGTCAACAGGCAAATCGCCTCCTTTGTAGAGCTTCAGTCTCTGTCCATTTACCACAAATGGAGCGCATGAATTGTTTTTGATTTCTACTGCTCCAGACTTTAGAACTTTTGACACTTCAAATGGACCTGTCCATCTTGAACGAAGCTTACCAGGAAAAAGTCGTAACCTTGAGTTAAATAGGAGAACAGGATCACCAATGTTGAAATCTTTCTTGATGATTTTTTTATCATGCCACATCTTGGTTCTTTCCTTATATATGATGGCATTCTCATAGGCATTCAAGCGAAGCTCTTCCAGCTTGTGAATGTCCAAGATACGTTTTTCTCCGGCTTTTAGGTAATCTAGATTCAAGGATTTAATGGCCCAATAGGCTTTATGTTCTAGTTCGAAGGGTAAATGACAGGACTTTCCATAAACCAATTGATAAGGAGTTGTTCCAATAGGGGTTTTATAAGCCGTTCTATAAGCCCATAAGGCGTCTTTAAGTTTTCCAGACCAGTCTTTTCTGGATAATGATACGGTTTTTTCTAGGATCGGCTTAATCTCCCTATTCGATACTTCTACCTGGCCACTGGTTTGCGGGTGATATGGCGATGCTACTCTATGTTTTACTCCGTATTTGCTTAGAAGCTTGTCAAATATCTTAGATATAAAATGCGATCCTCCATCACTTATGACTAACCTAGGGGTTCCAAACCTAGGAAAAATAATATTCTTAAACAGTTTGATAACTACCTTGGTATCATTTGTGGGTGATGCAACAACTTCTATCCACTTTGAGACATAATCGACAGCTACTAGGATATACTTGTTACCCATTGAGGAAGGAAAAGGTCCCATGAAATCTATACCCCAGACATCAAATATTTCCACTTCTTGGATGTTACTTAAAGGCATTTCATCACGTCTTGAGATGTTCCCAGTGCGTTGGCATCGGTCACATTTTGTAATGTAAGTGTGGACATCGCGCCATACAGTAGGCCAATAAAAACCTGCTTGAAATATTTTGACGCATGTTTTAGACGTGCTTGCATGTCCACCATAAGGTGAAGCATGACAATGTTTAATGACGTTGCCTACTTCTTCTTCCGGCACACATCTTCTGAATATATTATCTATCCCTCTTTTGAATAGGAGGGGTTCATCCCAAAAGAAGTGTTTAACATCTCTAAAAAACTTCTTCTTCTGTTGGTAGCTTAAGTCAGGGGGTATGATATCAGCGGCTAGATAATTCACAATATCTGCATACCATGGTATGTTGTTCATGGTTGAGATTTCCTCATAGGTCTCTTCTTCAGTTGAGTTTATCCCAGCTATTAATCTTTCATAAGTAGAGTGATCGTCTATAGGTATAAGTTCAGGCTTAAGGTGTTCTAACCTAGAGAGATGATCAGCTACTAAGTTTTCAGCTCCTTTTTTATCCTTAATATCCAAGTCAAATTCTTGGAGTAAAAGTACCCATCTGAGCAATCTAGGCTTAGCATCTTTCTTACTTAACAAGTACCTGATTGCTGCATGATCTGTGTATACTATTATTTTTGCTCCCACCAAATAAGATCGAAATTTATCAATAGCAAAAACTACGGCTAGCAATTCCTTTTCTGTGGTTGTATAATTTAGCTGGGCAGCGTCTAGTGTTCTACTAGCGTAGTAAATTGCATGCAGTTTCTTGTCTTTTCTTTGCCCTAGTACAACTCCTACAGCGAAATCACTGGCATCGCACATGATTTCAAAGGGTTGTGTCCAATCATGTGGTCTTATGATAGGTGCTGAAATAAGAGCTTGCTTTAAAACTTCAAAGGCCTCAAGACATTTTTGGTCGAATTCAAACTCGACATCCTTCATCAATAAGTTAGTTAAAGGTTTTGTTATTCCGGAAAAATTCTTGATGAAACGTCGGTAGAACCCGGCATGTCCTAGAAAACTTCTTATTTACCTAACGGTCTTAGGTGGGTTTAAGTTTTCTATAACTTCTATCTTGGCCTTATCGACTTCTATACCTGGTTCAGAAATAATGTGTCCCAAGACTATCCCTTCATTTACCATAAAGTGGCACTTTTCCCAATTCAACACAAGGTTTACTTCCACACATCTTTTTAAGATTTTCTCTAAGTTCGAGAGGCAGTTTTTGAAATCAAACCCACACACTGAAAAATCGTCCATAAATACTTCCATGATTCCATCTAGGTAGTCTGCGAAAATTGACATCATACAACATTGGAAAGTGGCAGGTGCATTACAGAGTCCAAAGGGCATTCGTCTATAAGCGAATGTTCCATAAGGGCAGGTAAATGTGGTTTTTTCTTGGTCCTCTGGGTGAATAGGGATTTGGAAAAACCCCGAATACCCATCAAGATAGCAGAAACATGAGTGTCTTGCTAGACGTTCAAGCATCTGATCTATAAATGGGAGAGGGAAATGGTCTTTTCTCGTTGCCTTATTCAACTTTCTGTAATCTATACACATACGCCATCCTCCTTCTGTTCGTTTTGCCACATGCTCACCTTTCTCATTTTTTAGAACGGTGATACCTCCTTTCTTGGGTACCACATGGACTGGGCTTACCCATTCACTATCCGAAATTTGGTATATGATACCAGCTTCTAATAACTTAAGAACTTCTTTCTTGACTACATCACTCATGATAGGGTTTATTCTTCTTTGATGTTCTCTTGAGGGTTTTGAATCTTCTTCTAGCATAATCAGATGCATGCATACGGATGGGCTTATACCTCTTAAATCTGAAACTTTATATCCTAAAGCTGAGGGATATTTTCGCAAGGTATCTAAGAGTTGATTTGTTTCTATTTGGTTTAGAGCGGCGTTAATTATAACAGGTCTATTCATCTCCTCATCCAAAAACTCATATCTTAGATTCTTGGGTAGTTCCTTAAGTTCTATAGTGGTTTTCTCAGTACGCGGCATAAGGTCAGGGGTAAGGGCTAAGCATTCGAAAAGGTTGTCGTCAATGTACGGTTCGATACTCTTAAATCCGTCATCCTCTAAAATAGGGGTTGATGGTAATTTGATTAAAAATTCGTTTTGTTCGAGCTCATTTACACATTCATCAATGACGTCGATGGCATAACACGCATCTCCTATCACTGGTGCCATTAGAAATTTTGATAAGATGAACTCAATCTTTTCATCTCCTACCTCGAAAGTCAGTTTCCCTTTCTTAACATCTATTATAGCTCCGGCGGTCGATAGGAAGGGTCTTCCTAAAAGGATTGGGATGTCTTCATCTTCTTTAATATCCATTACGACGAAGTCGGTCGGAATGTACAACTGGCCAATCTTGACAGGTATGTCTTCTAAAATACCCATGGGATATTTGACAGATCTATCAGCTAGTTGTAAGGACATCTTAGTAGGTTGAAGTTCTCCTAATTTTAACCTCTTACAGACGGCCAGAGACATCAGACTCACGCTTGCCCCTAGGTCTAAAAATGCTTTGTCTATCATATGGTTACCTAGGATGCAAGGGATAGAAAAACTTCCAGGGTCTTTATCTTTCTTGGCGAGTTTATTTTCGGATATAGAATGACATTCTAAAGGCTTGGGATCATCGAGTCGCCGTTTATTGGTCAAAATATCTTTCAAAAACTTAGCATATGATGGTATCTGGGTTATAGCTTCAGTAAAAGGAATCTCAACATGGAGCTTCTCTATTACCTTAATAAACTTTTGGTACTGGTTTTCTACTTTGGTGTTTTTCAGCCTCTGTGGGAACAGAATAGGTGGTTTATAAGGTTGTTGAGTGTTATTCCCTACTTCTGGTTTTGATTTCTTTTCTGGTTTTTCTGGTTCCTCTACCTGGTCTTTAGGTGTAGCATCTTCCATAGGTTTTTCTGATGTGCTTAAGTTAGGATTTCTAGGCCCTTCATAAGCAGTTCCACTTCTTAATGTGATAGAATTTGCTTGGCCTTTTGGATTTGGTTGAGTTTGTCCAGGAAATTGTCCTCCAGGTGCAACTTGTACAGAGGTGTTTTGGGCTACTTGGGAAATCTGAGTCTCAAGCATTTTGGTGTGGGTTATTATCTGGTCAAACTTGGTTTCCAGTTGAGTAACTAGTTCGTTCGTGTGAATGTGTTGGTTCATAAACTCCTTATTTTGCTGGGTTTGAGCTTGAATAAAGGTGTCTATGGTTTCTTTAAGGTTTGGTCTTGGGGGCACTATTTGCATAGGTTGGTTTTGTTTTTGCATTTGGAATCCTTGAGGTCTCGAAGGTCCGGGATTTTGGATAGGGTTATTATTTTTGTAAGAGAAATTCGGGTGGTTCCTCCATCCAGGATTGTAGGTATTCGAGAAAGGGTTTCCTTGGGTATAGTTAACTCGGTCTGAGCTAGATTCGTTCAAAAGGTTACAGTCAACGGTTTGATGTCCTTGAGTTCCACAGAGTTCGCATTCCGATTGGATTGCTGCTACTGTGGTTGGGTTTTGAGACATGTTCTCGACTCTCAAAGCTAGGGCGTCCATTTTGGCATTAATCATGTCCATGCAACTTACCTCATGCTTTCCTCCATGGCTCTCCTTTTTCTCTACTGTCGCTCATTCTAATCCCCACTGGGCGTGGTTTTGGGCCATGTCCTCTATTAGGGCACAAGCGTCAGGGTAAGGTTTGTTCATCAACGCTCCGCCAGTGGCAGCGTCTATGGACATCTTTGTGTTGTAATGGAGTCCATTATAGAAGGTATGTATGATTAACCATTGTTCCAGGCCATGGTGCGGACAAGCTCTTAAAAGTTCTTTATATCTCTCCCAGGCATCAAAAAGTGATTCGCCGTGGTTTTGGGTGAAACAAGTGATCAGGTTCCTAAGAACAGCGGTCTTGCTTGGTGGAAAATACCTCGCAAGAAAAGCTCTCCTAAGGTCTTCCCAAGTTGTTATTGAGTTAGTTGGAAGGGCGTCTAACCAGTCGTGAGCTTTACCTCTAAGGGAAAAAGGAAACAGTCTTAAACGGATAGCTTCGGGTGTGGCTCCATTTGCCTTAAGGGTGTCAGCTAACTGGATAAATACCTTTAAATGTTGATTCGGGTTCTCGGTAGCGAGACCAGCGAATTGGTTTTGTTGTACTAATTGTAATAAGGAGGGTTTTAGTTCAAAGTTGTTGGTAGTTATAGCAGGGTTTACTATACTAGAACTAGGTTCCTCGTTAGATGGTTGGGCGAATTCCTTGAGCGGTCTTTGGTTACGATCTTCTGCCATAGCTCTTTTTATCTTGCGTATAAAAAGACGGGCACGAGCGTAACGTTCAGGTTCTACTAAAGGATCTATTAGGTTACCGGTGCTACGATTTCTACGCATCTACCGGCTAGAATAGCCTTAGTCTAAACGGGATAACAATAGGGTACGAAATTTGACGAAGTTGGTCCCCGACAACGGCGCCAAAAACTTGATGGGTTTAATCTGTAACGTATAGCCTAAATGTAGTACTGCAAGTGTACAGCCTATCGAAGTAATATATAAGATTACCGAACCACAGAGACCAATTGTCAATCTATCAACTCTATTACTAAGGTGCTTATCTAAGGCAAACAAGAATATTGATGTGAGTGCAGTGCACAAAGTAAATGAGCGAGGTAAATAACAGTTTAAAAGACAGGTTGGAATGTAAATCATGTAATCAGATATTGGTCCGGTCATGCGTAGATGAACCTACTTATGGGGCAGTATTTTCTATCGATAGCAAAGAATCAATTTAACGGGAACTTGTAGCTTTTGACTACTAAGAACCGAGTTTACTCTTTAAATTAAATTCCTTTATTGTCACATATAAAGGGTGCCTTCCGCGTTAAAGAGGTAAACCTATTTTTAAGAAATTGATAGTTTTGACTTAACAGAAAAGTGATTTTACTTGGAAAGATTAACTTAAAGAGACTTTTGGCTTTTGACCAAGAGTCAGATTTCAAACCTACAAACGCGTCCGAAAATAGTTTCAAAATCGTTTTCTAAAAAGGTCAATGATTCTTATTTAACCAATCAACGGCTTTCGCTCTTCTTGTTTGGTTAAATAATAATCAAGTCGTATCATTAGTTTGGACGGCTTTCGATCTTACCCAATAAACATTTAAACACAATTGACTTAAGTTAGAAGCAAAACATCCCCAGAGTATTTTCACTAGCATGATAATTGGAACACAATCATGATGACAATCATTACATCCTAACCTTTATAGTTTAGCCAGACATAATAAGTGCGAGTCTATAAAACATGTAGACTATGGTAAGAGCATTTAAAGTCTATAAAACGTGTAGACTATGGTAAGAGCATTTAAAGTATATAAAACGTGTAGACTATGGTAAGAGCATTTAAAGTCTATAAAACGTGTAGACTATGATAAGAGCATTTAAAGTCTATAAAACGTGTAGACTATGGTAAGAGCAATTAAATAAAGAAATGCAATAAAATAGAACCTTGCTCCAGTCGGAGACTTGAATCTGATACAAATCTACGGAAAGGTAAGGCTGGTATGATGAACTTCAACCAAAGTGCTCCAAGACTCGATTACAACTCAATCTACACCGCAATAACTCCCCGATGTGAAGAGATTATTACTTTACAGAAACTGATAGTATATGGCTTAAGATTGTACTAAGCTTGGATGAAACTAAAGAATGAAAATCGAAAACTATTTATAGAGGATCCTTGAGGTGCGTAAGGACCAGCATGCCCCTTAACTTCTTTTGAGCGGGAAGTTTGTTGTGAAGGCCGCGGGCACGGTGGGGGTGGCCGCGGGCGCGGTGGCAGGAACTGCCACATCATGGGAACGTGGCAGTTGATCTCTGGGTGAAAGTGGGCCGCGTCATCGCGTTCCTTGTAGCCAGCGCGGTGCTGAACGCCATAAGTGCAAAATGTCTTGAAAAACCCTAATTTCTTGGCGTTTTGGCTTGTTTCTTCACAGAAGGCTCTGAAATGACAAGAATCCTGAAAACGAAAGAAAAAGGAACATAATACGAGAAAATGATAATAAAAACTAAGGAAAACATGTGATATTTGAGTCAGAAACATAGTGCGATTCAGTACGATCAGTGGGTTAACCATCTTCCTAGTGTATTTTATTTTTGGTATAGGTTCATTAGTTTTGACTAATTTTCTACTCCTTAATCTCATACAACAATGTCAAACAATGGACTAAAAGAATATATAACACAAAACAAAAACTTGGGATACAAACGTAGACACTAGTTCCACCGGGTGTGCTAATTTATTTACCGTAAAATTTGATAAACAACTGGTAGTCTTCCAAAATAAAGGTTTTTGGTTACTCACAGGATCAACTAGATTGATCCTAGGACATGTGTCTAGTTTTGATGATTTGTGGTTGTTGAATTGTTCATACTTTCGACAATAATTTGTTAATTGATAAGTGTTTGTAAAACTAAACAAAATGATGACATGAAAGTAAAGATAAAACAAAAATGACAAGATAAAGGTAAAAAGATTTGAAGGTAATGACTGAAATATAAAGGAATTCGACTTAAATGTAAAGTGAAATGTAAAAGACTTGATTTAAAGTAAATGACTTTGAATATAAACTGGTGTTTCTATACGTACATTCTCAATGACTCTTTTCTTTAATATTGATACTTCGAGTTTATTTGAATGATTTGTACAAAAGTGAACACATTGAATTCTAATACAAAGATCATGATTTATACTAATTCGACTCTAACAGTCTTTTTCTACAAAAGTGTCACGTTCGAGTCTTGCATGCTTCTTCGAATCGTTAGGCTTCCACGCGTCCTTCCGGATAATATCAATCCATTTGAATTCAAATCCTTCTTCAATTCGAAGCGCCAAAACAACAACATGACGTGTCAAACGATTCAAATTCAAAACTTTAATTTTCTTTAAGTCTCATACATTCCACAACAAATAAGACTTTAGCCATTATTTAATATGAGCAAACTGTCCATAATTTAGTCAGTCGAAATCCCTTATGAAATATTCTCATATTCTCTTCCACAACTAAACTTCTTTTTATTTCTTCATTTTCCTCAGTGTCATATGTCGTCGAAATTCTCAACTAACACGCTGTACCTCGCACGACGACAGTCTGAACAACTCTGGTGAGAGTATTTTGCAAGGGGTACGGTCAGATGGAAATGGAAACAGCGAAGGAAGGTGATTGGTTAGGGGTAGTTTGAATTGTGTCGGAAGAAATCAGTTTTAAAGAGTGCATATTTTTCACTCCAACTCTCAATGTGACTTTTCACTACTCAATACATTGAAGATTGTGAAAGCTCCATTGAGGCATGAGAGAAATGATGGATTCATTTGAAAATTTTGAAATGACTTGTGTTTTTCTATACTCTACGTGAAATGCATTCTAAGATGGAGACATCATCAAAATTTAATGTCAAACCTCTATTATTCAAGCAAAGTGTAATTAGTCCACAATGCCCTTGAAATTAAGTTAAATGAAAGGGTTAAATATGTTTAAAGTCCTTCTAAAGTTAAGCATTTTCACTTTTTGCCCCTTTAAAAAATTTCGTTAAAGTCCCTCTAAGGTTACGAATTTTAACTTTTGGTCCCTCCTACTAAAATCGTCGCTAATTCAATCACTGAGTAATAAATTATCGCTAAAAATTATTGTTAATTCAGTTGCTTAGTTGTAAAAACTGTCTATAATTCAGTCGCTAAGTTATAAAAAGCGTCGCTACGTTGCAGGATAGACTAAAAATTAAATTTTTTATTTTTAGACAATTCTTTAACCAAAAATTTGAGACAAAAAATACAAATGCCTAACTTTAAAGAGATTTTAAACATATTTAACCTTAAATTAAACTTGATTAAAGAAAAATTATTGATGATTTCCAACGTATTAAGGGGGAAACATATATAAAATGAATAAAATCTTTCATTAATTATTATTATTTAAAATTTTTAAAATGCTTATTGCATTCTAAAATAATTTGATATATTTATTAAAAAAATAATATTTTATGTTGTTTGACTCATTTTAATTATTAATGTAATATTTTTCCAATTGTAGTGTTTAATTAATATTATTTGTATCAATGCAAATGATATATTTTTTACTTTATATTGATGATTAAAATAAATAAAATAATCTCTTAATAAAATTAATGTTTTATATTTATACAATTATATAAATCTCTGTAAAATAATCAATTATGTTGATTAGTTTGATATAGATTAAATTAAATAATATCTATAATTTAAAAAGACTTGAATAGATATGGTCAAACATTTTTACATGGTCATGAAATTAAAATTCAATATCTTATCATGAATAAAATAAACGAGGCTTTAACAATTTTTATATAAAAATGATGGAGCATGATCTCTTTCTAGTTATCTAGAACCAACCAGAAAAATTGAAAAGGGCCCATGCCACGTAAGCAAACAGTTAGTGTCATTCTTCTCTTCGCTTCTATTCGGTTCTCTTCTTGTCGCGTCGAGAAAGTTCTCGAACATTCGTATCAATTCTTCTAAAACCAACGGCGTTATAAATGACTCTCAAATATCGTGAAACATTCATATCAATTGTATCCACAAAACAGCAACTGAGCAACCTTAATTCTCTCAAATATCAGAAACAATTTTCGAATTAACAAAACATGATGCATTTTAACAACAACAGATGGGGTGCTCCTCGTTACAACAAGACACCTTCCAAGGTGGTTTGTATTCCGGTTCATTTCGTTGGGTCGGAGAGAAACAGAACCGATTCAGCCACCAAGATTCAGAGGGTTGCAAGAGGGTATCTTGTGAGGAAGTGTATGAAGAAGATGCTGAAGATGAAAGTGGAGTTGGAGGACATTGAGCAGAAGGTGAATAGTGAAGAAACTGTGAGGGTGATGAAGAAGGAGCAAAAGGAGAGGATAAAGATATGTGAAACCATCATGAATCTGCTTCTTAGGTTGGATTCTGTAAGTGTGTTTCATTGTTCTGCTCTTAGGGAGTTGAGAAAGTCGCTCATTAAAAGGGCCATTTTTCTTCAAGAATATGTGGATCAAATTCACATGGTGAGTCCCACAGATGAGGATGATGGTAAGGGTGGAGATGAGGATGAGAAGAAGATGGAGGAAGAAGAGAGTGTGGGATCAAGTTTGATGGAGCAAGAAATTGAGGAGGATAGTGTGGATGTGAAAGAAGAGGAGGGTAGAAATGTAATTGGATGTGAGGAGGAAGAGGATGAGAAAAGGGAAATATTGAGAAGGATGATGAATGAGAATGAGAAGATGATGAATATGATGACACAATTGTTTGAGAAGAATGAGAAGCAAACATCACTTCTCACATCTCTCACACAAAGAGTGGAACAGCTTGAGAGAACATTCACTTGTGACAAGTTAAAGAAAAAGAATAAGAGGAGAAGAAATGTTGATGCCAAACATAGATATAATGGTTGCATATAATGATTTTTACTTTGATTTGTGATTTTGGTTTTTTAATATTCTTGTGTAATGAATATTGCTGCCTATCAATGTCATTAACTTCAATAAAGTGGCTTGGAAACACAATTTTTTTTTTTGTTTTCAATTTCTCTTTAACTGCAATTCTGATTTAAAAATAATAGATAAGTAAAATGCACAATGCACATTACCATTTGCAGAACACCTGGTGAACAAGCAAGACAAATTGATAGAGATTGCATAGTTGTATCAAAATTAAAGCGTAAAATCTAAAAGAAAAAAGCAATACTATAACAAACACTTTCATACATATGAAACCTACTGATACATTTGGGTACATCCCTTCTGAAAATTGTCTTCCCAACTTCATTTCTAATGGGTAATGAGTTAAGCAGGTAAAGCTGGCCATAATGCAACTACAATTACCTTATCCCTATGTATTTCTATCTGAATTGTTAATCTTGAAATTCTCATGACTTCTCTTATAACAATTTTTTCTATTAAATCTATGGATTTTTTCTACATTTCTATATCAGAGGAGTCTATTTTCCATCATATTTTTACCATAGATGTTACTATGACACTATTTTTAATATTATTTAGTTTTATCAGATATCCAACAAAATATTTTTATTTCTATTACATTTATTTTATTCTCTCATTTATTTTTATTTTGGATTGACCATGTCCCTCTTAAATAGACCATTTTGAGATAGAAGACTTTGAGACAATTACTCATCAATCGATAACATGGTTATGCCTCCGGAGATCCTCTCTTTATCATAAGTATATCATATATTTCTTTATAGGAGATATGTGTCTCACAGGCATTCAAATGATCCTCTGCATTTAATGCCTGAAAAATAGTAAGGTAGTTATTCCTCTATTCTATATATAATGAATGACGTCATTACATATAACAAGTTTCACACACAATTTGAGTACTCTCTATTTTTTTACATACTGACTTGAACGTTAGAGTGCTAATCTTGTAGGTACACCCCCTCTCCACTCCAACTTCTGCATTTCACTCTAGTTCTGGTTCTAGAATAAATAGTGGCGTTGTTTGTGGAAAACGATTTTCGATTCCAGCATTCTTATAACTTATACCTTTGTGTTCAATTTTTAGGTGTGGAATTATCTTTGATACCTAAACGGAGAATCAGAAAATCGTGCGCAAAACTCTATTGTGATCAATTAATTCAAACTCTGCACCAATTATAGTTCATCGATTTTCCAAATCTACAGTTTTTTATATCTATGTCCTTTGGTCTGAGAAAATGGTTGGATCTAAAGCTACTCGTTCTTCCACCGTGCGCGAAGCCGCTATAGCTACTATCGAAATATCATCAACGACTGTTAATCAACCAAACACCATTCATCCAGAGAAGTGAATTTCTACATTGATATTCCTCCACGGTTAGACTCGATCATTCCTCTTCCAAGGGCAAGGACTGTTTGAGCTCCACCTCTGGGAGTTCCAACTCCCCTTCTTGTTGAGCGACCAGAGATATCACATGGTATCGAAATCCTCGAAGAAAACCTAGGCGCTTGAGGTGCAAAAGAGGTGCTCAACGATATTTACAATCTCGTTCATCTACAAAACTCCAAGGCGATAGAGGAAAGATTCCCTTGCTTAGAAGAAAGTTTCCACCACGCCCAGCCCCGAGCAAACTCAATTCACGAGGTTGTGTTTAGGAGAAATAGTTCCATCTAATCGAAAGGAGGAAATGTAACTCTCCACCCCAGAGCCCGGACAGAGACCGAGGCATCCACACTCTGTCCCCAGGTCATGATGAATACCAACAAACAGGATGTAGCCTAAGCATTCTTATGTTCCCGAATCTTACACAGCAAGATCCCTAAGTCAATGCAAAAGCCTCCCAAATTGGGAGAGCACAATGAAAAGGGAGATCCCGACGAGTATGTCCAACTCCTCAATGACCAGCTCAATTACTATTGTGCCGATGATGCTTCCAAGAATAATTTACTAGTATTGGCGTTGGTCAAATCGCCTGGAAGAGGCTACTGATTACTATAACAACCTTGTGTAGAATTATACAAGGAGTAAAAGAAAGCTTACGGTCGTACATTGGTTGATTCACCCAGGTTATAATAGAGTTGGAGGGAGCCGAAGAGGCCATTCAATGTTGGATCTTCGAGAATGGCCTTCTCCTAACCATCCTTTCTGCACCAAGTTGGGAATAAAGAAGGTGAAGACGACTCATGAGATGCTCAATTTGGACCAATCGTACATGACGTTGGAAGAAAATATGAATACTCTCTTCGACAACCTAACCTCAGTCGTCGATGTAAAATTTAACCACCTGTTAGAAAAGGAATTCCGCCAGTGTAAAGAGGACACTAATATAGGGATATATGGTCGGTATAACAAGTACACATCTTTGAATACTTCCCGGGATAAAATTTACCAATAATGTGTTAAAACTGAGTTCCGAAAGGTAGGAATTCATCCTCCTTATCATGTCTGGGAGTCTGCTCGAACAGAAAAATCAAAGTACTACCGCTTCCATAAAGGACACGACCATAACACCGATGATTGCTTCAAATTTAAAGAAGCGATTGAAGCGTTGATCAAGAAAGGCTGATTGTCCGAATATGTTAAGGGCGACAAGTGAGACCGAGAAGAATCTCCAAAGACCAAGTCCCCTACAAAGGTCTCTGAAGTCGGTCTAAGCGGTGAAAAAAGGGAAACTAGCAAGGGAAAACTCTTGTGTGTATGTGTGTATATATATATATATATATATATATATATATATATATATATATATATATATATATATATATATATATATATATATATATATATATATATATATATATATATATATATATATATATATATATATATATATATATATATATATATATATATATATATATATATATATATATATGCGTGTAAACTATGATATATCACATATAAATAATTGTCCACTATGAATGAAACTGCACAAATTCTGAACCGTTCCTTTGTGATTATATTTCATTGATAGAGAACTGGGGTAGAACCAACACAGTTGGCGCCTGAGCTAAAGGTTTCAAGGGCGTTGTCAGAGACATTTTAACGATCCTATAGATTACATGGGTCTTGTCGAAGATGCTTTGCACATCCAACAACAACAATCAATTCCCTACGGTGCTTAGAATATTTGACTACAACAACCAATTCCTCACAATACCTAGTGCACCTAAATATGGTCAACTCAAGAACCAAGTACGAGAAACTGAAGACGCAATATATCATGCTCAATACGAAGATGATATGTATTTAGGTCTCTCGTTCGATACTTACCAGAATGAAAGACCCAAATTATTTCTTTCACTTCTTCTTCAAAGATCTGGTACGTCAAAGATCACCCTCATGTTACATTAATGTTGTTGTTGTTGTTTGTTTGTTGTTGTTGTTTTTATTGTTTGTTGTTGTTATTTTTGATGTGAGGGCAAGATTCATGTTTTCATGATGTCAAAACCTCTTCTATCCTCAATGACATGTGTGGTTCATAAAATATACTTGGGACAATATATAAGATGCAAGCCTGGATGAAAATACCTTTTTTGGCAGGAAAAACAAAGACTGCGTCGATGCAAAACTAGCTCCGGTCGACTTAAATCTTTGTGCTTCTCCCTGCATGTGTTGCTCCGACCCCTTGGTCGACTCAACCTGATTATCAAAGAAAATTGAAGATTGCGTCGATGCAACCCCCTGGTTCGTTCGACGCATTAAATCGGTTTGACTCATCTTCTTGTCGCAGGTTGTGTTGTACCGACCCAAGGCTCTGGTGCGGTCAATGCATTCAACATTTTTAGCTCATCTCCTTGGCGTGTGTTATGTTGCACCGACCAAAGGCTCTGGAGCGGTCGACCGCTCACTTAAAACTCTCAAAATTCTGTTTGTCTCATTTTCTTTATTTCTTAGATATTATTGGTTTGTCACTAACACATATAAATAATGTTTAGATTCTTTTTGAGCAGTTTAACAAGAACTAGTGAAAGATATACATAGTGCTCATCATATTCATCCTCTCTTCTCAAAAATCAATATCAACGCATAATCATGATTGTTGATTCAATAAAAGTGTTGTGGCGATAGCATTCAAATCAAGGATTCAATTCAGATTTTGGTTGAGCAATTGTGGGTTGTTCTTGAATAAAATCGTTTGGATTTTCTCCTCCAAGATTCCTATTGTGCGGGGTTTTTTGCACAAGTCTTTGCTTCATTGAATTCAATCGAGTGAAAGGATTAAGAAATGGTGGGTTTGCTTAATCAAGTAGCGATAATCGGAGGATTGTGAAGATAGATTTAGGGTCAAATTGCTTGCAATCAAAACCAGCCGAGTGAAAGGATTAAGAAACTGTGGGTTTGCTTAATCAAGTAGCGGTAACCAGAGGTTTGTTCGAAGAATTTGGCACTTGGTTGTGCTCAAACCAAGGAAAGGGAAGACGTACCCTACGCGAGGACGACAAGGGGAACTACCTTAATAAATCGTGTGTTCTTCTTTTTTTCTTTATCTCCATACTTGATTACTATAATTTGTGAAAATTAACTTGTCAAATCTGTATGAACTGAAATTATGGAGTGTTGAGATCATTTCACAACACCGGTAACAATCCTTTTGATTGATACCCAAGAAAACTAACAACTACAATTTAGTAAAATCAAACCTAAGGTGCTTTTCTCATAAGGTGTTTGACAAATTGACTAATCCATAAATTATTCATTGTGTTTAGCTTCATCTTATTCAACTCATTATAAGTAATTCATATTCATTGAGGGTGTATAAGTGATTGACCAATTGAGTAAAACACATTGATTCTTACTTTGTCATTCTATCCCATACGGTTACACATATCCGATCTTTTCCATAGAGGATCATTTAGACTATTGAAGATTCCGGGAGCTTTCACATATATTTATGAAAAATAATTTTAAAAAGCGCAAACTATTTTAAACGATCTATTCAACCCCCTTATAGATCGATCATATCTTATAACAAGTGGTATCAGAGCACCGGTTCATCCGGTGCTTCACATATTACTTTATAGAATATGGAGAACGATCCAAAAGGGGCTTATACGAGAGCTCCTGTTTTCACCGGTGAAAACTATAACTATTAGAAAGATTGTATGCGTGTGCATATTAACTCTGTTAATAGAAAGATACAGAAAGTTATCGTGGATGGTCCTATGCAAATAACCATGACTAATGAGGATAACATCACCATACCCAAACCGTAAGCACTATGGGATGAGGAAGACGAGAAAAAGTATAACTATGATTGGAAAGGTAGAAATATGCTTATTTCTTCTTTAAGAGTTGATGAATATTTTCAAGTGTCACATTGTGCTACTGCTAAAGCAATGTGGGATGCTCTACAAATTGCCCATGAGAGGAAAAATGATGTTAAACTTGCTAGAATCAATACATTGACTCAAGAGTTTGATCTCTCTCACACGAAGCATGGTGAAACCATTGCTGATATGCAAAAGAGATTTTCTCATATAATCAATCACTTACACACTCTTGGTCATGTTACTCCAAATGATGTTGCTACTAACAAAATTTTAAGATGTCCTAATATGGAATGGCAACCTAAAGTTATAGAAATCAAGGAAGCAAACAATCTAGCTACACTCGACATAACAACATTGTTTGGGAAGCTTCAAGAGCATGAGCAAGAGCTTATAAATCTCAATAAGCACGAGAAAAAGGAAAAGACACGAAAAACCAAAAGACATGAAAAAGAAGTCTATTGCATTAAAGGATTCAAGCTCAAAGGCCTTTACCAATAACTCATGTGTGAGTTATTCTAGTGATGATGATGAAAGCTCAAGTGAAGACATGGGTTTGTTATTGAGAAAATATCATAAATATCTCTGAAAGAATGAAGTCCAACACTCGGACAAAAATCTCATCAATTATAGAAGCCAATCAAAACCGTCAAGACAAGATGAAGGTAAGAAATCTAAATCAAGAGGATCATATTTTAACTACGGAAAAACCGGTCACCATAAACTGGATTGTCCATTGCTCAAGAAAGACAAAGGAAAAGAGAAATTCTAAAAGATACCTAACAAAGCTAGAAGAGCATACATTGCTTGGGATAGTGATAGTGAAGCTCAAGCAAAAGTGACTCTAGTGACGAAGAAGAAACGGTCAACCTTTGTCTCATGGCTCGTCAAAATAAGAAAATCAATGTAAGTCACTCTAAATATGATCATATTGATAAAATGTCTCACATAGAATTGCAAAAAGCTTTTGATACTCTACAAAATGAGGCTAAAGAAGCTTTTAAACGATTAGCCTCAAACAAGAAAATATTTTCATACCTTGAGCAAAAAGTGTCCAATTCCCAAAAAGAGTTAGAAGCTCTCAAGGCATCCATGATAGAGAAAATCCAAACTGATAGCAAAAATGATAAGTTTTCTTGGCATGATTGGGCTGGATGTGAAACTTGTCATATTTGGCAAAGAGAGGTAAAAACTCTTAAAGCCAAACTTGACAAGGCTTTACAAAAATAGTATGATTAATCCTTATCAAAAATACACTTATGAAATAAGAGATCCTCCAAGCAAAAGTAACTTACCCAAAACTCTAACTTGTTTATATTGTTGCAAAAGGGGGCACACCATTGGCAATTGTCGATTTAGGAGGTTTTTGGTTCCTCAAGGCATCTTCAAATGGTTGCCAAAAGGTAACTCAAGTATCACTCACACACAAGGACCCAATAATAATTGGGTACCTATTTCCCTTGTTTAAATTTGTAGGTGGAATATCTTGAGACTACGGAGAAAAGATGGTTTCTTGATAGTGGATGCTCAAGACATATAACGGGAGACATCTCCTTATTTTTTGACTTTGTGGCAAAAAAAAAAGGATTTGTCACCTATGGCGACAATAACAAGGGATAAATACTCGGTAAAGGTAGTGTAGGTAATTCCTCTTCTACTACTATCTCAGATGTCTTATTAGTTGATGGTCTTAAACACAATCTTATTAGTATTAGTCAATTATGTGACAAAGGATACAATGTCTCTTTTTCAAAAGATTGTTGCATAATTTAACACAATGATAAGAAAGATGATGTGTTCAAAGGCTTGGGGGTAAACAATGTATACGTGCTTGAATTAAATAATGTATCCCTAACCGGAGCGAAATGTCTAGTCACTTTAAATGAGGATTCATGGCTTTGGCATAGATGTCTAGCTCACTTGAATTTTAATTTGTTAAATAAAATTGTCTCAAAAGATTTAGTAGTCGGTTTACTAAAACTAAAATTTTCCAAGGATAACTTATGTGATGCTTTCCGAATGGGGAAATGTTGTACCCCAAAATTTTCCCTCCCATTTTCACTCAATACATGCTTCTAGAGGTCCTCAATTGCTCAAGGTTGACCAAGAATTGATCAGACAAACTCTCCTCCTAAGCAATGAACCTCTAATTAGGGTTTCACTTTTCATCAAGATGTGTAAGCTCCAAAGGTAAAAAATGTTTTCCATGGTCCTAGTATGCCTTTAAGATTGTCCATGACAAATTTCATGCATTCCACTACAAGTTTGCTCAGTCAATTGCTCAAATGCCTAAACTCAACTATACTAGGTCAAAAGTCAACTTTGGTCTATATACAGTCAAACTTCAAGATTTTTGGTCAACATAATCATTTTTAAGTGATATTCATCATTTAATCAAGGGTTGATCATTATTCCTCAAGAAAAGTCCCCAGATCATCAAAAGTCAAGATTTGCTAAATTAGGGTTTCCTAGGAAAAGTCAATTGAACTTTGACCAGACATAACTTTCACATACTTATCCATTTCCCCCCAAACAAAGCTCATTTTTAATAGAATCCAATTCCCTACAACTTATATTTTATCCTCAAGTTCAAGAAATGCACCATTTTAAAGATACAAGCTCATACATTACAGGTCATTTTCAAAAAGTCAACAAAAGACACTTTTTGTCAAGATAACTTACATCAAGATGATTTATTCAAAAACAAAAATTATCAACATAGAGATTATATAGTACATCTTGGGCTTTCTAAAAAGTCCAAGATCATCTTCAAAAGATGAAAATTTAGCAAGTTATGGTTTGCACAAGTTGGGCAATTTGTGAAAAATGCATGAAGTCAACTTTGAGCAAAATTGCATTTTTAGGTTAATGGACCTAACTTTTAGGGTTAAAACATGTTTATGACATACCCAAGGACCTCTAAACATAACCATGAACTATTTTTATTTTTATTTCTATTTATTTGAATTTTTATTCATTTAAATATGAATTAAATCAAATAAATTAAATAAATATACAAAGAATAATGGGCCATGATATTAGGGTTTGATTTGATCTTTTATAAGGCCCATATTTTCGTGAAAGATACATCTAAATGGTCCAGGTTCATTGAACATTCAAAAAGAGACAAGGATCTTCAAAAATGGCAAGAACAAACTCAAAAAATGGAAAGTTTTCAATATGTCTGATTTTTGTTTTATCATGGTTTGATTAATTGATTCCTTTCCATGTATGTTGCCTCATTCATACCTCTATATAAGAATAAGCAAACCATATGCAAATGGGTACGGAATTACTCTTCAGAAATCTCTTCAAAAGCTCTTTACAAAGCTCTCTCAAAATTTTCAAAATCGTTCAAAAGTTGTGAAAATTCAAAACCTGATCTTTAGCTTTCCTGCATCCAATCTCATGCCATCTTTACACTCCCGAGGTCCCTAGGAGTCATTTCTATTCCTCACCTTGGCTTGGAGCACGCCCGAGTCATCCATACAAGTTGCATCGTTCGGTATAGTTTATTTAAATCTAATCTTCTTAATATGCATTTATTAATCTATTTGACGTTTGCATACATGTTTGTAGTCGTACATAGAGCAGGTTGAACGTGAAGCATGTAAGTTTTGAGGCCTGGTACGTGAAATGCCATTCTCAACATCGATCAGAAGCTTGGCTTCGAAACGCAAAATTTAGAGACCTTTAGCCAAAACTAACGCCAGATTTCTTTATTTACTTCTTTTTATATTTACTTTTTCAAAATCATTTTTATTTAATCATAAAATAAAAAAAATAAAAAATAGATTTAGGTTTTTTTATATATAATTAAATTTAATTTGTGCAAGTTACTTAATTATATTTTGATTTATTTCAAGTAATTTAAAATCAATTAGAACTTAGACTTAATCATTTCAAATCTTTTTCTCAATAATAAAAATCCAAAAAATGTTAGAATTAGTTTCCTTTTGATAAGTTTTAAATGCATCTTATTTATCACTCTTCTCTTTATTTAGTTAAGTTTTTTTTAATTTAAGTATTTTTCTTAATAAAAATGACAAAACAAGTGCTAAGTATGTAGAAGTATTTTAGGGCTTACCTCGCTTTCCATATACGCGCGCCCATTTTCAATTTCGTTCATTTTATATTTATGTAACTGCAAAAGGTTGTAATAGTTAAATTTAGGACTTTTTACTTTTTGTTTCCCCATTTTGACATGTAAATACCCCTCCCCGAAGCATTGTAATAATATAGGATTTACAATTCCCGCACTTTAAATTTCTGTAAGATATTAACTGTTAGTAATTAGGCTTGTATGGAAGACTGTAAACAAAGCATTAGCAAACTTAACACAAGACTAAAATAACTGAAAATCAACACAATTTCACATATACACCTCTAGGGTACGCCCACTTTGGTTGCCTTTCAGAAAATAACAGTCATGTCCCTCGAGAATAGTGACGCTTTAGCAAAGACCCTTTGAATCAAAAGATCATAAGTCCCTCGATGACCCCACAGTGTTGCCTTTCGGTAAATGATCTAGTCCCTTAAGCAAAATTACTAAAGCGTCTCTACATGTTGCCTTTATGACTATATGTCCCTTCGAATCTCCCTCAAACATCCAACGATAGGACTACCTACTCACTAATAGTAGGATAGTGTTGTCTAAAGGATAGGGGGAAAAGAACAAACCTTTTGAGTATAAGTAGATAGTTCATAGATGCTTGCTCAAAAACAAAACTTTCACACTTACACAAAATATTTCAAAATACTTTCAAAAACATTCGCTTTGTTAACACTCTTGAGGACTGATAAGAGAGTTATCATAAAGCGAATCGCCGCACTAAGGCATTTTAAAAATGATTTTTCAAAACACATAAAGCACAAGCAATTTTTAAAACATGAACTAAGCATCTAAGAGCCCGTAGAAAACTACAGATGGAAAGGGTGATAACACCTTACCTTTCTATAATCTACCCCCTTACTCAGAAAATTCTCGAAAAGGTATTTTTCTGTTCTTTTCACCCTTTCCTTAATTTGGATAAAAGAAAAGTCGGTGGCGACTCTTGCTTATCACAACATTTGCGAATACAAAATGCAAAACCAGTATAAACAGTCGGTTCTGCCACCGTATCACAGAACTGGCGACTCTGTTGGGGAATACAAAAAGTGGGGTTACCTTAAAGTTAGTTCATTATTTAACTACTTTGTATGCTTTGATTGCTTTAGTTTTGAGGGCTCTGTTTGGGTTACTATAGATTCTACACCCGGATCTGGGGCACCTTTTAGGTAAGTAGAAATAGATCATGGAAATTGTGTGGGGGTATACCGACACAATTGAAGTGATAGCTACGTTGATGTGACACTTTGGTTGGTACCGGTAGCCCATGAGTAATCAAGGAGAATACATGGATGCTGCGTGGTGTCATAAAGAATCAACTGACCTTAGAACCTTTAATTGACCAACTTGGCCATTAGGAAGTAGTGAGATAGTTGTCTTTGGTGTAGTCCTAAGTCGGTTGATACTTGATACTACACTCATTAAGATTTTACTCCCGATTTTTGTTTGGTGGCAAGTCAGTTGTCGTTCGGAACATAACTTGTGGGAAAGGTCAGTGATATTGAGATCCCTTAGAACCCGGTTACTATTACTAGGACAGGTTGAGCCAACTAAATTTTAAGAGGGTACTTACCTACAGACCCCAGGAAAGCCTAAACCTAAGGCTGCTTGTGTGATTAGTTTGCTTTCAACTTGAGCTACTTTGAGGGTTTTTATCTAACAACATGATCTCCTTGTAGGATTTGTTTACAGTTATTATCTAGTAACCTGGACTTATTAGAATCACTTGTCTTCATCACTTTACACTTTTGCTTAATGCATAGCATACACATCATAACATCATGCCACAATATTTCCTTAACCATTTCAAGGATCTCAAGGGTTTGCGATACAGGTTATGATAAATCAGACGTATAGAAAGGGGCAAGGGGATTTATTTTCCTCTATCCAATGCCGTCAAAAGACCAAAACATGATAACTTAAGTCATGGGATATGACCCACTTGATATGGTGAGCTTGAATCTCGTAGAAGGACACTCAATGATACAAAGTTCTTCAATCAAAGCTGCAAATTTTAACTTCTGACATTTTCTTGTTTACCCCGCGAGATCCTTGAAAACATTGCATGCATGCCATTTCATAACAGGTCTTCCAGTACAGGTTTCTCATCTTTTCGCTGTTTATTTCAGCAAAATAAATGGCCCTTAAACAAATGGTAAAAGACCTTCAAGCTCAAAACGCTCAGTTCCAACAAATGTTCATGGCTTTGGCCCAGGGGCTGGAAGAACTAAAATCTCTCGTCATCAAAGAGAAGAAGAAGAAGGCAAAGAAACCGACTGGCATCTTGAATATGGGAAGAAGACTCAGAGGACCAGTTAAACGAGCTCTAGATATCACAACTCCATCAAACGAAGGGGATAATCATGAAGAAGTCAACAACCCCGAGGCTGATGAAGAAGAAGCTGATTACTCTAAGAAACAATATCCTCCCGCTGACGATAAATACAAATAGTTGGAGGATCGTCTCAATGCTATGGAGATTCAGCAGGTACCTGGCTTGGACTTTGAAGATTTAGGGCTGGTTCATGGAGTGGTCATTCCACCAAAGTTCAAGGTTCCCACATTTGTTAAGTATGACGGTGTCTCCTGCCCTAAGTTGCACTTAAGGTCCTATGTCAGGAAGATCCAACCTCACACTGCTGACCGGAAGTTATGGGTCCATTTCTTCCAAGAAAGTTTAGCTGGCACACAACTGGAGTGGTTCTATCAGCTAGAAAGAATAGACATTCATACATGGGAAGACTTGGTTGCTGCTTTCTACAAGCAGTACCAATACAATGCTGACCTCGCTCCAACTCGTACACAACTTCAAAGCATGTCTATGGGTTCTAGCGAAGGCTTAAAGGAATATGCCCAGAAATGGAGGGATCTAGTTGGCAGGGTACAAGCTCCTCTTAATGATCATAAAATGGTAGACATGTTCATGGGCACTCTGACATGCCTGTTCTTTAATCTGGTGATTTGGAGTTCCTCATCCGGGTTCACAGAGATGGTTCTGACTGGAGAAAGGATCGAAAATGGTATCAAGAGTGGGAAGATCCCGATGGCTGTATCTTCTAATGCTGAGAAGAAGCCATTTAATGGTAAGAGGTAAGCCAATGTTGTGTATGGCCAGAAGGGTCGTAATAAGGAAGACTACCACCAATCTGTAGGGGCAGTGCTGGTCTCTAATTCAGCACGCGTGTAACGACTACAACAACGGGGTAATCAGTGAAGGCAAGATGGGCCTAAGAGATAATTTACCAAGATCAACATGCCGCTGTCTCAAGCATTTCCACATATGTTGAGGATGAATTTTATTATGTTGATATGACCTCATCCAAACCCTAAGACTTCTTCTCCTAACTACAATCCTGATGCAAGGTGTGCCTATCATTTTGGCAGTTATGGGCACGATACTAACGATTGTTGGGCACTGAAATACAAGATTCAAAATATGATTGACGCCAAGGAGATTGAGTTTAATCCTCTTGAGACTCCCAACGTGATCACTGCTCCCATGCCAAATCATGGCCAGGATTGAGAGTATTTTTGTTCATTTGAATTCTCAAGTTGTATTTTCTTTGTTTGTTCAAACAATTATTGTCATGACAAACTTTGTTATTTCATTAATGCATTGAACATGTTTGTCTTGAATTAATTTGTTTTCATTATGCTTAAATTGCTTTCTTACTTCCTTTTTTTGATATTCAACTCTTGATTAAAATCTCTAAGCCTTTAGAGGGAGGATGACGAGAACGATACCACAATCTCTATAGTATGCTTTTGAACAGACCCTGCTGACGATGTACAGGCGTTGTTTCAAATCCTAAATAGTAGAGTTATAAGGAAGATAATCCCTAGTCAACCCCTTTGAGCCTAAGAAGTAGGAGTTTTCTTTTCACACAAATTAAAACCCTTAATCATAACCTGGGGCAGGGTAGTTTTCTCAGTTAACTCAGATGTGTATTCAGTCGCAAGCTTTCCCTTCATACACGACAAATAATGTAGAAGATGCTCTCCAATAGATGGTGATGGTTCCACATAATCATTAAGAACAGGCAGTCATTATCTCTCAAAATAAAATCCCATTAAGTCAAAACCTATGAAGGAGACTTAAGAAAAAAACTGGGGCATCCTGCTGGCTGTAATAACAAAAGAAACAATTCAGGAAAAAGACAGGGATAGAAAAATTAAAAAAGAAAGAGGTCCTACAAATCCTCAACAAAAAGAAAAGGTCACAAAAATGTCCGCCTTCTCAAACAAACGTTCAATTTCTGAACCATCACCGGAATATCGGGGCCAACATTCCAGAACTCAACTGGGATTGGAAATGCATAATTAACTGAGCATAGGACTGAAGAACATCACGAAGAACGGGTGGGTACAAACAAATTTTGAGCCTTTATCCTTTTTTTCTTAAACCGTGAACTAGGCCACGTTACAACCCTTAAAAGTCCTAGCTGAAGCATGGGTTAGTTTGAGAGCATACTGTTACAAAGGTATCCTGACTCCTGTAAGTTTTTCTAAAAATCATGAGTTGATATCACATTCTTGCAAATTTTGTTTTACTACAAAAAACGCATTTTCAAAAAAATTTCAAGACAAACATAAGCTTTGCATTCTTTATATGACATTGTTTGCATATGGTTAATTGTTCAAATGATAGAGAAATTCACACAACGAATATTCAGCGAACGAAGACCCCCTCAATGAACAGAATCACCTCAGACAGAAAAAACATTCCTAATAACAAGCCTTTCATAATCAAGGGGCATGACATGATGTCTAATTAATCTGGGGCAGTCAAGCAAATATGCAACGAATCTCTCCAAAAATGCTGAATAGGAAGGGGAAGATCTCCATCTGAATCACTCAGGGGCTGTTACATTGATCAGGGATTCCAGCAGAAAATCACTATGAAATTTGAATCTTTGGTACCACGAAATTGCTTGTCTGTGACAGTAGTATCAGATGGTGTCAGTATCATGTCTTTGAATCCTTCCATGACAATTCTTAGAAAAGATACCTAGGAAATTTAATACTATCAGAAACTTGATCAAACATCAGGTGCAACAGATTCATCCTGAAGCAACCCCACATAGGCTCTCACGTATGAAAGGGCACATGCGATCACATAAACATTTTATGGCATTTCTACAACACTTTTTGTCATAGACGGTGACAACTCTCCACATCCTATGAGTGCAGACATAGTCAGAAAATACTACGCATGAAAAAGACCCGCTAGGTTGACAGGCCTAGGTAAAATTAAGGGCATCCCGGCGAACCAAAAGAGTTCGGGAAAAAATTAGGGATATATACAAAAAAATTATACACCCGACAAGTCGAAAACCTGAAAAGGAGGCTTGAGCAAAAAAGGGTATCCCGGTGGACTGAAAATCCGAAAGGGCGGTCCAGGAAAAAGTTAGGGATTAAAAATGTACGACTATGTCCCGTCATCTTATCATTTGTTTATCAGTAGAAGACTTATCATCCTGATCAGCATTTACCAAGCACCCCATGAGTTGGGATGACACTCAAACCATCCACAAAGTCTCCGTAGGTACTTTCTCCAGCAGGTACAGAGGCAGGGGCATATTACTAAAAAGTCACCGCCATATCCTCAACTTACAACCTAGTGATGTCAGGTGTTCTTGTATCCCCAACAGAACAGGAATTTCCAACTATTGCTCCAACATCAGGTTTTCCCCAGTAAAGTCGTCAAACTTCTCGGGATTCCCCAAAATCCTCAGGCATTGCATATAGCTTTCCTTCCCCAACAAAGTTTATTTCTCTAACAACAGAATATCATCTCCCAGCAGTTCAACTTCAACAAAATCTGAAGACCTACATTCTTCATTGCCAACTGCAATCAGGGATTTATTTTCCCTAATTCAACAACGCTGTAATAAAACAACTGCTACATTCACATATTGCATTCATACATCATTCTACAAACGTCATAGCATCTGCAGTACAAATGCATACATCCCAATCTCATTTATTTTGAGAACACCATTACACAATGATTTTCATACATCATGATATTGCATACAACTAATGCTTTACCTTTTCAGGAAAGATCAATCAACAAATATTTATCATCAATAATTTTCAACAGGTCTAGGATTAGCTCCTGAAACAAAATAGAGTAATTATCTGTTCAACTAAATACAGCTTTACACGGGCTCATCATGAAGCAATCTTACACGGGTTTCTTCTGACTTCCAAATACAGCTTTACACGGGCTCATCATGAAGCAATCTTACACAGGTTTCTTCTGACTTCCAAATACAACTTTATATGGGCTCTTCATGAAGCAATCTTACCCGAGTTTCTTCTGACTTCCAAATACAGCTTTATGTGGGCTCTTCATGAAGCAATCTTACACGGGTTCCTTCTCCCTCCTTCTGAAGTTTTACACGGACTCATCCTGAAGCAACCCTACCCGGGTTTCTTCTCACAATCTACAGATTCAGTTTTACACGGACTCATCTTAAGGCAACCCTACCCAAGTTCCTTCTCTTGAATTTCCAGATGTAGTTTTACACAGACTCATCCTGAGGTAATCCTACCCAGGTTCCTTCTCTTGAATTTCCAGATGCAGTTTTACACGGACTCATCCTGAGGCAACCCTACCCAGGTTCCTTCTCTTGAATTTCCAGATGTAGTTTTACACGGACTCATCCCGAAGAAACCCTACCCTGGTTCCTTCTCACAATCTCCAAATGCAGTTTTACACGGACTCATCCTGAGGCAACCCTACCCAGGTTCCTTCTCTTGAATTTTCAAATGCAGTTTTACACGGACTCATCCTGAAGCAACCATACCCAGGTTCCTTCTCACAATCTCCAGATGCAGTTTTACACGGACTCATCCTGAAGGCAACCTCACCCAAGTTCCTTCTCACAATTTCTAGATGCAGTTTTACACGGACTCATCCTGAGGCAACCCTACCCAGGTTCCTTCTTACAATTTCCAGATGCAGTTTTACCCGGACTCATCCTGAAGCTGCCCTACCCAGGCTCCCTCTCATATATCTCCTAAAATAACCATACCCAATTTCCTTCTTATACACTTCCAGATGAAGTCTTACCTGGACTCATCCTAAAATAGCCCTACACAGGTTTCTTCTAATATATTTCCAGATAGCATTTAATTTCATTCTCCCCAACAAATTATTGCGAAGCCTGGATTTCAACCAGAAAACAACAAACTTTCATCACTCTAATCCAGAGATAACCCCTCAGTAGAGTCATGGACAACTAAAGTTCCTAGACTCTATTCCCCACAGAGTTTTCCTCAAATAGGAAAACAACAGAAATCAACATTCTCCAGTGGACTCCTTCTCAGACAATAGGATTAGGAATCCCCATAAAGGGACCATTTATGACTCTCAGTCATCTACTTCTGATGGAATCTTTAAGCCCATATCCGACGACTCTCAATCATCTACTCCAAATGGCATCTGTAATCCCATTCCCGATTAACATCAACCAATAGTGTTACTTCATGCGAGTGCAAATTTCTGGCCACTCTAGTGTTCAATCCTCTTCCACCTTCAGATCAAGAAAGGAAAACATGCCAATCTAAATCCTCAGGTTTAAGAAGATTGAACAGAGGAAGCTATTGTACCCCAAAATTTTCCCTCCCATTTTCACTCAATACATGCTTCTAGAGGTCCTCAATTGCTCAAGGTTGACCAAGAATTGATTAGACAAACTCTCCTCCTAAGCAATGAACCTCTAATTAGGGTTTCACTTTTCATCAAGATGTGTAAGCTCCAAAGGTCACAAATGTTTTCCATGGTTCTAATATGCATTAAATATTGTCCATGCCAAATTTCATGCATTCCACTACAAGTTTGCTCAGTCAATTGCTCAAATGCCTGAAAATCAACTATACTAGGTCAAAAGTCAACTGTGGTATATATACAGTCAAACTTCAAGATTTTTTGTCAACATCAACATTTATAAGTGATATTCATCATTTAATCAAGGGTTGATCATAATTCCCCAAGGAGAGTCCTCAGATCATCAAAAGTCAATATTTGCTAAATTAGGGTTTCCTAGGAAAAGTCAATTGAACTTTGACCAAGCATAACTTTCACATACTTAATCCATTTTCCCCCAACAAAAGCTCATTTTGAAGAGAATCCAATTCTCTACAAATTCTCTTTTATCCTCAAATTCAAGAAGTGCACCATTTGAATGATACAAGCTCATACATTACATGTCATTTTCAAAAAGTCAACAAAAGATACTTTTTGTCAAGACAACTTACATCAAGATAATGTATTCAAAAGCATAAATGATTAACATAGAGATTGTAGAGGACATCTTTCCCTTTCCAAAAAGTCAAATATCCTCTTCAAAAGATGAAAATTGAGCAAGTTATGGTTTGCATAAGTTGGGCAAATTTGTGAAAAATGCATGAAGTCAACTTTGAGCAAAATTGCATTTTTAGGTTAATGGACCTAACTTTTAGGGTTCAAACATGTTTATGACATACCCAAGGACCTCTAAACCTAACCATGCACTATTTTTATTTATTTGAATTTTTATTCATTTAAATATGAATTAAATCAAATAAATTAAATAAAAATACAAAGAATAATGGGCCATGATATTTGGGTTTGATTTTATATATTATAAGGCCCATACTTTCGTGCAAGATACATCCAAATGGTCCAGGTTCATTGAACATTCAAAAAGAGACAAGGATCTTCAAAAATGGCAAGAACAAACTCAAAAAATGGAAAGTTTTCAATATGTTTGATTTTTGTTTTATCATGGTTTGATTAATTAATTCCTTGCCATGTATGTTACCTCATTCATACCTCTATATAAGCATAATTAAACCATATGCAAAGGGGCACGAAATTAATCTTCAAAAATCTCTTCAAAAGCTCTTCACAAAGCTCTCTCAAAATTCTCAAAATCGTTCAAAAGATGTGAAAATTCAAAACCTGATCTTCATCTTTCCTCCATCCAATCTCATGCCATATTTGCATTCCTAAGGTCCCTAGGAGTCATTTCCATTCCTTACCTTGGCTTGGAGCGCACCTGAGTCGTCCATACAAGTTGCATCGTTCGGTATAGTTTATTTAAATCTAATCTTGTTAATCTGCATTTATTAATCTATTTGACGTTTACATACATGTTTGTAGTCGTACATAGAGCAGGTTGGACGTGAAACATGTAAGTTTTGAGGCCTGGTTCATGAAATGCCATTCTCAACACCTATCGGAAGCTTGGCTTTGAAACGCAAAATTCAGAGACTTTTAGCCAAAACTAACGCCAGATTTCTTTATTTACTTCTTTTTATATTTACTTTTTCAAAATCATTTTTATTTAATCATAAAATCAAAAAAATAGATTTAGGTTTTTTTTATATATCATTAAATTTAATTTTTGCAAGTTAATTAATTATATTTTGATTTATTTCAAGTAATTTAAAATCAATTAGAACTTAGACTTAATCATTTCAAATCTTTTTCTCAATAATAAAAATCCAAAAAATGTTAGAATTAGTTTCCTTTTGATTAGTTTTAATTACATCTTATTTATCGCTCTTTTCTTTATTTAGTTAAAATTAATTTTTTTAATTTAAGTATTTTTCTTAATAAAAATGACAAAAAAAGTGCTAAGTATGTAGATGTATTTTAGGGCTTACCTCACTTTCCATATTCGCGTGCCTATATTAAATTTCGTTCATTTTATATTTATGTAACTGCAAAAGGTTGTAATAGTTAAATTTAACACTTTTTAATTTTTGTTTCCCCATTTAGACATGTAAATACACCCTCCCCGAAGTATTGTAATAACGTAGGATTTACAATTCCCGCACTTTAAATTTCTGCAAGATATTAACTGTTAGTAATTAGGCTTGTATGGAAAGACTGTAAAGAAAGCATTAGCAAACTTAACACAAGACTAAAATAACTGAAAACCAACACAATTTCACATATACACCTCTAGGGTACGCCCACTTTGGTTTCCTTTCAAAAAATAACAGTCATGTCCCTCGATAATAGGGACGCTTTAGCAAAGACCCTTTAAATCAAAAGATCATAAGTCCCTCGATGACCCTACAATGTTGCCTTTCGGTAAATGATCTAGTCCCTTAAGCAAAATTTCTAAAGCGTCTTTAAATGTTGCCTTTATGACTATATGTCCCTTCGAATGTCCCTCAAACATCCAACGATAGGGCTACCTACTCACTAATAGTAGGATAGTGTTGTCTAAAGGATAGGGAAAAAACAAACCTTTCGAGTATAAGTAGATAGTTCATAGATGCTTGTTTAAAAACAAAACTTTCACACTTGCACAAAACATTTAAAAACACTTTCAAAAACATTCACTTTGTTAACACTCTTGAGGACTGATACATGAGTTATCATAAAGAGAATCGCCGTACTAAGGCATTTTCAAAATGATTTTTGAAAACACACAAAGCACAAGCAATTTTCAAAACATGAGCTAAGCATCTAAGAGCCCGTAGAAAACTATGAATAGAAAGGGTGCTAACACCTTCCCTTTCCATAATCTACCCCCTTACTCAGAAAATTCTCAAAAATGTATTTTTCTGTTCTTTTCACCCTTTCCTTAATTTGGATAAAAGAAAAGTCGATGGCGACTCTTGCTTACCGTAAAATTTGCGAATACAAAATGAAAAACTAGTATAAATATCCGGTTCTGCCACCGTATCATAGGAAGTAAACAAGAATCTCGTTTAAATCTAAAAACATTGTTTCTACAATGAGACCTCTTGAACTTCTTCATAAGGACCTTTTTGGACCATCTAGAATTAAAAGTCTAGGTGGTAACTATTATGGATTCGTTATTGTAGATGACTACTCAAGATTTTGTTGGACAATTTTCTTAGCAAATAAAAGTGTCACATTTCAGGCATTTGAAAATTTTTCCAAGCGTTCTCAAAAGAAATTGAACACTAGCATAGTTACTATTCGAAGCGATCACGGTGGTGAATTTGAGAATGATCTCTTTGATAAATTTTGTGAAAAATACGACATTGATCATAATTTTTCTGCCCCACGTACGCCAGAAAAAAATGGAGTGGTGGAATGTAAAAACCGTGTTTTAGAAATCGGAAGAACTATGATCAATGAACACCGTATTCCAAAATACTTTTGGGCCGATGCCATTAACACGACATGTTATGTGTTGAATAGGGTCCTAAT
The DNA here is from genome assembly GCA_948472305.1 of Vicia faba. NCBI lineage: Eukaryota > Viridiplantae > Streptophyta > Magnoliopsida > Fabales > Fabaceae > Vicia > Vicia faba. The sequence continues at coordinate 170,454,026 of OX451735.1, forward strand.
ACGTTCTATTCTAAACAAAACTCCATATGAACTTTTGAAAGGAAGAAAACCAAATATTTCTCATATTCATGTTTCAGATGTAAATGCTTTGTGTTAAATAATGGTAAGGAGAATCTAGGTAAATTTGATTCAAAAGCTGACGAAGGTATCTTTCTCGGATACTCTCAATTAAGTAAAGCCTATAGAGTATTTAATAAAATTACATATAGTTGAAGAGTCTATGCATATTTCCTTTGATGAATCCGATCCGAAATTTGTCAGATAGGGTAGTGTTTATGATGGTGCAGGTGTATCTTCGGAAAGCATACTACAAGATCCCAAAGAAAATGACTCGGAATCTACTAAAATTGAAGAAGAGTTGGATCAAGTATCTGAAGAAATAGGGGAAGATCATCCAAGCAATAAAAATGATCTTCCTTTGGAATGGAAAACCTATAAGGATCATCCCATCGACAATATCCTATGAGATATATCAAAGGGAGTCACCACTCGCTCTAAGTTAAGTAACTTTTGCTATCATTTTGCTTTCGTCTCTCAAATTGAACCCAAAAACTCTAAAGATGCCTTACTCGGTGAAAATTGGTTTTTAGCCATGCAAGAGGAACTAAATCAGTTTAAAAGAAATGAGGTTTGGGACCTTGTCCCCCCTCCACGAGATCATCGAATTATTGGAACTAAATGGGTTTTTAGGAACAAACTAGACGAAAACTGAATTATAACTCGCAATAAGGCTCGAATTATTGCCCAAGGGTATAATCAAGAGGAAGACATCGATTATGAGGAAACTTATACTCTGGTTGCCCGACTCGAGGCTATACTCCTTTTTCTTGCATATGCATGCTCACAAAACTTTAAATTATTTCAAATGGATGTAAAAAGTTCATTCTTAAATGGATACATTAATGAAGAGGTTTATGTGTCTCAACCTCCTGGTTTTGAGAATTTTGAGAATCCTAACAATGTTTACAAACTTAAGCATGCGTTATACGGTCTTAAACAAGCCCCTAGGGCTTGGTATGAACGTTTTAGCAAATTCTTACTAGATCAAGGATTCTCAAGAGGAAAGGTTGACACAACCCTTTTTATTAAGCATGAAGGAAAATATTTTATTTTAGTTCAAGTTTATGTAGATGACATCATTTTTGGTTCTTCTAACATATCTTTGGTCAAGAAATTCTCTAAGCTAATGCAGGGAGAATTTGAGATGAGCATGATGGGGGAGTTAAACTACTTCCTTGGACTTCAAATCAAGCAACTAAATGAAGGGACATTCGTGAGTCAAATGAAATATTGTCTTGACCTACTCAATAGATTTGACATGACAAACAAAAAATCAATCGATACTCCCATGCCTACAACCGGGAACTTAGACCGAGATGATAATGGTAAACTCGTCGATATAAAAAGGTATAGAGGTATGATTGGTTCCCTTCTCTATCTTACGACCTCTCATCCAGATATCATGTTCAGTGTTTTCATGTGTGCTCGGTTTCAATCATGTCCTAAGGAGTCACATTTAAAAGTTGTAAAGCGCATACTTAGGTACCTTAGTGGTATAATAAAGTATGGAATTTGGTTCTCTAAGGGTAGTGATTTTTCTTTGGTTTTCTATTCCGATTCCAACTTTTTCGGTTGCAAATCGGATAGGAAAAACACTAGTGGTACTTGTCATTTCTTTTAAAATTCTTTGGTGAGTTGGCATAGCAAAAAGCAAGTTTCTGTTACCTTGTCAACCGCCAAAGCGGAATACGTGGCAGCCGGTAAATGTTGTGCCCAAATCTTGTGGCTCAAACAACAATTGATCAACTTCAATGTTCGACTTGATCACATTACTATTTTTTGTGACAATATAAGTGCCATCAACCTAACCAAAAATACGATTTTGCACTCTCGCACAAAACATATTGAGATAAGGCATCATTTCCTAAGGGATCATGTGGGAAAGGGTGATGTCATTTTCGAGCATGTTGATAGCAAAAATCAATTTGCTGACATTTTTACTAAACCACTCGCTATTGAACCCTTCTTTCACATCCGTAGGGAACTTGGTGTTCTCGATATCTCGAATAGGTTGCAACTTAATTAAGTTGCATGGTCCTTATTTTATTGCAAATATTCCCTTAATGTTCAATGCAGTTATTGACAGTTAGGGATGTCAGTTTGGACCTGTTAATGGGGATCCCCGCGGGGAACGCCCCGTTCGGGGCCCCAAAGATGGGGAATTTTCCCCCGTGGGGGCGGGGATGGGGAGAAAAATTCCCCCGAGAGCATTTCGGGGACGGGGACGGGGAATACACCCCCCGCCCCACGGGGACCCCGCCCCGCCTATTATTTTAAGCATAATTATAGTTTTGATGAAGTATAGTTTTTTAAGCATAATTATGTTGTTGGATTTTTTTAGTTGTTTAGGCATATTGTTACTTTAAAAAGTATTATAGTTCATTTTGTTGAATTTTATAGCATTTTATAGAAATTTATAAAAAAATATATTATTATTTTGTGTTCCATTAGTATTTTTAATAAAAAATAATAAATGTCAAATACTAGTATTTTTTAATAACATAATAAATATGTGAATTCTTTGTGCTTTTTATTTTTATAGAAAATATAAACATTTTAAAAAAATAAAATATTAATGAATAAATGTAGGATCTATGGGGATCCCCGCGGGGAACGGGGATGGGGATAGAAATTCTCCCGTGACGGAGATCGGGGACGGGGACGGGGAATGAATTTGATGGCGGGGAAAAAGATGGGGAAGTGTCCCCCCGGCCCCGCCCCGCCCCATTGACATCCCTATTGACAGTCTAGTGAAAACTCTCATCAATCTTCATAAAGGTAATATTCATCCTATCTATCTCCCTTTCTTGATCATATATATGTGTTTATTTAGGTTATCTTCTTACTCTACATTCATTATACTATTGATATGCATGTATAATTTATTGTTATTTTCCCTATTTCATGACCTTCCTTCAATAATGTAGTAAATCTCAAAATTTCCTAGGATGAGTCAACTCACAACTAGAGTGCGTCGACGCACACTTATATAAAATCCTTAGTATAATTTTTTTTAAACATTACGTCGACGCACAACCTGTTTTGGTCGATGCATCTCTCAAATTTTCAGATTTTTTTTGCTGAGTTGTTTATATTAATTCATTTATCCTTATTTCTTCCAAACCCCAAAAACCCTAAACTCCTCTAAACCTAAAACAAAATTCCCTCTACTCCAAAATCCTCAAGAAAAATTCATCATGGCCACATATAGGGTCGAAAAGAAGAGAACCATCAGAGGTAGCTCCTCCAATGCTCCTTTCGAATCTCCGGTAAATGCTCTTTCACTTATCTCTGATGACATTGTTGAATCTTATGAAGCCAAGTTTGGAAAGAGAAAAGTTGTTAAGAAATTCTTTTTGGAAATGACAACCTTGGGTCATTTACACCTCCTGAGATCATTGATCTTATTAGATTTCATAAACTTCACAAATTTCTTGAATGTAAGGATAAGTATAATGAAGATTTGGTTAGGATACTTTTTGCAGGTGTTCAAGGAAATTTAGAGGATTTTGAGTTTATGTATAGAATGAATAACAAAAATTACATGATTAGTTCTCATGTTTAGAAAGATTTGGTTCAGATGTTCCCAGTTGACTTTGATTCTATTTAAATTTCTGATTCTAATGTTACTCCTGGGTATGAATTTAAGACCGCTTTGAACTATGTGCTCAAGAAACCCTACACCGAGCAGATTGTGAATAGTGATCTATTTCCCAAATCCGTGACCACGGGTTATCTAGCTCCTATTGATATGATTTTGTTTTGGATCGTTTGCCACATCATTCGACCCAAAAAGGGTGGGTACTCTCGTGTGGGCAAGCTAGAGGTTCAACTCATGTATGTACTCAAGAAAAAAAATCAAAATTCATTGGCCATACTACATTCCCAGCAGGATCTTCAATCTACACAAGTATGAGAGAGGAACTACACTATGCTACCTGTCATTTGTCCAGCGAGCTCTCAACAGAGGAAGTATTCAGGTTCCCGGTATCTCTTACGTAAGTTTGGGTATAAACCAAGAATTTTCCAGCAAATCTCTCACCTTAATGGGTTTTCTGTGGGATCCTCAAAGACAAAGATACAGACACATCGTAAGAAGTAATCTTGTTCAACTCCAGAATATTAATGATGAAGAGGATGGGGAAATTGATATTGAGAGTGAAGAAGAAACAAGCAAAGAAAATGATGAAGATATGGAAGCGAATACTCCTGCTGCTCAAAGCGACAATACTAGTGTGTTAGCTCAATTGGAAATGATGCAAATTAAGAAAAATGAATATGCTTCCCTCCAAAATGAACGAATATCCAACCTCTACAATATCGTCAACGTCCAAAGTGAAAACTTTTCTTCTTATTTGGCTGTCCATGATCAAGTGTATTCAACCTTGCATGGAATGATTCAAACACATGTTGACAACTTTGCCTCCTTCCAATCCAATTTCATGCAACACTTTCAGCATCCTTCTCAACAAAGTCCTTCAACCAAAAACCAAGACCATACAAATTGAACCTGCTTTGTGTCTTGTTTCCTTTTTAGTTAAATTTCATATTGCTACAATTTTTATATTGAAATTCCTAACTCTATTTGCGTTCCTTAAACCTACTTTGTGTTTGTTTAAGTACATTTATCATTTAGTATATATATATATATATATAGTACTTTGTGATGACTGTCTATTTATCTCATTTGCACTATTTCTCATTTTATGTGAATGACATTTAGTGCGTTAAGATGCAAATTTATGATCTTTACTCTTTTTACTATTAATCAACTGCTTTTCTCTTTTTGATGTTGTCAAAGGGGGAGAAGTTCTTTGAGAGTGAAATAGACTTACAATTTATGAGTTCTGAAAATATGCACAAACTCAGGGGGAGTTCCCTCTTATTATGTCAAGTTGTCGTAAGTCTTGATTCGATAATATTGTGTAGGTTTTTCCATTATCAAAAATGGGGAGTATGTGAGGGAAAGATTCATGTTTTCATGATGTCAAAACCTCTCCTATCCTCAATGACATGTGTGGTTCATAAAATATACTTGGGGAAATATATGAGATGCAAGCCTGGATGAAAAATACCCTTTTTGGTAGGAAAAAAAAGACTGCGTCGATGCAAAACTAGCTCTAGTCGACTCAAATCTTTGTGCTTCTCCATGGATGTGTTACACCGACCCCTTGGTAGACTCAACCTGATTATCAAAGAAAATTGAAGATTGCATCGACGCAACCCCCTGGTGCGGTCGATGCATTAAATCTATTTGACTCATCTTCTTGAAGTGGGTTGTGTTGCACTGACCCAAGGCTCTGGTGCGACCGATGCATTCAACATTTTTATCTCATCTTCTTGGTGCGGGTTGTGTTGCACCGAGCCAAGGCTCTGGAGCGGTCGACCGCTCACTTAAAACTCTCAAAATTCTATTTGTCTCATTTTCTTTATGTCTTAGATATTATTGGTTTGTCACTAACACATATAAATAATGTTTAGATTCCTTTTGAGCAGTTTAACAAGATCTAGTGAAAGATACACATAGTGCTCATCATCTTCATTCTCTCTTCTCAAAAATAAATATCTACACATAATCATGGTTGTTGATTTAAGAAAAGTGTTGTGGTGATAACGTTCAAATCAAGGATTCAATTCAGATTTGGGTTGAGCAATTGTGGGATGTTCTTGAATAAAATCGTTTGGATTTTCTCCTCCAAGATTCCTATTGGTGCGAGGTTTTTTTCACAAGTCTTTTCTTCATTGAATTCAGCTGAGTGAAAGGATTAAAAAACAGTGGGTTTTCTTAATCAAGTAGCAGTAACCGGAGGATTGTGAAGATAAATTTAGGGTCAAATTGCTTACAATCAAAACTAGCTGAGTAAAAGGATTAAGAAACTGTGGGTTTGCTTAATCAAGTAGCAGTAACCGGAGGTTTGTTCGAATAATTTGGAACTTAGTTGTATTCAAACCAAGGAAAGGGAAGAAGACTGTTACATCAGCAACATTGGTTTGTTTGTATTGTGAACTATCTCTTCCCATGTAACATTTGCAACTTAATATCAAGTATCTCAATTCTAGATTCTAGAATTGGGGGAAGACGTACCCTACACGAGGACGACAAGGGGAAATCCCTTAACAAATCATGTGTTCTTCTTATTTTTCATTATCTCCATACTTGATTACTATAATTTGTGAAAATTAACTTATCAAATCTGCATATACTGAAATTATGGAATGTTGAGATCATTTCACAACATCTATAACAATCCTTTTGATTGATACCCAAGAAAACTCACCACTACAATTTAGTAAAATCGAACCTAAGGTGCTTTTCTCATAAGGTGTTTGACAAATTAACTAATCCACAAATTATTCATTGTGTTTAGCTTTATCTTATTCAACTCACTGGAAGTAATTCATATTCATTGAGGGTGTATAAGTGATTGACCAATTGAGTAAAACACATTGATTCTTACTTTGTCATTCTATCCCATACGGTTACACATATCTGATCTTTTCAATAGAGTACTGTTTATACGATTGGAGATTCCAGGAGCTGTCACATATATTTCTGAAAAACAATTTTAAAAAGCGCAAACTATTTTAAACGATCTATTCAACCCCCCTTCTAGATCGATCACATCGTCTAACAATTGAGACCCGAAATTCTAGAGGTTTATTCTTGTTGTTGTTGTTTAAACTAAGATTGATGCTATAGGTTTATCTTTGACATTTTTGTAGTTTTGTTGAGAGATTGTTTTTTTTGTTGAGTTTTTGTTTAATGTAAGTTGTTGTTTTTGAGTTGTTGATATTATTGCTATTGTTGTTTAGTTGTTCTACTTCCAAAAGTTATGAAAAACTATATGTTGTGGTTTAGTAGTTTTTATTGAGTTTGAGTTTGAGTTTGATATTGTGATTATGTTTTTGTGGTTCTTTGTGCAGTTCTCATCTTGTTCCATCAAACATATCAAAAGAATATTTTAGTGACATAAACTACAATTGAGACACATCTTACACTAATTAATATTTTTCTAGCATTCTACAACTCATCAATCATCTCATGTTATGGTTGGAATATCTCCAACACTTCTAGTTTTTGTTCATCTTTTTTTCATACTTTTTCATTTTGCAAAGCATCAAATTTTATGCTTTTAAGAATGAATTAGTAGAAAAGGAAGTATTGAAAAAATAACTTGAAACATTAAATAGATTATAACCATTAAATAATGTGAGATGAATGATGAGTTACATGATGCTCGATAATCATTGATTAATGTAAATTGTATTTCAAATATAACATAATTGTCCATATAATTATTTTTCTAAGAAATTTGAGAAGTTATATGTTAAGTTAGGGCTTAGTGAAATAAGCAAATCACATTAGATATAATAAACTCAATCGTATTTTACCCGTCTGTTAAATGTCATAACCGAGGGGAAATCTGTTTTCACCATTTAAAAATTACAAAAAGGATTTCCCTGAAGATCGAACACATGACCTTTACACATTACCCGTAGGTGGAAATAAAGTGGTGCAATTTTTATGACACCATTCGTTACCTCGCATTTGAAACTCAAGTAACACCATATATTCAACTGAGGTTAAACATGTTTTTTATAGTAGGGAACATCCTACATTCCGAGTTTCAATGTTACTCTGCTAGGCTAGGAGTGGGATCCACTCAAGTGGCTGGTATGATATGGTGGGAGAACTGACTTGGATGTTTTGCATTTTATTGTAATTATTACGGATAGCAAGAGTCGCCACCGACTTTTCTTTTATCCAATAAAGGAAAGGTTAAAAAGAACAGGAAAGACCTTTTGGGAATTTTCTTGAGTTCGGGGGGTAGATTGTGAAAAGGGAAGGTGTTAGCATCCTTTTCATCTGTAGTTATCTACAGGCTCTTAATTGCTTGATCACTTTAAAATGCTTTTTGTTTGTGTAAGTTTGAAAATATTTTGAAAACGCCTAAATTCGACAAACTTTGCAATGGTTCTAATATTTGTTTGAGAATGTATACAAAGTGTTAATTTTGAAAATATTTGTTGAAAGGTAATGTTTGAAAAGATGTTTGAAAATGCCAATGTAAGGCCATTTTGTAATGATTATCGTATCGTTGGGAATATATATAAAATGTTTGTTTTGAAGAATGTTATGAAAGTGTGAGGTGCAAATGGTTTTGTTTGTGAGCAAGCAATTGCGAGCAATCTACCTACTCAAAAGTCTTTGTTCTTTTACTTCTCCTTTAGATAGTGCTTGTCTACCATTAGTTAGTAGGAAGCCATATCATTGGATGTGAGGGAGAGATGTGGGTCATCGTACAATCATAGAAGGCAACTTGTAAGATGTTTTAGCAATTTTCGTAAGGGACTAAGATAATTTACCGAAGGCAACATTTGAAGGGTCATCGAGGGACTATGATCTTTTAATCTAGGGTCTTTTGCTAAAACATCTCACGTTCGAGGGGCATGATTGTTTATATCCGAGGCAATAAGTGTGGGTTACCCTAGAGATGCATGTGTGCAAAGTGTTTTGTTTTCAAGTATTTTATCTTTTGAATTAGGGTTGTCTAATGTTGATTTTAAGTCTTGTCATGCAAATCCTAATTACTACCAATAATAAAGAAAGCGATAAATTATGGAATTTAAATGTCCTACGCTATTACAATGCTTTGGGAATGGGGGAGTACAATTTTGTGAGTAGGGGAGGAAAGCAATAAAACCCTAGTTACTATTACAAACCATTGAATATGAATTACAATAATAATTATGCACAAAACATAGAGATGAAGAAGAAATTGTTTTTGGTAGTTTTTTGATAGAAAACAAAGTTTGTTCATTAACCTAAGAAATCTAATTAGTTTTAACTAAAAAAATTAACTGATTATTTTAAACAAAACCTAAAAAGAAAACTAAGTTAATTGAAATTAAGGGAAGTTAAAATAAAACCTAAGTCTAATGGTTTTTAATTGCTTAGAAAATAATATGGATGTTAATGTCAAATCCCAGCAATGCAAAATGTCCAATGTACCCTTAATTACCCAAAATCATAACAAAAATCTTAAAATCACGTTTTTTAATGCCTAGGCTGACACGGGCCGTGTCATCGGACACGGGCACCCATGTCAGAATCTGCCCAATGCTTCCTGCACATTTTGCTTTTCCCAACTGAATTGACATGGGCCGTGTCGTGTGACACGGGAACCCGTGTCAGCCCCTGTCTTGCCTTTTTACCAAGTTTTCAATCCCAGTTAAGTTGACACGGGCCGTGTCGTGTGACACGGGCACCCATGTCAGCATCTTCCCTACCCTTTTTTTGCACATTTTCTCCCTGATATGGGCCATGTCAGGTGACACGGCCACCCGTGTCAAGGCTCCTGAAGCATTTTCTTTGAATTTTGGATATTTGCACTCTTATGCCTCGATTTATCCTGTTTTATTCTTTTGAAAACGAAAACAAATGATGCATGGATAAAGATATCAAAGTTTAAGGAAACTTACCTCTATTGGAGAAAAGTCTGAAGCCTCTTCTAGTTGATCCAGGTGCAATATTATAATTGATTAAGCTCCCTTGGAACTTCTTGAACCTATGCCAATCCTTACTTTGTGTTGAAAGTTGCAGAATCACCTTAACCAAGTCAAGTTGCAAGATACTGTTTTTTTGAGTTTGGAAGACGGTGATAATGATGTTACCGAAGTTTCTCTTGTGTTTGAACAACTTCTATATGATATATGTGAAGTATTTGGATGATTTTTTTGGGCAAAACATGCAAGGTTTGAGAGGTTCAAAGATTTGGATTTTAAAGCTCAAAAATGGAGGTTTTATGAACAATTCTGGTTTTTGAGAGTATAAGGGGTTTTGAGGGCTTGTGCACTTGTGTTTCCTCTCTTCCTTTTTTTCTTTTCTTTCTCTTTCCCCCCTTTTTATTTCAAATGCTCCCTCTATTTATAGGCAAGAGATTTGAGGACAAGAGCTGATCAGGTTTACAAATTATGGAGTTATGGCTTAGTTAGATTGTAATTGGGGGTTCATGACCTTTCCATAGTTACAATGTGGGAATGGCCTGATTTTAGGGGTGCTTTGCAGGTTACAGATGGTTTATTCTTGCTTTGACATTGTGTATGTGCAGAAGAAACCATGGAGAGGCTCAAGGAGTTGACATTGTGATTAAAGCATGCTTTATGTAAATGGAAATGATGCCTTTGTGTCATAAATGGAAAGATCATTTGGACAATGGCTCAGACACTTGGGTAATGGCTCAAAAGTATGTGTAATCTTCTGATTATGGATAGATTTGAAGGTTTAGAGGTCTGTAAAATGGGATTATGCAGCATGGCATGAAGATTTGATCTCATGTTCATCACAAAATGACTTGTGTTTCAAGAATGGATACCCAACTTCGCCTCTTCAAATCTCCTTGCTCAAGCAAGATAAGTTTTTGCTCTTGGACATTTTGGAAAGCTTGAAACATTGTCTATAACTTTCATGTTTATCATTTTATCTAATCAATAAGGAGATGGGAGAAATTAGCCAAGAAGTTGAGATAAAAATTGACTGAAACCTATTGAAAATTTCTCTAAGTGTTAGATAAAAATGTCATGACTTCATGGGCTTATATCTTAAAATCTAAGAATTTTTTGGACATAAACCATCTAATACTAAGTTGTACAATTCATCAAGATCTAAAATTTTCATGTTGAAAGTTTTCTTTGAACCATCTTTCATCTTGGTGAAAAAATGTCATGAAGTAATGAAGTTATAAAAAATGCCACGAAGTCTTGGAAATCTTGACTTTTTGTTGACACTCTTGACTTTCTTGATTCTTTATGATCAAGTTTGATATTTTTGAATTTTGATCTTTGAAACTTAATGTTGACTAAAAAGTCAAAGTTTGACTTTTTGTGTATCAGTTGAGTTTTTACCTAATACAACTGATTTTCAATCATCTGAGCAATTTGTGATGCAAGACTAGAAACTGGGCATGCATTCTTGGAGACCTATAATGAACCATGAAAGTCATTTGAGGCATCAAAGTACAATTGTCCTTGAGAAAACCAAAACCCTAATTTATGGACTCAATGCTTAGGAGGTGAACTTGTCTGATCAAACCTTGAGAATCCTTGGGCATTTGAAATCTTTGGTGAGAAATATCTTGAGAAAAGGGAGGGTAAACATTGGGGTACAACAGCTTCCCCTGTTCAATCTTCTTAAACCTGAAGAGTTAGATTGGCTTGTTCTCCATTTACAACTTAAAGGTGGAAGATGATTGAACACTTAAGTGCCTAGAAATTTGCACTCGCTCGTGCACGAAGTGATATTGTTGGTTGATTATGTCGGGAATAGGCTTTAAAATTCCATTTGGAGAGGTGACGGAGATGGGCTTATAGATCCATCCAGAGGTAATTGTTGATAGAGAAATTAGACTAAGTCTATGGACGACTTTAACTGGGAGAAGTATCAGAATAAATCATTGGTCGATTTAATCTGAATGATATGCTGTAATGAACCCGTGTTAAGCCGTGTCCAGAAATGTATTAGAAGGAACCCATGCAAGATTGCTTTAGGATGAGCCCGTGTGAAGTTGCATCTGGAAATAAATTAGAAGGAACCCGTGTAAGACTGCTTCAGGATGAGCCTGTGTGAAGCTGCATCTAGAAATATATTAGAAGAAACCCGTGTAAGATTGCTTCCAGATGAGCCCGTGTAAAGCTGCATCTGGAAATATATTAGAAGGAACCCGTGTAAGATTGCTTCAGGATGAGCCCGTGTGAAGTTGCATATGGAAATATGTTAGAAGGAACCTGTGTAAGATTGCTATAGGATGAGCCTGTGTGAAACTGCATTTGAAAATATATTAGAAGGAACCCGTGTAAGATTGCTTCAGGATGAGCCTGTGTGAATCTGCATTTGGAAATATATTAGAAGGAACCCGTGTAAGATTGCTTTAGGATAAACCTGTGTGAAGCTGCATCTGGAAATATATTAGAAGGAACCCGTGTAAGATTTCTTCAGGATGAGCCTGTGTAAAGCTGCACCTGGAAATATATTGGAAGGAACCCCTGTAAGATTACTTTAGGATGAGCCCGTGTAAAGCTGCATCTGGAAATATATTAGAAGGAACCCGTGTAAGATTGCTTCAGGATGAGCCTGTGTGAAGCTGCATCAGGAAATATATTAGAAGGAACCCGTGTTAGATTTCTTCAGAATGAGCACGTGTGAGGCTGCATCTGGAATTATATTAGAAGGAATCCATGTAATATTGCTTCACGATGAGCCCGTGTGAAGTTGCATCTGGAAATATAGTAGAAGGAACCCGTGTAAGATTTCTCCAGGATGAGCCCGTGTGAAGCTGCATCAACAAATATATTAGAAGGACCTTTGTAAGATTGCTTAAGGATGAGCCTGTGTGAAGCTGCATCTAGAAATATATTAGAAGGAACCCGTGTAAGATTGCTTCAGGATGAGCCCGTGTGAAGCTGCATCAGGAAAAGTATTAGAAGGAACTCATGTAAGATTGATTTAGAAAGAGACCATGTGAAGCTGCATCTGGAAATATATTAGAAGGAGCCCGAGTAAGATTGCTTAAGGATGAGCCCCTGTGAAGCTGCATCAGGAAATATATTAGAAGGAACCTGTGTAAGATTGCTTCAGGATGAGCCCGTGTGAAGCTGCATCTGGAAATACATTAGAAGAAACCCGTGTAAGATTGCAAAAGGATGAGCCCATGTGAAGCTTCATCTGGAACTATATTAGAAGAACCTGTGTAAGATTACTTCAGGATGAGCCTGTGTGAAGATGCAGATGGAAATATATTAGAAGGAACCCATGTTAGATTGCTTCAGGATGAGTCCGTGTGAAGCTGGATCTGGAAATATATTATAAGGACCCGTGTAAGATTGCTCCAGGATGAGCCCGTGTGAAGCTGCATCTGGAAATATATTAGAAGAAACCCGTGTAAGATTGCTTCAGGATGAACCTGTGTGAAGCCTAATCTGAAAATATATTAGAAGGAACCCGTGTAAGATTGCTTCAGGATGAGCCCGTGTGAAGTTGCATCTGGAAAAGTATTAGAAGGAACCCATGTAAGATTGCTTCAGAATGAGCCCTTGTGAATCTGTATCTGGAAATATATTAGAAGGAGCCCGTGTAAGATTGCTTAAGGATGAGTCTGTGTGAAGCTGCATCTGGAAATATATTAGAAGGAACCTGTGTAAGATTGCTTCAGGAAGAGCCCGTGTGAAGCTGCATCTGGAAATATATTAGAAGGAACCCATGTAAGATTGCTTCAGGATGATCTTGTGTGAAGCTATATCTGGAAATATATTAGAAGGAACCTGTGTAAGATTGCTTCAGGATGAGCCTATGTGAAGCTGCATTTGGAAATATATCGGAAGGAACCCGTGTAAGATTGCTTCAGGATGAGCCGGTGTGAAGCTGCATCTGAAAATATATTAGAAGGAACCCGTGTAAGATGGCTTCAGGATGAGCCTGTATGAAGCTGCATTTGGAAATATATTAGAAGGAACCAGTGTAAGATTGCTTCATGATGAGCGGGTGTGAAGCTGCATCTGGAAATATATTAGAAGGAACCGATGTAAGATTGCTTCAGGATGAGCCCGGGTAAAGCTGCATCTGGAAATATATTAAAAGGAACTTGTGTAAGATTGCTTCAGGATGATCCCGTATGAAGCTGCATCTGGAAATATCTTAGAAGGAACCCGTGTAAGATTGCTTCAGGATGAGCCTGTGCGAAGCTGCATTTGGATATATATTAGAAGGAACCCATGTAAGATTGCTTCAGGATGAGCCCGTGTGAAGCTGCATCTAGAAATATATTAGAAGGAACCCGTGTAAGAATGCTTCAGGATGAGCTCGTGTGAAGCTGCATTTGGAAATATATTAGAAGGAACCCGTGTAAGATTGCTTCAGGATGAGCCCGTGTGAAGCTGCATTTCGAAATATATTAAAAGGAACCCGTGTAAGATTGCTTCAGGATGAGCCCGTGTGATGCTGCATCTTTAAATATATTAGAAGGAACCCGTGTAAGATTGCTTTTGGATGAGCCCGTGTGAAGCTTCATCTGGAAATATATTAGAAGGAACCCATGTAAGATTGTTTCAGGATGATCCTGTGTGAAGCTGTATCTAGAAATACATTAGAAGGAACCAGTTTAAGATTGCTTCAAGATGAGCCTATGTGAAGCTGCATTTGGAAATATATCGGAAGGAACCCGTGTAAGATTGCTTCAGGATGAGCCCGTGTGAAGCTACATCTGGAAATATATTAGAAGGAACTCGTGTAAGATTGCTTCAGAATGAGCCTGCGTGAAGCTGCATTTGGGAATATATTAGAAGGAACCCGTGTAAGATTGCTTCAGGATGAGCCCGTGTGAAGCTGCATCTGGAATTATATTAGAAGGAACCCATGTAAGATTGCTTCAGGATGAGCCCGTGTGAAGCTGCATCTGGAAATATATTAGAAGGAACCCGTGTAAGATTGCTTCAGGATGAGCCCGTATGAAGCTACATCTGGAAATATATTAGAAGGAACCCGTGTAAGTTTTCTTCAGGATGAGCCTGTGTGAAGCTGCATTTAGAAATATATTAGAAGGAACCCGTGTAAGATTGCTTTAGGATGAGCCCGTGTGAAGCTGCATTTGGAAATATATTAGAAGGAACCTGTGTAAGATTGCTTCAGGATGAGCTCGTGTGAAGCTGCATCTGGAAATATATTAAAAGGAACTCGTGTAAGATTTCTTCAGGATTAGCCCGTGTGAAGCTGCATCTGGAAATATATTAGAAGGAACCCGTGTAAGATTGCTTCAGGATGAGCTCGTGTGATGCTGCATCTTGAAATATATTAGAAGGAACCCATGTAAGATTGCTTCAGGATGAGCCCGTGTGAAGCTGCATCTGGAAATATATTAGAAGGAACCTGTGTAATATTGCTTTAGGATGAGCCCGTGTGAAGCTACATCTGGAAATATATTATAAGGAACCCGTGTAAGATTGCTTCATCTGGTCGTGTAGATTGTTTCCCCGTCCTGTTTCGTGAATTAATCTATGATCTTTTTGAAAGTTATCGATGATATTTGTTTGTTTGCAAACTTTACATGAAAATAGAAAATTAGCTTTATGCAATGTCATAATGTATGTAATACATTGTATGATGATGCTCTCAAAATAATTGATGATGTTGTATGCGTTTATATGCATGTGTTATGATATTTTGTAAATGGTGTTATGGATGTAATATGTTGTTAGACCGTATTGGTAGCTTCTTGCAGCAATGTCTAGCTAGGGATAATAAATCTCGATCTGTTGCTGAAGATGAAGAAAGTGATTCTTCCATTTCTGTTGGGAATAATTTTGCTGGGGATTCCCGCTTTCTGTTTGAGGATACTCCACTTGGGATCTTCTACTTCCTCTTGAGGAAACTCCCCTGTGGAATGTTGATTTCTACTTGTGGAAACTCCACTGGGGAATGTTGATTTCTGCTTGGGGAGAAGAGTTCAGGAACATTAGTCGTTCGTCGCTCTACTGGGGAGTTTAATTCTTATATACACTGACTGGGGATAAAAGAGATGGATAACCTTCTGACTCATCTAGGGAGAATAAAGTTGCCGACTGTTAATACTGGTTTGCATTTTTTGTTCTCCTTTTTTCTAGGTCTTGAGTGTCCTGGTATAAGTAGTGAATCAATCTAGGGTAATAGAATTGGAAAGAATCAAAAGATGTTATGGTCTTTAAGTTTGCTTCCAATCTTTCTAAACACGGATATTTCTTCCCATTCTCAAACTTGCACGATTTGTTTGCCTATTTGATAGCCCATGAGATATTCAATCAATGCCAAAACAAATCTTATCCCATTTATTTGATTTATTTTTTCTTTAAAATGATTTTATTTAAATTTTAAATAAATAAAATCAAAATAAATTAAATAAATAAGTGAATAAGGCATGGCGGGTCCCATAGGTCGTGGACAATGTTTGGACTGAGATTCAATCTTGAAAAGATGGGCCCCTGTGGAAAAAAAAAATACAATTTTGGGCATTGTTGACTTTGTGCAAATTTCCAAAAATGGCCAATTTTGACAATGCATATCTCTCTCAATTTTGACCCTAAGAGTGTGTTCTTGGACTTTTTATAAATCTTAGGATGTCCTCTAAACAACCCTTTTAGTTTCATATCCATTGGATCTTCCATGTTCATGTAAGAAGCTTTAACCTACAAGGTGTTTTTGTTGACTTTTTGAAATGACCTATAATGTATGAACTTGTATCTTTTGATTGAGGCATTTCTTGACCTTGAGGGCTGAAGAGGAGTTGTAGGTAATTGGATTCTCTTAAAAATGAACCATGGATGAGAAATTTCTTATAAAGTATGAGAAAGTTATGCCTGGTCAAAGTTTGGTTGACTTTTCATATAGGAACCCTAATTTAGCAACTTTTGAGTTTTGATGAATTAGGAGCATTCCTTGAGGAATCATGATCAACCCTTGATCAAATGATGGATATCACTTCAAAATGTTGATGTTGACCAAAAATCTTGAAATTTGACTGTATGTGGGTCACAATTGACTTTTGACCTAGTACAATTGATTTTCAGGCATTTGAGCAGTTGACTGAGCAAACTTCTTGTGCAAGGCATGAAACTTGACATGGATGGTCTTGAGGACATACTAGGACTATGGAAAATATTTTAGACCTTTGGAGCTCACCCATATTGATTAAAATGGAAACCCTAATTAGGGGTTCATTGCTTTAGGAGATAATTTGTCTAATCAATTCTTGGGCATCCTTGGGCAAGTTGAGGACCTCAATGGGCATGTGTTGAGTAGAATGAGAGGGAAAATTTTAGGGTGCAACATATAGCAGTCTGAGGAATTGACTTAAGTTGAGGATACTTATAATTTGTTGGGGAAATAAACCCTGTTGACGGAGAAATACTCTGCGGAGGAAATAAATCCTCCTGGGGAAATTGAATTTGCTAGAGAGAAGAAATTTGCAAGAGTTTTATAGTTTTAAAACTCAGCTGGGGAAGATAATTTCCGTGAACTGTACTGATTGGAATCCGTAGGTGGGCGATATTTCCGGGGATAAGATCATGCTCCTTTATTCGCTAGGGGGATCTGCTAGTGAGTATGACTATGTTATCGGCTAGAAGATGCCCCACTTTCTGTTTGAAGGAATTTAGACTTGTCGGGGAATGTATCTTTGTTGAAGATGACTCTGTGGGGATAATCCCGTGGAGATTGCTCTATGGGGATAACTTGAACATTGTCCTATCTCCTAGAGTCCTCGATAAATGATGATCAGAGTGATAAGTCTTTTACTGATGGACAAGTGATGAGATAACGGGACATAGCCGTACGCTTTAACCCCTAACTTTTGCCTGGATCATCTTTTTAGATTTTCAGTTCACCGGGATACCCTTTTTCCCAAGCTGCCTTTTTAAGTTTTCGACTTTCCGGGTGTACCATCTTTATGTATATATATCCTTAATTTTTGCCCGAACCCTTTTGGTTCGCAGGGATGCCCTTACTTTTTCCTAGGCATGTCAACCTAGCAGGTCTCTTTTGTACATAATATCTTCTGACTATGTCTGTATTCTCAGGACGCAGGGAATTGTCACTTACCATTGTAGTAAGTGTTGTAGAACGGCCATAAAATGTTTGCTTGGTCATATGTGACCCTTTTCTGGAATTCATGTTCAATGCCCTAAGTGATTCAAATGGAGACCTGCCTCTGACTATTTAGAACTTTATGAGAGATTTCTTGAAATCTCGACTTGACTGCCACAAATGAGTTGGACAATAACATGTCGTGCTCCTTGATTATGGAAGATTTGTTATTTGAAGTGATTCCGCTTATTGAGAGGATTTCCATTCATTGGACATTCGTCGTACGAATTTCTCTGTTGTCAAACAATTAGTTATATGCAAACAGTGGTATCATAAATGCAAAATTTATGCTTGTCTTGAAGTTTTGAAAATGTATTTTTAGCAAACAATAGAATTTTGTAAGAATATGAATTCAACTAAGGATTTATAGTAAACCTTAAAGGAGTCAGGATACCTTTTTCTAATTGTATGCTTTTGAACTAACCTATGGTTCAGCTAGGACTTTTAAGGGGTGTAACGTAGCCTGGTTCATGGTTTAAGAAACAAAGGATAAAGATCAAAGTTTATTTGTACCCAACCCGTTCTTCGTGATGTTCTTCAACCCTATACTCAGTTAATTATGCGTTTGGATTCCAATTGAGTTTGGAATGATATTTTGGTGATGGTTCAAATACTGGAAGTTTATTTGAGAAGACATTCATTTTTGTATCATTTTTCTGTTGTCGAGGATTTGTAGCAACCTCTTTTTGATTTTATTATCCCTACATTTTGCCTGAAATGTTTCTTTTATAATTATAGTCAGCGGGATGCCCCGGTTTTTCTTAAGTCTCCTTCATAGGTTTTGACTTAGCGGGTTCTTCTTTTGAAAGATAACGAATGCTTGTTTTATGGGGAACCATCACTGTCTTTTTCATTGGAAGGACGTCTCTGATGCATTTCCCTGTGTACGAAGTAAAAGCTTGCGACTGAATACACATTTGAATTAAATGAGAAACTACCCTGCCCCAGGTTATGATTAAAGGTTTAAATTTATACGAAAAAGAAAACTCCTACTTCTTAGGCTCAAAGGGGTTGACTAGGGATTATCTTCCTTATAACTCCACTGTTTAGGATTTGAAATAACGCTTGTACATCGCCAGCAAGGTCTGTTCAAAAGCATATTGTAGAGATTACAGTATTATTTCGTCATCCCCCTCTAAAGGATTATCGAGAGTTGAATACCACAACAGTAAGTAAAAGAATAGTTTAAGTATAGTGAAAACGAATGGATTAGTTCAAGACAAACATATGCAATGCATTAATGAGGACAACCAAAAGTCTGACATAAAGATAAATGTTTGAATCAACTAGAGAAATTACAAATGAAAATTCGAATGAATAAAAAGATTCTCCGCCTAAACTTGTCACTTTATATAGTGTGTGTTGTACCCCAAACTTTGCCCTCTCATTTATTAAGTATTTTCTAACAAGATCTCCTTTGGTTCAAGACTGCACTAGGGTTGATTAGCTCAAGACACCTCCTCAAGCTTTGATGACTGAAATTAGGGTTTGAGATTGCACAAGGATAATTGAACTTTTAATGCCTCATATGACCTTAATGGATCATTATGGACCATCAAGATTTCTCATGTCAAGTTTTAAGTCTTGGATCACATTTTTGCTCAGTCATTTGATCAGTTGACCTAAAAATCAAATGTATTGGGGAAAAAGTCAATTATGGTCAATTTACAGTCAAACTTCATAATTTTTTATCCATATAAACATTGTGAACTCCTATAAGTCATTTGATCAAGTTTGGACCACAAATCCTCAAGAAATTTGATCAGATCATCAAAAGGGCAAAATGGTCAAAATTAAGGTTTTGACTGAGAAATGGCAATTTCTAATTTTTTACCTAGCAAATGGTTGATTGGTTGGAAACATGATCTCAAGGATTCAATTACATCATTTTAACCTAATGGCATGACTCAAAACATTGCTCAAGGTCCTTTGATTGATAGTTGATTTCCAATCAACTAATCAAAAGTCAACTGTACACTGAAAAGTCAAAGTTTGACTTTTTGGTCAAAATCAAGTGTCAAAGATCACAATTCATCAAAACATATCAAAATATGAAACTTGTTCATCAAGAAATCAAAAATCCAAGATTTCATTTTGAAAAATCAAAGTTTCCAAACTTAGAAATTTTTCTAAGTGTTGAAAACATCATAATTTTTCACAACTTTGAGCCATTTTTTCACCATGATGCAAGATGATTCAAAGGAAACTTTCAACATGAAAGTTGTATATCCCAATGAGATATAAAACATTGATTTACAAAACTCCTCCAAGAAATGTATTTATTTCAAGTTATGATTTTATGAAGACATGGTCATGAAACTAAACACTTAGTGAAAATTTTGCCC
Source organism: Vicia faba (assembly GCA_948472305.1). NCBI lineage: Eukaryota > Viridiplantae > Streptophyta > Magnoliopsida > Fabales > Fabaceae > Vicia > Vicia faba. The sequence goes on from OX451735.1 coordinate 170,474,096, forward strand.
TAGTTAGGCAAATTTTTGGTACGAACTTCATGGCAACTTTTCACATAGCTCCATTTGGAATTTGAAAAGTGATTCAAAGAGGGGTTGTAGAGAACATTACAAGCTTTCTAAAATGTCTAAGAACTCCTTGAGATCATCTTTGAGCAAGGAGAATCGAAGGCATGAAGTTGGCATTTCATTCTTGAATTATAGGTCATTTTCATGATGAACAAGAATTCAAGTCAATGCTAGGCTGCACAATCTTTGATTTGCAGGCCTCAAACTTGCTTGGCACTCCATAATTAATGTTTTTCACAACTGTTAGAGGCTTTAATCTAAGCATTCAATGCATTGCCCATGCTTAATGCCATTTTAGGAAGAAAGTGCATATTGCCATTTTGGAAAAGTAGCTTTTATGCACAAAATCAGTTCTTGAGCTTTGCATTTATTTGCTTCTGATCACACACAACCTATAACCCAAAAGAAACTTGTCTGAAGCCTCTTAGAACTCAGGCCATGCTTGTACTATGCCTTGAAATCATATTCTCACTTTTCTTCAAAATCAAGTAACATAGCCATAAGTCTAGAGCTTGCACTTCTGTCCCTCTCAAGTGCTAGAACCTTTTACTTACTTATGCACAAGTTGTTTGCATCAAAACATACGATTCCAAGCCTCCAAGAACTATCCAAAACACCCTTGCTGCACATAACTGTTCCACTTGACAGTTTTGAGCCAAAACTCTCTATCTTCATTTCCACTCGTGCGTTTTGATTCTTAACCATCCAGACACCTTACTTACATCATACACGAGTGATCTAAGCCCCTGTTTGAAGACTGTAAATCCTCTATCACTATCCACCATTTCCAAAACTGAAGCTTGCAACTTGACTTGAGTTGGGAGTTTCAGCCATCCTTAAAGAAAAGTAGGAGTTGGAACACATTCAAGGAGGTCCAGGAAAGCTACAAATATCATCAGGCCATCTCAAAGGTTGCTTAAGCTCTATACACGACTCAAGCTGCAAGAGGTAAGTTTTCAAACTTCTATATCTTCATACAAGCATCATTTGATTCTGATTTATGAAGATAAAATATAGATACCATTGCCACGAAGCTGTATATATCCATAGTTTGCATTTATATGGCCTGAGCTTAGAGAATTTTGGAGTTAAAGTTGCTGAAATTTTTTGGTTTTAAATTAGGGCCAGAAAAATTCTCACTCATCTTTGACTTTTAACTTTAGTTATTTATATGGTTGGATTCGTGAGAAGAGATACCACAACTTTCATGTTTGTACTTTCCATTTTTGTTGAGAGATGAAGAAGTTACAGGTACTCTGGCTGGGCGTGAGGTTGAAGATGAAGTTCAGGCCATGGACTTGATTTGTAATATATATTTATGACTTGATATAAATGAACGAATGTATAGCCACCCCAGTGGTAAGGCGGCGCGCTGGTAACCAAGAGGACGTGGGTTCAACACCCAGTGCGCTGCCTTTTTGCTTATTTTTCTCACAATTTTCCTTTCTTTATGTTTGCAGCGCTTGGGCCCTTAACATTGGGCCTTCATGTTTTGCTAACTTTCCCTCCTGCCTTACTTCAGCACCCCTGACCCAATTTTCATTATTTTTTTTCTTCTTATTTTATTTTATTTCTATTTCCCTTATTATTATTATTATTATTATTATTATTATTATTATTATTATTATTATTATTATTATTATTATTATTATTATTATTATTATTATTATTATTATTTTTATTGCTATTAATAAAAATCCAAAAAATATTTTATTAATTATTTTTACACTTATTTAGTTTATTTGTTTTATAAAATTAAAAGAGCAAAAACATTTTATTAATAAATTAATTTCTTTCTTAATAATTAATATTTAGGGTTAGGTTTAACTATTATATTATTTTCTTGTAATTAAAATTAATTTGGAATTTAGGTTTCTTTTAATTAAATAATATTCATATTATTTTTATTAATTTATAACCTTTTCATAAATAAAACCCTAAAAGAATCATTTTTTAATTTCTTTTCTTATTTAGTTTAAGTTAATTTTATATAATTTTCATTAATCATTTTTTCTTAATTAGGTCTAGGTTAAAACCTTTCATGAAAACCAAACAAAATCATTTCTTTTTCCATTTACATTCTTGCATTTTTATTGTCAATTTTGTACAATGTTCAATATGGTTGTAATAGTTAATTAGATTTAATTTTCTTGTAAAATCCCCATTTGTAAATTTGTACACCCCCTCCCCTATTGATGTAATAGCTTAGTATTTTTATTTTCCGCAATTTAATGTTATATATATATATATATATATATATATATATATATATATATATATATATATATATATATATATATATATATATATATATATATATATATATATATATATATATATATATATATATATATATATATATATATATATATATATATATATATATATATATATATATATATATATATATATATATATATATATATATATATATATATATATATATATATATATATATATATATATATATATATATATATATAAGTGCTAGTAAATTAGGGTTTGTATGGAAAGATAAAACCAATGCTTAGAAAACCCTAATTCAAAGACAAAACAATGCATGTAAATCAATACACTTGCACGCTTACACCCTTAGGGTAAATTCACTTTGTTGCCTTGAGAAATAAATGGTCATAATACGTATGTAAGACGTCTTAGCAAAAACAAACAAAATACAAGATCATAGTCCCTCGAAGATGCTACAAATGTTGCCTTACAAATGATCTTAGTCCCTCAAATAAAATGTTAAGATATCTTACAAAATTGCTATTCATGACTATACGATGACCCATGCCCATCCCTTTTACATCCAAAGATAGGGTTTCTTACCAAATCAATGGTAAGATAACAATGTCAAAGGAAAAAGGAAATAAAAATGAAAGACTTTTGAGTAGGTAAAATGTTCCTAGTTGCTTTCTCAATTTCAAACCAAAACATCCTTGCTATTTTCAAAACAAACACCAACATTTTCAAAACATCTTTCAAACTTGAAACATTTTCAAAAGATCAACACTTTGTATACATTCTTACGAACGAGAATCATTACAAAGTTTGCGTAAACGATGATCCCTTTTCAAAATACTTTCAAAAACCACACAAAGCACATTTTCAAACAAAAGCAAGTGATCTAGAAAGCAACTAAGAGCCCGTAGATAACCATGGATGAAAAGGGTGCTAATACCTTCCCTTTTCATAATCTACCCCCCGAACTCAAGAAAACATCTCTAAAGGTCTTTCCTGTTCTTTTCAGCCTTTCCTTTTGGATAAAAGAAAAGTCGGTGGCGACTCTTGCTAATTGCAACATTTGCGATATAACGCAAAATAACAAAGTCAGTTCTCCCACCGCGTTATAGATTTGGCGACTCTGCTGGGGAAAACTTAAAAGTGAGGTTACCTTAGGGCTAGATCACATTTACTTGCTTTCATTGTTTGATTTGTTTGCTTTACATTTTGGTTCTTTGTTTGGGTTTTAAATCCTCTACCCAAATTTGGGATACCTTATAGGTAAGTAGCAATATATTGTGGAAACTATGCGGGGTATACCGACATGGTCTAAGCAATAGATACGTTAGTGTGACATATTTGTGGGTACCAGTAGCCCTTGAGTAGTCAAGGAGAATACGGGGCCGCTGAGTGATGTCATGAAGCACTAACTGACTTCTAGAACCTTTACTTGACCAACTTGGCCATTAGGACGTAGTGAGATGACCGACTTTGGTGCAGTCCGAAGTTGGTAGATACTCGATGCTACACTCATTGAGGTTTGGTTTTTTGGGATATTTCAGTCTCCATTAAAGAGGCTTGTGCTGAAAGAATGCCCGAGAAGACAAACCAGTGATATTGAGCTCCTTTAGAACCCGGTTACTGTTGCTATGACAGGTTTGAGTCAACTAAACTTCAAGTGGGTACGTACCTATGAGACTCCATGTAAGCCTAAACCTAAGGAATTGTTTGTTTTGTTTGTATATATTTACTTGTACATAACATCATAAACATCATAACATCATACTCATACTCACTAACCATTTCAAGGATTTTTGGGATTTATCTTTGTTTTGTTTTTTAGGACATGGATTCTACTCGCAGGAAAACCATTCAAGTCATTCTTGTAAGGATCCATCCTCAACTTAAAGAGTTAGCATCAAGGGTTCTTGAGAATTATCCATTTACCGAAATACATGGTCGCCTCCTAAACTTGGTTACCTCCAACACTGATGAAGATATGATAAAGGTGCTCTTCCAATTCTTTGATCCTCTACACCATTGCTTCACATTTCCTGATTATCAACTTGTGCCAACTTTGGAAGAATTCTCCCAACTCTTGAGGATTCCCATTCTCAATCAACTACCCTTCAACGGTACGGAAAGAGATCCAAAACCAGAAGAGATTGCTCAAGCCCTACACTTGCAACAATCTGATGTCACAACTAATTGGGAAACAAGGAGTGGTGTCAAAGGTTTCTTAGCCAAGTTCTTGTTTGAGAAAGCTCAAGACTATTGGAACTCCCTGGATTTGCAAGCTTTTTAGGAAATTATGGCCCAACTCCTCTATGGGATGGTTTTGTTTCCAAATCCTGACGAACTCATAGATGTAAACACCGTCAAAATCTTCATGTCTCGTAACCCGGTGCCTACTTTGTTAGGAGACATCCTACATTCTTTTCACTCTCGCACTATGAGGAAAAGAGGTATCCTCATGTGTTGTACTCCTCTCTTGGAAAGATGGTTTATTTCGCATCTTCCCCAATCTGTATTGAAGAATGGGCAAGGTTCAAGGTGGTCACATAGGTTGATGATGCTCAGACATTCATATATTCATTGGTGTTCCCGATCTATGGAGAATGTTACTATCATCGACCGTTGTGGAGAATTCCCTAATGTCCCCTTACTTGGCATTAGAGGAGGTATCACTTACAACCCCTGCTTAGCCTTACGACAATTTGGTTACGCCCAAAGGGATGGTCCATATGAGATGCTTATTCAAGGGTTGGTATTTAATTACGAGAATGACGGCCAAGGTTACCACCAGAGGTTTATCCGAGCTTGGAGGATGTTGAACAAGGTAGATAGTAAGACACTGGGGAACAAGAATTCCATCCCTCTTGAGCCTTATCTCAAATGGATACGAGCCCGTTCTCAAAGTCTTATGATGCCTTACCCCTCCATTCTCCAAGTTATCATATAGCCTATTATGGAAGGAGATGCCCCATACACTATCCTTCATCCTGACACGCCCACCTCTCTCGAAGACTTGCAAAGGGATTGGATACATCTTAAGGGGGAGCGAGAAATTTTGGAGGCCCAATTATACGCCAACAGGAAGAAAGTTCTGGAACCCACCAAACAGCTTCATGAGGAGCGGAGTCTGAATGCCTACATCGCACCAAAGAGGATGCGTTCAACTTTTTTATCTTAGAGTTTTGTATTTCTTTGTAAGCCCAAAGATGCATGATGTACTCAAACTTTGATTTATTAATATAACGTGTGTTCCCTTTTTGTCTAAAGCAAATTTAAATCTCTAACTTCCTTGAAATAATTTGCATATGCATCTTCATTCATCATAACATAAACAAGTTTCTTACAACAGGTCTCCTTATCTTTCTACTGTTTATTTCAGTGAGATGGATATTGAACAGACAATAAAAGATCTTCAGGTGCAGAACGCCCAGTTTCAACAAATGTTCTTGACTCTGGCAAAAGGACAAGAGGATTTGAAAACTTTACTGATCAAAGAAAAGAAGAAGAAAGCAAAGAAATCAACCGGTGTTTTGAATCTGGGAAGAAGGTTCCAAGGGCCAGCCAGACGGACTATAGACTTCGCAACATCATCGGGTGAAAAGGATAATCAAGAAGGGAAAGACAAGGAAGTGATTGACCATCCAGAATCTGAAGAGGAAGAAGAGGATGATTACTCTGAAGAACAATATCCTCCAGCTGATGAGAAGTACAAACATTTGGAAGAACGTCTAAGTGCAATGGAGATTCAGAAAGTGCCCAGGCTGTAATTTGAAGAGATGGGTTTGGTATCTGGGATTGTTATTACACCAAAGTTCAAGGCACCACTGTTTGCTAAGTACGAAGGGGTTTCGTTTCCCAAGATGCACCTCCGATCTTATGTGAGGAAGATACAGCCTCACACTGCTGACAGAGATTTGTGGGTCCACTTCTTTCAGGATAGTCTATCCGGGACTCAACTAGATTGGTTCTATCAACTAGAGAGGGCCAATATCCATAATTGAGAAGACCTAGCCGCTACTTTTTATAAGCAGTATCAATACAACGCAGACCTTGCTCCCACCCGTGCTCAACTCCAGAGTCTGGCTATGGGTTCGAGCGAGAGTTTTAAAGACTATGCTCAGAAGTGGAGGGACTTAGCAGGAAGAGTCCAGCCTCCCCTGTCTGATAGGGAGCTAGTGGATATGTTTTTGGGTACCCTGTCCAGTCCTTTCTTTAATCATCTAATTGGAAGCTCCTCAGCCGGCTTCACTGAATTAATCTTGACTAGGGAGAGAGTGGAAGCTGGGATTAAGAGTGGGAAGATCCAAAAAGACGCATCCTCCAGTGCCACGAGAAAACCATTCACTGGGAAGAAAGAGGTTGTTGCTGTGTACCATCAAAGGAATCAGGAAACAAATGAACACCGTCTAGTGGTAGGGGCTGTCATGATCCCTAATCCTGCACCTATTCAGTAAAGAAATAACCAGCCTAGAACGGAAAGACCGGTAAGACAATTTACCCAGATAAATATGACGTTGTCTCAAGTCTTGCCGCATTTATTGAAATCTAATCTGGTGACCTTGCGGGAAGCTTAGAAGAATCCAAACACTGCCTCTCCCTGTTACAACCCAAATGCTCGTTGTGCTTACCATTCAAAAAGTCCAGGTCATGATACAAACAAATGTTGGGTTTTGAAAAACAAGGTGCAAGACCTTCTCAAGGCAAAAGAAATTGAATTTGATGCTCCTGAGATCCCAAATGTTATCACCGCTCCTATTCCCAAGCACGACCGTGGTATTAATGCTGTTAAAGATGATGTGTTTGTTACTGTTGTTGATGAGCTTGTTACTCCTCTCCTGACTATCAAGAGGAACCTGTTGAAGGCCGGTTTATTTCTGGGCTATGGCGAAGGTTGCCACCTTTGTTTATCTCTACCGACTAGTTGTCATTTATTGAAGGCAGGTGTCCAGCACCTGATGAATGACAAGGAAATTTTGTTTGAAAAGACTCCCGTTCCAACCATTGCTTACAAGGAAGTTTCAATAATAACCATTTCCGCCAATCCTCCCAGGGTCTCCACCAAAAGACCCGTTAGGATTACATCTGTTCCGAAGGTGACTCCACTGATAATTACTATTCCAGGGCCAATACCATACTCCTCAGATAAAATAGTCCCCTGGAACTATGGGGGTGACGTCTACTACCACGGCGTCAAGCAAGATTAGTTGGCTGATGAAGACTCGAGTTTTGAGAAGGTTGACCCCGACATTGGCAACATTGTGGGAACCAGCAAAATAACCAGAAGTGGAAGAGTATTCTCTCTCTCCAAAAATTGTTACCAGTCCTGTGATCATCCTTGCTTTTGTTCCTGTTGATACTACTATTACAGTTCCTGTGGTTACCCATGCTAACACCCCTATCACCGAGTTGACCGAGACTCGAGGAAAAGGCATTTTGGTTGAACCTGTCCAGATGAAGGCGCAATCATTATCTATCCTAGAGGCTTCAAAGAAGGAGATGGAAGAAATTTTGAAAATCATAAAGAGAAGCGACTACAATGTAGTCGAACAGCTAGGGAAGACCCCTTCAAATATTTCTATGCTAGCTTTACTATTGTGCTCCGAGGCTTATGCGAAGGCCTTGGTGAAATTTCTTAAAACTGCCCATGTGCCACAGGAAACCTCTGCTGACCAATTCGAAGATTATGTAGTCAGTTTTACCGCTGATAACGGTTTGGGCTTTTCTGATGCTGACCTAACACCTAGGGGGAGGAAACACAATGAGGCGTTGCATGTCTCTGTCGAATGTAGGGGCACTACTTTGGCATGTCCTAGTAGATATTGGTTCGTCGTTGAATGTGCTGCTTAAGAAGGCTCTGGATAAACTAGACTGTGAAGGCTTGACCTTAAAACCCAGCAACATAATGGTAAGGGCTTTAGAAGGTTCGAAGAGAATGGTGCACGGGGAGGTGGACATCCCCATTAAAGTTGGAACTCAGACCTTTGATTCAACTTTCTATGTAATGGATATTCGCCCTTCCTATTCCTGTTTATTGGGCCGACCTTGGATTCATGACGCTGGTGCCGTCACCTCTACATTACATCAGATGTTGAAATACCCAAGCAAGGGAAAAATCATCACTGTCCATGGAGAGGAGGAATATATGGTCAGTCACCTAAACTCCTTCAGATATGTGGAAATGGATGGTGAATTCATCAAAACTCCGTGTCAGAATTTCGAGGAAGTCCCACAAACAGTTGCGGCAACCAAGAATATTTCCAAAGTTCTGAAAATTACCAGACCTCCGCTAAAGATGGCTTCTCTGAAAGATACCAAGGAAGTAGTCGAAGAAGGTGGGTGTACTATTTGGGGCCAACTCCCACATATCCCATACAAGTCTGACAAATTTGGTTTGAGTTTTACTTCAGGAGCCCAGAAAGCTGTTCGTCGTGCTCGTGCCGAGGGACCACCTTTACGGATCAGCGAATGAATTTTTCCAACTATCAGCAGAGGACTCAACAACTAGGAAGCCAAAGAATTTGTCCCTATTACTTTTATCCAACAGTAATTGTCTTTAAATTTTTGTCGGACTTGTAATAATTAAAAAATTTAGACTTTTAAAACCTTGTGTCTTACCCGAGGCACAACAGTCCATTTGTAAGGGTTGTTACTTCATTTTCATATGTCATCAATGAATCATGGACTTTTTGCATGCAAACTTTATGCTCTTTGTTTTTTTTTTCTACATTTTTTATTTTTTCAAAGATAGCTATGCTCTTACACACACTCACATATCAAAATGCAGATCCACATCCACTCAAGATCCCATGGGTAACGATTCTGCTATGGCCTATTGTGACTTTGAAAATCCAATCTACCAAGCCGAAGATGAAGGTGAGGAAGATTGTGAAGTGCCAGGGGAACTAGCCAGGTTACTACAATAGGAAGAAAGGACCATACAACCCCACAAAGAACTGGTTGACACAGTTAACTTAGGTACCGAAGAGGACAAGAAAGAAGTCAAGGTAGGTGCCAATCTGGAACCTAGTGTCAAGAACAGCTTAACTCAGTTACTACATGACTATGTTAAAGTCTTTGCCTGGTCATACGAAGACATGCCAAGACTTGACGCTGATATCGTGGTCCATCGTTTATCGATAAAAGAAGACTGCCCTCTGGTAAAACAGAAAGTTTGTCGCATGCGGCCAGACATGTCAGAGAAGATCAAGACTGAAGTCATGAAACAATTTAACACCAGATTCTTAGCTGTCACCTCCTATCCACAATGGGTCGCCAATGTTGTTCCAGTTCCTAAAAAGGAAGGTAAAGTACGCATGTGTGTGGATTATAGAGTTTTGAATAGGGCAAGCCCTAAGGATGATTTCCCGCTTCCCCATATTGATATTCTGGTTGAAAATACCGCACAACATAAAGTGTTCTCATTTATGGATGGTTTCTTAGGCTATAATCAAATCAAAATGGCACCTGAGGACATGGATAAAACGAACTTCGTCACACAGTGGGACACTTTCTGTTACAAGCTTATGCCATTCGGGTTGAAAAACGCTGGGGCAACTTATGAGTGTGCCATGGTAGCTTTATTTCACGATATGATCCATCACGAAATAGAGGTATACGTGGATGACATGATAGCCAGATCTCAAACTGAAGAGGAACATCTTGACCATTTGCAGAAACTGTTTGAAAGGATAAAGAAGTACAAGCTAAGGTTGAACCCGAGTAAATGCACATTTAGAGTGAGGTCCGGTAAACTCCCAGGCTTCATCGTCCGCGGTAAAGGTATCGAAGTGGACCCTGCAAAGGTAAAAGCAATACAAGAAATTCCTGATCCTCGCATCGAGAAGGAAGTCATAGGATTCTTAGGACGACTAAACTACATCGCCAAATTCATTTCTCACCTAACGGCTACTTGTGAACCAATCTTTAAATTACTGAAGAAAGATCAAGTAGCCAGATGGAATGATGAATGCCAAGCTGCCTTCGACAAGATCAAAGAGTACCTTCAAGAGCCTCCTGTTTTGATGCCTCCAATCGAGGGTAGACCTTTAATCATGTATCTAACTGTCTTGGAAAATTCAATGGGGTGTGTGCTGGGGCAGCATGACGAGTCTGGACGAAAAGAGCATGCAATTTACTACCTGAGCAAAAAGTTTACCGACTGTAAAACCAGATATTCAATGCTCGAGAAAAATTGTTGCACTCTGGCATGGGCTACTTTCCGGTTAAGACAATATATGTTGACCCATACTAGCTTATTGATATCCAAGATGGATCCAATTAAATACATATTCGAGAAGCCTGCCCTCTCGGGATGAATAGCAAGATGGCAGATGATCCTGACTTAATACGACATTCAGTACACTACCCAAAAAGAAATAAAGGGTAGTGTACTAGTCAATCACCTTGCTCATCAGGCTGTGGATGACTACCAGTCCATGAAATTCGAGTTCCCAAATGAAGACATCCTGATGGTAAACAATTGTGAAGAATTCAGACCATATGACGGACCTGAACAAGGATCCCGATGGACCTTGGTTTTTGACGAAGCTTCCAACGCACTCGGCAAAGGCATATGTGTTGTGATCATATCCCCTGAAGGATGTCATATTTCCTTCACTGCAAGACTTTGTTTCAACTGTACCAATAATATGGAAGAATACAAAGCGTGTATTTTAGGTCTCAAAGCTTCCATATATTTGGGAATCAAGTCCTTAAGTGTATTTGGAGATTCGGCCTTAGTCATCAGTCAGATCAGAGGAGAATGAGACACGAAACACCATAATCTCATCCCCTACAAAGAACATGTGTTGACATTAATCCCACATTTTGAGGAAATTACCTTCGAGCATTTTCCACGAGAGGGAAATCAACTAGCAGACGCGCTAGCCACTACGTCATCCATGTTTAAACTCAAGTGGGGTAACGAGGCTCCCCAGATCACCATTGAGCGCATGGATGAACCAGCTTACTGTAACGAGATCGATACTGAAGAAGTAGTGGACAAGCCTTGGTTCCATGAAGTTAAGAGGTATCTCGAGGCCTAAGAGTATCCGGAGGGAGCTTAAGTCAATGATAAGAAGTTCTTGAGAAGATTCTCTGCTAAGTTCTTCCTCAGTAATGGCATTCTTTACAAGCGCAACCACGACTCTACTTTGCTTCATTGCGTAGACAAGGTTGAGGCCGACAAGATCATGGCTGATCTACATGAAGGCCCTTTTGGCACCCATTCTAGTGGGCACACGATTGCTAAAAAGATATTACGGGCAGGGTACTACTGGTCTACCATAGAAGCAGATTGCCATCAGTATTCACGAACCTGTCACAAGTGTCAGATTCATGGTGACAAAGTACACGTGCCTCTAGTTCCTCTAAACGTCCTGACTGCTCCCTGGCTATTCGCGATGTGGGGAATCGACATGATTGGAGAAGTCAAACCTACAACTTCTAATGGACACCGCTTCATCTTGGTGGCCATTGACTATTTTACGAAGTGGGTTGATGCAGCTTATTTCGCTTCTGTTACCAAGAATGTTGTGGCCCGATTCATCAAATAGAATCTCATCTGTCGGTATGGTATCTCAGAGAGAATCATCACAGACAATAGTACAAATCTCAACAATACTATGATCACTGCACTATGCACGCAATTCAAGATCCAACACCATAATTCTTCTCCTTACCGGTCAAAGATGAATGGCGTTGTAGAAGCCGCTAATAAAAACATCAAGAAGATCATACAAAAAATGAAAGTGACCTACAAGGACTGGCATGAGATGTTACCATTTTCTCTCCACGGTTACCGTACCACGGCGCACACATCAACAGGGGCAACTCCATTCTCCTTGGTATACAGTATGGAAGCCGTCCTACCAATTGAAGTCCAAATACCTTCTCTGAGAATCATAAAGGATGCAGGGCTGAATGAAGATGAATGGACTCAAACTCGACTTGACCAGTTGAATTTGATTGATTTGAAGAGGCTTACGGCTGTCTGTCATGGTCAGATGTACCAAAAACGTATGATCAAAGATATTAACAAGAAGGTCAGACGTCAGGTATATCAGGTTGGTGATTTGGTAATCAAGCGTATCATATTGCCACAAGGTGATCCCAGGGGAAAATGGACTCCTACATACGAAGGACCATTTGTGATCAAAAGCATATTCTCTACTGGAGCAATGATCTTAACCACTATGGATGGCGACGACCTTCCGCACCCTGTAAAAGCGGACATAGTCAAAAGATACTACGCATGAATAAAGACCCGCTAGGTCGACTGGCCTAGGCAAAAATAAGGGCATCCCGTCGAACCAATAAAAAGGGGTTCAGGCAAAAATTAGGGATAAAAGGCAAAAAAATCTATACACCCGGCAAGCTGAAAACCCAAAAGGGCGGCTTGGGCAAAAAAGGATATCTCGGTGGACTAAAAACCCAAAAGGGCGGTCCAGGAAAAAGTTAGGGAATTAAAGCGTATGACTATGTCCCGTCGGATCACCTTACATACAACCTTTAGCATCGACTGACAAACTCAAACGGTTCTAATCAATCCAATCAGCTTCAGACAAAGCAGCAAGTGGATGAGACGCTCAGAGACATGAAGGCTATAGCAGAATGGGAACCCCGTGGGATTATTTCACATAGCTATCTTTTCTTTGTATAAATTTTCATTTTCTAAGACGACACTCCCTTACTAGGATGTTCGTCTCGTTGTACAAAAAATACTTATTCAAGTTAATACAAAGATATTCCTTTGAAAGTGCAAAACTAGCTGTTTTTCTTTTATTTCCATGTTTTGTTTGCAAAAACGTCCAATGATTATTTTTGAACATATGCATTTGAACGTGATTACTGTTTACAAATGAGAAAAAAAGGGGAACAAAAAATAGAAAGACAATCACTAATGTCTTTAAGAAATAGGATAATATCTTTAGACTATTCCATAAAATTCCACGCAGGTACTTTTTCCAACAAGAGCGGAAATCAGGACACCCACTACAGGATCACTAACGTATCTCTAGTATACATCCTAATGGTATCAAGTGCTCTCACATCCCCGATGGAACAAAACTTCCAGTTACCGCTCCAAACATTCCCCAATGAAAATCTCCCAGTTTCTCAGGATTCCCCAGTAGGATTTCACAAGGCTCACAAGCAATGCACAACGTTTCCCTTCCACAACATAGTTTATCGCTTTAACAAATGGAAACTCATCAACACTTCAACTTTAAAATATGAAGACTTGCACTTCTCATATCCAGCGATACTCAGGGATTTATTTTCCCCGACTCCAGCAACACTGCAGCATAACAATTAATATGTCCATACATTACATCCATACGTCATAACATTGACAACACATATACATACAACACAATCTCATTTACTTTGAGAAACAACATTATACCATGCATTTCATACATCATGACATTGCATGCAACTAACCTTTCAACTTTTCAGGAAAGATCAATCAACAGAAAATTATCGTCAAATTTTCAACAAGTCAATTACAGATCAATTCCCAAGAAAGGATTGGTCAACCATCTACATAACAGATATTTCTTTCAGATCCCTTCTGTTTCAGCTTAAATCTCTCAACAGTTTATTCTGATTCTTTCCCGCAGACGTCTTCTCTAGTTCAGATAAGTCTCTCAACGATTTATTCTGATTCTTCTCCAGATCCCTGCCGGTTCAGTTTAGATCTCTCAACAGTTCATTCTGATTCTTTTCCACAGACATCTTCTCTGGTTCAGATAAATCTCTGGAAGATTTGTTTTAATTCTTCTCCAAATCCCTGCTGGTTCAAATAAATCTCTCAATGATTTATTCTGATTCTTTCCTAGTAGGCACTTTCTCTGGTTCAGATAAATCGCTCAAAGATCTACTCTGATTCTCTCCAATTAAAGAATATTCAAGACCTCTTTTGGTTCAGTTTAAATATCTCAACAGTTTATCCTGATACTTTCCAAATGAACATTTCTGGTTTAGATGATTTGCTCTAAGATTTATCCTGATTATTCCCAGTCAAACAACATACAAGACTTCTGCTAGTTTCAGATAAATCACTCCAGAGATTTATTCTGATTCATTTCCAGTTGAAATCAAGTTCAGACTTAGTCCATTTTCTGTCAACAGTCACCCTTGGATGGAATCTACAAGCCCATCTCCGGAAAATCTCCATCATTCCTCCAAATGGCATCTATAAGCCCATTCAAAATTCATCTTCGAGTGCAAATTTATGGGCACTCTAGTGTTCAATCATCTTCCACCTTCAAGTCACGAATGGCGGATTCTCAAATCTAACTCTTCAAGTTCAATACGATTGAACAGGGGAAGCTGTTGTACCCAAAATTTTCCCTCTCATTTATCAAGTATTTTCTCACAAGATCTCCTTTGGTTCAAGACTGCACTAGGGTTGATTAGCTCAAGACACCTCCTCAAGCTTTGATGACCGAAATTAGGGTTTGAGATTGCACAAGGATAATTGAACTTTTAATGCCTCATATGACTTTCATGGATCATTATGGACCCTCAAGATTTCCCGTGTCAAGTTTCAAGTCTTGGATCACATTTTTGCTCAATCATTTGATCAGTTGACCTAAAAATCAGCTGTATTGGGGAAAAAGTCAACTGTGGTCAATTTACAGTCAAACTTCATCATTTTTTATCCATATCAACATTATGAACTCCTATATGTCATTTTATCAAGTTTGGACCATAATTCCTCAAGAAATTTTATCAGATCATCAAAAGGGCAAAATGGTCAAAATTAGGTTTTGACTGAGAAAGGGCAATTTCTGATTTTTGACCTAGCAAATGGTTGATTGGTTGGAAACATGATCTCAAGGATTCAATCATTTTGACCTAATGGCATGACTCAAAACTTTGCTCTAGGTCATTTGATTGATAGTTAATTTTCAGTCAACTGATAAAAAGTCAATTGTACACTAAAAAGTCAAACTTTAACTTTTTGGTCAAAATCAAGTGTCAAAGATCATTCATCAAAACATGTCAAAATATGAAACTTTTTCATCAAGAAATCAAAAAGTCAAGATTTCATTTTGAAAAGTCAAAGTTTCCAAACTTAGAAATTTTTCTAAGTGTTGAAAACTTCATATTTTTTCACAACTGTGAGCCATTTTTTCACCATGATGAAAGATGATTCAAAGGAAACTTTCAACATGAAAGTTGTAGATCTCAATGAGATATAAAACATTGCTTTACACAACTCCTCCTAGAAATGTATGGATTTCAAATTATCATTTTATGAAGACATGGTCATGAAACTAAACACTTAGTAAAACATTTGTCCTAGTTAGGCAGATTTTTGGTACCAACTTCATGGAAACTTTTCACATAGCTCCATTTGGAATTTAAAAAAGTGATTTAAAGAGGGGTTTTAAAGCACATTACAAGATTTCTAAAATGTCTAAGAACTCCTTGAGATCATGTTTGAGCAAGGAGAATCGAAGGCATGAAGTTGGTATTTCAATTCTTGAATTATAGGTCATTTCCATGATGAACAAGAATTCAAATCCATGCTAGGCTGCACAATCTTTTCTTTGCAGGCCTCAAACTTGCTTGGAACTCCATAATTAATGCTTTGCACAACTTTAGAGGCTTTAATCTAAGCATTAAATTCATTGCCAATGCTTAATGCCATTTTGGGAAGAAAGTTCACATTGCCATTTTGGAAAAGTAGCTTTTATGCACAAAATCAGTTCCCGAGCTTTGCATTTGTTTGCTTATGATCACACACAACCTATAACACAAAATAAACTTGTCTAAAGCCTCTTGGAACTTAGGCCATGCTTGTACTATGCCTTGAAACCATATTCCCACTTTTCTTCAAAATCAAGTAACATAGCCATAAGTCTAGAGCTTGCACTTCTGACCCTCTCAAGTGATATAACCTTTTCCTTACTTATGCACAAGTTGTTTGAATAAAAGCACACGATTCCAAGCCTCCAAGAACTATCCAAAACACCATTGCTGCACAGAACTGTTCCACTTGACACTTTTGAGCCAAAACTCTCTATCTCTATTTCCACTCGTGCGTTTTGATTCTTAACCATTCAGACACCTTAATTACATCATACACGAGTGATCCAAGCCCCTGTTTGATGACTGCGAGTCTTCTATCACTATCCACCATTTCCAAAACTGAACCTTGCAACTTGACTTGAGTTGGGAGTTTCAGCCATCCTTAAAGCAAAGTAGGAGTTGGAACACATTCAAGGAGGTCCAGGAAAGCTATATAAATCATCAGGTCATCTCAAAGGTTACTCAAACTCCATACACGACTCTAGCTGCAAGAGGTAAGTTTTCAAACTTCTATCTCTTCGTACAAGCATCATTTGATTCTGATTTGTGAAGATAAAATGTAGTTACTATTGCCACGAAGCTGTACATATCCATAGTTTGCATTTATATGGCTTGAGCTTAGATAATTTTGGAGTTGAAGTTTCTGAAATTTTTAGGTTTTAAATTAGGGCCAGAAAAATTCTCACTCATCTTTGACTTTTACCTTTAGTTATTTATATGGTTGGATTCGTGGGAAGAAATACCACAACTTTCATGTTTGTACTATCCATTTTTGTTGAGAGATGAAGAAGTTACAGGTACTATGACTGGGCGTGAGGTTGAAGATGAAGTTCAGGCCATGGAATTGATTTCTAATATATATTTATGACTTGATATAAATGAACGGATGTATAGCCACCCCAATGGTAAGGCTGCACGCTGGTAACCAAGAGGGCATGGGTTCAACACCCAGCGCACTGCCTTTTTGCTTATTTTTCTCACATTTTTCCGTTCTTTCTGTTTGCAGCGCCTGGGCCCTTAACATTGGGCCTTCATTTTTTGCTAACTTTCCCTCCTGCCTTACTTCAGCACCCCTGGCCCAATTTTCATTATTTTTTCTTTTTCTTATTTTATTTTATTTCTTTTTCCTTTATTATTATTATTATTATCATTATTATTATTAATATTATTTTTATTTGTATTAATAAAAATCCAAAAAATATTTTATTTATTATTTTTACACTTATTTAGTTTATTTGTTTTATAAAATTAAAAGAACAAAAACATTTTCTTAATAAATTAATTCCTTTCTTAATAATTAATATTTAGGTTTAGGTTTAACTATTATATTATTTTCTTGTAATTAAAATTAATTTATAACTTAGGTTTCTTTTAATTAAATAATATTCATATTATTTTTATTAATTTAAAGCCTTTTCATAAATAAAACCCTAAAAAATCTTTTTTTAATTTCTTTTCTTATTTAGTTTAAGTTAATTTTATTTAATTTTCATTAATCATTTTTTCTTAATTAGGTCTAGGTTAAAACCTTTCATGAAAACCAAACAAAATCATTTCTTTTTCACTTTACATTCTTGTATTTTTATTGTCAATTTTGTACAATATTCAATATGGTTGTAATAGTTAATTAGATTTAATTTTCTTGCAAAATCCCCATTTTTAAATATGTACACCCCCTCCCTTATTGATGTAATAGCTTAGTATTTTTATTTTCCTCAATTTAATGCTATATATATAAATGCTAGTAAATTAGGATTTGTATGGAAAGATAAAATCAATGCTTAGAAAACCCTAATTCAAAGACAAAACAATGCATGTAAATCAATACACTTGCACACTTACACCCTTAGGGTAAATCCACTTTGTTGCCTTGAGAAATAAATGGTCATAATACGCATGTAAGACGTCTTAGCAAAAACAAACAAATTACAAGATCATAGTCCCTCGATGATGCTACAAATATTGCCTTACAAATGATCTTAGTCCCTCAAAGAAAATGCTAAGATATCTTGCAACATTTCTATTCATGATTATATGATGACCCATGCCAGTCCCTTTTACATCCAAAGATAGGGTTTCTTACCAAATCAATGGTAAGATAACAATGTCAAAGGAAAGAGGAAATAAACATGAAAGACTTTTGAGTAGGTAGAATGTTCCTAGTTGCTTGCTCAATTTCAAACCAAAACATCCTTGCTATTTTCAAAACAAACACCAACACTTTCAAAACATATTTCAAACTTGAAACATTTTCAAAAGATCAACACTTTGTATACATTCTTACGAACGAGAATCATTATAAAGTTTTCCTAAACGATGGCCCCTTTTCAAAATACTTTCAAAAACCACACAAAGCACATTTTCAAACAAAAGCAAGTGATCTAGCAAGAAACTAAGAGCCCGTAGATAACTAAAGATGAAAAGGGTGCTAATACCTTCCCTTTTCATAATCTACCCCCCAAACTCAAGAAAACATCTCTAAAGGTCTTTCCTGTTCTTTCCAGCCTTTACTTTTGGATAAAAGAAAAGTCGGTGGCGACTCTTGCTAACCGCAACATTTTATATTTAACGCAAAATAACCAAGTCAGTTCTCCCACCATGTTACAGTATGCCTTGCAGCCTCAGCATTTGGGGAATAACATAAGAACTTGTTCTGACCATCTTTCATGAACTCGACCACTCCTTCGTCAATCAGGTCCTGAGTCTTATTCTTCAACGTCCAACAGATGTTACTGTCGTGTCCAGGACTGTTGGAGTGGTATGCACACCTTTCTTTATGATTGTAACAGGGAGAAGAAATATTAGGCTTTTGAGGAGGATCCTTCAATGTAACCAGCTCGGCCTTCAACATATGTTGCAATGCTTGAGTGAGGGAAATGTTGATCTTGGTAAATTGTCTTTTGGGCGTGTCATGCTTACAATGATTCCCCTGTTGTTGTTGGCGAGGAAGTTGTTGGACTTGCGATGTAGTAGAAATCCGGAAAGGTATATTATGAAAAGAATAGGAAAGACCTTTAGAGATGTTTTCTTGAGTTCGAGGGGTAGATTATGAAAATGGGAGTTATTAGCACCCTTTTCATCCGTAGTTATCTACGGGCTCTTAGTTGCTTGCTAGATCACTTTCTTTTGTTTGAATGTGCTTGTGGTGTGGGTTTTAAAAATATTTTGAACATGTCTTTGTAATGGTTTTCGTTTCTATAAGAACGCGTACAAAGTATTTTGTCTTTTGAAAATGTTTCAAGATGAAAGTGTTAGTGTAAAAACATTTTGTTGTGAGCAAGGGAGCAACTAGGAGCGAATCTACTTACTCAAAAGGTCTTAGATGTTCTTTTCCTCCTCCTTTAAATGTTGCTATCTTACCATTGATTTGGTAAGAAGCCCCATCATTGGATGTGAAGGGACGGGCGTGGAACGTTTGTATAGTCATAGAAGGCAACCCATGGAACGTTTTAGCAATGTCGTTTTAAGGACTAGATCGTTTACCGAAGGCAACATCAAGGGTCATCGAGGGACTACGATCTTTTATCGAGGTTCTTTTCTAAAATGCTCATATTCGAGGGACATGACTATTTTCCGAAACGAAACAAAGTGGGATTACACTAAGGATGCAAGTGTGAATGGTGCGTTTGATTTTCATGTATTTAGTCTTGATTAGGGTTATATATTTGTTGATTTTATGTCTTGCCATACACACCCTAATTACTAGCATTTATGTTTGAAAGCAATAAATTGCGGAAATGTAAAGGTCCTACGCTATTACATCAATTAGGGATGGGGGTACAAATTTACAAATGGGGGGTTGCAAGAATTTAAATCCTAATTAACTATTACAACCATATCGAAATGTACAATGCAAGAAAGAAAAAAAGGACTTGTTTAGAAAATGTTTTTTTGTCTTAGTGAATTAAGAAAAAGAAATAAATTATTAGTAAAAAGAAAATATTTTTTTGTCTTTTTTATATTAATAAAAAGGGTATTAATATTGAAAATGATAAAAAAGGGAAATAATGAGAGATATGATTAGCATGCTGCTGAAAGCAAAACAAAGGGGATCAGAAGTTCTGATGTCGGGCACGCTGTGGTTTAGAAAGAAACGTCAGAGGAAATCAAAAGTTCTGGATTGATACACTCCGAGGTCCTGCAAGAAACGTTAGAGGGAAAACACAGAAGTTATGGGTTGCTATGTTCTGAACTTCTGAGTGTTAGAATAATGAGAAATTCTTAGAAGTTTTATGTATTAAAACACTGAGGAGAACTCAGAAGTTCAGTATGTGCTAAGATAGTGAGTGAACATCAGAAGTTCAGTGTGTGTTAACAGCGAGTGAAAACCAGAAGTTCTGAGTGTTAAAACGGTGAGTAGAACTCAGAAGTTCTGTGTTACATTTCAACTCTTTCCTCATATTAATCAGCACATCAGTAATTTATTCAGTCCTTAACAACAAATCAGAAGGATAAAAGCACAGCAGTTTATAGAATTTCTAATTCTAATTCATGAGCCTAACTTTATTCAAGAAGTTTTGATCCATAGTTTCTTCTACTTATGAAATGATATGGCCGACATCAATACTATGATATTTACATATTTAAGGATTTTCTGAATGAAAATATGCAAAGTCAGAAAGACTTACCTTGAATCTAAAGCGTGTATTGGGGACTTGAGCTAGTGCCTTCAGGTGTTCTGGAGTCAGCAAGAGCAACGAAACATAAAATGCTATGTTCTTTGATTCAAAGGGAAGAACAAAGGTTTTGGTTTTGTTCGGGAATTTTGAGTTTACAATTGCTTTACTGTTTTCTTTTCTCTCTTTGATGATTCTCTCTCTCCAAAAGCCAGCCCCTTGCAAGTGTGATGGAGCAACTTATTTATAGTGAGTTTGTTATGGTTTTGGGCGGAAAACAAATGGGATTTGAACATTTTTGGCACACTGTTCCACTGCTTTTTGATCACAGCTTTTTTTATTTGGTGCAAATATGGGATTTGGGAAAATACAGGCGTGGACTAGATTAGCTGCTGGTTATAGTACTGTGCTGTAGCCGTGTAACAGGTTGTTTAAACGAGGTTTTAGGATTTGGTGATGTTCTGATCGCAGAAGACCAGAATGAGACTCAAAGAGTGATGTTTTGACCGAAGCGTTGAACATAACCTTCATATGCTAAAGGATCATGTTATGACCAAAGAGCATCGCTTCCGCATGTTTTGATTGAAGCATCATGTTCTGAACCGTGTTTACAAATTCTGACCGCACTTGCATGGAGGCTGGCCCAAAAGTTCTGAAGTACCATATTCTCTTAACACTTAGAAAAATTTCTAAATGTTTAGAAATTTGGATTTTTTCAAAGTAATTTCTGACTTCTGATTTCTGATGAACTAATTTCATATCTTGATGAAATATAATTGTTGAAACTTAATTTTTGACCCAAAAGTCAAAGTTTAACTTTTCTGCATGCTTTTGACCAATTTGCCCTTGTGAATGACTTTCTTGGAAAATTCTAATTTGAGACTTGAAATTTTCCAAAAGCATACCTGAGGGTCCAGGATAATCTTTTGAGAAATGAGAGGGCGAATTTTGGGGTGCAACATCTGCCCCTGTTCAATCTTCTTACACCTGAAGAGTTAGACAGGCAAATCTACCATTCGTGACTTGAAGGTGGAAGATGATTGAACACTAGAGTGCCTAGAAATCTGCACTCGATGATGTTATGGTCGATTGTGTAGGGAATGGGCTTAAAGATGCCATTTAGTAAGATGATAGAGAGTTGTCGGAGATGGGCTTATAGATGCCATCCAAAGGTGATTGTTGACAGAAATTTGACTAAGTCTAAGCTTAATTTCAACTGGAAAAGAATCAGAATAAATCTTGGAGCGATTTATCTGAACACGAAGAAATGTCTACCAGAATAAATCAGGATAGACCGTTGAGAGATTTAAACTGAACCAGTAGAGGTCTTGAATTTTCTTTAAATGGAAAGAATCAGAATAAATCTTGGAGCGACTTATCTGAACCAGAGAAAGATGTCTGCCGGAAGGAATTAGGATAAACCGTTGAGAGATTTGAACTGAACCAACAGTGGTCTTGAATTTTCTTTAACTGGAAAGAATTAGAATAAATCTTGGAGCGACTTATCTGAACCAGAGAAAGATGTCTGCCGGCAGGAATCAGGATAAACCATTGAGAGATTTGAACTAAACCAGCAGTGGTCTTGAATTTTCTTTACTGGAAAGAATAAGAATAAATCTTGGAACGACTTATCTGAACTAGAGAAATATGTCTGCAGGAAAGAATCAGGATAAACCGTTGAGAGATTTAAACTGAACCAGCAATGGTCTGGAGAAGAATCAGAATAATATTCATAAATGAATTGTGTCTGACTCATATCTGAAAGATGTACTGAATGAATTATGTCAGTAATATTGCCGGAACTAGCAAAATTACCTGAAGTGGTAGGATCTTTTCTCCAGAAATTGCTCCCCCAAAAGTAGTTTCTGGATCCGTAATTATCCCTGTGGCTGCTCCAAAGGTTACTCCTACACCCATAATCATCTCCGCAAGTACTCTAATTGACAAAACCATTACAACCCCTGTAATCATTCTTACTGACACTCCTATTGCCGAGATAACCGAGGCTTGAGGAAAAGGTGTTATGGTTGAGCCTGTCCTGACGAAGGCTCAGTCATTGACTATCCCTGAGACCTCCAAGAAGGAAATGAAGGAGATCTTAAAAATTATAAAGAGAAGCGACTACGATGTAGTTGAACAACGGGGGAAAACTCCCTCTAAAATCTCCATGCTGGCATTACTACTGTGTTTCGAGGCGCATGCAAAAGCCTTAGTGAAATTCCTAAAAACAACCCATGTACCTTAAGTGACATCTGCTGATCAATTTCAAGACTGCATGGCCAGCCTAACTACGGACAATGGTTTAGGTTTTTCAGATGCTGATCTGACGCCGAGGGGAAGAAATAATAATGAGGTGTTACATGTCTCAGTGGAATGTAGGGGCACTACTTTTGTGCATGTTTTGGTGGACACTGGCTCATCTTTGAATGTATTACCCAAAAAAGCTCTTGATAGACTTGACTGTGAGGGGTTGAATTTGAAGCCAAGCAACATAGTGGTAAGGGCTTTTGACGACTCAAAGAGGATGGTACACGGGGAGGTGGACATTCCCATAAAGGTTGGAACCCAAACCTTCAATTCAACTTTTTATGTGATGGACATCCGCCCTTCATATTCCTGCTTGCTAGGCCGGCCATGGATTCATAATGCTGGCGCTGTTACCTCTACATTGCACCAGATGCTGAAGTACCCGGTTCAAGGGAAGATTATCACCGCCCATGGAGAGGAAAAATACATGATCATCCATCTCAATTCCTTCAGATATGTGGAATTGGACGGAAAATTCATTGAAACTCCATTTCAACACTTTGAAGAGGTCCCCCAAGAGGTGGCAGTGACCAAGGCTGTTCCCAAGATTACAAGGCCTCCACTCCGGATGTCATCACCGAAGGATGCTAAAGCAGTGGTAGAGGAAGGAGGATGCACTATCTGGGGACAACTCCTAGATATCCCATATAAGTCTGACAAGTTTGGCCTAGGTTTCACTTCAAGTGCTTAAAAGGCTGTACGCCATGCCCGTGCTGGAGGGCCACCCTTGAAGATCAGCAACCGTGAGGTCAACACGGTAGAAGATGGTTAAGATGATTACAACCTGGAGGATTGGATATTTCCGATTGTCAATGGAGGGCTCAACAATTGGGAGGCTAGAGACTTCGTCCCAATCACTTTCATCCCTCTGTAATTTATCTTTACATTTTGTTGGATCTGTAATATTAAAAAAAAATCATACTTTTAAAACCTTGTGTCTTACCCGAGGCACAATGGTCCATTTGTAAGGGTTATTATCTCATTTTTCATATGACATCAATGAATCATAGACGTTTTCGCATTCAAACTTTTGTGCTCATTGTTTTTCTTTTACATTTTACTTTCTTTCAAAGATAGTTATACCCTTACACACACCCACACTCACAATGCAGGTATACATCCATTCTGGATCCCATGGGTAACGATACTGCTATGGCCTTTTGTGACTCTGGGAATCTGATCTACCAAGCCGAAGACGAAGGTGAGGAAGATTGTGAAGTACCAGGGGAACTTGCCAAATTTCTACAACAAGAAGAGAGAACCATTCAGCCTCACGAGGAACCCGTGGATACGATCAACCTAGGTACCGAAGAAGACAGAAAAGAGGTCAAAGTGGGTGCCAATCTGGAACCCAGTATCAAGAAGCGTCTGACTCAGTTGTTACACGATTATGTCGAAGTCTTTGCCTGGTCATACAAAGACATGCTAGGACTTAATGAAGATATTGTGGTACATCGTCTGCCTACAAGAGAGTATTGTCCTCCAGTAAAGCAAAAAGTTCGTCGAATGAGGCCGGATATGTGAGAAAAGATTAAAGCAGAAGTCATGAAGCAATTCACTGGATTCTTGGCTATCACCTCTTACCCCCAATGGGTTTCCAATGTTGTTCCCGTGCCCAAAAAAGACAGAAAAGTGCGAATGTGTGTGGACTACAGAGATTTGAATAGGGCAAGCCCTAAGGATGATTTTCCACTCCCCCACATTGATATCCTAGTTGACAATACGGCACAACACAAAGTGTTTTCCTTCATGGATGGATTCTCAGGTTACAACCAAATCAAAATGGCGCCTGAGGTCATGGAGAAAACAACATTTGTCACACAGTGGGGCACATTCTGTTACAAGGTGATGCCATTCGGACTGAAGAATGTTGGGGCAACCTATCAACGTGCCATGGTAGCTTTATTTCACGACATGATACATCATGAAATAGAAGTCTACGTGGACGATATGATAGCCAGATCTCAAACAGAATAAGAGCATCTTGATTACTTACAAAAACTATTTTAGAGACTAAAGAAGTACAAGCTGAGGTTGAATCCAAACAAATGGACCTTTAGGGTACAGTCTGGTAAACTCCTAGGCTTTATCGTCAGCAACAAAGGTATCGAGGTCGATCCTACCAAAGTTAAAGCAATACAAGAGATGCCTGCTCCTCGAACTGAAAAGGAAGTCAGAGGATTCTTGGGATGTTTGGACTATATTGCCAGATTAATTTCCCATCTAACAGCTATTTGCGAGCCAATCTTCAAACTATTGAAGAAAGATCAAGTAGTCAAATGGAATGATGAGTGCCAAGTTGCTTTTGACAAAATCAAAGAATACTTACAAGAGCCTCATGTGTTGATGCCTCCAGTCGAGGGAAGATCGTTGGTCATGTATCTGACTGTTTTAGAAAACACAATAGGGTGTGTATTGGGGCAGCATGACGAGCCTGGCCGAAAAGAGCACGCTATTTACTACCTGAGCAAAAAGTTTACCGACTGTGAAACCAGATATTTACTGCTTGAGAAAACTTGCTGCGCTCTAGGATGGGCTGTTCGCTGGCTAAGACAGTATATGCTGACTCATAATACCTTGTTGATATCTAAGATGGATCCGATAAAATACATTTTCGAGAAGCCTGCTCTTTCTGGGAGAATAGCGAGATGGCAGATGATCCTGACAGAATATGATATACAGTATACTACCCATAAAGCTATAAAGGGGAGTGTACTAGCTGATCACCTTGCTCACCAAGCTATAGAAGACTACCAGTCCGTGAAGTTTGAATTCCCAGATGAAGACATCATGACATTAGACAACTGTGATGAATTCAGGCCATATGACGAACCTGAACAAGGATCCCGATGGACCCTGTTCTTTGATGGAGCCTCCAATGCACTCGGAAATGGTATTGGTGATGCACTCATATCTCTAGAAGGTTATCATACTCCCTTTACTTCTAGACTTTGCTTCAATTGTACAAACAATATGGCAGAATACAAAGCGTGCATCTTCGGTCTCAGAGCTGCCATAGACTTGGGAATCAAATCCTTAGATATGTTTGGAGATTCAGCTTTAGTCATCAGTCAGATCAAAGGGGAACGGGACACCAAACACCCAAACCTTATCCCTTACAAAGAACATGTTTTGACATTGCTACCACATTTTGAGAAGATTACCTTCGAGCATTTCCCGCGAGAAGAAAATCAGCTAGCAGACGCTCTAGCCACAATGTCATCTATGTTTAAACTTAATTGGGATAACTAGGCTCCCCTGATCACCATTAAACGAATGGATGAACCAGCACACTATCACGAGATTAATACTGAAGAAGTAGTGGACCAGCCTTGGTTTCACGAAGTCAAGAGGTATCTCGAGGCTCAAGAATATCCAGAAGGAGCTTCAGCCAATTACAAAAAGTTCTTAAGGAGATTCTCTGCTAAGTTCTTCCTTAGTAACAACATCCTGTATAAACGCAATCATGACTCTGTGTTACTTCGGTGCGTAGATAAGGTTGAAGCTGAAAGAATCATGGCTGAATTGCATGAAGGCACTTTTGGTACCCATTCCAGCGGGCATACGATGGCAAAGAAAATCCTATGGGCAGGCTATTACTGGTCTACCATGGAAGCAAATTACTATCAACACTCTCAAACCTGCCATAAATGCCAGATTTATGCAGATAAGGTGCGCGTACCTCTGGTTCCTCTGAATGTCTTGATAGCTCCTTGGCCCTTTGCTATGTGGGGAATAGATATGATTTGGGAAATCAAGCCGACAACCTCCAATGGACAACGCTTCATCCTAATGGCCATTGACTATTTTACAAAGTGGGTGGAGGCAACTTCCTTCGCTTCCGACACCAAGAACGTTGTTGCCCGTCTCATCAAGCAAAATCTCATTTGCTGGTATGGTATCCCCGAAAGGAACATCACTGACAACGGTACAAATCTCAACAACACTATGATCACCGCCTTGTGCGAGCAATTCAAGATTCAGCATCATAATTCTTCTCCCTATCGGCCAAAGATGAATGGTGTTGTCGAAGCTGCAAATAAGAACATTAAAAAGATCATACAGAAAATGACAGTCACATACAAAGACTGGCATAAGATGTTACCATTCGCTCTCCACAAATATCGTACCACGGCTCGTACATCAACCGGGGCAACACCCTATTCTTTGGTTTACGACATGGAGGCTGTCTTACCTATTGAGGTTCAGATCCCCTCTCTGAGGATTATGAAGGATGCAGGGTTGAACGAAGACGATTGGAACCAGACTTGACTTGATCAACTGAATTTGATTGATGAAAAGAGACTTACTGCTGTTTGCCATGGTCAAATGTATCAAAAACGGATGATCAAGGCTTTCAACAAGAAGGTCAGATGCCAAGTGTATCAAGTTGGGGATCTAGTGATCAAACGTATCATCTTGCCACAAGGTGATCCCAGGGGAAAATGGACTCCTACCTATGAAGGACCATTTGTAATAAAAAATATATTCTCCGGTGGGGCAATGATCTTGACCACCATGGATGGTGACGACCTACCACACCCTGCGAATGCGGACATAGTCAAAAGATACTACGCATAAGAGACCCGCTAGGTTGACACGCCTAGGCAAAACAAGGGCATCCCAGCGAACCAAAAAGGTTCAGGAAAAAATTATGGATAAAGCAAAAAATCTGTACACGCGGCAAGTTGAAAACCCGAAAGGGCGACTTGGGCAAAAAAGGGTTTCCCGGTGGACTGAAAACCCGAAAGGACGGTCCAGGCAAAAGTTAGGGAATTAAAGCGTATGACTATGACCCGTTGGATCACTTTACGGACAACCTTTGGCTTCCACTGACAAACTTATAGGTTCTGATCAATTCAATCATCTTCGAACGAGGCAGCAAATAGAAAAGACGCTCGGAGATACGAAGGCTATAGCTGAATGGAAACCCCATGGGATTTTTTGTACACATAACTATCTTTTCTTTGTATCAAAATTTTCATTTTTTACGACAACATTCGCTTACTAGAATGTTTGTCTCCTTGTACAAAAAATACTTATTCAAAGTCAATACAAAATATTCCTTTGAAAGTGCAAAAACTATTTGTCTTTTCTTTACGCTTGTTTTGTTTACAAAAACGTCCAATGATTCATTGTTCAGCATATGCATTTGAACATAATTATTGTTTACAAATAAACGAAATGAAAAGAGGCAATTACTGATAGGTTAAAAGGATAGGAAAATATCTCTAGGCTATTCCATAGGCAATCCCCTACAGTACGTCGTTTAAATCCCCAGCGGAACAAAGTTTCAAATTATCAATCCCCAGTAGAAGTCGTCCAATTTCTCAGGATTCCCCAATAAGATTTTACAAGCAGTACATGGTAATGCCCTTACAATAGAGTTTATTTCTCTCAGCAGAAATTCATCAATACTTCGACTTTGATACATGAAGACTCACATATCCTCAGCAACAGTCAAGGATTTATTTTCCCCAGTCCAACAGCAGTGCAACAAACTAGCTCATATACGCATGCATTGCATCCATATATCATAAACATTGATAACACGAACGCATTATACTATGCATTTCATACAACATAAACATTATGTTCTAGCTAACATTTTACCCATTTCAGGATAAGGTTAGTAGCTACCAATAACAAACATTCAAAATCTTTTGATACAATAGAGATACGCTCCAGATACGGATTCCATTTTGATACTCATTCAGATTCAACCTCTTGATACAGTAGAGATACGCTCCAGACACGGATGCCATTCTGATACTCATTCAGATTCAACCTCTTGATACAGTTCAGATATGCTCCATGACACGGATCCCATCCTGATACTCATTCAGATTCAACCTTCAAATATAGTTCAGATACGCTCCAAACACGGATGCCATTATGATACTCATTCATATCCAACCTTCAGATACAGTTCAGATACGCTCCAGACACAAACGCCGTTCTGATACTCATTCAAAATAAACTCTGTGATAAAGTTCAGATACGCTCCAGACAAGGACGCTATTCTGATACTAATTCTTTCAACTTACAAATTACAATTCAACAATCACCTTTGATGGCATCTTTAAGCCCATCTCCTACAACTTTCTATCACCTCTCCAAATGGCATCCGTAAGCCCATTTCTTCTATCATCACATCATCGAGTGCAAATTTATGGGCACTCTAGTGTCCAATCATCTTCCACCTTCAAGTCACGAATGGCAAAACTCGCCAGTCTAACTCTTTAGGTTTAAGAAGATTGAACAGGGCAGCTGTTGTACCCTAAAATTTTCCCTCTCACTTATCAAGGATTTCCTCACAAGATCTCTTAGACTCAAAACTGCATTAGGGTTTGACCAGCTCAAGACAACTCCTCATGCACTGATGACCAAAATTAGGGTTTGAGTTTGAACAAGTATTTTTGGAATATCAATGCTTCATATGACTTACAAGGACAATTATGGACCCCAAAGATTATTCATGTCAAGTTTCAAGCCTTGGATCACACTTTTGATCAGTCAATTGAACAGTTGACCTAAAAATCAGCTGTATTGGGGAAAAAGTCAACCATGGCCAATTTACAGTCAAACTTCATAATTTTTTATCCACATTAACATATTAGACTCATATGTATCATTTGATCAAGTTTGGACCATAATTCCTCAAGAAATTAGATCAAATCATCAAAAGGGGCAAAATGGTCAAAATTAGGGTTTTGACTGAGAAAGGGCAATTTCTGATTTTTGACCTAGCAAATGGTCAATTGGTTTGAAGCATGATTTCAAGAGTTCAATTGCATCATCTTGACCTAATGAAATGGTTCAAAACATTGCAAATCCATTGGATTGACAGATGAATTTTTCAGTAAACTGATCAAAAGTCAACTGTATACTGAAAAGTCAAACTTTAACTTTTTGGTCAAAATCAAATGCGAAAGATCATAATTCATCAAAACATGTCAAAATGTGAAACTTTTTCATCAAGAAATCAAGGGTTTAAGTTTTTGTTTTGAAAATTTGAAAATTTTAACTTAGAAAATTTTCTAAGTATAGAAAATTTCTTATTTTTTCTCAACTTTGAGCCAAATTTTCACCATGATGCAAGATGATTCAAAGGAAACTTCCAACATGAAAGTTATATATCTCCATGAAATCTACAACTTTGTGTCACACAATTTCTCCTAAAAATGATTGGATCTCAAGATATAATTTTGTGAATACATGCTCATGAACCAAAATAACTTAGTGAAAATTTTCCCTAGTTAGGCAGATTTTTGACCTAACTTCATTCCAATTTTTCACATAGTTCCAAGGGGAATATTCAAAAGCAATTCAATTATGTGTTGTAGAGCACATTGAAAGCTTTCCAAAATGTCAAAGAACTCCTTGAATACATTCTTGAGTAGGGAGAATCGAAGAGATGAAGTTGGTGATTTATCACTTTGATTTCAAGCCATTTCATGAAGAACAAAAATTCAAATCCTCAAGCATGCTAAACAAATCTTACTTTGCAGGCTCCTAACTTGACATTCACTCCATAATTAAATGTTCTCAAAGATTTTGGAAGCTTTAAGCCAAGCATTAAATGCATTGTACAAGAACAATTCCATTTTTGGCACAAAGGTGCCATTTCCATTTTGATAAAGCACTACTTTTGCAATTTTCCACTTCTTGAGCCTTGCACTTGTTTTCTCTGCACACAAGCAAATCCAAAACCAAAAGCAACTTGCCTGAAGCCTCTACCAAACCAGACCAAGCTTGTACAACACTTAAGGACTTGTCTCCTCACTTTTCTTCAAAAGCAAGTAATAGAGCCAAAAGGCTATATCTCAGAAATCTTGAGAAAGTTTGATGTCTAACCTCTTACATACTTACACACAAGTGTATTACAACCTAACACATGAAGGCTAAGACTCAGAAACACTCCCAAACACTTTGCCATTGAAAATCTGCCATAGCTTGACAGTCTTGAACTTTACTCAGCCATTTCCAAAACCACTCGTGCGTTTTTAGTTTTAACCACCTAAACACTTAATATACTTCATATCTAAGTGATCCAGACCCCTGTTCCCTCACTGTAACTCCTCCTCCTCCATCCACCATTTTCAAACATCAAGCTTGCAGGTTGACTTGAGTAGGGAGATTCCGGGACTTACAAGACAAAGTAAGGATTGGAATACACTCAGGGAGGTCCAAGCAAGATAAACAGATCCTCAGGCCTTCTCAAAAATTGCTCAAACTCCATTCACGATCTCAACTGAAACAGGTAAAAACTCAAACTTCTATCTCTTCATACAAGCATCCTTTGGTCCTGATTTGTGAAAGAAAAATGTAGATATCCTTTCACTAAAGCTAACCATGTTCATAGTTTTCATTTATATTAACTGTGTATAGAGAATTTTGCATTTGAAATTTATGTAAAAATTAGGTTTCAAATTAGGGCAAGTAAAATTAGCTTTGATCTTTTATTGTTAGTTTACATAAATTATATGGTTGAATTCTTGGGAAGAAACACCATAATTTTCATGTTTGGACTTTCCATTTTCATGGAGAAATGAGAGAGATACAGGTGGTCCGACTATGGCTCAAGGTTGAAGATGAAGTTGCCTTCAGGGGGCGTTTTCTAATATATATTTATCTTTGTGTTTCTATAAACGGATGTACAGCCACCCCAGTGGTAAGGCAGCACCCAAAAATGCTATAGGTCACAGGTTCGAGCCTTAGCGCCTGCCTTTTGCATTTTCTCACATTTTTGCCATTTTTTTGTCCCTTTGCAGCGTGGGCCTCTGAACTTTGGGCTTTGTGATTTTTTCTAACACTCATCCCCTGATTGCTTATGACACCCCTGACCCATATAATTTTATTTATTTATTTTTTCATTTTATTTTCTTAAATATATTTTTCTTAATATTAAAAATCATAAAAAATATAAAAATGATAGATTTATATTTTAGCTTATTTTATTATATTTTTCTCACAAAAAATATTTTTTTAGTTATATATATTATCCATTTTTATTAATTAAATTTGTAAATTAAATTAGAACTAGTTTAACATTTATTTTTTTCTTTATACCCATTAAATATTTATTTTAATATAAAAGGACCAAAATACCTCATAATGCCATGTATTATTTTCAAGACAAAAAAATACAGAAATACATACTTTTTCTTAAAGGAATTTATTTTATTTTAATCAAATAGAATTAGGGTTTATTAAAAAATATTTTCTAAAAAATAATTTCTTTTCTTAATTGATTTAAGTTAATCTTGATTTATTTATTAGGTTTAGGTTAAAACTTTTTTTTCACATAAAAACCAAACAAAAATCTTTGCATTTACTTACCTTTGCATATTTAATTCATCTTGTATATTATTTATTCCAATATTTGTCCATATTCAATTTAGTTATAATAGATTAATTAGGTTTATATTATTGCAATCCCCATTCATAAATTGTATTCCCCCCTCCGACAAGTGTTGTAATAGCGTAGGACATTTAAATCTCGCAATTTATCGCTTTTGTATAACATGCTAGTAATTAGGGTTTGTATGACAAGATAAAACCAATCAAATAGAAAACCCTAATCCAAGATAAAATCAAGCATGAAAATGATACACTTGCATACAAAACACCCCTAGGGTTACTCCACTTTGTTGCCTTATACAAAATGGTCATATTACGCATGTAAAGTGTCTTAGCAAAAACAAACAAATACAAGATCATAGTCCCTCGATGACGCTATTCAAAGTTACCTTACAAAAATGATCTTAGTTCCTCAAAAATGCTAAGATACTTTGCAACATTGCTAATCATGGCTATACGATGACCCACGCCCGTCCCGTTTACATCCAAAGATAGGGTTGCTTACCAAATAAATGGTAAGACAACAATGTCAAAGGAAAAGAAAATGAACAAGAAAGACATTAGAGTAGGTAGATTGCTTCTAGTTATTTGCTCCATTCCAAAACAAATATCCTTGCTATTTTCAAAACAAACACACACATTTTCAAACATCTTACAAACATTGAAAACATTTTAAAAAAATATCAACATCTTTGTATACATTCTTACGAACGAGAATCATTACAAAGATTGCCTAAATAATGACCTCTTTTACAAAATACTTTCAAAAACCACACAAAGCACAATTTCAAACAAAAGCAAGTGATCTAGTAAGTAACTAATAGCCCATGGAAAACCATGGATGAAAAGGGTGTTAATACCTTCCCTTTTCATAATCTACCCCCCGAACTCAAGAAACAATCTCAAAGGTCTTTCCTGTGCTTTTTCACCTTTCCTTTTGGATAAAAGAAAAGTCGGTGGTGACTCTTGCTAACCGCAACATCTGCGATCAAACGCAAAACAATCAAGTCAGTTCTCCCACCGCATCACAGAACTGGAGACTCTGCTGGGGAAAATTCTAAAAGTGGGGTTACCTTAGGGTTTAGATCAAATTTACTTGCTTACATTGTTTGACTTGTATGCTTTACATTATGGCTCTTTGTTTGGGTTTAAATCCTCTACCCGGATTTGGGATACATTATAGGTAAGTAGCAATATGTTGTGGAAACTATGCAGGGTATACCGACATGGTCTAAGAAATAGCCATGTTAGTGCGGCATATTTGTGGGTACCGGTAGCCTTTGAGTTAATCAAAGAGAATACGGGGCTGCTGAGTGATGTCATGAAGTACTAATGAACTTCTAGAACCTTTACTTGACCAACTTGGCCTTTAGGATGTAGTGAGATGACCGACTTTGGTGCAATCCAAAGTTGGTAGATGCTTGATACTACACTCATTGAGGTTTGGTTTCTTGGGATATTTCGGTCGCCATTAAAGAGGCTTGAGCTGAAACAATGACCAAGGAAACAATCCAGTGATATTGAGCTCCTTAGAACCCGGTTACTATTGCTAGGACAGGTTTAAGCCAACTAAACTTCAAGAGGGTACTTACCTATAAAACTCCATCAAAGCCTAAACCGAGGATTTATTTGCTTTGTTTGTATATGCATACTTATACATAACATCATGGACATCATGAACATCATATGCATCCACTAACCATTTCAAGGATTTTTGGATTCATCTTTGTTCTTGTTTTGTAGGATATGGATTCACTTCGCAGGAAAACTATTCAAGTCAACCTTGTGAGAATCCCTCTACAACTTAAGGAGCTAGCTTCAAGGATTCCTGAAAACTCTCCATTCATTGAGAGACATGGTCGTCTACTCAACTTGGTCACCTCCAACACAGATGAGGACATGATGAAGGTGCTCTTTCAGTTCTTTGATCCTTTGCACCATTGCTTCACATTTCCCGGCTATCAACTTGTGCCTACTTTGGAAGAATTCTCCCAACTCTTGAGGATTCCCATTCTCAATCAACTACCTTTCAACGGTACGGAAAGAGATCCAAAGCCAGAAGAGATTTCTCAAGCTCTACACTTGCACTCATCTGATATCACAACTCATTGGGAAACAAGGAGTAGTGTCAAAGGCTTCCTAGCAAAGTTTCTGTTTGAGAAAGCCCAAAGCTGTTGGAATTCCTTAGACTTGAAAGCCTTTGAGGAAGTTGTGGCTCTCCTCATCTATGGGATGGTTTTGTTTCCAAATCCTGACCAACTCATAGATATCAACACCGTCAAAATCTTTATATCCCACAACCCGGTGCCTACATTGCTAGGGGATATCCTACACTCTTTTCACACTCGCACAATGAAGAAAAGAGGCGTCCTTATATGTTGCACTCCTCTCTTGACAACATGGTTTATTTCTCATCTTCCCCAATCAGTATTAAAGAATGAGCAAGGTTCAAGGTGGTCACGAAGGTTGATAATGCTCAAGCATTCAGACATTCGTTGGTGCTCCCGATCCAAAGAGAATGTTATCATTGTTGACCGATGTGGAGAATTTCCTAATGTCCCTTTACTTGGCATTAGGGGAGGAATCACCTACAACCCTTGCTTAGCCTTAAGACAGTTTGGTTACGCCCGAAGGGATGGCCCGCACGAGATGTTGATTCAAGGTTTGGTATTCGACTACGACAACAACAATCAAGGTCTTCGCCAGAGATTTATCCGAGCTTGAAGGATGCTAAACAAGGTAGATAGCAAGACTTTGGGACACAAGAATTCCATCCCTCTTGAGCCTTATTGTAGCGGTGAAAATCGAAGATCAAGCTATTAATTAACTTGACTCGCAAAAGCAAGAGTCGCCACCGTGCTTTATTGTTTTCCAAGGGAAAAGGGAAAAGAGCGAAATAAAACCCTAAAACATGCAATGTAAACTAATACTTAAATACAATGCATTTTTTGAAAGAGATCGAGAGTTCGGGGGTTGGTTATGCAATGGGAAGGTATTAACACCCAATGCATCTGCGGTACTCCGCAGGAACCTTTTGAAATATCTGTTTTTTGGTTTAAAATTGTTTGTTATATACAAGGGTGTATTTATCTACAACTATGTTTGCCTAAGGGAAAAAAATGAGTTTTTATTATTACGTTCGTGAGGGTTTCGTGACCCTTTGCCTACGTATCCAATGAAGGAATCAAAACACCGTAGTTCCTCTAGAAAAAAGTTGATTTGTTTGTGTTTTTTAGTGGGCGACATTAACGCACGCATTCTAGCAATAGGCATGGTCGGTATCGCGGTAGAATGGAGATAACATGCCCTTGGGGGGAGTTTTGATTTGTTGAGTGTTTTTGCATGTTTTAAAGTATATTCAAGTAATGATTAAAGAGTGTTTTTTTTTTGGATTTTTTGGTTTGTTTACTTGTTGATTTTATCTTGCCTAATTACTAGCATTTGTACAAAGTAACTAAAAATGCAGAAAGATAAAACCTACGCTATTACAAACATATCAAAAGCATGAAAAATATGAAGGAAAAGAAAAAAAACAAGAAAACTGAGCGTCTTTCGACCAGGCAGTGGCACACTTCGACTGGCATTTTGTTGGTCTCCTTCGATTGGGGCTGGCAGCAGCAAAGTCACGTCTTTCAATTGGGCCTTGGCAGGGGCGAGGTCCTGTCCTTCGATTGGGCAAAGGCAGCAGCAAGTTGTATCCTTCGACTGGGCAAAGGCAGCAACAAGTTGTATCCTTCGACTGGGAGTTCGCACCAGTGAGATTCTATCCTTCGATTGGCCTGGCAGTCAGTGTATGGTGAATTCTTTTGATTTTTCCTTGTCGCCTTCTTCGACTGGAGGTTAAAAGCAGTGAGGGAATGCCTTTCGATTGGACATGGTTTGCCTCCTGGTTGTCTCTTTCGTTTGACCTGGAGAAAGATAGTAGAAGCCAAAAGCTTCATTTCTTATTTCCTGTTTCCTGTTTCTTTCATTTAAAACATTAAATGGCAACATGGCATGAGGCCATGCTAGTATTTGTTTGGTAAACAGTTTAACAATTAAAGCAAATTCAGGCAAACAGAAAGCAAAAATGAAAGAGCTCAGTTCTAAAAAATGTGTTGAAAAGGGTGGAATCAAAGGAACAACAGTATTTACATGTTATGCCATGAAACAAAAAGTTCAAGGGTAAGAATGACTTACCATGCTTCTGGCATTGAATGGATGTGAGGCAGTAAGGTGGTTGCCTGGAGAGCTTCTAGATTCAAAGGGAGGGACCAGGGGTTTGGCCTTTGATGCTGGATTCGAAAGAGGATAACAAGCGTGAGGTTTTTCCTCCTGGATTCGAATGGTAACAAGGTACAGGGGGTTTGCTTTTGGTTCGAAGGGTTATCACACAAGGTTGTCTTTCTGAGTTTGAACAAAACAACTATGTGTGGGGTGTTCTTCAGAATCGAAGGAGACTGAAGTGTGTGGGATTCTGTTTTGTTCTCACAAGTATTGAAGGGACTTGGGAGATTTGTTGTGTTTGAGAAAATCTGGGAGGTTTGTTCCTTTTGTCCCAAAAATCCTCCCTTGACACATGTTGTGAAGCCTTGTATTTATAGGCGAGGTGGCTGAAGCTTTGATATGGTTTTGTGGGAAAACAAAATAATGTTTGAATTATTTGGGTATACTGCCCCCTTGTTTTCTTCAATGCAGTTCTTGTGCACTCCGTTTTCGTGCAAGTACAGGACTGTTAACGCAGGCTTTTCAGTCTTTTGGAGTTTAGTGGCAGGTTGGTGCAGGACTGTGCAACAGTTTTGTGGCAGGTTTGAATTTGGCAGTATATGGGAGTTTAGTCAAAAAACTCTTTGAATACTTCCCTCTTTCGTTTTGATCACTTCGACCAGCTTCATGATTACACAAACATGTTCATTTCCAAACAATGTGTGCTCTAAGTACGTTGCTTCGAAGGGTTTAGTGGTCCAACTTGTGAATCGAAGGGGGCCACCTTGAAGGAAATCACATGTCCAGCTCGAAGCTTGTGACTGAAGGGAGACTGTATTGCCCATCGAAGCTTGTGACTGAAGGGAGACTGTATTGCCCATCGAAGCTTATGGATCGAAAGGAGATATATTGCCCAATCGAAAGCATGTGTTCGAAGGTAGCAATGTTGCACAATCGAAGCATGTTTGCAGGCAGTAAACTTGTCCAATCGAAAGCAGGCTTACAGGCAGCACTCTTGGTGAATCGAAATAGGCTTGCAGGCAGCACTTGTCCAATCGAAGCAGGCTGAATCGAAGGAGGCTCTTGCTCAAAACGAAGGATGTAATCCAAGTTGCATTCAAAAGAGACCTGTCAGCACATGAAATCAAAGAAACAAAAAACACACATTTCGTGCTTGATTAGAAGTTAGTGATACATAGGCTAAGAATGTTCAAAACACTTGACAATTTCTGCATAATCTAAGCTCGAAGGTGAGAGGTTAAAATCGACTGTATTTAGTTACCTTGACTGTTGCAAAAATAAGAATTGGATCTTAGGTCAAAAATTGGGGTACAACAGCTGCCCCTATTTAAGTTTCTTCTATCTAGAGATATGAAGATTGGGATCTTCATTTTGACGAGATTGAAGGGACTTAAATATAGAATACACAATTTTTGGCCTTAAGATACCGAAATTGTGTTTATGATATGATATGAATGCAATGCTCTGAATTTTATGGGGAATGACGCCATATGAGACAAACTATGCTGGAGAAACCAAACACATTATACAGTAATCCCACAGGGGAAGGGGTGATAACTCCACTGGGGAAACAGAGTCATAGACTTCAAATGAGAGACTCTTGAATGATTTACATCAGTATTGAGACTGGAAAAGAAATGATTTACATCAACACTGTGACTGGAAAAGGAAATGATTGACATCAGCACTGTGACTGGAAAACAAAATGATTGACATCAGTACTTAGACTGGAAAAGGAAATGATTAACATCAGCACTGTGATTGGAAAAAGAAATGATTTACATCAGTACGAAGACTGGAGAAGAAATGATTTACATCAGCACTGAGACTGAAGAAGAAATGATTTACATCAGCATTGTGACTGGAAATAAACATCTCTGACCTCTGAATTTTGCCAAGAATGGTAACACAATCCTTTTTTAACCAAGATATCGCTTGAAAAGGATAAAATACAAACTTCCCCACGGGAATTTTCCGAAGGGATGCCATTTGCTGAGTAGACGTTATTGTTGGGGATACACAAGCTGCTCAAATAAAGAGGCCGCCACTTGCTATCTTTCAAAGGTGTCAGTAACCCACAAGCTGCTCATAAAGAGACCGCCACTTGCTGTCTTCAAAGAATATTAAAGCACACAAGCTGCTCATGAAGAGTCCGCCACTTGCTGTCTTCAAAGAATATTAAAGCACACAAGCTGCTCATGAAGAGTCCGCCACTTGTTGCCAATAACCCACAAGCTGCTCATAAAGAGACCGCCACTTGTTGTCTTCAAAGAATATTAAAGCACACAAGCTGCTCATGAAGAGTCCGCCACTTGTTGCCAATAACCCACAAGCTGCTCATAAAGAGACCGCCACTTGCTGTCTTCAAAGAATATTAAAGCACACAAGCTGCTCATGAAGAGTCCGCCACTTATTGCTTTCAAAGGTACCAATAACCCACAAGCTGCTCATAAAGAGACCACCACTTACTGTCTTTAAAGAATATTAAAGCACACAAGCTGCTCATGAAGAGTCCGCCACTTGTTGCTTTCAAAGGTACCAATAACCCACAAGCTGCTCATAAAGAGACCGCCACTTGCTGTCTTCAAAGAATATTAAAGCACACAAGCTGCTCATGAAGAGTCCGCCACTTGTTGCTTTCAAAGATACCCATAAAATATCGTGAAGATATTGCTGGAGGTGAGAGTCAATAATTTCATCTGGGATGGACAAACTGCTCATGAAGAGACCGCCATTTGTCATAACATAAAGAAATTCAGAGATAATCAAACTGCTCAAATAAAGAATCAGCTGCTTGTTGTCACGTCGATATTCCAGAAGAATGTTATGATAACACTACTAGGGAATAGAGTTCATCTTTAATGGGGAACCATGAATAAATCCTTTCTGAGGAGACCAAGTATTTACATTGAAAAATAAATGCACTCTCCATCTAGGTTTCACAGCCTAGAGATATCCACAGGGTATCGTTCACCAGAGACAAAGCTCAATCCATGAATAAACTGGAGAGAAAACAGTCAAACAAGACTCCACCCAATGAGGAAACAACTCAAATGGGGATTTATCCTATCCAGAGATGGAAAAGGAAAGCTAAAGCAAGATTCTTCCACGAGAGTTAACTCAGTGGGGAATTAGAAAGGAGGCGCACTTTATGCTTAAGTTGACACTCTATTTGGAAAGATCAAATACACTATTTGAATAGACATAACCAAGGTATACGAACTCAAAAACATCAACAAATATCAATGTGTGTGCATGATGCAAGTGTGAATGAATAGATGAATGTCATGTGTATGCTGACAAAACAAATAGAGGAGATAGACAGAAGATGATAAGACATCCCAGTACAACCTGACACTCGGCTAATCTCAACAAGATGGGAACATTACTGGAGATAGAACACAAGCCATCATTGGGGAAAAGTCCTTTTACAAGGCTTAAATATCTCTAGAGAGGATGATATTTTCAGGTAGGAAATCCAAAGTCCAGTCTTCTATCGCAAACAATCCATTGAAAGGATAACAACACAAACAATGTTTCAGCTGGAAAAAGTCATGCTTAGCTGGAGATACTGGGAACACCACCCTCTGATAATGTGTGCAGAATATATCTTGACAAATCTGGATTGCCCCTGGGACTAATTTTGGATGCCCCAAGTTTACTGCTGATAAGCTGTATGTTGCACGACAATTCTTGCGAATAACTTCACTTAAAAATGCCCCAAGCTATATGGTTGATGAGGAGAAATCGTCTCAAGAGGATTTTACAAAAGACCTGGCATTCACCATGATCTGGTGTCTTCAAACTCTTAGAGAGATTCATCAAATCTTGATGTGATTGCCCCGGATTGACTGTAGTTGGCACAACAAAGTCTTCAAATTTTGCCCCAAAAGAGTAAACAAGTTGGGAAAGCATTAACTAGGAGAAGCAACATGTTCGTGCTTAAGGTCTTCAGGTGACATGCCCCTGGATATGATTTTGTTCTTGAAATGATCCGCCAATTACTCAACATAGTTTCAGGCCTTAAAAGAATAAACTCATCACTGGTGCTTATGTGAGCTTCCTTGATATCAAACAAATGTTTTGCAGTTAGAAAAAGTTTATTATGAGAATGAAAATTCTAATGCAACAGTTATGTAAGTCTTGAAGATTTTGAAAAGATATCGCACAAATTTTGCGAGTCAGAGCACCATTTATTTTTGTGTAGGAAAAACATATGATACCAACATAACTATTTAGAACATTCATGGGAGTCAGGAACACTATCTCATGGAAGTATGCTTTCAAAATAACCTCACTTCAATTAGGACTTTTGAAGGTTGTAACGTGGCCTGGTTCATGGTTTTTAGAAAAAAAGATTTTTAAGGCTCAAAATTTATAAGTGCCCGCCCATTCTTCATGATGTTCTCCAACCCTATGTTCAGTTAATTCAATATGAGTGTTCATCTCTCAAAAGGATTTTGTGACGGTTAAGGAAACGACGAGGCTTTCGGAGTAGAAACCACCCTTATGTCTTCGTGTTTGTAGTCACCAATTTGTTCTTTGCTGAGGACTTTTCTTTGTAGTCCTTTCTTTGCAATTTTATTTTCCCTAACTTTTGCCTGGACTAATTCTTTTGAATTGATAGTCCAGCGGGATGCCTTAATTTTTGCCTAAGCCGTACGTTTTCAAGTTTTCGACTTAGCAGGCTTTTTCTTCTTCTTTTTTTTTTCTTGATTTTTGACTTTTGAACAAAATGTGTGACATTAGCTTGTCTTAACTTGTTGAGAGGATTGTGATTGCCTCGTTTCTTGACGAATGAGGGATAACATTATGGTTCCACATCTTCTAGCTTCATTATACATGAAGGATAGCCCTCGTAGTTTCTCTTCAGAAATATCTTTCTTATGAATTTTGAACACTCAATCAGATTAACTGAAAACTACCCTGCCCCAGGTTAAAATTTGAGGGTTTTTTCGTATAGAAAAGAAACTCCTACTTCAAGGCTCAAAAGGGGTTAGCAAGGGATTATCTTCCTTATATCTCCGGTGTTTAGGGATTTGACACAATGCCTGTACATCGTCAACAAGATTTTATCCAAAAGCATGCAACCGGAGATTTTGTGTTCTTTAGATCATCATCCTCTCTTCAATCTCTGCCTAGGCAGGAGAATGGGCAACAAGTTGGTATCATAATGCAAAAAAGAAATTTAGCATTTGAAAACAAATATGAGTGAAACAAATGAATTTCTTCAAGACAAACATACTCATTGTATTAAGATAACCATTCAGATGCAAACCAGTTCTTACATGCAAACAATGTTTTGATAAACAAGAAACATTACAAAAAGCATGAATAAGTTAATAATCTGGGAAGGCTTTCCATCTGGATTTGTGCTGAAGGAAACCTGTCCTAAACTTCAAGGCCAAAATCAACAGAGATTCACTTATGCTTTAGCAAAGGGGTTGACTTGGGCAGCAACCAAAATTCAGACCAAACCAGTTAAGGGCTCCACACTAGCTTCCAAATTAGTCATCTCTCTACGGAGTTCAGAAACCTCTTGCTTGATATTCTCCATTGTTCTATTAGCGCGAGTGTCGTACTGGTGAGACCAAAGGAAAAATAAGACTTGGAAATGACCTTTGAAAGTGAAACAAAGAATGTAGAATGATGCATGATATGAAAAAGAAAGTTTTTATTGGACTTTCAAGGAGCTCAAGATATTAAGTTGTAAACATCAAAGTATGAAGATAGAATATGAATTTTAAATTGGATCACAACGTTGATCAAGTTATCATCAAGATCAATAATCCATTTTGGTGGATTAGGGTTTTCACCCTATCAACACCCAAGATCCATTGAGCTTGACGAAACTTGTGATGTTTACAAAGAAAGGCTTCCAAATTCCTTGAAAGTTAAGTGAAAAGGGTTTTATGGATGCATGAATGCATGGCTATGCAACAACCACAAGCAAGGTCACAAACACAGTCGAAAGGTTCAATGTCACGAGCATGGAGTCAAAGGTAAAAAACATCCCCAAGGTATGTACTAATGGTTTAATCACACCTGCAAGACAAGGTTCTAAGAGTTCCCGGAGTCTACATTCCTCCTTCGGATATTACCAACGTCTTGATTACTCAATAATTAGCAATATTCTCAAGATAAACTCATCCGAGCGTAGTATTGCGTAACAATTACTTCCGGATTACTCTGTTATAATCTCCGTGCTACACCTAAAAGGCCAAGATGGGTTAGGGTTCTACAGTTCTCAGCTTCTCTGGCTCTCAGGTTGAAAGCAATAACGTCTTCCCGATTACTCGGTAAACAAATACTATGTTCAAAGGGGCTTCCACTGAGTGGGGGATCTCATGCCTCCTTCTTCGGAATTACTCCCTCAAAGTTAACATGACTATACCACCCGTCCTATTCCTAAGTGTAACTTAGTCCGGGTATAGGACTTGTCCTTTGTAATCAGCACCCCAAATAACCATAATATATACATATAAACAAACAATCAAATAATGATAAAACAGATAAAACAAATTAGGCTTAACCCACTTAGGGATGGACCAGCAAGAGGTCAATCTTTCCCCAGCAGAGTCTCCAATTCTGTAGCGGTGAAAATCGGAGATCAAGCTATTAATTAACTTGACTCGCAAAAGCAAGAGTCGCCACCGCGCTTTATTATTTCCAAAGGGAAAAGGGAAAAGAGCGAAATAAAACCCTAAAACATGCAATGTAAACTAATACTTAAATACAATGCGTTTTTTGAAAGAGATCGAGAGTTCGGGGGTTGGTTATGCAATGGGAAGGTATTAGCACCCAATGCATCTGAGGTACTCCGCATGAACCTTTTGAAATATCTGTTTTTTGGTTTAAAAGTGTTTGTTATATACAAGGGTGTATTTATCTACAACTATGTTTGCCTAAGGGGGAAAATGAGTTTTTATTATTGCGTTCGTGAGGGTTTCGCGACCCTTTGCCTACGTATCCAATGAAGGAATCAAAACACCGTAGTTCCTCTAGAAAAAAGTTGATTTGTTTTTGTTTTTTAGTCGGCGACATTAACGCACGCATTCTAGCAATAGGCATGGCCGGTATCGCGGTAGAACGAAGATAACATGCCCTTGGGGGGAGTTTTGATTTGTTGAGTGTTTTTGCATGTTTTAAAGTATATTCAAGTAATGATTAAAGAGTGTTTTTTTTTGGATTTTTTGGTTTGTTTACTTGTTGATTTTATCTTGCCTAATTACTAGCATTTGTACAAAGTAACTAAAAATGCAGAAAGATAAAACCTACGCTATTACAAACATATCAAAAGCATGAAAAATATGAAGGAAAAGAAAAAAAAATAAGAAAACTGAGCGTCTTTC
Organism: Vicia faba; assembly: GCA_948472305.1. Lineage (NCBI taxonomy): Eukaryota > Viridiplantae > Streptophyta > Magnoliopsida > Fabales > Fabaceae > Vicia > Vicia faba. Next base: position 170,518,056 of record OX451735.1, read on the forward strand.
GACCCAGGCAGTGGCACACTTCGACTGGCATTTTGTTAGCCTCCTTTGATTGGGGCTGGCAGCAGCAAAGTCACGTCTTTCAATTGGGCCTTGGCAGGGGCGAGGTCCTGTCCTTAGATTGGGAAAAGGCAGCAACAAGTTGTATCCTTCGACTGGGCAAAGGCGGCAGCAAGTTGTATCCTTTGACTGGGAGTTTGCACCAGTGAGGTTCTGTCCTTCGATTGGCCTGGCAGTCAGTGTATGGCGAAGTCTTTTGATTCTGCCTTGTTGCCTTCTTCGACTGGAGGTTGAAAGCAGTGAGGGAATGCCTTTCGTTTGGACATGGTTTGCCTCCTGGTTGTCTCTTTCGTTTGACCTGGAGAAAGATAGTAGAAGCCAGAAGCTTCGTTTCCTATTTCATGTTTCCTATTTCTTTCATTTAAAACATTAAATGGCAACATGGCCTGAGGCCATGCTAGTATTTGTTTGGTAAACAGTTTAACAATTAAAGCAAATTCAGGCAAACAGAAAGCAAAAACGAAAGAGCTCAGTTCTAAAAAATATGTTGAAAAGGGTGGAATCAAAGGAACAACAGTATTTACATGTTATGCCATGAAAAGAAAAGTTCAAGGGTAAGAATGACTTACCTTGCTTCTGGAATTGAATGGATGTGAGGCAGTAAGGTGGTTGCCTGGAGCGCTTCTGGATTCAAAGGGAGGGACCACGGGTTTGGCTTTTGATGTTGGATTCGAAAGAGGATAACAAGCGTGAGGTTTTTCCTGTTGGATTCGACTGGTAACAAGGTACATGGGGTTTGCTTTTGGTTCGAAGGGTTATCACACAAGGTTGTATTTCTGAGTTTGAACAAAACAACTATGTGTGGGGTGTTCTTCAGAATCGAAGGAGACTGAAGTGTGTGGGATTCTGTTTTGTTCTCACAAGTATTAAAGGGACTTGGGAGATTTGTTGTGTTTGAGAAAATCTGGGAGGTTTGTTCCTTTTGTCCCAAAAATCCTCCCTTGAACATGTTGTGAAGCCTTGTATTTATAGGCGAGGTGGCTGAAGCTTTGATATGGTTTTGGGGGAAAACAAAATAATGTTTGAATTATTTGGGTATACTGCCCCCTTGTTTTCTTCAATGCAGTTCTTGTGCACTCCGTTTTCGTACAAGTACAGGACTGTCAATGCAGGCTTTTCAGTCTTTTGGAGTTTAGTGGCAGGTTGGTGCAGGACTATGCAACAGTTTTGTGGCAGGTTTGAATTTGGCAGTATATGGGAGTTTAGTCAACAAACTCTTTGAATACTTCCCTCTTTCGTTTTGATCACTTCGACCAGCTTCATGATTACACAAACATGTTCGTTTCCAAACAATGTGTTCTCTAAGTACGTTGCTTCGAAGGGTTTAGTGGTCTAACTTGTGAATCGAAGGGGGCCACCTTGAAGGAAATCACATGTCCAGCTCGAAGCTTGTGACTGAAGGGAGACTGTATTGCCCATCGAAGCTTGTGACTGAAGGGAGACTGTATTGCCCATCGAAGCTTGTGGATCGAAAGGAGATATATTGCCCAATGGAAAGCCTGTGTTCGAAGGAAGCAATGTTGCACAATCGAAGCATGTTTATAAGCAGTAAACTTGTCCAATCGAAAGCAGGCTTGCAGGCAGCACTCTTGGTGAATCGAAATAGGCTTGCAGGCAGCACTTGTCCAATCGAAGCAGGCTGAATCGAAGGAGGCTCTTGCTCAAAACGAAGGATGTAATCCAAGTTGCATTCGAAAGAGACCTGTCAGCACATGAAATCAAAGAAACAAAAAACACACATTTCGTTCTTGATTAGAAGTTAGTGATACATAGGCTAAGAATGTTCAAAACACTTGACGATTTCTGCATAATCAAATCTCGAAGGTGAGAGGTTAAAATCGACTGTATTTAGTGACCTTGACTGTTGCAAAAATAAGAATGGGATCTTAGGTCAAAAATTGGGGTACAACACTTACCTCAAATGGGTATGAACTCGCGCTCAGAGTCTTATGATGCCTTACCCCTCCATTCTCCCGGTATTCATTGAGCCTGTCATGGAGGGAGACGTTCCATACACTATCCTACATCCTGCCATGCCCACATCTCTTGAAGACCTCCAAAGGGATTGGATAAAACTCAAAGGAGATCGAGATACTTTTGAAACCCAATTCTACGCAAGCGAGAAGAATGTTTTGGAACTCACTAGGCTACTTCATGAGGAGCAGACTCTGAATGCCTACATTGCACCAAAGAGGATGCACACTACTTTTCTATCTTAGAGTTTTTGTATTATTTTGCCCAAGAGGCATTGGTGTACTCAAATTTTATCTTATTAATATAACGTGTGTTTCTTTTTTGTCTAAAACAATTTTGAATCTTTGAGATCCTTGAAAACATTGCATATGCATATATCATTCATCATAACATAAACAGGTATTTTGCAACAAGTATCCTCATCTCTTTACTATTTATTTCAGTAAGATGGATCTCGAGCAAACAGTGAAAGATATCCAAACTCAGAATACGCAGTTTCAATAGTTGCTCATGACCCTAGCCAAGGGGCAAGAAGAGTTGAAGACTCTGCTGGCTGAAGAGAGGAAAAAGAAAACAAAGAAGGTAACCGGAGTCTTAAACATGGGAAGAAGATTTCATGGGCAGACAAGAAGGACTTTGGATTTTGCAATAACATCCAGTGAAGGAGAAGGGAAGGGCAAGGAAATATTTGTCCCGTCAAAATCAGAAGAGGAGGAAGAAGATGAGGACTACTCTGAGGAACATTACCCTCCAGCTGATGACAAGTATAAACATCTTGAAGAGCGGTTGAACACGATGGAAATCCAAAAGGTTCCAGGCTTGGACTTTGAGGAATTGGGACTAGTGTCAGGGATTGTGATTCCTCCAAAATTTAAAGTGCCTATATTTACCAAATATGATGGAGTGTCATGCCCTAAAATGCATCTCCGATCATATGTAAGGAAAATTCAACCCCACACCACTGATAAAGACTTATGGGTGCATTTCTTCCAAGACAGTCTGTCTGGGACTCAACTTGACTGGTTCTACCAACTAGAAAGGGCTAATGTTCACAATCGGGAAGATCTTGCTGCAGCTTTCTACAAGCAATATCAATACAATGCTGATTTGGTGTACTCAACTCCAGAGTATGGCCATGGTTTCCAATGAAGGTTTCAAGGACTATGCAAAAAAATGGAGAGATTTGGCTGGAAGAGTTCAACCCCCTATGTCTGAGAGAGAATTGGTAGACATGTTCTTAGGCACCTTATCTGGTCCCTTCTTCAATCATTTAATCGGAAGTTCATCTGCAAGGTTTACTGAACTAATATTGACCGGAGAGAGAATAGAAGCCGGTATAAAGAATGGAAAGATTCAGAAAGACACATCTTCCTCTACAGCTGTAAGGAAGCCCTTCATCAGAAAGAAAGAGGTGGATGCCGTATATCCGCAAAGAAACCAAGATAGGGCCGAACGCGACCAATGGTGGGGGCTATTATGATCCCAAAGCCTATGTCTGATCAACAAAGAAATAATCAACCAAGGGTAGAAAGGCCAGTCAGGCAGTTTACCAGAATCAACATGACTCCGTCTCAAGTATTACCGCACCTTCTAAGATCCAATTTGGTAACCTTAAAAGAAGCTCCGAAAAACCCCAACACAACATCTCCTGATTATCATCCCAATGCCCGTTGCGCATATCACTCTGAAAGTCCTGGTCACGATACTAATAATTGTTGGGCCTTGAAGAACAAAATACAAGACCTCATTGAAACAAAAGAAATTTAGTTTGATGCGCCTAAGAAGCCAAATGTCATTTCTGCTCCTATGCCCAGACATGGCCACAATACCAATGCCATTGAAGAATATTTGTTTGTTACCTCAGTTGATGAGCTCATGACCCCACTTCTGACTGTTAAAATGAACTTGTTGAAAGCCGATGTGTTCCCGGGCTGTAATAAAGTTTTCCATCTCTGCTTGTCCTCACCAACGGGTTGTCCTTTGTTGAAAGTAAGTGTTCAATGCCTGATAGATGACAAATAGATTTTGTTTGAAAAGAATCCTGTTACACCAGTTCCTTTTGAAGATGTTTCTATCATTACCATTTCTGCCAATTCTTCCTGGGTCTCCACCAAAAGACCAGTTAGAATTACATCAGTTTCGAAAGCAGCTCCCTTAATAATCACAATGCATGGGCCAGTTCCATATACATCAGACAAAACCATACCATGGAATTATGGAGGGGATGTCTATTACCATGGTATTAAGCAAGACTAGACGGCCACCGAAGAGATAAATTCCGAGAAAGAAGACTCTGACATCAGTAATATTGCCGAAACTAGCAAAATTACCCGAAGTTGTAGGATCTTTTATCCAGAAATTTTCCCCCCAAAAGTAGTTTCTGGACCCGTAATTATCCCTGTGGCTGCTCCAAAGGTTGCTCCTACACCCATAATCATCTCTGCAAGTACTCCAATTGACAAAATCGTTACAATCCCTGTAATCAGTCTTAATGACACTCCTGCTGCCGAGACAACCGAGGCTCGAGGAAAAGGTGTTATGGTTGAGCCTGTCCTGACGAAGGCTCAGTCATTGACTATCCCTGAGACATCCAAGAAGGAAATGGAGGAGATCTTAAAAATTATAAAGAGAAGCGACTACGATGTAGTTGAACAACTGGGGCAAACTCCCTCTAAAATCTCCATGCTGGCATTACTACTGTGTTCCGAGGCGCATGCAAAAGCCTTGGTGAAATTCCTAAAAATAGCCCATGTACCTCAAGAGAAATCTGCTGATCAATTTCAAGACTGTGTTGCCAGCCTAACTGCGGACAATGGTTTAGGTTTTTCAGATGCTAATCTGACGCCGAGGGGAAGAAAGCATAATGATGCGTTACATGTCTCAGTGGAATGTAGGGGCACTACTTTGGTGCATGTTTTAGTGGACACTGGCTCATCTTTGAATGTATTACCCAAAAAAGCTCTTGATAGACTTGACTATGATGGGTTGACTTTGAAGCCAAGCAACATATTGGTAAGGGCTTTTGACTGCTCAAAGAGGATGGTACATGGGGAGGTGGACATTCCCATAAAGGTTGGAACCCAAACCTTCAATTCAACTTTTTATGTGATGGACATCTGCCCTTCATATTCCTGCTTGCTAAGCCGGCCATAGTTCCATAATGCTGGCGTTGTTACCTCTACATTGCACCAGATGCTGAAGTACCCGGTTCAAGGGAAGATTATCACCATCCATGGAGAGGAAGAATACATGATCAGCCATCTCAATTCCTTCAGATATGTGGAATTGGACGGCGAATTCATTGAAACTCCATTTCAACACTTTGAAGAGGTCCCCCAAGAGGTGGCAGTGACCAAGGCTGTTCCCAAGATTACAAGACCTCCACTCTGGATGCCGTCACTGAAGGATGCTAAAGCAGTGGTAGAGGAAGGAGGATGCACTATCTGGGGACAACTCCTAGATATCCCATATAAGTCTGACGAGTTTGGCCTAGGTTTTACTTCAAGTGCTCAAAAGGCTGTATGTCATGCCCGTGCTGAAGGGCCACCCTTGAAGATCAGCAACCGTGAGATCAACGTGGTAGAAGATGGTGAAGATGATTAAAACCTGGAGGATTGTATCTTTCCGCCTGTCAATGGAGGGCTCAGCAATTGGGAGGCTAGAGACTTCGTCCCAATCACTTTCATCCCTCAGTAATTTATCTTTACATTTTGTTGGATCTGTAGTATTCAAAACAATTCACACTTTTAAAACCTTGTGTCTTACCCGAGGCACAATGGTCCATTTGTAAGGGTTATTATCTCATTTTTCATATGACATCAATGAATCATGGACGTTTTCGCATTCAAACTTTTGTGCTCATTGTTTTTCTTTTACATTTTACTTTCTTTCAAAGATAGTTATACCCTTACACACACCCACACTCACAATGCAGGTGTACATCCATTCTGGATCCCATGGGTAACGATACTACTATGGCCTTTTGTGACTCTGAGAATCTGATCTACCAAGCCAAAGACGAAGGTGAGGAAGATTGTGAAGTACAAGGGGAACTTGCCAAATTTTTACAACAAGAAGAGAGAACCATTCAGCCTCACGAGGAACCCGTGGATACGATCAACCTAGGTACCGAAGAAGACAGAAAAGAGGTCAAAGTGGGTGCCAATCTGGAACCCAGTATCAAGAAACATATGATTCAGTTGTTACACGATTATGTCGAAGTCTTTGCCTGGTCATATGAAGACATGCCAGGACTTGATGAAGATATTGTGGTACATCGTCTGCCTGCAAGAGAGGATTGTCCGCCAGTAAAGCAAAAAGTTCGTCGAATGAGGCCAGATATGTCATAAAAGATTAAAGCAGAAGTCATGAAGCAATTCAACGCTGGATTCTTGGCTGTCTCCTCTTACCCCCAATGGGTTGCCAATGTTGTTCCTGTGCCCAAAAAAGACAGAAAAGTGCAAATGTGTGTGGACTACAGAGATTTGAATAGGGCAAGCCTAAGGATGATTTTCCACTCCCCCACATTGATATCCTAGTTGACAATACGGTACAACACAAAGTGTTTTCCTTCATGGATGGATTTTCAGGTTACAACCAAATTAAAATGGCGCCCGAGGACATGGAGAAAACAACTTTTGTCACACAGTGGGGCACATTCTGTTACAAGGTGATGCCATTCGGACTGAAGAATGCTGGGGCAACCTATCAACGTTCCATGGTAGCTTTATTTCACAACATGATACATCATGAAATAGAAGTCTACGTGGACGATATGATAGCCAGATCTCAAAAAGAAGAAGAGCATCTTGATCACTTACAAAAACTGTTTGAGAGACTAAAGAAGTACAAGCTGAGGTTGAATCCAAACAAATGCACCTTTGGGGTACGGTATGGTAAACTCCTAGGCTTTATCGTCAAAAACAAAGGTATCGAGGCCGATCCTGCTAAAGTTAAAGCCATACAAAAGATGCCTGCTCCTCGCACTGAAAAGGAAGTCAGAGGATTCTTGGGACGTTTGAACTATATTGCCATATTCATTTCCCATCTGACAGCTACTTGTGAGCCAATCTTCAAACTATTGAAGAAAGATCAAGTAGTCAAATGGAATGATGAGTGCCAAGTTGCTTTTGACAAAATCAAAGAATACTTACAAGAGCCTCCTATGTTGATTCCACCAGTCGAGGGAAGACCGTTGATCATGTATCTAACTGTTTTAGAAAACTCAATGGGGGTGTGTATTGGGGCAACATGAAGAGTCTGGCCGAAAAGAGCACGCTATTTACTACCTGAGCAAAAAGTTTACCGACTGTGAAACCAGATATTAACTGCTTGAGAAAACTTTTTGCGCTCTGGCATGGGCTGCTCGCCGGGTAAGATAGTATATGCTGACTCATACTACCTTGTTGATATCTAAGATGGATCCGATAAAATACATTTTTGAGAAGCCTGCTCTTTCTGGGAGAATAGCGAGATGGCAGATGATCCTGACAGAATATGACATATACTGTACTACCCAAAAAGCTATAAAGGGGAGTGTACTAGATGATCACCTTTCTCACCAAGTTGTAGAAGACTACCAGTCCATGAAGTTCGAATTCCCAGATGAAGACATCATGACATTAGACAACTGTGAAGAATTCAGGCCATATAACAGACCTGAACAAGGATCCCGATGGACCTTGTTCTTTGATGGAGCCTCCAATGCACTCAGAAATGATATTGGTGCTGTACTCATATCTCCAGAAGGTTGTCACACTCCCTTTTTCTGCCAGACTTTGCTTCAATTGTACAAACAACATGGCGAAATACGAAGCGTGCATCTTCGGTCTCAGAGCTACCATAGACTTGGGAATCAAATCCTTAGATGTGTTTGGAGATTCAACTTTGGTCATCAGTCAGATCAAAGGGGAATGGGACACCAAACACCCAAACCTTATCCCTTACAAAGAACATGTTTTGACATTGCTACCACATTTTGAAAAGATTACCTTCGAGCATTTCCCGCGAGAAGAAAATCAGATAGCAGACGCTCTAGCCACAATGTCATCTATGTTTAAACTTAATTGGGATAACGAGGCTCCCCTGATCACCAATGAACGAATGGATGAACCGGCACACTGTCACGAGATTAATACTGAAGAAGTAGTGGACCAGCGTTGGTTTCACGATTTCAAGAGGTATCTCGAGGCTCAAGAATATCCAGAAGGAGCTTCAACCAATGACAAAAAGTTCTTAAGGAGATTATCTGCTAAGTTCTTCCTTAGTAACGACATCCTGTATAAATGCAATCATGACTCTGTGTTACTTCGGTGCGTAGATAAGGTTGAATCTGAAAGAATCATGGCTGAATTACATGAAGGCACTTTTGGTACCCATTCCAGCGGGCATGCGATGGCAAAGAAAATCCAATGGGCAGGCTATTACTGGTCTACCATGGAAGCAGATTGCTATCAACACTCTCGAACCTGCCATAAATGCCAGATTTATGAAGATAAGGTGCACGTACCTCTGGTTCCTCTGAATGTCTTGACAGCTCCTTGGTCCTTTTCTATGTGGGGAATAGATATGATTGGGGAAATCAAGCCGACAGCTTCCAATGGACACCACTTCATCCTAGTGGCCATTGACTATTTTACAAAGTGGGTGGAGGCACCTTCCTTCGCTTCCGTCACCAAGAACGTTGTTGCCCGTTTCATCAAGCAAAATATCATTTGCCGGTACGGTATCCCTGAAAGGATCATCACTGAAAACGGTACAAATCTCAACAACACTATGATCACCGCCTTGTGCGAGCAATTCAAGATTCAGCATCACAATTCTTCTCCCTATCAGCCAAAGATGAATGGTGTTGTTGAAGCTGCAAATAAGAACATTAAAAAGATCATACAGAAAATGACAGTCACATACAAAGACTGGCATGAGATGTTACCATTCGCTCTCCATGGATATCGTACCACGACTCGCACATCAACCGAGGAAACACCCTATTCTTTGGTTTACGGCATGGAGGCTGTCTTGCCTATTGAGGTTCAGATCCCCTCTCTGAGGATTATGAAGGATGCAGGGTTGAACGAAGACGATTAGATCCAGACTCGACTTGATCAACTGAATTTGATTGATGAAAAGAGACTTACTGTTGTTTTCCATGGTCAAATGTATCAAAAACGGTTGATCAAGGATTTCAACAAGAAGGTCAGACGCCAAGTGTATCAAGTTGGGGATCTAGTGATCAAACATATCATCTTGCTACAAGGTGATCCCAGGGGCAAATAAACTCCTACCTATGAAGGACCATTTGTAATCAAAAATATATTCTTCGGTGGGGCAATGATCTTGACCACCATGGATGGCGACGACCTACCACACCCTACGAACGCGGACATAGTCAAAAGATACTACACATAAGAGACCCTCTAGGTTGACGCGCCTAGGCAAAACAAGGACATCCCGACGAACCAAAAAGGTTCGGGAAAAAATTAGGGATAAAGCAAAAAATCTGTACACCCAGCAAGTTGAAAACCCGAAAGGGCGACTTGGGCAAAAAAGGGTTTCCCTGTGGACTGAAAACCCGAAAGGGCGGTCCAGGCAAAAGTTAGGGAATTAAAGCGTATGACTATGACCCATTGGATCACTTTACGGACAACCTTTGGCTTCCACTGACAAACTCAGAGGTTCTGATCAATTCAATCATCTTCGAACGAGGCAACAAATAGAAAAGACGCTCGGAGATACGAAGGCTATAGCAGAATGGAAACCCCATGGGATTTTTTGTACACATAGCTATCTTTTCTTTGTATCAAAATTTTCATTTTTTATGACAGCATTGTCTTACTAGAATGTTTGTCTCCTTGTACAAAAAATACTTATTCAAAGTCAATATAAAATATTCCTTTGAAATTGCAAAAACTATTTGTCTTTTCTTTACGCTTGTTTTGTTTACAAAAACGTCAAATGATTCATTATTGAGCATATGCATTTGAACATAATTATTGTTTACAAATAAAAAAAATGAAAAGTGGCAATTATTGATAGGTTAAAAGGATAGGAAAATATCTCTAGGCTATTCCATAGGTAATCCCCTGCAGTACGTCGTTTAAATCCCCAATGGAACAAAGTTTCAAATTATCAATCCCCAGTAGAAGTCGTCCAATTTCTCAGGATTCCCCAACAGGATTTTATAAGCAGTACATGGTACTTCCCTTACAACAAAGTTTATTTCTCTCAGCAGAAATTCATCAATACTTCGACCTCGATACATGAAGACTCACATATCCTCAGCAACAGTCAAGGATTTATTTTCCCCAGTCCAACAACAGTGCAACAAACTAGCTCATATACGCATGCATTGCATCCATATATCATAAACATTGATAACACGAATGCATTATACTATGCATTTCATACAACATAAACATTATGTTCTAGCTAACATTTTACCCATTTCAGGATAAGGTTAGTAGCTATCAATAACAAATATTAAAAATCTTTTGATACAGTAGAGATACGCTCCAGACACGGATTCCATTCTGATACTCATTCAGATTCAACCTCTTGATACAGTAGAGATACGCTCCAGACACGGATGCCATTCTGATACTCATTCAGATTCAACCTCTTGATACAGTTCAGAAATGCTCCATGACACAGATGCCATCCTGATACTCATTTAGATTCAACCTTCAGATACAGTTCAGATACGCTCCAGACACTAATTCCATTCTGATACTCATTCAGATCCAACCTTCAGATACAGTTCAGATACGCTCCAGACACGGACGCCGTTCTGATACTCATTTAAAATCAACTCTTTGATACAGTTCAGATACGCTCCAGACACAGACGCCATTCTGATACTCATTCTTTTAGCTTACAAATTACAATTCAACAATCAACTTTGATGGCATCTTTAAGCCCATCTCCTATAACTTTCTATCACCTCTCCAAATGGCATCTGTAAGCCCATTCCATCTATCATCAAATGATCGAGTGCAAATTTATGGTCACTCTAGTGTCCAATTATCTTCCATCTTCGAGTCACGAATTGAAAAACTCGCCAGTCTAACTCTTCAAGTTTAAGAAGATTGAACAGGACAGCTGTTGTACCCCAAATTTTCCCTCTCACTTATCAAGGATTTCCTCACAAGATCTCTTAGACTCAAGACTGCATTAGGGTTTGACCAGCTCAAGACAACTCCTCATGCACTGATGACCAAAATTAGGGTTTGAGTTTGAACAAGGATTTTTGGATTATCAATGCTTCATATGACTTACAAGGACAATTATGGACCCCTAATATTATTCATGTCAAGTTTCAAGCCTTGGATCAACTTTTGATTAGTCAATTGAACAGTTGACCTAAAAATCAGGTGTATTGGGGAAAAAGTCAACCATGGCCAATTTACAGTCAAACTTCATAATTTTTGATCCACGTCAACATCTTAGACTCATATGTATCATTTGATCAAGTTTGGACCACAATTCCTTAAGAAATTAGATCAAATCATCAAAAGGGACAAAATGGTAAAAATTAGGGTTTTGACTGAGAAAGGGCAATTTCTGATTTTTGACCTAGCAAATGGTCAATTGGTTTGAAGCATGATTTAAAGAGTTCAATTGCATCATCTTGACCTAATGACATGGTTCAAAACATTGCAAATCCATTGGATTGACATATGAATTTTTCAATCAACTGATCAAAAGTCAACTGTATACTGAAAAGTCAAACTTTGACTTTTTGGTCAAAATCAAATGCCAAAGATCATAATTCATCAAAACATGTCAAAATGAGAAACTTGTTCATCAAGAAATCAAGGGTTTAAGTTTTTGTTTTGAAAAGTTGATTATTTTAACTTAGAAAATTTTCTAAGTATAAAAAATTTCTTATTTTTTCTCAACTTTGAGCCAAATTTTCACCATGATGCAAGATGATTCAAAGGAAACTTCCAACATGAAAGTTGTAGATCTCCATGAAATCTACAACTTTTCTTCATACAATTTCTCCTAAAAATACTTGGATCTCAAGATATAATTTTGTGAATACATGCTCATGAACCAAAATAACTTAGTGAAATTTTGCCCTAGGTAGGCAGATTTTTGACCTAACTTCATGCCAATTTTTCACATAGTTCCAAGAGGAATCTTAAAAAGCAATTCAAATATGGGTTGTAGAGAAAATTGCAAGCTTTCCAAAATGTCGAAGAACTCCATAAGATGATTCTTGAGTAGGGAGAATCGAAGCGATGAAGTTGGTGATTTATCACTTTGATTTCAAGCCATTTCATGAAGAACAAAAATTCAAATCCTCAAGCATGCTGAAAAATCTTACTTTGCAGGCTCCTAACTTGACTTTCACTCTATAATTAAATGTTTTCACAGATGTTGGAAGCTTTAAGCCAAGCATTAAATGCATTGTACAGGAACAATTCCATTTTTGGCACAAAGGTGCCATTTCCATTTTGATAAAGCACTACTTTAGCAATTTTCCACTTCTTGAGCCTTGCACTTATTTTCTCTGCATACAAGCAAAGCTAAACCAAAAGCAACTCGCCTGAAGCCTCTACCAAACCAGACCATGCTTGTACAACACTTAGGGACTTGTCTCCTCACTTTTCTTCAAAAGCAAGTAATAGAGCCAAAAGGCTATATCTCAGAAATCTTGAGAATGCTTGATGTCTAACCTCTTACATACTTATACACAAGTGTATTGAAACCTAACACACGAAGGCTAAGACTCAGAAACACTCCCAAACACTTTTCCATTGAAAATCTGCCATAGCTTGACAGTCTTGAACCTTACTCGGCCATTTCCAAACCACTCGTGCGTTTTGAGTTTTAACCACCTAAACACTTATTATACTTCATATCTAAGTGATCCAGACCCCTTTTCCCTCACTGTAGCTTCTCCTCCTCCATCCACCATTTTCAAACATCAAGCTTGCAGGTTGACTTGAGTAGGGAGACTCAGGGACTTACAAGACAAAGTAAGATTGGAATACACTCAGGGAGGTCCAGGCAAGCTAAATAGATCCCCAGGCCTTCTCAAAACTTGCTCAAACTCCATTCACGATCTCAAATGAAAGAGGTAAAAACTCAAACTTCTATCTCTTCATACTAGCATCCTTTGGTCCTGATTTGTGAAATAAAAGTGTAGATATCCTTGCACTAAAGCTAACCATGTTCATAGTTTTCGTTTATATTAACTGTGTATAGAGAATTTTGGATTTGAAATTTCTGTAATAATTAGGTTTCAAATTAGGGCAAGTAAAATTAGCTTTGATCTTTAATTGTTAGTTTACATAAATTATATGGTTGAATTCGTGGGAAGAAACACCATAATTTTCATGATTGGACTTTCCATTTTCATGGAGAAATGAGAGAGATACAAGTGGTCCGGCCATGGCTCAAGGTTGAAGATGAAGTTGCCTTCAGAGGGCGTTCTCTAATATATATTTATCTTTGTGTTTCTATAAACGGATGTACATCCACCCCAGTGGTAAGGCAGCGCGCAAAAATGCTATAGGTCACGGGTTCGAGCCTTAGCGCTTGTCTTTTGTATTTTCTCACATTTTTTGCCATTTTTTGTCCCTTTGCAGCGTGGGCCTCTGAACTTTGGGCTTTGTGATTTTTTCTAACACCCACCTCCTGATTGCTTATGACACCCCTGACCCATATAATTTTATTTATTTATTTTTTTTCATTTTATTTTCTTAAATATATTTTTCTTAATATTAAAATCATAAAAATATAAAAACGATAGATTTATATTTTAGCTTATTTTATTTTTTTCACAAAAAATATTTTATTTAGTTATATAAATTATCCATTTTTATTAATTAAATTTGTAAATTAAATTAGAACTAGTTTAATATTTTTTTTTCTTTATACCCATTAAATATTTACTTTAATATAAAAGGACCAAAATACCTCATAATGCTATGTATTATTTTCAAAACAAAAAATACAAAAATACTTACTTTTTCTTAAAGAAATTTATTTTCTTTTAATCAAATAGAATTAGGGTTTATTCAAAAATCTTTTCTAAAAAATAATTTCTTTTCTTAATTGATTTAATTTAATCTTGATTTATTTATTAGGTTTAGGTTAAAACTTTTTTTTCACATAAAAAACCAAACAAAAATCTTCTTTGCATTTACATACCTTTGCATATTTAATTCATCTTGTATATTATTTATTCCAATATTTGTCCATATTCAATTTGGTTGTAATATATTAATTAGGTTTATATTATTGCAATCCTCATTCATAAATTGTATACCCCCCTCCCACAAGTGTTGTAATAGCGTAGGACATTTAAATTTCGCAATTTATCGCTTTTGTATAACATGCTAGTAATTAGGGTTTATATGGAAAGATAAAACCAATCAAATAGAAAACTCTAATCCAAGACAAAATCAAGCATGAAAATGACACACTTGCACACAAAACACCCCTAGGGTTACTCCACTTGGTTGCCTTATACAAAATGGCCATATTACGCATGTAAAGTGTCTTAGCAAAAACAAACAAATACAAGATCATAGTCCCTCGATGACGCTACTCAAAGTTGCCTTACAAAAATGATCTTAGTCCCTCAAAAATGCTAAGATAGTTTCCAACATTGCTAATCATGGCTATACGATGACCCACACCCGTCCCGTTTACATCCAAAGATAGGGTTGATTACCAAATCAATGGTAAGACAACAATGTCAAAGGAAAAGAAAATGAACAAGAAAGACATTTGAGTAGATAGATTGCTTCTAGTTACTTGCTCCATTTCAAAACAAATATCCTTGCTATTTTCAAAACAAACACACACATTTCCAAACATCTTACAAACATTGAAAACATTTTCAAAAACGATCAACATCTTTATATAGATTCTTATGAATGAGAATCATTACAAAGATTACCTAAATAATGGCCTCTTTTACAAAATACTTTCAAAAACCTCACAAAGAACAATTTCAAATAAAAGCAAGTGATCTAGAAAGTAACTAAGAGCCCATGGAAAACCATGGATGAAAGTGGTGCTAATACCTTCCCTTTTCATAATCTACCCCCCGAACTCAAGAAACAATCTCAAAGGTCTTTCCTGTGCTTTTTCACATTTCCTTTTGGATAAAAGAAAAGTTGGTGGAGAATCTTGCTAACCGCAACATCTGTGATCAAATGCAAAATAATCAAGTCATTTCTCCCACCGCATCACAGACGACTACTACCTCAGCAGGATGATGAAGGAATCTTGGATGACTACTACCTCAAAAGAATGATGAAGGAATATTGGAAGATTACTACCTCAGCAGGATGATAAAAGAATCTCGGTGACTACTACCTCAGCAGGATGATGAAGGAATCTTAGACGACTACTACCTCAGCAGGATGATGAAGGAATCTTGGACGACTACTACCTCAAAATAATGATGAAGGAATATTGGATGATTACTACCTCAGCAGGATGATGAAGGAATCTTGTATGATTACTACCTCAGCAGGATGATGAAGGAATCTTAGATGACTACTACCTCAGCAGGATGATGAAGGAATATTGGATGACTACTACTTCAACATGATGATGAAAGAATCTTGGATGACTACTACCTCAGCAGGATGGTGAAGGAATCTTGGATGACTACTACCTCAGCAAGATGATGAAGGAATCTTGGACGACTACTACCTCAGAAAGATGATGAAGGAATATTGGATGACTACTACTTCAGCAGGATGATGAAGGAATCTTGGATGACTACTACCTCAGCAGGATGATGAAGGAATCTTGAATGACTACTACCTCAGAAGGATTATGAAGGAATATTAGACGACTACTACCTTAGCAGGATGATGAAGGAATCTTGGATGACTACTACCTCAGCAGGATGATGAAGGAATCTTGGACGACTACTACCTCAGCAGGATGATGAAGGAATCTTAGATGACTACTACCTCAGCAGGATGATGAAGGAATCTTGGATGACTACTACTTCAGCAGGATGATGAAGGAATCTTGGATGACTACTACCTCAGCAGGATAATAAAGGAATCTTGGATGACTACTACCTCAGCAGGATGATGAAGGAATTTTGGATGACTACTACCTCAGCAGGATAATGAAGGAATCTTGGACGACTACTACCTCAAAAGAATGATGAAGGAATCTTGGACGACTACTGTCTCAGCAGGATGATGAAGGAATCTTGGACGACTACTACCTCAGCAGGATGATGAAGGAATCTTGGATGACTACTACCTCAGCAGGATGATAAAGGAATCTTGGATGACTACTACCTCAGCAGGACGATGAAGGAATCTTGGATGACTACTACCTCAACAGGATGATGAAGGAATCTTGGATGACTATTACCTAAGTAGGATGATAAAGGAATCTGAGACGATTACTACTCCAAAAAGATTATGACCTTTATCTGTTGATTGATCTTTCTTGAAAAGGTAAAGAGTTAGTTGTAAGCAATGTCATGATGTATACATTGCACAATGATGTTCCCAAAATAAATGAGATTTGTGTTATATGTATTTTGTATGCATATGCTATGAATGTTATTGGAATATAATTTTGTCTTGGAAACTAAATCCTTGACAAGTGTTGGGGAGTTATTAAATCCCGGATTGCTGTTGAAGAGTAGGTGTGCTTTCAAACTTTGCTTAGAATGTTTCCACCAGGGATTCCTGTTTTATTGTTTGAGGAGAACTTCGCTGGGGAATGTTGAAATATCTGTAGAGATTTTTGATTCCTGCTTGGGGAAAAGAGTTCAGGAGTCTCAGTTTTCCGTTGCTCTACTAGGGAGTCGAAGTTGAATTGATGTCTGGTCGGGTCCAGGCTTCACAATAACTTATTGGGGATTGTAGAGTAGTCTACTAGGGAAGAGGAGTTGTGGTCCTTTGATTTGTAGTAGTGGGAGAGGCAAACTCAAGCTTGGGAATCTGTAGTTTGTTGGGGAAATAAACCCTGTTGTCTGTCTATTTGAGAGGTGGCGACTTCACTGGGGAAATCATCGAGGATTCTTGAGGTTGGCTCAACTGGTGAGAAGTTTTCAGAGATTGAAACCCTGGCTGGGGATCACCCTATGAAAAGGAGATTGTGGGGGATTCGTCATTGCCCCTAGTAGTAGGTGATTGTGGCACTGCCAGGAACTAATGGACTGTATGTAACCCTTTGTCAGGATTTGCATTCAATGCCCCAAGTGATTTTAGATGGAGACCTGCTTCTGGTTATTCAGAACTTCTTGAGATATTTCTTGGAATCTCAACTGGACTGCCCCAGGTGTGTTGGATAGTGACATGCCATGCCCCCTTGTTGATAGGAGATTTGTCATTGGAAGTGTCATCCCACTTGAAGTGATTTTGTTCACTGAGAGAGCTTTCGTTCATCGGATATTCATTGTGTGAATTTCTCCGCTATCAAACAAATAGCCATATGCAAACAATGATATTCAAATAATGCAAACTTTATGCTTGTCTTTAAGTTTTGAAAATGAGTTTTTAGCAAGTAAAGAAATTTTGTAAGAAAATTCAAACTCAGGATTTAGAGTAAAGCCTTACAGGAGTCAGGATACCTTTTTATAATAATATGCTTTCGAACTAACCCATGCTTCAATTAGGACTTTTGAAGGGTTATAGCGTGGCTTGGTTCACAGTTTAAGAAACAAAGGATAAGGATCAAAGTGTATTTGTACCCACCTGCTCTTCGTGATGTTCTTCAGTCCTAAACTCAATTAATTATGCGTTCGAACTCCAATTAAGTCTGGAATGACGTCTTGGTGATGGTTCAGACAAGTTAAGTTTATCAGAAGGCAATCGTTTTGTTGTACCCCAAAATTTGCCCTCCCATATTTCTCAAAACATTTCAAGAAAAATTCACAAGTCCAACCCGGCGCGTCATATTCAGGTGTTCTTTCGCCAAGATATCTCTGATAACATATTCTCAAATTCATGTTCGGCTCAAGAGTTAATTCTTTAAAGAAGGTATCCGAATGTGTGAGTTTTCTCGAAGAAATATGGTGAAAAAGTGTGCTGAAAGTGCAGTTTTTACGCGCTAAAAAATTCATAACTTGAAGATCGTGGCTCGTTTTGAACCCGTTCCGGTGGCCAAAATTCCGTCTTGACATTATCTATGTTTTCATCTCTCACGGCTGGAAGCCAATTTCGATCAGAAGGTCTTAGAAAATGTGGATTTATCAAGTATTTTCGTACAGAAAATTTGTGACAGAAGTTTATTTGCGTCATGTTCAGAAAATCATAACTTGGTCGATTTTCATCGTATCGAGCTGGTTCCGGCGCCAAAATTTCACAAATTGAGTTGGCTACATTTTCACAGAAGGTATTGAATTCAAACAGTATTCAAAAGGCCTTCTTTTTTTGCTCAGAGTGCGCGACGCGCCGAAAATCCTGAATGCTGAATATTATTTCATCTGGGCCGAAACTTCGAAAATTTATAACTCGGTCAATTTTTATCGGATTGGGCTCATATTTTTACAAAAGGTCACTGACTCATAGATCTACAACTTTGCTTCAAAAGTCGAGACCGGATTATGCTCCGATCAATACCAGTATTTTATTGAAAAACGTGTCAGAGTCGACACTGGAGCCCAAAATAAGTTTGTGTGAGCTGAAACTTCAAAAATTCATAACTAATTCACCGTTTATCCGATTGAGACGATTTTCGGACAGGAGTTAGTTCTCGATGTCGGCTACATTTTGTTTTCACATTTCAACTTCAAAATTGCACTTAAGTCCCTGCGATTTAGCCTGGAAAGTGACGAACTCAAGTGAACATTGGAGGCTCAATTGCACATTCAAAGCCCATTTTCTTTACCCTAATTTCCATTATATAATCACATTCTTTTCACACAAATCAGAGGAAGAAAAAAAACCTTGCCACAACACTGTCAGAATATCAAATTCTTTCAAGAACCCTAAAACCTTGAAATCCTTATTACAAATCCCTCTCTCACTACAAACAAGTCATCCCAGTTACAAACCAACATCTCACTACAAACAAGCCATCTCAGTTACAAACCAACATCTCACTACTTCTTCAGTAAGGGTAAGGCTGGCTTGATCTCCATGATCAAAAGGGCATAAAAGCATTCATGTCACTACTTTTCCAGTAAGGGTAAGGTTGATTTGATCTCCATGATCAAAAGGGTATAATCATTCATACATGCCATATTGACCTAAACATTAAATTTCTTCATATTTATTTGTATTTTATGATATATAGTAATTTATTTAATGTGTTCATGAGATTCAACACTGCAGATTTAGACAGGATCCCATGCAGGTTCATTAAGGAACGTTGAGGCCAAAACACAAAAGCCAAAAGCCAAATGGCCAAAATAGAACAGCTTACATATGACACCAATACATGGCGAGACAGACATCCTGAGAAGGTTAAGGAACATTGAGGCCAGAACACAAATGGCCAAAAGCCAAAACACAAATGGCCAAAAGCCAAAACACAAATGGCCAAAACAAAACAGTTTACACATGACGCCAACAGCTGTTTCACCCCTCCAATCAGACCCGTATACTCCTAAACTCTCTCTCTATTTTTATTATTTTCCTTTAATTAATTAATCGTTATTCTTTTTATTAATCACTAACCAATTAACATTTTTTCCTAATAAAATCAAAAACACAAAAAATATTTTGTTTATTAAAATTAACTTCATCACTTTTATTTTTCTAAATAAATAAATTTAATCAATTTAGCTTTAATTAGATTTAACTTTTAATATTTTTTGCAATATTTAAAATCAATTTAGAATATTAAATTATTAGCATTAATTCAATTTATTTTATTTCTTTAAAAACTCAAAAATCCAAAAATATTTTCATTATTTAATTTAATTTAATTGTTTATTTAATTTAATTCCATTTAATTCAAAAATAAACAAAAATCACTTTCTTTCAAAAAAAGGTCAAAACCCCAAAAAACTCGCATCCGATTTAATTTCCAGCACGCGATCCATTTTTCCATATTATTGTATCTGTTTCCCGGAATGTAATAGCTTTTAATTAGGACTTTTTATCGCTTTCCTTTAATTTCCCGCAATTTACTTTTCAAGGGTTGTTTTTGACGATGTAAATACCCGACGCCTTGTAATAGCTTAGATTTACTTTCCGCAACTATTAACTGTTAGATGTATGTTAATTAGGCTATGCATGACAAGACTTCTCTAAAAATAAAATCAACCCGTAGCTCACCATAACATGTGCAAAGATAAATTAACTGAATCCTGACACACTCGCACATGCCACTCCTAGGGTACGCCTCACTTGGTTGCCTCGACGTGGTCATTGAGTATAGGGTGTTTTAGAGGTCGCCCTCTTGTCTAAAAGATCCAAGTTGCCTCGGATAAAAAAGGCTCTAGGACATTAGGGTTACCGCTAAGGCGTCCTACTATTGCTTTGGTGACCGCATGTCCCTATAATCGAATTGACCCGAATAACTCCAACGACGGTACTACCTACTTCTCAATAGTGGGATAGTACTGTCTAAAAGAAATTTACACAACTTAATTTCTTTTGAGTAGGTAGAGGTTCTTAGATACTTGCTCTTTCAAAACAAAAATACTTTTCGCACCTACACTTTTTTTGACAAAAGTTTTCAAACAAACACTTCATGACACTCTTGAGGACTGATACAAGAGTTAAAACGAAGTTTTCAAGCAAACTTTTTCAAAACCCACAAACACAAGAAAAGAAAAACATTTTTGAAAACATAGTGAGCAAGTACCTAAGAGCCCGTGGATAACCACGGATAGAAAGGGTGCTAACACCTTCCCTTTCTATAATCTACCTCCCGAACCGAGAAATATCTTGAAAAGGAATTTTGCTGTGCTTTTGTCCTTTCCTTATTGGAGAAAATAAAAGACGGTGGCGACTCTTGCTTACCGCGACATTTCGCGAACCAACATTCCAAAACAGTCAATTCTATTTCCACCGATCACAGAACTGGCGACTCTGCTGGGGAATACTGATAAGTGAGGTGTACCTTAGGATTAGACCATTCTATGTTTTCAATTGCATGCTTTGTTTGCTTTATAATTGTGGGCTTGCATCGGAGTTTCATAGATCCTAACTCGGATCTGGGGAATACCCTTTAGGTAGCAAAAGCTGTGAGGGACCTGTCCAGCGTAGACCGACACGGGTGAAGCAGTAGCTACGTTGGTGTGACACCTTGGTCTGTACCGATATCCCTTGTGTTGGAACAAGGAGAATATGGGTCTTCCGAGGAGTCATTAAGCACCAACCGACCTTAGAACCCTAAATTGACCCAACTTGGCCATAGAACAGTAGCAGTATGCTACACTCATTGAGGCTAAACTCTCGCGATGGTTCCGGCCGCAAGAAAAGATTGCGAAGCTGGAGTTATGACCGATTGAGGGTAGTAAATGATATTGAGATCCTCTAGAACCCGGTTACTATTTTCTAGGACAGGTCTTAACCAACGAAACTGAAAGAGGGTAGTACCTAAACTTCATGCTGGCCTAAAATCTAAGGGCTCTTATGTGTGACTTGTGTGCCTTCAAACTTGAACTACTTGCACATTCTTGTTATCTGACAACATGAGTTCCTAGAAGGTTTTGTTTACAGTCCTTAATCTGGGCTTATAACAGGGTTTACTTACATCACTCCACGCATAGCATAACATCATACCATCATACCATTGCATACATCCTGCATAAGGACTAACCCATTTCAAGGATTTCAAGGGTCTGTGATGCAGGTCATGATGAATCAAAATGTCTAGCAAGGGGCAAAGGGGATTTATTTTCCTCTAACCAAGGTTGTCCAGAAATCCAAACACGTTAACTTGAGTCAGGGGCTATGACCCACTCGATATGGTGAGCCTTGACTCTTGAAAAAGGACTCTCAACAACATGAAGTTCCTTCAATCAAGCTACCAAATTCAAATTCTAACAAGTTTCTTGGTTTACCCCGTGAGATCCTTGAAAACATTGCATACATATATCATACATATCATTGCATAACAGGTCATCTGATACAGGTCTCTCACGTTCTCGCTGTTTATTTCAACAATGGCCCTCCAACCAGACAATCAGGATCTCCATACTCAAGAGACTCAGTTCAGGGAGATCTTTCTAAACCTATCCAAGGGGCAGGAAGAGTTGAGAACACTCCTCATGGGGAATTTGGTCAAGAACAGTCCAGAAGACAGTAAGGATGAACGGCTGAAACATCTGCAAGCTGAGGTAGATGCAATGAGAACCCAGATGCTGGGGCAGATGGCTCTCATCCAAGGCTTAGCCCAGGAGGCAATTCACCAAGCTCAACGTGTCACTGTCTCAAGCTTTACAACGCCTATTGAGATTGAATCTGGTGACGTTAAGGGACCCTCCTAAGAATCCCAACACAGCCTCCCCAAGGTATAACCCTGATGAAAGGTGTGCATACCACTCTGACAGTCCAGGACACGACACCGACGACTGTTGGACTCTGAAGAACAAGATCCAGGACCTGATTGATGAAGGAACATTGGAATTCACCCAAGGTGGTCAGGCTGAGTTCTTCTACCATCCCTCCAAGGTTCACCATTTGAAGTGACAAGTCCTGAGACGAGAAGACTTTTTGTTCATTGGAATTTTCAATTTGTAATTTTCTTTTGATTGTTCAAACATTTAGTCATGTCAAACTTTTTTACTTTATCAATGCATCACATATGTATGTTTTGAATCAATCCATTCGTATTCACTATATTCAAATTGCTTGCATTTTTGTGATGATCAACTCTCGATTAAAAAATTCTAAGCCTTTTGAGGGAGGATGACAAAAACGATACCACGATCTTTACAGTATGCTTTTGAATAGACCCCGCTGATGAGGTACATGCATTGTTTCAAATCCTAAACAGTGGAGTTATAAGGAAGATAATCCCTAGTCAACCCCTTTGAGCCAAAGAAGTTGGAGTTTTTCTTTTCATGAATTAAAACCCTTAATTATAACCTGGGGCAGGGTAGTTTTCTCAGTTGATCCAGGTGCACAATGAATGGAATCAAAGAAGTCCTTCCAAAACAAGAGACAGTGATGGTTCCGAATAATCGTAAAGACAGGCAGTCATTATCTCTCAGAAATAAAAGCCCATCAAGTCAAAACCTATGAAGGAGACTTACAAAAACTGGGGCATCCCGCTGACTGTAATCACAAAAGAAACAGTTCAGGCAAAAAACAGGGATAGCAAAATCAAAAATAAAGAGGTCCTACTAACCCTCAACAACAAAAAACCCTCAAAAGAAATGACTGCCTATTCAAAATAAACTATCAGTATCCGAACCATCATTGGTATGTCAGAGCCAAGACTCAAACAAGATCTAATGCACGATTAGCTGAGTTTAGGATCGAAGAACATCATGAAGAACGGGTGGGTACAAATAAACTTTGAGCCTTTATCCTTTGTTTCTTAAACCGTGAACCAGGCCACGTTACAACCCTTAAAAGTCCAAGCTGAAGCCTGGGTTAGTTCGAAAGCATACTGTCACAAAAGGTATCCTGACTCCTGTAAGGCTTGCTGTAAAATCTTGAGTTGACATTACGTTTTACAAAAATTTACTTGTTTTATTGAAAACTACATTTTCAAAAACTTCAAGACAGACATAAGTTTTGCATTCTTAAAATAACATTGTTTGCATATGACTATTTGTTCGAACAACAGAGAAATTCGCACGATGAATATCTTGTGTACAAAAACCTTTTCAATAAAAAGGGTCACCTCAAGTGGAAGAAACACCTCCAACCAAGGGGCAAACATGATCAGTTTCCATCATCTGGGGCAGTCAAGTCAAGATTCAAGGAATCTCTCAAAATGCCAAATAGCCAGGGGCAGATCTCCATCTGAATCAACTGGGGAATTGGGCATGAATTCCAGCGACAAATCTTGCATGATCAAACATCTTCTGGTGGTATAGCAACACAACACTACTGACGGTGACAACTCCCTGCACTCTGAGAATGTGGACATAGTCGGAAAAATACTACGCATAATCAAAGAGCCGCTAGGTCGACTGGCCTAGGCAAAAATAAGGGCTTCCCGGCGAACCAAAAGGGTTCGGGCAAAAATAAGGGATGAAATGAAAAAAATCTGTACACCCGGCAAGTCGAAAACCTGAAAAGGCGGCTTGGGCAAAAATGGGTATCCCGGTGGACTGAAAACCCGAAAGGGCGGTCCAGGCAAAAGTTAGGGATCAAAGCGTACGACTATGTCCCGTCATCTCGTCACTTGCCTACCAAAAGAAGATTTGTCAATCGGCAGTTATCAAGCACCTCCACAAGTACCTTCTCCCGCAGAAGCTGGGGCAATAAGAATTGTCCAAACTGCATAAGCTGCTCTGTCCACCAAGGTACAAAGGTAGGTTCAGCTGAAGAATTGACCGAGATACCTTCACTCCCCAAGAGTAAGACAAGAGTCAGCAATACTCTCCCCAAGAAGAGTTGGTCTCCCATCAGCCCTAAAAAGGCACAGTATCTCCAGCAAATCAGCAACACTCTCCCCCAAGAAGAGTTGGTCTCCCATCAGTCCTGAGAAAGTTGGGTATCCTCAGAAGATCTTAATATTCCCTAGCAGAGTATACAGATATTCCTCAGCAAGCATCCCCGACAGTCTTAATATTCTTCGACAGAAATATAAGATTGTTCCCCGGTGGAATACAAGATACCCCCAGTGGAGCCATTCCCCCAATATAGTCCAAAAGTTTCCCCGGGAGAGTTGAATCAACCTCCCCAGTAGAGTCTGGAAACTTGCCCCCTGCAGAGTACACATATCTCTCCCAGCCATATTCAGAGGTTATTCCCCACCAGAGTCTAACTGGGTTATCCTTAGCAAGTTACAACGAAAAGATCGTCCTCGGCAAAGTTCTTCATATCCCCAGCGGAGTTCATCAAATCCCTCAACAGAGCTTATCAACGGAATCCCCAACGGAGTTACCGATAAATTCTCAGCGAAGTATCTCTTCCCCACAGAGTAATTCCCCGCAGAGTAATCTCTCCATCAGGTTTATTCCCCAACGGAGTCATCTTCTCCTACCGGTTCATTCTTGCAATCTTCACCCCCAGCAGAAACGAAGAACTCTCTTCAACATCAGCCCAGGATTCAACAAACTCCTGGAACTCGTCAAGGATTTATTTTCCCAGACGAAAATACATTCATAAAACATATCACATTTCATACCTCCTGCTTACATACATGATAAAGTGCATACGACACGATCTCATTTATTTTTGAGAACATCATGACAACATGCATTTCATACATCATGACATTGCATACAACTAATATTTTGCCTTTTCAGGAAAAGGTCAATCAAAAGATATTACCATCAACTTTTGAAGTTCCAGATTCGATACCTGTATCTAGCCAGGGCATATCTGTGAGCGACTGACTAGAGGTCTACACCTGTATCCAACCAGGAAAGCTATCTCTACTCACCTTTTGAAGTTCCAGATTCGATACCTGTATCTAGCCAGGGCATATCTGTGGACGACTAATTCCGGATTCGATACCTGTATCTAGCCAGGGCATATCTGTAGACGACTAATTCCAGATTCGATACCTGTATCTAGCCAGGGCATATCTGTGGACTACTAATTTCGGATTCGATACCTGTATCCAGCCAGGGCATATCTGTAAGTGACTGATTAGAGATCTACGCCTGTATCCAGCCAGGAAAGCTATCTCGATCAACCTTTTGAAATTCCAGATTCGATACCTGTATCTAGCCAGGGCATATCTGTGAGCGATTGTTTGTAGATTCGATACCTGTATCCAGCCAGGGCATATCTGTAAGCGACTGATTAGAGGTCTACGCCTGTATCCAGCCAGGAAATATATCTCGATCAACCTTTTGAAGTTCCAGATTCGATACCTGTATCTAGCTAGGGCATATCTGTGAGCGACTGTTTGTAGATTCGACACCTGTATCCAGCCAGGGCATATCTGTAAGCGACTGATTAAGAGGTCTACACCTGTATCCAGCCAGGAAAGCTATCTCGATCAACTTTTTGAAGTTCCAGATTCGATACCTGTATCTAGCCAAGGCATATCTGTGAGCGATTGATTGTAGATCTATACCTGTAACTAGCCAGGAAAGTATCTGCATGAAGAGTTTGAAGATCAACACCTGTAACAGGCCAGAAAATTATCTTTCTTTCTCAGGTACGCAAGTTCTCGCTAAGGAATCTCTTACGCGATCGACACCCCTGGATGGCATCTTTAAGCCCATCTCCACAACTATCCATTACATTTCCAGATGGCATCTATAAGCCCATCCTCCTATCCATCATCTCTCCAAATGGCATCTGTAAGCCCATTCCCGATATCACAATGCTGATACTACACCATACGAGTGCAAATTTCTGGGCACTTTAGTGTTCAATTATCTTCCACCTTCGGATCACGAAAGGCTCGAAAGCCAATCTATATCCTCAGGTTTAAGAAAACTGAACAGGGGCAACTGTTGTACCCTAAAATTTGCCCTCCCATATTTCTCAAAACATTTCAAGAAAAATTCACAAGTCCAACCCGGCGCGTCATATTCAGGTGTTCTTTCGCCAAGATATCTCTGATAACATATTCTCAAATTCAGGTTTGGCTCAAGAGTTAATTCTTTAAAGAAGGTATCCGAATGTGTGAGTTTTCTCGAAGAAATATGGTGAAAAAGTGTGCTGAAAGTGCAGTTTTTACGCGCTAAAAAATTCATAACTTGAAGATCGTGGCTCGTTTTGAACCCGTTCCGGTGGCTGAAATTCCGTCTTGACATTATCTACGTTTTCATCTCTCACGGCTGGAAGCCAATTTCGATCAGAAGGTCTTCAAAAATGTGGATTTATCAAGTATTTTCGTACAGAAAATTTGTGACAGAAGTTTATTTGCGTCATGTTCAGAAAATCATAACTTGGTCGATTTTCATCGTATCGAGCTGGTTCCGGCGCCAAAATTTCACAAATTGAGTTGGCTACATTTTCACAGAAGGTATTAAGTTCAAACAGTATTCAAAAGGCCTTCGTATTTTGCTCAGAGTGCACGACACGCCGAAAATCCTGAATGCTGAATATTATTTCATCTGGGCCGAAACTTCGAAAATTCATAACTCGGTCAATTTTTATCGGATTGGGCTCATATATTTACACAAGGTCACTGACTCATAGATCTACAACTTTGCTTCAAAAGTCGAGACCGGATTATGCTCCGATCAATACCAGTTTTTTATTGAAGAACATGTCAAAGTCGACACTGGAGCCCAAAATAAGTTTGTCTGAGCTGAAACTTCAAAAATTCATAACTAATTCACTGTTTATCCGATTGAGCCGATTTTCGGACAGGAGTTTGTTCTTGATGTTGGCTACATTTTGTTTTCACATTTCAACTTCAAAAATTGCACTTAAGTCCCTGCGGTTTAGCCTGGAAAGTGACGAACTCAAGTGAACATTGTAGGCCCAATTGCATATTCAAAGCCCATTTTCTTTACCCTAATTTCCATTATATAATCACATTCTTTTCACACAAACCAGAGGAAGAAAAAAAACCTTGCCACAACACTGTCAGAATATCAAATTCTTTCAAGAACCCTAAAACCTTGAAATCCTTATTACAAATCTCTCTCTCACTACAAACAAGTCATCCCAGTTACAAACCAACATGTCACTACAAACAAGCCATCTCAGTTACAAACGAACATCTCACTACTTCTTCAGTAAGGGTAAGGCTGGCTTGATCTCCATGATCAAAAGGGCATAAAAGCATTCATGTCACTACTTTTCCAGTAAGGGTAAGGTTGATTTGATCTCCATGATCAAAAGGGTATAATCATTCATACATGCCATATTGACCTAAACATTAAATTTCTTCATATTTATTTGTATTTTATGATATATAGTAATTTATTTAATGTGTTCATGAGATTCAACACTGCAGACTTAGACAGGATCCCATGCAGGTTCATTAAGGAACGTTGAGGCCAAAACACAAAAGCCAAAAGCCAAATGGCCAAAACAGAACAGCTTACACATGACACCAATACATGGCGAGACAGACATCTTGAGAAGGTTAAGGAACGTTGAGGCCAGAACACAAATGGCCAAAAGCCAGAACACAAATGGCCAAAAGCCAAAACACAAATGGCCAAAACAAAACAGGCCAACAGCTGTTTCACCCCTCCAATCAGGCCCGTATACTCCTAAACTCTCTCTCTATTTTTATTATTTTCCTTTAATTAATTAATCGTTATTCTTTTTATTAATCACTAACCAATTAACATTTTTTCCTAATAAAATCAAAAACACAAAAAATATTTTATTTATTAAAATTAACTTCATCACTTTTATTTTTGTAAATAAATTAATTTAATCAATTTAGCTTTAATTAGATTTAACTTTTAATATTTTTTGCAATATTTAAAATCAATTTAGAATATTAAATTATTAGCATTAATTCAATTTATTTTATTTCTTTAAAAACTCAAAAATTCAAAAATATTTTCATTATTTAATTTAATTTAATTGTTCATTTAATTTAATTCCATTTAATTCAAAAATAAACAAAAATCACTTTCTTTCAAAAAAGGGTCAAAACCCAAAAAAACTCGCATCCGATTTAATTTCCCGCACGCGATCCATTTTTCCGTATTATTGTATCTGTTTCCCGGAATGTAATAGCTTTTAATTAGGACTTTTTATCGCTTTCCTTTAATTTCCCGCAATTTACTTTTCAAAGGTTGTTTTTGGCGATGTAAATACCCGACGCCTTGTAATAGCTTAGATTTACTTTCCGCAATTTACTTTCCGCAACTATTAACTGTTAGATGTATGTTAATTAGGCTATGCATGACAAGACTTCTCTAAAAATAAAATCAACCTGTAGCTCACCATAACATGTGCAAAGATAAATTAACTGAATCCTGACACACTCGCACATGCCACTCCTAGGGTACGCCTTACTTGGTTTCCTCAACGTGGTCATTGAGTATAGGGTGTTTTAGAGGTCGCCCTCTTGTCTAAAAGATCCAAGTTGCCTCGAAACAGTTGCCTCGGATAAAAAAGGATCTAGGACATTAGGGTTACCGTTAAGGCGTCCTACTATTGCTTTGGTGACCGCATGTCCCTATAATCGAATTGACCCGAATAACTCCAACGACGGTACTACCTACTTCTCAATAGTGGGATAGTACTGTCTAAAGGACATTTACACAGCTTAATTTCTTTTGAGTAGGTAGAGGTTCTTAGATACTTGCTCTTTCAAAACAAAAATACTTTTCGCACCTACACTTTTTCTGACAAAAGTTTTCAAACAAACACTTCATGACACTCTTGAGGACTGATACAAGAGTTAAAACAAAGTTTTCAAGCAAACTTTTTCAAAACCCACAAACACAAGAAAAGCAAAACATTTTTGAAAACATAGTGAGCAAGTACCTAAGAGCCCGTGGATAACCACGGATAGAAAGGGTGCTAACACCTTCCCTTTCTATAATCTACCTCCCGAACCGAGAAACATCTCGAAAAGGAATTTTGATGTGCTTTTGTCCTTTCCTTATTGGAGAAAATAAAAGACGGTGGCGACTCTTGCTTACCGCGACATTTCGCGAACCAACATTCCAAAACAGTCAGTTTTATTTCCACCGATCACACGTTTCTTGTAACATTTTTCATGTTGTTGAGGATCTGTAGTGACCTCTTTTGATTTTTTATCCCTGATTTTTCCTGACTGTTCTTGTTTTTGAGATTATAGTTAGCGGGACACCTCAATTTTCTTTAAGTCTCCTTCATAGATTTTGACTTAGTGGGCTTTTCTCCTGAGAGATAATGACTGCCTATTTGGTAGGGAACCATCACCGTATTATAATGTTTTTGATGTCACTCGTTGTATATAAAGTGAAAGTTTACGACTGAACACACATTTGAATTAACTGAGAGACTACCCTATCTCAGGTTTTGATTAAAGGTTTCAATTTGTGTAAAAAAGAAAACTTCTACTTCTTTGGCTCGAAAGGGTTGACTAGGGATTATCTTCCTTATAACTCCAGTGTTTAGGATTTGAAAGAATGCTTGTACATCGTCAACAAGGTCTGTTCAAAAGCATACTGTATGAGATGATGGCATTGTTTTCGTCATCCTCCCTCTAAAGGCTTATAACTTTTAGCAAGAATTAAATGTCATAAAGAGAGTAAAAAGCATAGTTTAAATGTAATGAAAACGAATGGATCAATTCAAGACAAACATATGCAATGCATTAATGAAACAAAGTTTGACATTAAGAGATAATTGTTTGAATAACAAAAGAAATTACAATTCCAAATTCAAAATGGACAAGACGCTTTCAATGATTCGGCATAGGAGCAGTGATCACGTTTGGAGTCTCCAGAGGGTCAAACTCGATCTCCTTGGCATCAATCAAGTCTTGAATCTTTTTCTTCAAAGTCCAACAGCTGCCAGTGTCATGTCCGAGACTATTAAAATGGTAGGCACATCTTAAGCTTGGATTGTACTTAGAAGACGAAGTATCAGGGTTTTGAGGAGGATCCTTTAGTGTGATCTGTTTCACCTTCAGCAAATGTTGTAATGCTTGAGACAGAGGCATGTTGATGTTAGTGTATTTCCTTTCTTGATATCTTACCCTACGCCTATTGCCATGTCTTTGTTGAACAGGTGTAGGATTAGAGATCAAGATTGCCCCCACATGTTGGTCATGACGACTCTTTTGACCATACACATCATTGGACTCTTTCTTCCCATTGTAGGGCTTTCTTTCTTCCCATTGTAGGTATTTTTCTGAGCATCGGAGGATGTAGCTTCTTGGATCTTTCTGCTTTTGATGCCAGCTTCGACCCTTTCGCCAGTCAGTATTAGCTTGGTGAACCCGACCGAGGAGCTTCCGATTAGGTGCTTGAAGAAAGGTCCCGTCAAGGTTCCCATAAAGATGTCAATTAGCTCCCTATCAGTTAAAGGGGACTGCATCCTACCAGCCAGATCTCTCCATTTTTGGGCATATCCTTTGAAGCTCTCGTTGGAACCCATGGTCATGTTCTACAATTACACACGAGTTGGTGCAAGATCAGCATTGTACTGGTACTGTTTATAGAAAGAAGTAGCTAAATCCTCCCAGGTGTGGATGCGAGCACTCTCCAATTGATAGAACCATTCAAGTTGAGTCCCAACTAAGCTCTCTTGGAAGAAATGAATCCAAAGCTTTGAATCAGTTGTGTATGGTTGAATCTTGCGGACATAAGACTTTAAGTGCATCTTAGGGCAAAAGACTCCATCGTACAGGGCAAAGGTATGGATTTTGAACTTTGGTAGGATGACCACTCTAGAAACCAAACCCATGTCTCCTAAATCCAAGCCAGGTATCTGCTGAA
Organism: Vicia faba; assembly: GCA_948472305.1. Classification (NCBI taxonomy): domain Eukaryota; kingdom Viridiplantae; phylum Streptophyta; class Magnoliopsida; order Fabales; family Fabaceae; genus Vicia; species Vicia faba. The sequence continues at coordinate 170,549,473 of OX451735.1, forward strand.
TCTCCATAGCATTGAGGCGATCCTCCAACTGTTTGTACTTGTCATCAGCGGGAGGATATTGTTCCTCAGAGTAGTCAGCTTCGGCTTCATCAATCTCCAAACTGTTGTCTTCTTCATGACTACCCCCCATGTTGGATGGAGTTGAGATATCTAGAGCTCTCTTGGATGGTCCTCTAAGTCTTCTTCCCAAGTTCAGGACGCCTACTGGCTTCTTAGGCTTCTTCTTCTTGTCTTTCAGAAGAAGAGACTTCAGGTCCTCTTGCCCCTTAGCCATGGCCAAGAATATTTGTTGAAATTGAGCGTTTTGAGCTTGGAGATCTTTGACTGTTTGTTCCATATCCATCTTACTGAAATAAACAATAGGAAGATAAGGAGACCTGAATGGGAGAAACCTGTCATGATATGATGCATGATATGTGGATGCATGTTTTCAAGGATCTCGCAGGGTTAGTAGTCACTTACAGGTTTGATTGGAGAACTTTGTATCGGTGGATGTCCTTCCACGAGAATTAAGCTCACCATGTCAAGTGGGTTGTAGCCCTTGACTCAAGTTTGTTGTACTTGATCTTTGACGACGTTTGGTTAGAGGAAAATAAATCCTATTGCCCCTTGATAGACGTTTGGTGGCCCTACATCATAGGCCCTTGAGATCCTTGAAATGGTTTATTGAAAATTCTATGGTATGATGTCGTGATGTTACGTACAAGTATGCAAAGTAAGCAAGTTTATATACAATTAATCATATACACACAAAGCAGACAAGTCCTTAGATTTAGGCTTGCATGGGGTTTGTAGGTAAGTACCCTCTTGAAGTTAGATTTGTTCAACCTGTCCTATAAATAGTAACAGGGTTCTAAGGGATCTCAATATCACTGACCTTTCCCACAAGCTTCGTTCGATAGGCGATTGACTCGAACCAAACAAAACTCATGAGTTAAGTCTCAATGAGTGTAGCATCGAGTATATGCTGACTTTGGGAATACACCAAAGACGACCATCTCGCTACATCCTAATGGCCAAGTTGTTCATTTAAATATTCTAAGGTCAATTGACGCTTTATGACACCACACAGGCGCCCCGTATTCTCCTTGATTGACTCAAGGGCTATCGGTACCAACTAAAGTGTCGCATCAATGTAGCTATCGCTTCAACCGTGTCGGTATACCCTGCACAATTTCTACGATTTATTTCTACTTACCTAAAACGGTGCCCCAGATCCGGGAAGAGGATTAAAACAAACCCAAGCAAGGAACCATAATATAAAGCACGCAAGTCAATCAAGGAAAGAAAGTAAATGTGATCTAACCCTAAGGTAACCCCACTTTTAAGTTTCTCTCCCCAGCAGAGTCGCCATTTCTGTAACTCGGTGGGAGAACTGCCTTGAGTGTTTTGCGTTTGATCGCAATTGTTCCGATAGCAAGAGTTGCCACCGACTTTTCTTTTATCCAATAAGGAAAGGATGAAAAGAACAGGAAAGACCTTTAGAGATGCTTTCTTCAGTTCGGGGGGTAGATTATGAAAATCGAAGGTATTAGCACCCTTTTCATCCGTAGTTATCTACGGGCTCTTAGTTGCTTGCTAGATCACTTGCTTTTATTTGAATGTGCTTGTGGTGTGGGTTTTGAAAGTATTTTTAACATGTCTTTGTAATGGTTCTCATTTCTATAAGAGCGCGTACAAAGTGTTTTGTCTTTTGAAAATGTTTCAAGATGAAAGTGTTGGTGTAAAAACATTTTGTTGTGAGCAAGCGAGCAACTAGGCGCGAATCTACTTACTCAAAAGGTCTTAGATGTTCTTTTCCTCCTCCTTTAAATGTTGCTATCTTACCATTGATTTTGTAAGAAGCCCCATTGGATAGATCATTTTAGCAATGTTGTTTTAGGGACTAGATCATTTACCGAAGGCAACATCGAGGGTCATCGAGGGACTACGGTCTTTTATCGAGGGTCTTTGCTAAAATGCCCATATTCGAGGGACATGACTATTTTCTGAAAGGCAACAAAGTGGGATTACCCTAAGGATGCAAGTGTGAATGGTGCGTTTGATTTTCATGCATTTAGTCTTGATTAGGGTTATCTATTTGTTGATTTTATGTCTTGTCATACACACCCTAATTACTTGCATTTATGTTTGAAAGCAATAAATTGTGGAAATGTAAAGGTCCTACGCTATTACATCATTTAGGGATGGGGGTACAAATTTACAAATGGGGGATTGCAAGAATTTAAATCCTAATTAACTATTACAACCATATCGAAATGTACAATGCAAGAAAGAAAAAAAGGACTTATTTAGAAAATGGTTTTTTGTCTTAATGAATTAAGAAAATTAAATAAATTAATTAGTAAAAAGAAAATATTTTTATGTCTTTTTTATATTAATAAAAAGGGTATTAATATTGAAAATGATAAAAAAAGGGAAATAATGAGAGATAGAATTAGCATGCTGCTGAAAGCAAAACAAAGGGGATCATAAGTTCTGATGTCGGGCGTGCTGTGGTTCAGAAAGAAACGTCAGAGGAAATCAAAAGTTCTGGATTGATACACTCCGAGGTCCTGCAAGAAACGTTAGAGGGAAAACACAAAAGTTCTGGGTTGCTACGTGCTGAACTTTTGAGTGTTAGAACAGTGAGAAAGTCTTAGAAGTTCTGTGTATTAAAACAATGAGGAGAACTCAGAAGTTTAGTATGTGCTAAGACAGTGAGTGAACATCAAAAGTTTAGTGTGTGTTAACAGCGAGTGAAAATCAGAAGTTATGAGTGTTAAAACAGTGAGGAGAACTCAGAAGTTCTGTGTTACATTTCAACTCTTTCCTCATATTAATCAGCACATCAGCAATTTATTCAGTCCTTAACAGTAAATCAGAAGGATAAAAGAACATCAGTTTATAGAAGTTCTAATTCTAATTCATGAGCCTAGCTTTATTCAAGAAGTTCTGATCCATAGTTTCTTCTACTTATGCAATGATATGGCCAGCATCAATACTATGATATTTACATATTTAAGGATGTTCTGAATGAAAATATGCAAAGTCAGAAAGACTTACCTTGAATATGAAGCGTGTATTGGGGACTTGAGCTAGTGCCTTCAGGTGTTATGGAGTCAGCAAGAGCAACGGAACAGAAAATGCTATGTTCTTTGATTCAAAGGGAAGAACAAAGGTTTTGGTTTTGTTTGGGAATTCTGAGTTTACGAATGCTTTACTATTTTCTTTTCTCTCTTTGATGATTCTCTCTCTCCAAAAGCCAGCCCCTTGCAAGTGCGATGGAGCAACTTATTTAGAGGTGAGTTTGTTATGGTTTTGGGGGGAAAATTGGATTTGAACAATTTTGAGACACAGTTCCATTGCTTTTTTATCACAACTTTTTGTATTTGGTGCAAATATGGGATTTGGGAAAATGCAGGCGTGGACTGGATTAGCTGCTGGTTATAGTATTATTCTGTAGCAGTGCAGTAGGTTGTTTAAACGAGATTTTGGGATATAGTGATGTTCTGATCGTAGAAGACCAGAATGAGACTCGAAGAGTGATGTTCTGACTGAAGCATTGAACATAGCCTTCATATGCTGAAGGATCATGTTCTGACCGAAGAGCATCGCTTCCACATGTTATGATTGAAGCATCATGTTCTGAACCGTGTTTGCAAATTCTGACCGCACTTGCATGGAGGCTGGCCCAGAAGTTCTGAAGTACCGTATTCTCTTAACACTTAGAAATATTTCTAAATGTTTAGAATTTTGGATTTTTTCAAAGTAATTTATGACTTCTGATTTTTGATGAACTAATTTCATATCTTGATGAAATATAATTGTTGAAACTTGATTTTTGACCCAAAAGTCAAAGTTTGACTTTTCAGCATGCTTTTGACCATTTTGCCCTTGTGAATGACTTTCTTGGAAAATTGTAATTTGAGACTTGAAATTTGCCAGAAGCAGACCTGAGGGTCCAGGATAATCTTTTGAGAAATGAGAGGGAAAATTTTGGGGTGCAACAGGGTCATAGCCTCTGACTCAAGATAATGTGCTTTGGTCTTTGACATCATTGGTTAGAGGAAAATAAATCAACTTGCGCTTTGCTAAGCGCCTGGTTCATGATAACCTGCAACAATGGCCCTTATGATCCTTGAATTGGTCAGTCAATATAATATGGTATGATGTTATCATGTTTATGATGTCATGAATAATTAATCACAAACAAAACACACAAAGCCTTAGGTTTATGCTTACATGGGGTTTATAGGTAAGTACCCTCTTGAAGTTTAGTTAGTTCAACCTGTCCTAACAAAAGTAATCGGGTTCTAAGGAATCTCAATATCATTCATCTTTCTTCATCGAGCATTGTTTCAGCACAAGCTTCTTTATTAGCAACCGAAATATCCAGAGAGTCTGATGTCAATGAGTGTAGCATCAACTATACACCAACTTTAGTCTTGCACCAAAGCCAGCTATCTCACTACTTTCTGATGGCCAAGTTGTTCAACTAAGGTTCTAAGGTCAGTTAGTACTTCATGACACCACACAATGGCCCCGTTTCTCCTTGACTAGACTCAAGGGACAACAATACTAACAAATGTGTCACAGTAACGTAGCCATCGCTTCAACCATGTCGGTATTACGCCGCATAGTCCCCATGATCTATTTCTACTTACCTAATATGCCCCAAATCCGGATATAGCATTTTTACAAGTAATAAACCCAAGCATAACCCACAAATGTAAAGCAAATAAGGAAAACAAGTAAAGCAAGTAAAGGTGATCTATCTCTTAAGGTAACCCAACTGTTAGTCTTCATTCCCCAGTAGAGTCGTCAGTTCTATGATACGGTGGGAGAATTGACTTGGGTGTTTTACGTTTTATCGCAATTGTTGTAGATAGAAAGAGTCGCCACCAAATTTTCTTTTATCCAATAAAGGAAAGGTTAAAAAGAACAGAATTGACCTTTTGAGAATTTTCTTGAGTTCGGGGGGGTAGTGAAACAACCGGTTGAATAATCAATTGATAATGAAATCAATGAAGTTTCTATCAAACGTCTTTTGTCCCAATAGGAAGGGAAAGGAAGACATCGAGAAAACCCGAAGGGGTGAAATCACAGTCTTGCGACCGAGAGATCGGGTAAGGGAGTATGTTACACGAGGGGAAGGTATTAGCATCCCACACGCCCATAGTACTTTACGGTACCCACTCTTGTTGTCTATCTTATAGATGTGTTTAATCTATGCTTAAGGCTAAAAGAAAATGAAAAGATGGAATGCATGCAAAAGAAAAGAGAAAATAATGTAGGGAAAAATAAATTCATGCTCGTTCGGGCCCTACCCCAATGCCTACGTATCCCTTTTAAGGAATCAAAACAGCTGTAGTTCGGCTCACATGTTTCAGTTTGTTTTATGTTTTTAATTGAACAGTGTTAGGTTCGAACTAATCCACCACGACTCGAACTTTGGAGACTCACGACCTGTAGCGGAAGGGAACTAACATGTTATTAGAAAAGAAATGCCGATTGGCAAAAAGAAAGGTGTTGGTTTGTCTTTTTTACCTTGAGAAAGGATTTGAAAGTTTTAAGTGTTTTATGATTTCCAAAGAAAAAGAAAATAAAGGTTTTTGTTTTATTATGCAAAGGATGCAAAAGAAAATAAAACATCTAAGGGAGACTAACCTAAATCTATCCCTAATGTTATCACACAAATGATTGATCCTAAAGTTGAGTTTTGAAGGGGAAACTCTGACTTATGTTGACACGCATGGATAAAAATCCTAATGTCTATCTCAAATCATCATCTATAGATGAATCAAGAAGTCCTAAAGGATCATAACAAGGATATATCACCTAAAACTATGTCTATCTCAAATCATCATTTGTAGTTGAAACGAGAGCTCCTAAGGGAACATGCTGAGGGTATATCATCTAAAAACATACACACAAAGATGAAATAAAGCAAGCAAGCCAACAAGCTCAAGAGAGCATAAACAATATGTCGTGAGCAGCACATTCTAAATCAAGTCAAATGCCTAACCATGATATAAATGATCAAGGTAGGTATAAAATCAAGTAGCGATGCTTTATCCAAGGGGTCATATCAACCAAGGAAAACAAGTGGGGAGAGTATAGAAGAAAACCGCACGGAGCATCAACGTCGACCAATTCGAGCTCCAGAAAAAATGTGGGGGCGATTGATTACAAATTCCTTTTCCACTTGACGACTAGATAACCATGATTTGCACAACTTAAAAGCATCGACGCACAACGTCAGATAAGGATGACACGGACTAGAATGTGCGGGGGTCAATTGTGGACCCTCCCCGCTTGCCTACTTTTGAGGACTTATTATTTGTAATATAATGTTGGCACAAATGTAAAAACACATGTAGAATACCTACTTCAAATGTAGGATTTTAAACAATCACAATAAGCATACAAAAAGTTGTGCCTGCTACAGGTCTTTAAACAAATACTTCGAGTGCACACTATTTATTTCCTGCTTCCTACTTCTCATGATCTCTAAAAAGCAATAAAGAATTTGATAAAGAATGCGGTAAAAGGTATGAGAGAAATACCAAATGGATAACAATCTGTATCAAGCAAGCAAAAATAAGAAACCCAGAAAACTTCGAGCAAGCTAGCATCAACAAAGAAATTCAGTGAGAATATGCATCGAAGCATCAATAAGCAAGATCAAAATGTGTAGCGGACACATCCGTATCACAAAGTGCCTGCACAAAATACAATTAGGAAAACCAAGAATGGAATGTGTATCGACACATCCGTATTCCCGAGAACCTGCACAAAATACACCTATACAAGATACAGGGCACAAGACAATGGCATGTATGTCGAACGCAAAAAACGGACCACAAATCAAAAGTTCAAACAAGTTTTCTAATCAAATAATCGAGTAATAATTACATGATTGGAAACCATCCAAGTGTACCTTGCATAATTAACACACATGTTAAAAATAACAAGGAAAATTAAAGTATAAAAGAGTAGGAAGAAATTTGGAGCAAACAATAGCCAAATCAAAGCCAAAGAAGCAAAAAACAACAATTTGGAAAAGTTGCATCGAGCACAACAAGGCATGAGTTGACTCATACCTGAAATTTTTCTCAATTTGCATCGACCGTTAGGTCGGCACAACACTTCCCGCAGGTGATGAAAACTGTTTGCATCGACCGTAATAGGATATGCGTCAACTCATGCTTAGGATTTTCTCAGTTTGCATCGACCACTGGGTCAGCGCAACACTTCCCGCAGGTGACCAAAATTGTTTGCATTGAACCAAAAAAGTTATGCGTCGACTCAACTGTAGTCTTGTTCAATTGAAACTTTGAAGCAACATAACTTTTGCATCGAGTGTCCATTTTGCGCATGGTTCGAATCGTTGGAAAGCTTGAAAATTATAGAATTTCCACAGCACAAACTGGAAACCAAGACAAAAAAAATTATTCAACAAATTCCCCGATCTTATCACGATCGATATGTGAATTCATGATCCGATTTCATGAGTTTCGACGCAATTTTCATTGGATCAAAAACCAAATTCACATCAATTATGCTATGACCATAGCACAAGGAAATTTGTATGCAACCAAAAATCAACTGCATCACGCGGTAAGATCAAGGCACAATGGCTTAAGCATTTTATCAAACACATAATCTCCGAAATTTAACTCATGATTTTTGTACAATTAGAGATCTAAATTATACCATACATAATCAATCAAGAATCATCAATTAATCTTGAAACAACTTCAACATTTTATTTTCTCAAATAAGCGCTTTCATGAAAATCAATAAATTGAATAAGCACTTATTTAATCATCCAATTCTAGATTTGCACATCATAAATCAAGATCAATTCACATTTTCATAATCGGGATCACTTCCATAATTCAAATTAGATCAAAGTTCAATTCATTGATCCACAAAAGTGCTTATTTAAGAATCACTTATTTGAAAAGTGCTTAAATCAAGAAAATATTACCATAGAATTGAAGAGGAAGCTTAGATTTAGAGATCTCAACAATCGGATTCGAAATCGGAGAAGAATTGAGCTTCTTTGACTTTTGAATCTTGAAAAAGTTGTTGGTGTTCTTGATGAAAATGAGAGAAAGTTGCTCTTTGATCCTTGAGCAAGATAAGAGAAAGTTTTTGAGTGTTTTTGAGAATTGATCAATTATGAGAGTTTTTTCAAAATTGGAGGGAATAAGAATATATAGGGTGCCTTTTTTGAATGAATGAGCCTCCAATAAACACAAGCAAATGTGCAAGTTTTTAGTTCATCAGAGTCCAACACCTTATGGTCAAATTCGTATGTCTCTTGGCACGACTTTCGAAGTTGAAATGTGAAACTAAAATGTAGCCAACGCTGAGAACAACATCATGTCCAAAAATGACCTCAATTGGATAAACGGTGATTTAGTTATGATTTTTTTAAATTTCGCCTCAGATAAAAATATTTCTAGGTTCAGGATTTTCAAATGCGTTACGCGCGCTTTGGACCAAAAACGAAAGCCTTCAGGATACCATTCTGTAATACAGTGGGAGAACTAAATTAGTGTTTTGCGTTTGATCGCAATTGTTGTGGATAACAAAAGTTGCCACCGACTTTTATTTTATCCAATAAGGAAAGGGTGAAAAGAACAGGAAATACCTTTAGAGATGTTTTCTTGAGTTCGGGGGGTAGGTTATAGAAAGGGAAGGTGTTAGAACCGTTTTCATCTGTAGTTATCTACGGGCTCTTAGTTTCTTTCTAGATCACTTGCTTTGTTTGAAAATGTGCTTTTGTGATGTGGGTTTGAAAATATTTTGAAAACGTCTTTATAATGATTTTCGTTTCTATAAGAATGCGTACAAAGTGTTAGTTTTGAAAATAGTTCAAAGTGGTGTTTATTGTGGAAGATGTTTTTGAAAGTGATTTTGAAAAGTGCCTTTGTAATGATTCTCATCTCTATAAGAATGCGTACGAAGTGTTTTAGCTTTTGAAAATGTTTCAACTGAAAGTGTTGGTGTGAAAATGGTTTTTTATTGTGAGCAAGCAAGAAACTATGAGCATCCTACCTACTCAAAAGGTTTAATGTTCTTTTCCTCCTCCTTTAAATGTTGCTATCTTACCATTGTTTTGGTAAGAAGCCCCATAGTTGGATATGAAGGGGTGGGCATGGGTCATTTCTATAGTCATAGAAGGCATCCTATGGGATGTTTTAGCAATTTCGTATAGGGACTAGATTGTTTACCAAAGGCAACATCGAGGGACATCGAGGGACTACGATCTTTTATCGAGGGTCTTTGTTAAAACGCCCATATTCGAGGGACATGACTATTTTCCGAGGCAACAAGTGAGATTACCCTATAGGTGCATGTGTGTGAATAACGTGTTTGATTTGCATGCATTTTTGTCTTTGATTAGGGAGGTCTACTTGTTGGTTTTATCTTTCCATACACACCCTAGTTACTAACATTTATGAAAGCAATAAAAATACAGAAAATAAAGGTCCTACGCTATTACAACCATATCGAATAGCAAGAAAATATATAAAAAAAAGAAAAATAAAAGAGGGGAAAACAAGTTCTTCGATCTAGGCAGTAGGTACCCTTGGATTCAGCCTTTTCTTGCCTCTTTCGATTCGTGCCTGGAAGTTAGCGTGACATGCACCCTTCAATTCACCCTTTTTCTGCCTCTTTTGATTGGGTATAAGATGAACTTGTTTCTGAACGTTTGCAGTGCCCAGATCCCTCCTTCGATTGCAGGAATGAAAAGCTCCCAAGTTGAGATTCGAAAGGCTTCAATGTTTAGCCAATCGAAGGATACAAAAAACTTGTCTAAAGTTTGAAAATGAAACTAACAAAGGTAACTTTCGAAAGCTACAGGCCAGGGGTTAGCACAAGTTTATTGGGCACCAAAATCCAAAGTCTAACTAGTCAGAGTTGAGATTCTCAACATATAGGCAGTGAGAATCGAAAGTTAAGGCATTGTCAACTTCCTAGATGGGATATCTATATTTTTATTTTATTTATATGTACAAATGATATTTAAATGGAAAGTTTCAAGTTTAGAGGAAAATTACCTCTTGAAGTGCCAATCGAAGGAGCTGTATGTGACTTCCTTTGTGGTGGATGGAGTTTCGCTGGAACCTTCCTGAAGCTAGTTCAATTGTTGCTTTGTTTGGGCAATCACTGAATCGAAGGAGGGTGTGTGATAGTGGTGAGTGAATCGAAGGTTATTATATAACAGTCTAGGGAGTGAATCGAAAGACTATTATATTGCAGTTAGGGAATAAATCAAAGGTTGGTTATCTGGAAATTGGGGAGTGAATCGAAGGATTCATTAATGCGTGAAGGGGTCTGAGAGTATTAGAGTTTCTGTTTGAGAATGTTTGAGAGTGTTTGAGAGTTTTGAGAATTTGATAATTTTCTCACAAGAGTTTTTTTAGCTACCAAAGGCCCCCTAAGATATGTTGTGGAACATCTTATTTATAGATGAAATTGGCTGAGGTTTTGGAGAGAAAATAAATGAGATTTGAACAAATTGGGTATGCTATTTTTGTAGCCTTTGAGGTGCAATTTTTGTATGTCAAATTGGTGCAAATAAAGGATCAGCGTAGCAGGACTGCTTTGTAGCAGTTTTGAAGTGTTGTGACCAGTGGAGCAGTCTTATACTTGGTAGCACATAGGATTCTGGCCAACAAGCATCTTTGGATATTTCAACCTTTTGTTTTGACCACCTAGTTCCAACCTTCGACCAGACTCTTCTTCAGACAACAATATTTGATTTTCACCCAAGGTGTATCCTTCGAATGGATCATATGTGTATCCTTTTGAAGGGACCAAATGCACATACTTCGATTGGACTATATGTGTGTCCTTCAAAGGGATCACATGCAATTCTTCGAATGGGATAGTAAGGTATATCCTTCGAATGGGACACCTATGTATTCCCTTCAAATCCACCAATACATGTACTTTGAAGGGGCCACCACTTGTGCGTGTTGGAAGTTTTCAAAGGTGGAATCGAAGCAATCATGAGGGGAGTTCCTGCCTTGTAAATTGAAAGTGAACCAAGCAGGAGGCCAATGTCTTCTAAATCGAAGGAAAACTGCAGAAGGCTATTGCCTTGTGCCTGCTGGCATGAAGCAACCAATACTCAGTCGAAGCTTGCGTGCAGGTAGCCCTTGTCTAATCGAAGCTTTCCTGTAGGAGGTCACTGCTTTGTGGCTCCAAGCAAGCATACAAGATACCATTTCTCTAACGAAGGTTTGCATGAAGAGCCAATGTCCAATCAAAGGTTGCATCCAGGCAGCTCCTGCTTTGTGAATAAAAGGAAAGTTGTTTCAAAGGGAGATTTTTCCTAGTCAGAGCTAGCATGAAGATAGCAAATGCCTTGTGGGTGCTAATATGAATTCTAGCCATAGGGAAACTTTTTCCTTGTGCACGCTAGCATGGTGGGAGCCCCTTGCTTTGTGAATCGAAGCGGGCATGTTAGGGGCCAATTCTCAATATAAGGATGTAAGCCAAGCTTACATAGAAAGAGGCCAAAATCCCAATCAAAGGATGTGAAATCGAAGTAAGCATGATCTTCTTTGATTTGATGCTTGAAAGCCCAATTATATTTGTGCAAATTTGAACTTTTTTTGAAAATGTCTTGAGAAACGAGAGGGAAAATTTTGGGGTACAACACGTTCGAATTGGAAAGATGAAAGAAATATTTAGCCAACTAAAATTGTAGACCAATTCCACCAGAACCAGCTTCATACGATAAGAATCGACCGAGTTATGATTTTCTGAAGATGATGCAGGTGAACATTTGTCACTATTTTCTTGTGCGAATATAGTTGATAAATTCATATATTCGAAGACTCTCTAAGTAGATCTGGCTTCTGGCCGTGAGATACAAAATGTAGATGACATCAAGACTAAATTTTTTCCACCAAAACGGGTTCAAAATGGTTAACGGTCTTCGAGTTATGAATTTTTTAGCGCGCCAAAATTGCATTTTCAGCACCTTTTTCTTTATATTTTTCACCATACAACCTCCAAAAGAACCGCGTATCTGGAGACTTTCCTTTGAGAATTAAAGAGAACACGAAAATTAAAGAGAACATCGAGATAGTTTCAAAACCTCAAGAATCAACCCAAAATACCATTCCACGTTGGAGATGAGAATTTCCAAACTCAGATTAGTCAAAACAATTTTTCCAATTCACACTGTTTTAAATTCATCGAAAACACTCAAATCTTCCACGACTCAAACTTGCATTGAAAAAAATATGAGAGCTTTTATCGTGTTGATCAAATACCTTGACCCCATGAACACAGAGGCAATGATATGCATGCATGTGTATGTGCAAACAGAGTATAAGCCAATAAAAGCTAAAACAAAGAGGGCAAATTTTAGGGTGCAACAACTGCCCCTATTAATCGCCTTCAACCTGAAGGTGAGATTGGCGCCAGCCTTTCAAACTTTCAAGGTGGAAGAAGATTAAATACTTAAAAGAACCCAAAAATTTGCACTCTGAAGCCTAGTCAAGTAATATTATATTTTTTGGTTTTTTGTATCTTCTATTTTTCTTACTTTAATGATTGCATTACTTATCTGAGTAAATCTCTTGGATGTCGGGTCAAGGTTAGACATACACAAGATAGAGACCGACCGAAGAAGGCTCTAACAAAGGGACGCCAGTCGAAGGCGAACTTACTGGGGATACAAATATACATTGACTCTGGATAGAACATCGATCGAAGGCGGACTTTACCAACAAAAAGGGATACCAAGCGAAGGTGGACCTAAAATGGAAAGACACCCGGCGAAGGTGAACTTAACAAAGAAAAGAGAACATCGGGAGAAGACGAACCTTAACCAACAAGAAGGGACACCGAGTGAAGGTGGACCTAAACTGGAAAGACACCAGGCAAAGGTGATCTTACCAAAGAAAAGAGAATGTTAGGCGAAGACGAACCTTAACCAACAAGAAGGGATACTGGGTGAAGGTGGACCTAAACTGGCAAGACACCGGGCGAAGGTGATCTTACCGAAGAAAAGAGAAGTCGAACGAAGAAGAACCTTAACCAACAAGAAGGGACACCAAGTGAAGGTGGACCTAGAATGGAAAGACACCGGGCGAAGGTGATCTTACCGAAGAAAAGAGAATGTCGGGCAAAGATGAACCTTAACAAACAAGAAGGGACACCGGGTGAAGGTGGACCTAAACTGGAAAGACACCGGGCGAAGGTGATCTTATCGAAGAAAAGAGAACGTCGGACGAAGATGAACCTTAACCAACAAGAAGGGACGTTGGGTAAAGGTGGACCTAAATTGGAAAGAAACCGGGCGAAGGTGCTCTTACCGAAGAAAAGAGAACGTCGGGTGAAGACAAACCTTAACCAACAAGAAGGGACACCGAGTGAAGGTGGACCTAAACTGAAAAGACACCGGGCGAAGGTGATCTTACTGAAGAAACGAGAACGTTGGGCAAAGACGAACCTTAACTAACAAGAAGGGACACTAGGTGAAGGTGGACCTAAACTGGCAAGACATCGGGCGAAGGTGATCTTACCGATGAAAAGAGAACGTTGGACGAAGATGAACCTTAACCAACAAGAAGGGACACCGGGTAAAGGTGGACCTAAACTGGAAAGACATCGGACGGAGGTGATCTTACTGAAGAAAAGATAATGTCAGACGAAGATGAACCTTACCCAACAAGAATGGACACCGAGTGAAGGTGGACCTAAACTGGAAAGACACCGGGAGAAGGTGATCTTACCGAAGAAAAGAGAACGTCGGGAGAAGACGAACCTTAACCAACAAGAAGGGACACCGGGTAAAGGTGGACCTAAACTGGAAAGACACCGGGCGAAGGTGATCTTCGTGATTAGAACAAAGAGGCCAATTGTAGGGACTCTAAACAAGGATTACCAACACATGTCGGGCTTTAAGAGTTGCTAATATGAAATAACTACAAAATCACTCAAGCCAAAGGAGGGGTGTAATTCTTCAAGAGTGGCAATTATCTGAATCACCACACACCAAGTATGGATACTCAAACACTTGAGAAGCAAGAAAGATTATACACCGACTCTTACTCACACTCTAACGGCAAAGGCAAACACATGTAAAATAACCAAAGGCTTGCAAGAGAAAGAGAGACCCGCAACTTACTGAGGAAATGGAAGATACAAAAAACCCGACTAGTGGTAAATCAAACAGACTCCGCTGGGGAAACATAACAGTATCACCCTAGGCTTGCTGTAGAGATAATTCAAATCTAAGCGCATAATAATCTGGTTGCTGCAAGTAAACACAATTGTCTTATACTTATGCATGTTTAAATCTTTTGTAGCATAATGCTTCATACAATGGAAATGCTACGCGTTTTGGTAGATGCAATGTAATGATGCATGTTTTAGCAATGCCTTAGGAAAACACATCAATAATCGGATGCTGAGAAGACAATGAACTTCTGAACGGTTATTATTGCACATCTGATCTTCTATAGAGAAAAGGCAATTTGAACTTCAATGGGGAACCGAGATTCGAAACCACCAACCTCTAAAGATCGATATCACTGAGGAATTAACTTCCTAGCGAGAATAATACAAAAATAAATTATAGATCAGTGAAAATCTTGAATTCTGATCAGACTCCCAACCTTCTGGGGAACAAAATCTTTATCATCTGTTAGAAATAGGAGAGCTTTGCTGGGGATGGAAACTGTCTCACATAGAATTTCTTGACGAAGATAGCTTCTACTGTGGAGTATAGAAATTATTAAATAAAAATAATTCTACTCGGACCACACTGGGGATAACACCGCCGGGGGGTAAAATCTACACTTAGGGAAGAAATAAACATCATGGGAAAGAAACTCTACTGGGGACATCTCAACAAAAATCTCTTATCCTCTGGGATAAAGGAGTTATGGCCAGCATTCCCATATAAACCACACTGGGGAGATATGACACTTTCTCACTAGGGAAAGAAAGCTAGCTCCACTGGGGAATAATGGATAAGTTACACCGATAGGTCCTCAAAATTCGGCTTTAATTGGGGACAAAAGACTGCCTCTTCCACTAAATAAGAGAGAAGCTTTGGATGGTGGCATGAACAACACCAACCATAATGGAGATAGCCATTTCTGCGAAATCCACATTATCAAAAGCTTGTACTAAAGAAAAGAGTGGAAACTTATCTGAGGAGTAACATGCGTGTCTCACGGGGAAAACAAAGGCTAATCTCCACAGGGAAGTTGCAACATGTTGACTTCAAGGGGAGGGTATCAATAATCCTTCAATAAAACCAAAATTATCAAACCGCAATGAAGAGAAAGAGCGTACTCAAACGAGGATATGGCATCGCTGGGGACACATAAGTTTGTTCTGTGCAGAAGCAGGCGTTCCCTGGGGATATTGGATCCCATTCTGCACAAAGTATAAATCACAACAACGTGCCCCAGTATGAGGTGCCTACCTTAGTCGTCATGTCAGACACCTGAAACTCTAAGCAAATTCATTTACTGGTATCATGTGCTGTAAAGATTTTAATGTTTTAAATGCAAAGTTTATAAAAAATGTTGAACGTCTTTTGCAATCAAAATAGTACAATAAAAACAAATTGACGCAATTAAGAAACAATTTTGTTGATTCATTGGCCTTTAAATAGGCATTTACATCAAGAAGCAATTCCTAAAAAAGAGGCATTTGAATACAAAACATACAAAGGAGAAAACAAAGATGGCAATGTGAGTGCAGATTCATCGAGTACAACTCTGCTACAACTCTCATGACCTCAAAGCTCCTTAGTATATTGCTTTCTGAATAAACCGATTGGACCGATGCTTCCCGAGCCAACCCAACAATAATGTAAGTTGATATTACAGATGCAACATAAACTGTAGTATTCTCTTTCAATCCCTAAATTTTTCCTGGATTGCCCTTCCGGGTTTTCAATCCACCAGGATACCCTTTTTTACCTAAGCTACCTTCGGCAGGTTCGACTTAGCGGGTGTACAATTATTTTTCACTCACTCACTATTTCTTTTATCCCTAACTTTTGCCCGAACCTATGCTCTCTTAGGTTCTCCGGGATGCCTTTTTTTCCTGATCCAGTCAACTCAGCGGTCACTTTATGTGAAGTACTTTTTCACTACATCTGCATTGACGGGGTGAGGGAAATCCTCCCCATCCATAGTTGCGAGCATCATAGATCCTCCTAAAAAAACTTTCTTTACAACATATGGTCCTTCATAATTAGGAGCCCATTTACCCATAGCATCAGTATTGTTGGGAGGCAAGATCCTCTTCAGCACGAGATCACCAGCTTGAAAATTTTGCGGACGTGCCTTCTTGTCGAAAGCTTTCTTCATCCTCCTCTGGTATAGCTGCCCTTGGAAAATAGCTGTCAATCTATTCTCGTCAACAAGATTCAGCTGGTCAAATCTATTCTGAACCTATTCAGCCTCATCCACATGTGCGTCCATCATTATCCTCAAAGATGGAATTTCCACTTCCACGGGCAGGACTGCTTCCATGCCATAAACAAGTGAAAATGGGGTTGCCCCGGTCAAAGTGCACGCAGTGGTACGATAACCATGTAAAGAAAATGGCAACATCTCGTGCCAATCCTTATAGGTGACCACCATTTTCTGCACAATCTTCTTAATATTCTTATTGGCTGCCTCAACCACGCCATTCATCTTAGGGAGGTAAGGAGAAGAATTGTGATGCTTTATTTAAATCACTCACACAACTCTTTTATCATCTTATTGTTGATATTTGACTCATTGTCGGTAATAATCTTCTCAGGAACCCTGTATCGACAAATGATATTATGCTTGATGAAACAAGCGACCACCTGTCTAGTGATGTTAGCGTATGATGCTGCTTCAACCCACTTAGTGAAAAAGTCAATGGCCACCAGAATGAAGCGGTGTCCGTTGGAAGAAGTCGGATCAATCCGGCCAATCATATCAATACCCCACATCGCAAAGGGCCAAGGTGAAGTCAATACATTTAGGGGATTGGGTGTCACATGTATCTTATCAGCATAGATCTGACACTTGTAACAGATCCTGGAATGATTGTTACAATTGTTTTCCATCATTGACCAATAATAACCTGCTCTCAAGATCTTCTTGGCCATGGCATGCCCACTGGAGTGAGTTCCAAAAGGACCTTCATGAACTTCTTCTATGATCCTATTTTCTTCGTGTCTATCCACGCATCTGAGCAAAATAGAATCATAATTTCTTTTGTACAAAACATCCCCATTGAGGAAAAACTTGGTTGCATATTTCCGCAGAGTCTTTTTATCCGTGACAGAAGCTCCCTCTGGGTATTCCCACGTCTTAAGATATCTCTTGATATCATAAAACCATGGTTTCTCATCAACAACATCCTCTTCTGTCTCATAGCAAAACGCTGGCTTATCCAACCTCAAAATGGTGATAGAGGGGGCTTCCTGTGCCCATCTAACCTTAAACATGGATGACAGAGTAGCCAAGGCGTCCGCTAAGTTGTTCTCTTCTCTTGGAATATGATTGAAAGTAACCTTATCAAAATAAGGGGTCAGCTTTAGCACATGCTCATGATACGAAATCAAATTCGGGTGACGAGTCTCCCAATCTTTGTTGATTTAGCTAATCACAAGAGAAGAATCCCCATATACTTCCATGATATTGATTCACAAATCAATAGCAACTTCTAACCCGAAGATATAAGCTTCATACTCAGCCATATTATTTGTACGATCAAAGCAAATTCTGGAGATAAGAGGAGTATAAAAACCTTCAGGAGAAGTGATCACAGCACCGACACCATTACCCAACGCATTAGAGGCACCATCGAACACCATCGTCCATCACGATCCTGGTTCGGGTCCTTCTTCGGGGCCTGAGATGTTACAATCCCGTATGTAGATGATGTCCTCATCGGGAAAGTCAAACTTCATTGGCTAATAGTCATCTTCCATGGGCTGATGAGTGAGATGACCCGCTGTTGTACCCCAAAATTTTCTCTCCCATATTCTTCAAAGTTTTGACAAAGCATCATCTCAATTTGCTCAAAGTCTCTCAAGGATTGCACAGTTCAATTGCCTCCTAAGGCAGTCAAAATTAGGATTTTGGTTCTTGCAAGGAAGTTGAGGTTTTCAAGGGCTCAATCAAGTCTCATGTTCCTATATACATTGCCAAGCATCTACATGTCAAGTTTCAAGGTTCACAATGCCAGTTTGCCCAGTCAAAAGCCCTAATTGCTTCACAATCAACTATAGGGGTAAAATGGTCATTTTACAGTCAAAAGTCAAAATTTTTGATCAACATCTTATTTTGAAGCCACAATCATCATTTTATCAAGTCTTGATCATGATTCCACGAGAATGGCTCAAAAATCATCAAGATGCAAAAGTTTCCATTTTTGGACAGCTGAAAAGTCAACTGTAACTTGACCAAGGCATAACTTTTTCATGGTTCATCAGAAAAATCCCATCCAATGCTCATTTTTAAGGGGATGACATTTCCTACAACTCATCTTCACATTCCAAGTCCAAGAAATGCTCTCACAAAAAGTTATCAATTTCAACATTATAGGTCATTTTCAAAATTCAACATAAAGGCATTTTAAGTCAAAGACCATAACTTGAGATTGGTAAATCAAAATGACATGGGACCAAAGGCATTGGTTATAGGACTTCAAGACCTTTCCAAAATGTCCAAGAACATGTTCATAGGATCAAAATTGAGCAAGATATGCATTGGAGAAATTGGGAAATTTTTGTGAATTTGCAAAAGTCAACTATCCTTGAAACTTCAATTTTTGACAAAAGGGCCCACTTTCTTCCACTTGATTCAGCCTTGTCATGCCATACACGTGTCCCATGATTAATTTCAAGATTAAACATTTATTTTTACATTTTATTTAATTTTTATTGATTTAATTCATTTTAAATCCATAAAAATTCAAATAAAATCTAAAAGTTAATGGAATGGCATATTTTTGGTTTGAATATCTTTTATGTATGATGAGCCGACTACCAAATTCATGTAAGGCTATTTTGTGCACAAAATCATGGTTTTGAACCAAGTTTGGAAAGTCCTTTAATGGTGATAAACAAAAATCTCAAGACTTCAATTCCATGGATCATTGGCTCAGCTGCTGACCTAAATGCATTCACACATACATAAGCAATCATGCCAGACCTAATTCACGACCTGAGCACTGCACAAACGGCCAAACCACATTCAAAAAATCCAAGAAAAAAGTCAAAATTGTTTTCCACATTGCAGACTAATTCAAAGCCTTAGAGTGACTCAAACACCTTGCTGACATTCCCAGGAACGGATTGGAATAAAAAACAAGCCATAACACTCCAGGAATCCTGAGATAACAGTTTCACGGTTTGAATTTTTTTTCCATAAACGCATCCTTTGATTCATGCATCATTAATGTATTTTGTGGATTGTTTTGTGTTCAGAGGGACTATACGAAGCTTTTGGTACAATTCAATTTGATTATGGTGCCCTGGAATGAAAACCACCATTGTTGAATTCTAGGGTTTTCGAAGCTCTCAATTAGGGCTTTACAACATAGGTAAAATTAGAACTTCCAACGCCTATGGTTGAGATCGCTGGGATGAGACGAAGACATTGCAACCCTCGCGCCCTATTTATATAACGCGTACATCTAATCGCTATTTTTGCATTTTGCAGTTTGTGGGGGTTAAAAACCCCCGCTATTTGTTTGTTTTTTCTTACAGGCCAACGAAGAAGATGATGTGCTGGAAGCATATGGTTGGAGCATTCAAACAAATGCGCGCTTTTTTTAATTTCCAAGCATAATTGATGTTTTTTGTATATTATTTTTACTATCCATCATATTAACAAATGCAGGCGAGTGGAGTAGTGGTTGGTGCGCTGGACGTTCATCATTGGGACCTGGGTTCGATTCCCAGGTCCCCCAAATTCCTTGTTCACATTTTTCCAATATAATCATATGCATGCATTCTCTAAATATCCCACCATGGACTCCAGCGCTCAGCTTGCCAAGTGTCTCAAAAGGCAGATCCAAAGGCCAGGGATGGTTGACCACCATGTTCTCCAGTCAAAGCGTGCATAGCCAATCCAGAAAGTCAACAGGCTTAAGCTTCTTGGGCCTAAAATTCCCAAACATACCTCCATACATGGGCCATCACACCCCCCATGGGTTTTCATTTTGTTTTTTTGTCATTTTATTTTTCATTTGCTTTATTTTATTTTTTATTCCCTTTTTAAATTATTAGCTAGATAATTATTTTTCCATAAAATTCAGAAAAAACCAAAAAAACATTTTTATTATTTATTAAGTTATTTTGCAAATAAATGTAAATTAAATTAAATTAGTTTAATTAGTTAACTTTAATGCTTTTTTTACAATAAATAAAAACAAATTTAGACTTAGGCTTTTCTTTTGACATTTTTAATTCCTTTTTATTTTATTTCATTAAAACAACACAAAAATATTTTTCTTTTAATAAATAATTAATTAATTAGCAATTAGGCTTAATTTCATTTAATTACAAAAAAAGGACAAATCTCATTCTTATTCAAAAAAAAGGGTCAAAACCCTTAGGACGTCCCGATTCAATCCCTCACGCGCGCTTTTATTTTTTTAATTCATTATTTTGTATCTGCTCAGGAAATGTAATAGTTTATTAGAACTTTACCGCTTTATTTACCTTTCTCGCACTTTATGTTCAAAACGGGTTTTTGTTTTTGGCGATGTATAAACCCGCGCCTTGTAATAGCTAGATTTACATTTCCGCAATTTATTTTCCGCACTCCTAACTGTTAAAAATGCATGAAAGAATGTATGAAAAATAAAACCAATCCGTAGCTCATAAATAACATGTACAAGATAAACATTAACATGAAACAACACACATGCACATGCCACTCCTAGGGTACGCCTCACTGGTTGCCTTGAACATGGTCATCAAGTATAGGGTGTCTTAGAGGTCGCCCTTTTGTCTAAGATCCAGTTGCCTCGAAACGGTTGCCTCGGATAAAAAGGATCTAGGACATTAGGGTTACTTCTAAGGTGTCCTACTATTGCCTTGGTGACCACACTGTCCCTCATAATCGAATTGACCCGAATACCTCCAACGACGGTGCTTCCTACTTCTCAATAGTGTGATGGCACTATCTAAAGGACTCTTACACAGCCTAATTCCTTAGAGTAGGTAGATCTCATGGGTACTTGCCTTTTTCAAACAAACAAAACAACTTTTCGCACTCACACTTTCTAAAAGTTTTCAAACAAATTTTTTCATACACTCTTGAGGACAGATACAAGAGTTACTTAGAAATTTTTCAAACGAAACTTTTTTCAAAACCCACACACACTTGAAAAGCAAACAAATTTTGAAAACATAAGAGCAAGTACCTAAGAGCCCGTGGATAACCACAGATAGAAAGGGTGCTAACACCTTCCCTTTCTATAAATCTACCTCCTGAACCGAGAAACATTCTCGAATAAGGAATTTTGCTGTGGTTTTGTCCTTTCCATGTTGGAGAACATAAAAGACGGTGGCGACTCTTGCTTACCGTGACATTTCGCGAACCAGCTTAAAAAACAGTCAGTTCTATTCCCACCGATCACAGAACTGGCGACTCTGCTGGGGACTAATAAGTGAGGTGTACCTTAGGATTAGAACACTCTTGTTTTCAATTGCTTGCTTTGTTTGCTTTAATATTGTGGGCCTGTCTTGGGAGTTTCATAGATCCTAACCTGGATCTGGGGGATACATTTTAGAAAGTAGCAATAAACTGTGAGGGAACTGTGCGGGGTATACCGACACGGTTGAAGCAGTTTGCTACGTTGATGTGGCACTTTGGTGAGTACCGGTAACCCTTGAGTCAAGTCAAGGAGAGTACGGGGCCGCCGCGTGGTGTCGTGAAGCATCAACTGACCTTAGGAACCTTACTTGAACCATCTTGGCCTCTTTAGGGGTAGTGAGATGACCGACTTTGGTGCAGTCCGAAGTTGGTAGATACTCGATACTACACTCATTGAGGGTTGTTTTCTTGGAATATTTTGATCGCCAGTTCAGTGGCTAAATCAAAACAATGAACATAGAAAACAACCCAATGATATTGAGATCCTTAGAACCCGGTTACTTTTGATAGGACAGGTTTTGAGCCCACCAACTTCAAGAGGGTAGTACCTAGACCCCATGCTGACCTAAACTCTAAGGGTTGTCTGGTGTGACTTGTGTGCCTTATCATGTTTGCTTTTTGTGAATACTTGTGGTGTGTCCTTATCATAACATCATAACATCATACAACATCATATGCATTTACTAACCACTTCAAGGGTTCGAATCTTCATCTTTGTTCTTGTTTTGTAGGACATGGAAACTATCCGCAGAAAGACAATTCAGATCAACCTTGTAAGGGTCCCTCCTCAGCTTAAGGAGCTTACATCCAGGATTCCCGAGAACTCTTCCTTCAGTGAAAGGCATGGTAGACTCATCAACTTGGTCAATACCAATGTTGAAGAGGATATGGTGAAAGTTCTCTTCCAGTTCTTTGACCCTTTGCACCACTGTTTTACTTTCCCAGATTATCAATTGGTGCCCACCTTGGAAGAGTTTTCCCAGCTTCTGAAGATTCCCATTCTCAGCCAACTACCCTACAACGGTACGGAAAGGGAACCAAAACTTGAAGAGGTTGCTAAAGCATTATGCCTACAACCATCTGACATCAAGGGACATTGGGAAGTTAGAAGTGGTATCAAAGGATTCTTGGCCAAGTTCCTGTTTGAGAAGGCCCAAGAATGTTGGAATTCCCTTGACCTACAAGCCTTTGAAGAAGTTGTGGCACTCCTTGTCTATGGGTTGGTGTTGTTCCCGAATCCAGATCAGCTTATAGATATCAATGCTGTCAAGATCTTCATGTCCAGGAATCCTATACCTACGTTGCTTGGGGACATCCTTCACTCATGTTACACTCGAACCATGAGAAAAAGAGGTGTTCTCATGTGCTGCACTCCTCTCCTGGCAAGGTGGTTTATTTCACACCTCCCACAATCAGTTTTGAAGAACGAGCGGGGTTTGAGATGGTCACAACGATTGATGACTCTTACACATGCTGACATACATTGGTGTTCTCGGTCCAGAGAAAATGTCACTATCATTGATCGTTGCAGAGAGTTCCCCAATGTTCCTCTACTTGGAATCAGAGGGGGCATTACTTACAACCCATGTCTGGCTTTGAGACAGTTTGGATATGCTCAGAGGGATGGCCCTCATGACATGTTGATTCCTGACATTGTTTTTAACTTCGACAACGATGCACAAGGACTTCGCCAGAGATTCATCAGAGCTTGGAGGATGCCCAACAGGATATATAGTAAGACACTGGGGCACAAGAACTCCATTCCCCTGGAACCTTATCTCAAGTGGGTACGAGCCCGCTCCCAAAAGCTGGTGATGCCATATCCTCATGTTCTCCCTGTGATCAAAGAGCCAGTTTTGGAAGGAGAGGTGCCCTACACCATTCAACATCCTGACATGCCTACATCCTGGGAAGAAATGCAGAAGAGTTGGATCCAACTCAAGGAAGAACAGAATTCTCTTGAAACCAGTCTACATGCCAGTGAGAAGAAGGTCTTGGAGCTCACCCGTCTGCTTCACGAGGAAAAGACTCTCAACACTTACATCGCTCCAAAGAGGATGCGCAGTGTCTTTTGGGATTAAGTTTTGTAATGTTTTGCCCATGAGGCCCTGATGTACTGAACAGATTATTTCTTAATACAATGGGTGTTCTTTTTTTTTGTCTACAACGAATTTGAACTTTCGAACCCTTGAATGCATTGCATAAATAGCATATCATGCATCATGTGCATAACAGGTACCCTTTTTCTACAGGTTGCTTAATCTTCTTCGCTGTTTATTTTAGCACTCAATCATCATGAATACTGAACCAACTACCGAACAAGCTATCAAGGCCCTCCAGGCCCAGAACGCCCAGTTCCAGGAGCTGTTCATGAACTTAGCCCAGGGACAACAGGAGTTAAAGGCTTTGCTCCTGAAGAAGAAGAAGAAGAAGAAGAGGACTGTGCTGTTCAACACTGGACGCAGACTCGGGAATACACTGCAGAATGAAGCTGAGCTGACTACTCCATCTGTTGAGGAAGGCAGTCACCAAGGGAGAGAGGTTCCTAGTCCCGTGGTCTCTGACACCGAGACAGACTTCAATGATGAACAATACCCTCCTGCTGAGGACAGGTACAAGCAGCTGGAGGACCGGTTAAATGCTATGGAGATTCAACGCGTGCCTGGGTTGGATTTTGGAGATCTAGGTTTATCTTCTGGGGTGGTGATCCCACACAAGTTCAAGGCGCCTGCCTTTGTGAAGTATGACGGAGCTTCCTGCCCTAAGCTGCACCTCCGTTCTTATGTAAGGAAGATCCAACCTTACACTGCAGACAAGAACCTATGGATCCATTTCTTCTAGGATAGCCTTTCAGGGGCTCAACTCGAATGGTTCTATCAGCTGGATGGAGCCAGTATTCGAAACTGGGAGGACTTGGCTACTGCATTTTATAATCAGTATCAGTATAATTCCGACCTTGCTCCCACGCGTACCCAACTCCAGGGTATGTCACTTGGGACGGGTGAAGGTTTTAAGGAGTACGCGCAGAAGTGGAGAGACCTGGCTGGCAGGGTGCAGCCACCGTTGACTGACCGTGAACTCGTGGACATGTTCTTGGGGACCCTGTCTGGTCCATTCTTTAATCACCTGATTGGTAATTCCTCTGCTGGGTTTACAGACCTGATCCAGACTGGTGAAAGGATCGAAGCTGGTATTAAGTCGGGGAAGATACAGAAAGGCGCCTCCTCGAGTACTGAAAAGAAGCCCTTCAAGAAGGAAGCTAGTGTTGTGTATGGTCCCAGGAAACAGAATAAACCGGAACGCCGCCAAGCTGTCAACGCGGTGGTAATTTCAAAGCCTGTTGCCGCTCCTCGGCAATATAACCAACCAAGGGGTGAGAGACCCAGAAGGGAGTACACTCGGCTCAGCATGACCCTGTCTCAGATATTGCCGCAGCTACTGTCGACCAATCTGGTAACTGTCAAAGAAGCTCCGAAGGTGGTGAACACAACCTCTCCAAAGTACAACCCCAACGCCCGCTGCGCTTATCACTCTGATAGCCCGGGGCATAACACAGATGATTGTTAGGCTCTGAGGAATAAGGTTCAGGACCTTATTGATGCTAAAGAGGTACAGTTCGAGGCGCCCGAGAGGCCTAATGTGGTGACAGCTCCCATGCCCAACCATGGAGTAAATGCTATTGGGGATGATGACAACGTGGAGGAATCTGAATTCAACGGCTGGATCTACCCAACGACCGACGGTGGACCAAGCAACTGGACTGCCAAAGATTTCATACCTATTACTTTTGTCACTCAGTAATAAACTCCTTTGTTTTGAATTTGTAACGAACAATAATTTGAAACTTTATGGCCCGGTGTCTTACCCCGGGCACCGTGGCTTCATTTGTGAGGGCTTATTATTTGTCATTTTCATATATCATGAATAAAAACATTGGACGTCTTTCGCATCTCAAATCTTGCGCTCCTTTTCTTTCCTTATTACATATATTGCAAAACAGCTATATTTACACACACTCACTTATACAGGTTCCAATCCACTTTGGATCCCACTGGTAACGACTCTGCTACTGCCGATTATGACTTCGAAAATCCGATCAACTTAGCCGAAGAC
Source organism: Vicia faba (assembly GCA_948472305.1). NCBI lineage: Eukaryota > Viridiplantae > Streptophyta > Magnoliopsida > Fabales > Fabaceae > Vicia > Vicia faba. The sequence goes on from OX451735.1 coordinate 170,575,221, forward strand.
GAAGGTGAAGATGATTGCGAAGTGCTTGGTGAGCTTGCAAGACTGCTACTCCAGGAAGAGAGGGCCATTCAGCCACATGAAGAGCCAGTGGAAACGGTAAATCTGGGTACTGAGACAGACAGAAAGGAAGTCAAGATTGGTGCCAATCTAGAGCTCAGTGTGAAACAACGGTTGATTCAGATATTGCATGATTATGTGGAAATCTTTGCCTGGTCTTACGAAGACATGCCTGGGTTGGATACCAACATTGTGGTTCATCACCTTCCTACCAAGGAAGACTGCCCTCCGGTTAAACAGAAGGTCCGTCGTATGCGTCCAGAGATGTCCGAGAAAATCAAAGCTGAGGTTATGAAACAATTTGATGTCGGGTTTCTAGCAGTGACTTCTTACCCTCAGTGGGTTGCCAACGTGGTTCCAGTGTCGAAGAAGGATGGTAAGGTCCGAATGTGTTGACTACAGGGATTTGAATAGGGCCAGCCCTAAGGATGACTTCCCTCTACCTCACATATACGTTCTGGTTGACAATACTGCTCAACATAAGGTATTCTCCTTCATGGATGGGTTCTCAGGTTATAATCAGATCAAGATGGCTCCTGAAGACATGGAGAAGACCACTTTTGTTACTCAGTGGGGCACCTTTTGCTACAAGGTCATGCCTTTTGGGTTGAAAAATGCTGGGGCAACCTACCAACGTGCCATGGTTGCTTTATTTCACGACATGATCCATCACGAGATAGAAGTATACATCGACGATATGATTGCAAGGTGAGGAGGAACACCTTGACCATCTACATAAGCAGTTTGACCGTCTGAAGCTGTACAAGCTGAGGTTGAACCCGAACAAGTGCACCTTTGGGGTGAGATCTGGAAAATTGCTTGGTTTCGTCGTAAGTGACAAAGGTATTCAAGTGGACCCTGCCAAAGTGAAAGCCATACAAGAGATGCCAGTTCCCAAGACTGAAAAAGAAGTCAGAGGCTTCCTAGGACGGCTGAAATACATTGCCCGATTCATCTCACACCTAACTGCTACCTGTGAACCAATCTTCAAGCTACTGAAGAAAGATCAAGTAGTACGTGGGAACGATGAATGTCAGGCCGCTTTCGAAAGAATCAAAGAGTATCTCCAAGAACCACCCATTCTTATGCCACCGGTTGAAGGGAGACCTCTAATCTTATACTTGACAGTACTGGACAACTCAATGGGGTGTGTGCTGGGGCAGCATGACGAGTCTGGCCGAAAAGAGCACGCAATTTATTACCTTAGCAAAAAGTTTACCGACTGTGAGACCCGATACTCACTGCTCGAGAAAACTTGCTGCGCTTTGGTATGGGCTGCTCTCCGGCTGAGACAGTATATGTTGACTCACACCACTCTGTTGATTTCAAAAATGGATCCAATCAAGTACATATTCGAAAAGCCCGCCTTGTCCGGAAGAATAGCAAGATGGCAGATGATCTTGACCGAATACGACATCCAGTACACGACTCAGAAAGCAATCAAGGGAAGTGTATTGGCAGACCATTTGGCACACCAGGCAGTGGATGACTACCAGTCCATGAACTTTGAATTTCCAGACGAGGATATCATGGTAGTAACTGATTGTGAAGCACCTGGACCGGATGAAGGACCTGAGGAAGGATCCCAATGGTCTATGCACTTTGACGGAGCCTCAAACGCTTTGGGTAACAGTATTGGCGTTGTGATCATATCCCCTAAAGGCACTCATACTCCATTTACTGCCCGGCTATGTTTCAACTGCACCAACAACATGGCAGAGTATGAAGCATGTATCATGGGTCTTCAAGCTGCAATTGACTTAAGGATCAAGTTTCTGAGTGTCTTCGGAGATTCCGCTCTCGTGATCAATCAGATCAAAGGCGAGTGGGATACGAAACACCCAAATCTTATTCCTTACAAAGAGTATGTATTGACATTGATCCCCCATTTCATGGAGATAACTTTTGAACACTTCCCAAGAGAGGAGAATCAGTTGGCGGACGCGCTGGCTACGATGTCTTCTATGTTCAAAGTCAAATGGGACAACGAAGCTCCCTGGATCATTATCTGGAAATTGGATGAACCTGCATATTGCTGCGATCTTGAGGCTGAAGAAGTAACTGAAAAACCCTGGTATCATGAAGTAAAGAGGTACTTGGAAGCTCAAGAATACCCCGAGGGTGCATCTTTCAATGACAAAAAGTTTCTGAGAAGGTTCGCTGCAAAGTTCTTCCTCAGCAACGACATTCTGTACAAGCGAAACCATGATTCAACCTTACTGCGTTGTGTGGATAAGACTGAAGCAGAAAGGATCATGGCAGAGCTGCATGAGGGTACCTTCGGAACACATTCTAGTGGACATACCATGGCAAAGAAAATCCTTCGGGCAGGATATTTATGGTCCACAATGGAAGCTGACTGTTACCAACATTCTCGGACGTGTCACAAATGCCAGATCTATGCTGATAAGGTGCACGTTCCTCCAGTTCCTCTGAACGTCTTGACAGCACCTTGGCCTTTTGCAATGTGGGGCATTGATATGATCGGCGAAATCAGACCTACGGCATCCAACGGGCATCGCTTCATCCTGGTGGCGATTGATTACTTCACGAAGTGGGTCGAAGCAGCTTCCTATGCTACCGTAACCAAGAATGTCGTGGCACGGTTCATTCGGCATAACATGATCTGTCGATACAGCGTCCCAGAAAGGATCATTACGGACAATGGTACCAATCTTAACAACAAAATGATCACTGAGCTCTGCGAGCAATTCAAGATACAACACCACAACTCTTCTCCCTACCGGCCGAAGATGAACGGGGTTGTCGAAGCAGCAAATAAGAATATCAAGAAGATTGTGCAGAAGATGACGGTGACCTACAAAGATTGGCACGAGATGTTATCGTTTGCTCTTCATGGGTATCGTACCTCAGCACGGACGTCAACAGGGGCAACACCCTTTTCCTTGGTCTATGGCATGGAGGCAGTCTTGCCTATTGAGGTCCAGATACCCTCTCTCCGGATAATGAAGGATGCAAGTTTGAGCGAAGATGACTGGATCCAGACTCGGCTTGATCAATTAAACCTAATCGACGAAAAGAGACTCACCGCTATTTGTCATGGTCAAACGTACCAAAAACAGATGATCAGGGCATTTAACAAGAAAGTCATACGACAAGAGTATCAAGTCGGAGACCTGGTAATCAAGCGCATCATTCTTCCTCAAAGTGATCCCAGGGGCAAATGGACCCCTACGTACGAAGGGCCATTTGTGGTTAAGAACATCTTCTCAGGAGGAGCTATGATTCTAACTACCATGGATGGTGACGACCTTCCTCACCCCGCTAATGCAGACATAGTAAAAAGATACTACGCATGAATTAAAGACCCGCTAGGTTGACACACCTAGGCAAAAATTAGGGCTTCCCGGCGAACCAAAAGGGTTCGGGCAAAAATAAGGGATGAAATAAAAAAAATCTGTACACCTGGCAAGTCGAAAACCTGAAAAGGCGGCTTGGGAAAAAATGGGTATCCCGGTGGACTGAAAACCCGAAAGGGCGGTCCAGGAAAAAGTTAGGGATAAAGCGTAATACTATGTCTCATTGGATCACCTTGCATCCAGAATTAAACATCAACTATCAGGCTCAGACGGCATCGATCAGTCAGCTTCATCTTCAACTAAGCAGCCAAGTGATGAGACGCTTGAAGACATAAAGGCGATAGCAGAGTTGAAACCCAGTGGGATTTTTCACATAGCTGTTTTGTTTCACAAAATTGTATAAACTATATTTTGTTCGGCGGTGTTCTCTTACTAGAACGTCAGCCTCTTGTACATAAAACGCCTATTTACAGGCAAATTCAAAATCAATACAAGTTCAATTTTTCAGACAAATTGCCAATTGTTTTTCCTTTTTCTGCTTTGTTTTGCAAAGAACGTCCAATGTTCATTTTTGATATATGCATTTGACACTAATTGCTAACTCATAAATATTTGCATGCGAAACAAAGGACTAATTACAGGTGACATCAAAAACAGGGGCAATAATGAGTTGTCTAAGCAATCTAGTTGCTCTGTCCACCAAGGTACCAAGGTAGGTTCGCATGAAGAATGTAACCAGGATACCTCCACTCCCCGTAGAGTAAGACAAGGTTCAGCAATACTCTCCCCCGAGCAGAGTTGGTCTCCCGTCAGCCCTAAAAAGGCACAGTATTCTCCGGCAAGTCAGCAACATTCTCCCCTAGCAGAGTTAGTCTACTGTCAACCTTAAGGAAGTTGGGTTATCCCCGGAAGATCTCAATATTCCCCAGCGGAGTATACAGATGTTCCTCTACAAGCATCCCCGGCAGTCTCGATCTAAGATTGTTCCCCGGCAGAATACCAGGCACCCCGGTGGAGCCATATCCCCAATACAGTCCTCAGAAGTTTCCCCAGGAGAGTTGAATCATCCTCCCCAGTAGATTCTGGAAGCTTATCCCCAGTAGATTCTGGAAGCTTATCACCGGCAGAGTACGAACGTCTCTCCCCGACCATATTCAAAGGTTATTCCCCACCAGAGCTTATAACTGGGTTATCCTCAGCTAATTACAACGGAAAGATCGTCCTCGGCGAAGTTCTTCCTAACCCCCAGCGGAGTTCATCAAATCTTCCAACATAACTTATCAACAGGAATCCCCAGCGGAGTTCTCATCAAAACCTCAGTGAAGTATCTCTTCCCACAGAGTAATTCCCCGCAGAGTAATCTCTCCAACAAGTTTATTCCCCAACGGAGTCATCTTCTCCTACCGGTTTATTCTTGCAATCATCATCCCCAGCGGAAACGAAGAACTCTATTCTTCAAACATCAGCCCAGGATTCAACAAATTCCCGGCATTCGTCAAGGATTTATTTTCCCAGACAAAAATACATTCATAGACATATCACATTTCATACATCCTGCTTACATACATGATAAAGTGCATACGCATCATATCACACAATTTTGAGAACATCATGACATCATGCATTTCATACATCATGACATTGCATACAACTGATGTTTTGCCTTTTCAGGAAAAAGGTCAATACAAAGATGATTACTATCAACTGTCGCAGTTCCAGATTCGATACCTGTATCTAGCCAGGGCATATCTGTGAGCGATTAATTGTAGATTCGATTCCTGTATCCAGCCAGGGCATGTCTGCATGAAGAGTTTAGAGATTCGATTCCTGTATCCAGCTAGGGCATATCTGTAGACGAAGAATTCTAGATTCGATTCCTATATCTAGCCAGGGCATATTTGTGAGTAGATTCGATTCCTGTATCCAGCCATGGCATGTCTTCATGAAGAGTTTAGTGATTCGATTCCTGTATCTAGCCAGGGCATATCTGTAGACGAAGAATTCCAGATTCGATTCTTGTATCCAGCCAGGGCATATTTGTGAGTAGATTCGATTCCTGTATCCAGCCAGGGCATATCTGCATGAAGAGTTTAAAGATTCGATACCTGTATCCAGCCAGGGCATATCTGTAGATGACAAATTCCGGATTCGATTCCTGTATCCAGCCAGGGCATATCTGTGAGTAGATTCGATTCTTGTATCTAGCCAGGGCATATCTGTGAGTAACTGATTGTAGATTCGATACCTGTATCTAGCCAGGGCATGTCTGCATGAAGAGTTTAGAGATTCGATTCCTGTATCCAGCCAAGGCACGTCTGTAAGCAACCTTTTGAAGTTCCGGATTCGATTCCTGTATCTAGCCAGGGCACATCTGTAAGCGACTGTTTGTAGATTCGATACCTGTATCCTGCCAGGGCACGTCTGTAAGCAACCTTTTGAATTTCCGGATTCGATTCCTGTATCTAGCCAGGGCACGTCTGTGAGCGACTGTTTGTAGATTCGATACCTGTATCCAGCCAGGGCACGTCTGTAAGCAACCTTTTAAAGTTCCAAATTCGATTCCTTTATCTAGCTAGGGCACATCTGTGAGCCATTGATTGTAGATTCGATACCTGTATCTAGCCAGGGTATATCTGCATGAAGAGTTTGAAGATCAACCCATGTGGCAAGCCAGGAAACCATCTTCCTTTCTCAAAACACGCAAGTTATCGCTAAGGAATCTCTTACGCAATCGAAACCTTCCGATGGCATCTATAAGCCCATCCTCCTATCCATCACCTCTCCAAATGGCATCTATAAGCCCATTCCCGCCATCACATTGCTGATACTCCACTATGTGAGTGCAAATTTCTGGGCACTCTAGTGTTCAATCATCTTCCACCTTCGGATCACGAAAGGCACACAAGCCAATCTACATCCTCAGGTCTAAGAAGATTGAACAGGGGCAACTGTTGTACCCCAAAATTTTCCCTCCCATATTCTTCAAAGTTTTGACAAAGCATCATCTCAATTTGCTCAAAGTCTCTCAAGGATTGCACAGTTCAATTGCCTCCTAAGGCAGTCAAAATTAGGATTTTGGTTCTTGCAAGGAAGTTGAGGTTTTCAATGGCTCAATCAAGTCTCATGTGCCTATATACATTGCCAAGCATCTACATGTCAGGTTTCAAGGTTCACAATGCCAGTTTGCCCAGTCAAAAGCCCTAATTGCTTCACAATCAACTATAGGGGTAAAATGGTCATTTTACAGTCAAAAGTCAAAAATTTTGATCAACATCTTATTTTGAAGCCACAATCATCATTTGATTAAGTCTTGATCATGATTCCACAAGAATGGCTCAAAAATCATCAAGATGCAAAAGTTTCCATTTTTGGACAGTTGAAAAGTCAACTGTAACTTGACCAAGGCATAACTTTTTCATGGTTCATTAGAAAAATCCCATCCAATGCTCATTTTGAAGGGGATGACATTTCCTACAACTCATCTTCACATTCCAAGTCCAAGAAATGCTCTCACAAAAAGTTATCAATTTCAACATTATAGGTCATTTTCAAAAGTCAACAAAAAGGCATTTTAAGTCAAAGACCATAAATTGAGATTGGTAAATCAAAATGACATGGGACCAAAGTAATTGGTTAGAGGACTTCAAGACCTTTCCAAAATGTCCAAGAACATGTTCATAGGATCAAAATTGAGCAAGATATGCATTGGAGAAGTTGGGAAATTTTTGTGAATTTGCAAAAGTCAACTATCCTTGAAACTTCAATTTTTGACAAAAGGGCCCAATTTCTTCCACTTGATTCAGCCTTGTCATGCCATACACGTGTCCCATGATTAATTTCAAGATTAAACATTTATTTTTCCATTTTATTTAATTTTTATTGATTTAATTCATTTTAAATCCATAAAAATTCAAATAAAATCTAAAAGTTAATGGAATGGAATATTTTTGGTTTGAATAGCTTTTATGTATGATGAGCCAGCTATCAAATTGGTGTAATGCTATTTTGTGCACAAAATCATGGTTTTGAACCAAGTTTGGAAAGTCCTTTAATGGTGATAAACAAAAATCTCAAGACTTCAATTCCATGGATCATTGGCTCAGCTGCTGACCTAAATGCATTCACACATACATAAGCAATCGTGCCAGACCTAATTCACGACCTGAGCAATACACAAACGGCCAAACCACATTCAAAAAATCCAAGAAAAAAGTCAAAACTGTTTTCCACATTGCAGACTAATTCAAAGCCTTAGAGTGACTCAAACACCTTGCTGACATTCCCAGGAACGGATTGGAATAAAAAACAAGCCATAACACTCCAGGAATCCTGAGATAACAGTTTCACGGTTTGAATTTTTTCCATAAACGCATCCTTTGATTCATGCATCATTAATGTATTTTGTGGATTGTTTTGTGTTCAGAGGGACTATACGAAGCTTTTGGTATAATTCAATTTGATTATGGTGCCCTGGAACGAAAACCACCATTGTTGAATTCTAGGGTTTTCGAAGCTCTCAATTAGGGCTCTACAGCATAGGTAAAATTAGAACTTCCAACGCCTATGGTTGAGATCGCTGGGATGAGACGAAGACATTGCAACCCTCGCGCCCTATTTATATAACGCGTACATCTAATCGCTATTTTTGCATTTTGCAGTTTGTGGGGGTTAAAAACCCCCGCTATTTGTTTGTTTTTTCTTACAGGCCAACGAAGAAGATGATGTGCTGGAAGCATATGGTTGGAGCATTCAAACAAATGCGCGCTTTTTTTAATTTCCAAGCATGATTGATGTTGTTTGTATATTATTTTTACTATCCATCATATTAACAAATGCAGGCGAGTGGAGTAGTGGTTGGTGCGCTGGACGTTCATCATTGGAACCTGGGTTCGATTCCCAGGTCCCCCAAATTCGTTGTTCACATTTTTTCCAATATAATCATATGCAGGTATTCTCTAAATATCCCACCATGGACTCCAGCGCTCAGCTTGCCAAGTGTCTCAAAAGGCAGATCCAAAGGCCAGGGATGGTTGACCACCATATTCTCCAGTCAAAGCGTGCATAGCCAATCCAGAAAGTCAACAGGCTTAAGCTTCTTGGGCCTAAAATTCCCAAACATACCTCCATACATGGGCCATCACACCCCCCATGGGTTTGCATTTTGTTTTTTTGTCATTTTATTTTTCATTTGCTTTATTTTATTTTTTATTCCCTTTTTAAATTATTAGCTAGATAATTATTTTTCCATAAAATTCAGAAAAAACCAAAAAAAACATTTTTATTATTTATTAACTTATTTTGCAAATAAATGTAAATTAAATTAAATTAGTTTAATTAGTTAACTTTAATGCTTTTTTTACAATAAATAAAAACAAATTTAGACTTAGGCTTTTCTTTTGACATTTTTAATTCCTTTTTATTTTATTTCATTAAAACATAAAAAACACAAAAATATTTTTCTTTTAATAAATAATTAATTAATTAGCAATTAGGCTTAATTTCATTTAATTACAAAAAAAGGACAAATCTCATTCTTATTCAAAAAAAAGGGTCAAAACCCTTAGGATGTCCCGATTCAATCCCTCGCGCGCGCATTTATTTTTTTAATTCATTATTTTGTATCTGCTCAGGAAATGTAATAGTTTATTAGAACTTTACCGCTTTATTTACCTTTCTCGCACTTTATGTTCAAAACGGGTTTTTGTTTTTGGCGATGTATAAACCCGCGCCTTGTAATAGCTAGATTTACATTTCCGTAATTTATTTTCCGCACTCCTAACTGTTAAAAATGCATGAAAGAATGTATGAAAAATAAAACCAATCCGTAGCTCACAAATAACATGTACAAGATAAACATTAACATGAAACAACACACATGTACATGCCACTCCTAGGGTACGCCTCACTGGTTGCCTCGAACGTGGTCATCAAGTATAGGGTGTCTTAGAGGTCGCCCTTTTGTCTAAGATCCAGTTGCCTCGAAACGGTTTCCTCGGATAAAAAGGATCTAGGACATTAGGGTTACTTCTAAGGTGTCCTACTATTGCTTTGGTGACCACACTGTCCCTCATAATTGAATTGACCTGAATACCTCCAACGACGGTGCTTCCTACTTATCAATAGTGGGATGGCACTATCTAAAGGACTCTTACACAGCCTAATTCCTTAGAGTAGGTAGATCTCATGGGTACTTGCTCTTTTCAAACAAACAAAACAACTTTTCGCACTCACACTTTCTAAAAGTTTTCAAACAAATTTTTTCATACACTCTTGAGGACAGATACAAGAGTTACTTAGAAATTTTTCAAACGAAACTTTTTTCAAAACCCACACACACTTGAAAAGCAAACAAATTTTGAAAACATAAGAGCAAGTACCTAAGAGCCCGTGGATAACCACGGATAGAAAGGGTTCTAACACCTTCCCTTTCTATAAATCTACCTCCCGAACTGAGAAACATTCTCGAATAAGGAATTTTGCTGTGCTTTTGTCCTTTCCATGTTGGAGAACATAAAAGATGGTGGCAACTCTTGCTTACCGCGACATTTCGCGAACCAACTTAAAAAACAGTCAGTTCTATTCCCACCGATCACACCCGCTAACACACTACATTTAATAGCTTTTTAGGTAGTGTATTGGATGTCATATTCAGTTAAAATCATCTGCCAACAAGCTATTATGCCCGTGAGAGCTGGCTTTTCAAAAATGTACTTAATTGGATCCATCTTAGAGATCAACAAAGTAGTATGGGCCAACATATATTGCCTTAGTCGGAGAGCAGCCCATACCAAAGTGCAACAAGTTTTCTCGAGCAGTGAGTATTTTATTTCACAGTCGGTAAACTTTTTGCTGAGGTAGTATATTGCATGCTCTTTTCAACCAGGCTCATCATGTTGCCCTAATACACACTCCATTGAGTTCTCTAACACTGTCAAATACATTATCAAGGGTCTACCTTCCACCGGAGGCAAGAGAATTGGAGGTTCCAGCAAATATTCTTTGATTCTATCAAATTCCGCTTGGCAATTGTTTTTTCACCTGTCCGTCTGATTTTTCTTTAACAATTTAAAATTTGGTTCACAAGTGGCTATAAGGTGAGAGATGAATCTAGCATTGTAGTTCAACCTTCCGAGAAAACCACGAACCTCTTTTTCTATTTTCGGCACAAGCATTTCTTGTATAGATTTTATCTTGCTAGGATCTACCTCAATCCCTTTTTCACTTACAAGGAAACCCAATAATTTTCATGACCTCACCCCGAAGGTGCACTTGTTAGGATTCAGCCTTAGTCTAAACTTCCTTAACCTTTCAAACAATTTCAACAAGTGAACGGCATGTTCCTCTTCCTTCTGGGACTAGGAAATCATATCATCAACATATACTTCAATCTCCTTATGTATCATGTCATGAAAAAGAGTGACCATTGCATGTTGATAAGTTGCCCCTGCATTTTTCAAACCAAAGGGCATCACTTTGTAACAAAATGTTCCTCAAGGTGTAATGAAAGTAGTTTTCTCCATGTCTTATGGCGCCATCTTGATCTGATTATAGCCAGAAAAACCATCCATGAAGGAAAACACTTTAGCTTGAGAAGTGTTGTCAACCAGAATGTCAATATGCGGTAACGAGAAATCATCTTTAGGGCTTGCTCTGTTCAAGTCCCTATAGTCTACACACATTCTGACTTTACCATCCTTTTTAGGCACCGGTACAATATTCGCAATCCACGGCGGGTAAGAAGTTACTTTCAAAAAGCAGGCATCAAACAACTTCTGGACTTCCTCTTTAATCTTCTTAGACATATCAGGATGAGTTCGACGAAGCTTTTGTTTAACAGGAGTACACTCTTCCTTGAAAGGTAGCTTGTGCACAACAATATATGTATTCAGTCAATGTATATCTTCATAAGACCAAGCGAAGATATATGCATACTCACAGAGAATTTCAATTAATCTTTGTTTGATGTTGTCTTCTAGAGCAGCCCCAATCTTGACTTCTCTTTGAACCTCTTCGGTGCCCAAGTTGATCAACTCAGTAGTCTCTTGGTGCGGCTGAATGATCTTTTCTTCTTGCCTCAACAATCTAGCCAACTCTATCTTCCTCGACTTCTTCTCCAGCTTGATAAATTGGGTTTTCAAAGTCATAAAGAGACATAGTAGAATCATTCTCGACACTTTCCGAGATTAACGAGGGACATAATCTGCATGATTATTTTTATTTTTATTTTAATCTTAGATTAAAAAAAGAAAATAAAATCTCACATTTTGCCAAAATTTTAAAGGAAAGACAGGGAGCGAAATATTTGAATTCAAAATACATCCTTTATTGATAATAAACTTGCAATGAAAAAAATCGTGGCCTTACAGCATGTCCACTACGTCTTAGGCAGGACATAGGGATTATTGCATGATAATAAATAAAAAGAAAATTACTCTTCATAACGGGTGACTTTAATGACGTCCTCGGCGAACCAAATGCAAGGCTCTTCACCCGGCACGGTAGGACGAACCCACTTATCCATCTCACAACCATTGTCACCATCCTCACTCATAACATGAGACTCTTCATGGATAACCCCACCGCTGACAAATTGAATTGGGGAAGGAATACCTTGATCCTTGAGAGGAGTAGCAATTGACATGCTTTGACCAGCCACGAAGCCCAAACCTCTCTTGTATGTCTGAGTAAGGAGATCCAAAACTCTTCCCCAACCTTCTGGATGAACAAATTGAACAATCATTTGTTCCTGACGATAAGATGACATGGAGACCTTCGTCCTCCTATCCTCTTGACGAGGAGCTCTAACAACTTGCACGGTCTCAAAAGCTTGGCACGGCGTCTCATGGATTTATCCTTCCACCTCAACATAGCAAAAGGAACTCAGATGACTGACAATATAATCTTCTTCGCCGAAAACAGTAACCACCTTCCCATTCAACAGGAACTTCAGCTTTTGGTGCAGAGTGGATGTGACAACACCAGCCCCATGGATCCATGGGCGGCCCAACAAACAACAATAAGATGGATTAATGTCCATGATAAAGAAGGTAGCTTCAAACACCTGAGGACCTATTTCGATTGGCAAGTCTACTTCCCCGAACACTGTCCTCTTGGACCCATCAAAAGCCTTAACAATCAAATCACTTGGCCTTAACAAAAGCCCATCGTAATCGAGCTTTAAGAGAGAAAACTTGGGCAATACATTGAGAGAGGAACCCATATCAATCAGCACACGGGATATGGTAGTTTTAGAAATTTCCATAGAAATGTACAATGCTTTATTGTGCTTTCTCCTCTCAGGGGGTAAATCAAAGCCTGTAAAACCCAGCCCATTACTCGCAGAAATGCTATTCCCAATTCCCTCAAATTGATTCACAAATATCTCTTGAGGAACAAAAGAGGTCCCTAATAGCTTCATTAATGCATTTCTGTGGGATTCCAAGTCTCTGAGCAAAGCAAGGATGGAATCTTTGAGGGTGTCTGACTTAACTGGTCAAAGATTTTGTAGTCACTCTTCTTGATGTACCTCAGTAACTCAACTACATCTTTAGCCATTTCATCATCAAAAACAGGAATAGGGTATTTTGCCCCGGATTATCACTATTGATCATAATCTTCTTTCCCCTATTCTATCGCGGCATCTGCGCTACCTTTAGGATTTTCAGGCGGTGAAAAGATTCGGCCGCTACGAGTGATTTGACTTTCGCTGACAATATCATGCACTGCAGGCCTCTATTCTTCAGACTTATTTTCCTCATACTTCTGAGTGATCGCCATACTCCCTTGATAATAACACTTACCCTCATAACTCCAAGGGACAACTTTATCACTATCATACGGAACAGGACCAAGCACAGTGATAAGGAGTGGAGATTTTTTAGCAGACACAGGACTTGTCACAGGCATACAAATAGTCTTTGTATTGATCGAAATAGTTATCACATTTACTTCATTATCATTAACTTCGGATTTGATTAACATACAATCAAACTGAAGGAACCCCTTGGTAATCAGATCTTGAATCGCAACTTTCAACAATTGGCAACCCTCTGACTGGTTTGAGCAGACCGCGCAGTCCATCCCACAACCTAAAAATAAACCTTTACTCAATAATTGTTCCTTCACAAATGAGAGAGGTGTAATCAACTGATTAACATCCATAATCAAATTTAGATCCTCACCCTCCATGATGGCACCAACCGTGGCACAGCCATGAGGTGGCAAAGGCTGCTTGGTAATATTGGGCGCTGGGCCAAAGTTAATGGCTTGAGAGTCCAACAGGTCTTAGACTTTGTGCTTGAAGGCATAACAATTCTCAATAGTATGCCCCTTCCCACCAGAGCGAAAATCATATCGGGCATTAGCGTCAAAGTTATATGGCAACCTTTCTGGATCAACCTTCCAAAGGCGCAACTCAACTAGCTTCAACTTAAGCAACTGGGGTAACAATTCAGCATAAGACATCGTAAGTGTGTCAAGCTTCCTAGGAGGATGCTTTTGTCCTTGCTGATTGCCTTGCCTAGGCACGTAAGCTTTCCTCAGAAGCACATCAATCAGTATTGTAACAGTAGCAGCCTGATGATTTGAACCCTGATATTTGCCTTTCCCTTTTGAGGATAGATCGCACTGGATTCACCTTCCTTTTTCATTTGGTGACTACTGAAAGACTTCTTAGTATTACCAGCATTATTTACAACAACAACATCTTGGATCTTTCCCAACTTAATTCCAATTTCAATTTTCTCTCTATGTGTTACCATCTTAGAAAAAAGTAACCGATGTACTGCAAGTTGTGTAGAACTGGCCTTGCAATGTACTACTAAACATTTCCACCATCTCCCATTCCAACATGGGCGATTGAACATTTTCAGCCATCTCCCGCAACCTCTGGACATTCTCTTTAAAAGATTCATCTCGCTTCTGGGATAAATTTTGTAGTTGGGTTCTTGTGGGAGCCATGTTAGTGTTATACTAATAGTGCATAACAAAAGCCTCAACCAATTATTTCCACGTACGGATGCGACTAATTTCCAACTGCATGTACCACTCGAGTCGTCCACCTGTCAAACTATCTTGAAAGAAGTGCATCAACAGCTTTTCATCGTCCGGATACGCAGACATCTTCCGGTAGAAAGACTTAACATGGGTCTTTGTACATGAAATGCCTTTGTATTTCACGAAATCAGGCACCTTGAATTTGGGGGGAATCGTTACCCCAGGCACCAAGCCCAAATCAGACATGTCGAAGCCCACCGTACCTTGGCTTTCAAACCTACACATCTGCTCTTCAAGCACATACCACTTCTTGTCAGATTATGTTGGTTCATCCATATTAGACATCCAGTCTTCCCAATTATCGTCTTCCACCAGCCTAGCCGGAATGCGAACAGGCCTTGGTGGTACAACAGGTTATTCAATATCCTGATGAACAGGAGTGGGTGGAGGAGGATTCCCCACAACTTGGATCCCAGGGATACCTTGGTTACTTGTAAGATTGCCAAGGTACGTTGGCTAACCACTTTGAATATTCAGGCCGACGTTCGAATTCAGATTCACGTCCGAGTACCTCCCGGATTCTCCACCACATTTTGAGCAGACTGAGTACCATTAGGATTGTTGACAATGACCCCTGGCGGATTTGCATTCAAAGTTTCACCACCATTATTCAAAGTTTCAACAGGCCTCATAATCATGGCTCTCATTTCCTCTTGTCGACGAGCCATATTCTGAATGATCTCCATCAATTGGTCAACCCGAGTATCCATCCTAGTACCCATAGCCACAACATCTGCTTGAATTTGTTCCATCTGCCTCTTGAAAGTACTCCGAGTATTATAACGATGAGAGTTTATAGTAGCAATCTCTGAAAGGAAAACTGAGATCAAATATAAGAAGACCTGTCATGATCACTTGTAATAATATGATATGCATGAATGAATGGTTATGCATGAAATGTTTCACCATTTCCAGGATACCCAAAAGTTTTGTCACCCCTAGGAACTTTAAACAAACACGATAAGTGAGATAATCAACAATCGATAAGAGATATACTCGACAATAATTGGCTTCATTAAAGACATGATCCATACGATCAAATAGTAATTTCTTACAAGAATGATCCAAAATACATAATGAAAGATAAATGATCCCATCCAACAAGACTAGTGGTGATCGAATGACATCAAAGAAAAAGGAAACAATGATAATCAATGTGGTGGATCTCTGATCTCTGTGTAGTACAATGGTCCCCCTGTCGGAAGTACTCTTAGCTCCATTCCTTGGTTTCTTTGAATAATTTATTTGTATTTTCATGATCTCATCCTCGAGTGAAGCTGTCAATCACCCCATCTTTCTGAAATAGTTGTCCCTCCAAGTACACGCATTTCTCCATGAAACGATCACATTCTTTGCATTATGGAAAAGGTACAGGTACGGGCGCATCTTCCATCTCTTTTATTTTGTCCCGGAGTCTTTCATTTTCTTTCATTACTTTGGTCATTTGAGCTTTCTTTGCTTCCAACTCCATCCTAGCAGCTTTAAATTGGATTCCAAACTCTTTAACTTTTGCTTTGTTTCTATTGTTGGCCATTTGAAACTTCAAAGTTTCTTGACGATTCTTCTCTGTATCAGCGAGGGCTATCTGATACTCTTTTGTAGATACAAAGGAGTCTTCTATTTTGGGTCTTTTTTTGGAGCTACCTTCGCCTTCATATTCTTTTAGTTGACGGTCCAATTCCCTCTTCTTTTCTGTCAAGAAGTATATTTTTTGTCTTCAAGATTTTGACGAAGGTCCCTGTTTTCCAATTGTACTTGATAGAAGCGTTCTTTAGGTACATCTTGTTGTAGCTCAGTAGGTTGGGGATACAAGGACATTTCCTTTTCAAAAGGAAACATAAGCGATTTGGCTCTTTCTCTTAACCAATCCACGTAAAGATCAAAAGGTAATACCTCTTTTAACCCAAAGAATTCTTTTCCTTTCCTACCAATGTGGGCCCAAGCAATTTCCGCTTTCCTCAATAATTCAAGATCTTCTCCCTTCTTGCAATACACAAGTTCGACATCTTTGGCTGTGGGTGGATGCCTTATGGGATAAGCTGATTGGCGAAGATCGAGTACCAGGTTATAGTTGATAATCCCCTTCATTCTTATGAGTGGAACATTAGAGAAACCTACACAGTTAGAGATGACCTCATTGCTATCAACCTTAAGTTTGTACCACTGAATATTGAAAGAGGTGAGTGTCATTACTCTGGATGCCCATGAACGAGGATCTTCTTTCAATGGCCCCTTGGTAGGTAACTGTGTCATGAACCATTTGTAAATCATTGGCACGCAGCATACCACAACTCCTTTCTTTCCATGCCTAGAGTGGATGGCATGGTAAGTGTCAGCTAATAAGGTAGGTATCAAATTTTTATTCATGAAAACACACAAAGCAGCTAAGTATATTATGTCTTTAATCTCAGGGAATAGGATAACCCCATAAATGGTAGCAGCCAACAATGCATAATAAGCATCCCAATGTCCTGTGTTTGCCATTTCTTTAGCCTTTCCTGCTATGAAGTCTACTAGAAGACCACAAGTGACTTTATTATGTCTCTATTTTCCTTTTACATCATTAAGGCTCAAATAAAGAACCTTAGCAATGGCCTCATAGTCAGGCTCAACATGGAACTGAATGAATGGAGCATGACTAGTAATTTTAATATGGAGAAGATGAGCATAATCCTCAAGAGTAGGCGCTAACTGGTAATCCTGAAATGTGAAACAACGTAACTCCGGGTCATAAAACTATATCAAAGTCTGAACAACCTTATCATCAACCCGAGTATCCAACAAACATAGGAGATTCCCATATCTTTCACCAAAAACACCCATATGTTGACAATTCATGAGACATGTGAGCTCTTCAAGAAAGGGCCAAATACTAGGATGAAATTGGTAGCTGAAGTTATCCCTTTTGGTATTCATGACGATATCAATGTTGTTTGCCATTCTTAAAGGCGGAGAAAACTCTGGAAAATCCTGGAAATGACAATGCACATGCAAGTTAATCATCAATACATTTTTTTTTGAAAAGTATATATGTTATGATGTAAAATGATGGGACCGAGGTTTCCATAATACTGGATGCTGTTATACTGCTGTATAGAGTTATAGGTTCAAAGATTCGGGATAGTTATCAATAGTAATCACCAACCAAAGTATCAACAGAAAGAAGGTCACCAATAGAACCAATTTACCATCTCAACTAGAGTCACCAACCGAACCAGGGTCACCAATAGAACAAAGCGGTCACCGTCAGAATATAGTCACCATCTGTACCTGTAATAATAATTCCCTCCCCACTCGCAGGTGAAGACTGGGTTAGGGTAAGGAAAGGGTAACTCAGGAATAATTGGTCTGCATGAAAGTAAAATCATCACAACATAGACATGCATGATGAAGATACCTTCATTTGAACCTCATCCGAGCATGGTATATGACATGACTTCACTAATAGGACCATGTCCTATAGTAGTCATGCCCCCACTCTATTCCTAGTGTCCTAGTGAACTCTGGCCTGGGTACTGGGCCTTTTACCTCAAGAAGTATCATCCCAACCCCATAAAGAAACAATATAACATAAGTATCCAGAATATAGGGAATAATGAAAAGCAATGTATGAAATCATATAATCAAAGCATATAAACAAATAGATACATAAACCCCCAAGATAAGAAAGTAAAGAAACAAGAGATAGGATCAATTCTTGGATGGACCAACAATAGGTCAATCTTGTCCCTAGTGAAGTCGCCAACTAAAACCACCGGCTGAACAATCAACTGATAATGAAATCAATGAAGTCACCGTCAAACGTCTTTTATCCCAATAGGAAGGGAAAGGTAGACATCGAGAAAACCTGAAGGGGTGAAATCACAGTCTTGCAACCGAGATATCAGATAAGGGAGTTTGTTACACGAGGGGAAGGTATTAGAACCCCACATGCCCGTAGTACTCTACTGTATCCACTCTTGTTGTATATCTTATGGATGTGTTTAATATATGCTTAAGGCTAAAAGAAAATGAAAAGAGGGAATGTATGCAAAAGAAAAGAGAAAATAATGTAGGGAAAAATAAAGTTGGGCTCGTTCGAGCCCTACCCCAATGCCTACGTATTCCTTTTAAGGAATCAGAGAAGTCGTAGTTCGGATCACATGTTTCAGTTTGTTTTGTGTTTTATAATTGAAAAATGTTAGGTTCAAATCAATCCACAACGGCTCATCCTTTGGACACTCACGACTTGTAGCGGAAGGGAACTAACATGTTATTAGAAAAGAAATGCCGATTGGCAAAAAGAAAGGTGTTGTTTGTATTTTTTTACCTTGAGAAAGGATTTGAAAGTTTTAAGTGTTTTATGATTTACAAAGAAAAAGAAAAGAAAGGTTTTTTGTTTTATTATACAAAGGATGCAAAAGAAAAGAAATCATGTAAAGGGAGACTGACCTAAATTTATCCCTAATGTTATCATACAAATGATTGACCCTAAAGTTGAGTTTTGAAGAGGAAACTCTAACCTATGTTGACATGCATGGATAAAAATCCTAATTTCTATCTCAAATCATCATCTATAGTTGAATTAAGAAGTCCTAAAGGAGCATAGAAAGGATCTATCACCTAAAACTATTTCTATCTCGAATCATCATCTATAGTTGAAACGAGAGCTCCTAAGGGAACATGTCAAGTGTGATACGGTGGAAGAACCGGCTGTTATATTGGTTTTGAGTTTGTGTTTACAAATGTTGCGGTAAGCAAGAGTCTCCACCGAATTTTATTTTATCCAACAAAGGAAAGGGTGAAAAGAATAGAAAAAGACCTTTCGAGAGTTTTCTGAGTAAGGGGGATAGATTATGGAAAGGGAAGGTTTTAGCACCCTTTCCATCCGTAGTTTTCTACAGGCTCTTAGATGCTTAGCTCATTTTAAAAATACCTTGCTCTTTGTGTGTTTTGAAAAGTATTTTGAAATGCCAATAGTCAGGCAACTTGTTTTATGATAACTCTTGTATCAGTCCTCAAGAGTGTTGATAAAGCATTTTGAAAATGTTTTTTGAAAACTGTTTTGTGTATGTGTAAAAATTTGTTTGAGCAGTGCTATCCTACTATTAGTGAGTAGGTAACCCTAGTCGTCAGATGTTTGAGGGACATTCGAAGGTACGTTTATAGTCACAAAGGCAATTGGGCAAGAAACCTTAGTAACTACTTTAGGGTTTTAAGATCATTTTTACCGAGGCAACGCTGAGAGGGTCATGGAGGGACTTGTGATCTTTAAGCTGGAGGGTAGCCACTAAAGTCTCTCACGTTTCGATAGTTGTGAGTGTTTTCCGAAGGAAACCAAAGTGGGACACCCTAGAGGTGCCCATGTGCAATTGTGTTGTTTTCAGTTATTTTAGTCTTGTGTTAAGTTTGCTAGCGTTTTGTTTGTTAAACTATTGTCATACAATCCTATTAGTCATGCATCTAAACAATTTATAATTTGCAGTAATAAAAAGTGCGGAAATGTAAATCTAACTATTACAAGGCTTCGCGGAGGGGGTTATTTACATGTCCAAAACGGGGAATAAAGCAGAAAAAAGTAAACGTCCTACTTAAGTATATTACATTCCAGTAAGCAGATACAATAATATGCAAAAGTGTGAAAGTAAAAGTAAACGCGCGAATTGAAAATACGTCTAAAAATCTAAGAAAGAAAATCTTTTGGTTTGTTTTTATTTAAGAAAATGGTTAAGTTAAAATTAGATTAATTAATTAATTTACAAAATTTTAATTAAGAAAATCCTGGATCTATTTTTTTTGTGATTTTTATTATTTTGATGATTAAATAAAAAAACAAAAGAAATAAGTAATAAAAAAAGAAAAGGCAAGACAAAAATGTAAAGGGGCCTGGTGTTAACTAGCGAGCATGGGGTGTGGTTTGAAATTTTGTATAGGCCCAACTCTGAGAGCCCAATACTGCGCCTGATCCCATGTTACTGGTTCTTGAGGATCCACCATGGGGAAGTATTCCAGGGGCACTGGATTTGGTACTATGATGATCTGGTGGTGGAGATCTGGTAGTATATCGTATGTGCATTTGGCCTGAATGTATGAGATCGGCAAGGAAATAAACAGAAAAATTATCGCAAGAGGCATGGATCGAACCCCTGCCCCTACACACAATGCTTTAACCATCTTGCCTCTGTCGTTGGGATGACTTTACTTCCATTCATATAAACATATTAATAAATACAAATGTGAAACAAGTGCCTGGACCGGAGAGAGACGCCGGATCCCTAGCTCCGGTCGTCTTCTCCAGTGAGAAGAAAATGTTTCCTGTAAAATAAATAAGCGTTAGAGATCTAGGGGGACTTTACCCCCCCTAATTTGAACCCCTTGATTCCAAATATGAGGTCTGTTTGGCATGAAACATCCTAAGTCATGAGATTCGAAGGAAAATTCAGATTGTGCCCTAACAATGGCACAATCTCATCCATGCGCTTTAGCTTGCATGTAACATATTCATTCAAACACAAATATCATTAGTAACACGAATATATGTGCAACATGTATTTAATTGACATGAATGTGCAGTTTCAGTTTTTGCAAACCCTTACTGATTGCAGATGTGTGAATTTGTGGCTTTAGGCATGGAAATGCTTGCTGGAGGGCCTGAATGCCTTCCTGGGAATCTCGGGAGGAATATAGGATGTTTAGTTTAGAATGAAAGTGGCTGTAACTTGCTGTTTGAATTTTGACAGCTTAGAGACATTTTGCAATTTTTAGGAGCTTTTGTAAGGCAATGTCTGCGTGTTTAGGCAATGTGTTTTTTTGTCTCTAGGTAATGCGTGTGTCCTTGATAGATAATCTTGTCTTGTTTTTCTAGGAGTATGGTGGTGGACGAAAATGGCATGAATCAACCATTAACCATGGTTTTGAAAGAAAAATCAAAAGTTTTAAGAAGTTTCCATTTTTAGATATTTTCTACCATTTTGGGCTTTGAGTGAACCTGGACAGTATTCGTTTCAACCTTCCATATCTTGATTCTTTCGAAAGCTGCCAAACTTTGTTCTTTTCGATGGCCCTTAGTCCCAATTCGAATGGTCCAAGGCCTCATCATCATGGCCTCTTCAATTGGGTCACTATTTGCCTTAGTTGCTTGATCTGAAAATTATCCAATCAGCCCAATCGAACTCAGCTCTTATTCCTTTCAAATCTCTTTTCATTCAATCAGACCAATCGAAGCGCCATCTCTTTCATCTTAGCCTGTCAAAGCTTTGTTTTGCTCAATTCGAATACTTCTTCATCATGGCCTTTCGAAGCTTTGTTTTGTCCTTTCCTTCGAGCACAGTAGTGTAGGTGGTCCTTCTATTCCAAGTCCCACCCCTTGCTTTTGCTTACAAGAAAATATTTATTGTTCACTAGTCCACCTTTGATTGGTGAATACAACTTGTATGTGCAAATCGAAGGATAACCTATGAGAACTCAGACTTTACTTTCGATCACCCAACTCCTTCCTTGTCTGTTCAGGCACATGCCTGAAACACATTGCTCCCAAAACTCTAAGATGACTCATATTTGACAGCTTCGTCTCTAACTATCCTTCGATCACGCCATGTTTGAAGATTGTATGTCCTTCGAACCATTAGACTTCCACGTGCTTCTTTGGATAAAATAAAAGCTTTCAAATTCAAAATGTTCTTCTATTCAAAGTGCCCATTCAAACAACAAGTTAGTCGAAAGGTCTCTCCTTGTAATGCTTCAAATGGCCTATATTTCAATGGTTCGAAGACGAACCCTTCGAAGATGCTCTTTACTAGATCTTCATCAATTGAAGGATTCATAAAAGCCTCCTCATATTTTCTTTCGAACCATTCATTATTCAATCCCAGCGCTTTGTTGGACATTAGAATAGACTTCATACTGCTATCGAAGTTGCTTCGACCCAAAAGCTCTTAGGCATATTTTCAACTTTCGACCTACACCTTGTAATGTACACTTACTTTTCTTCTTTTAGCTGTGCCATTATGCTGAGGCATATAGGGTGCCATGGAAATAATTTGAAACCTCTTGAGAAATTCAGGACCTCAATGAGCATGTCTTGAGTAAAAACGGGAGGGAAAATTTTGGGGTATAACAACCGACACTGTTCAATCTTCTTAAACCTGAAGATTTAGATTGGCTTGTCTGCCTTTCGTGATTTGAAGGTGGAAGGTGATTGAACACTAGAGTGCCCAGAAATTTGCACTCGCATGGAATAACGCCATTGGTTGATGATATTAGGAATGGGATTATAGATGCCATTTTGAGAAGATAACTGAGAGTTGTCGAACATGGGCTTAAAGATGCCATTCAAAGTAGATGCTGACTTCATAAGAGGTCTCTTTATGGGGATCCCTGTTCCTGTTGTCTGAGGAGGACTCCACTGGAGAATGTTGATTTATGTTGTTCTCCTGCTTGAGGAAAACTCTGTAGGGAATATAGTCTAGGAGCTTTAGTTGTCCATGGCTCTACTGAGGTGTTATCTCAGGACTAAAGAGATGAAAGTTAGTTGTTTTCTAGTTGAAATCCAGGCATCATAGTAACTTACCGAGGAGAATGAAATTAACTGTTATCTGGAAACATATTAGAAGGAGCATGTGTAGGGCTTCTTCAAGATGGCGACTTCACTGGGGATATATGAGAAGGAGCATGTGTAGGGCTGTTTTAGGATGAGTCCGTGTAAAGATGAATCTGAAAATTGCGAGAAGGAATTCGTGTAAGATTGCTTCAGGATGAGCCCGTGTAAAGCTGCATTAGGAGATCATGAGAAGGAACTCGTGTAAGATTGCTTCAGGATGAGTCCGTGTAAAGATGCATCTGGAGATCATGAGAAGGAACCCGTGTAAGATTGCTTCAGGAGGAGCATGTGTAAAGCTGCATCTAGAGATCATAAGAAGGAAACAGTGTAAGATTGCTTCATCTAATCGTGTAAATAGTCACCCCGTCTTGTTTCGAGAATTGATTCATAATCAGTAGTTCACAGATAGTTGTCCTGTCTTGTTTCAGGTATTAATCTGGAACTTGTTTTTGTTGGTCATTGAGATAGTTGCCCTGTCTGGTTTCAGGAATTAATCTTTCACCTAAGAGAAAGAAAGATAGTTTCCCCCGTCTTGTTTCAGGAGTTAATCTTCAATCTGCTCATATAGATAGTTGTCCTGTCTTATTTCAGGTATTAATCTACAATTGGTTGTTTACATATAGTTGTCATATCTTGTTTCAGGCATTAATCTGGAACTGGTTTACTTTGTTGGTCGTAGAGATAGTTTCCCTGGCTTGTTTCAGGAATTAATCTTTGACCTAGTCTTATAGATAGTCTCCCCATCTCTTTTCGGGAATTGATCTATAATAAATCATTCACAAATAGTTTCCCTATCTGGTTTCAGGAATTAATTTGGAACCGTTGAAAATTGATGATGATTTTTGTCTACTTGCGAACTTTCTTGAAAAAGGTAAAGAGTCAGTTGTATGCAATGTCATGATGCATGAAATGCATTGGGTAATGATGTTCCCAAAATAAATGAGATTGTGATATATGGATTTGTGCTGCATATGCTATGACGCTCGTAAAATGATGTATGAATGCAATGTATGAACGTATCAGTTGTTCTATTTCAATGTTGTTGAACTAAGGAAAATAAATCCCTGATTGTTGCTGGGGATGAAGAATGTAAGTCTTCAAATTTGTCGAAGTTGAAATGGTGGGAGATGGTTTTCCATTGTTAGAGAAATAAACTCTGTTAGGGAAGGGAAACTCCGTAATCCTCTTGGGGATTTTTATGAAACCCTGTTAGGAAACCTAAGAAGCTTGTGAACCAAGCTAGGGAATTCTTTAGGATGTCGGGGAAATAATTGGATATTCCTGCTCTGCTGGGGATATCAGAAACTTTGACATCATTAGGCTATAAACTGAGGATATGGTAGTGACTTTGTAGTAGGGTCTCTCTGCCTCTGTACCCGCTGGAGAAAGTATTTGCAGGGATTTGCATATGGCCTTTAGACATTGTCCTATTTCTTAACGCCCGTAGTAACTGTCTTTCTGTTTTTTATGTGTGTATTTGTAAATGGTAATCACATTCAAATGCATATGTTCAAAAATAATTACTGGACATTTTTGCAAAAAAAATAGAAAAATAAAAACAGATAGTTTTGCACTTTCAAAGAAATAGTTTTTGTATTAATTTGAAGAAGTTTTGCCTATAATAGGCATTTTTGTACAAGGAAACATGCATCCTAGTAAGATAATGCCGTCATAAGGATGAAAACTATACAAAGAAAAACAGCTATGTGAAATAATCCCATTGGGTTCCCATTCCGCTACTGCCTTTATGTCTTTGAGCATCTCATCTCTTTGTTTCTTGTCCGAAGCTAACTGGATTGATTATTACCATTTGAGCTTGATAGTTGATACTGAAAATTGGTTGTAAGGTGATCCAACGGGATATAGTTGTATGCTTTTACATCCTTAACTTTTTCCTGGACCACCCTTCCGGGTTTTCAGTCCACCGGGATACCCTTTTTTGCCCAAGCCGCCTTTTCAGGTTTTCGACTTGCCGGGTGTATAGATTTTTCAATATGTATATCCCTAATTTTTTTCCCGAACCCTTTTGGTTCGCCGGGATGCCCTTATTTTTTCCTAAGCCATTTGACCTAGCGGGTCTTCGTTCATGCGTAGTATCTTTTAACTATGTTTTCATTTATAGGGTGCGGAAGGTCGTCACCATCCATAGTGCTTAAGATCATGTCTCCACCAGAAAATATGTTCTTTATCACAAATGGCCCTTCGTACGTGGGAGTCCATTTTCCCATGTGATCACCTTACGGAAGGATAATACGCTTGATTACTAGGTCACCAGCCTGATATGCCTGACGTCTGACCTTCTTGTTAAAAGCTTTGATCATGCGTTTTTGGTACATCTGACCATGACAGATAGCCTCGAGCCTTTTTTCATCAATCAAGTTTAATTGGTCAAATCGAGTCTAAACCCATTCATCTTCATTCAAACCTTCATCCTTTATGATTCTCAAGGTAGGGATCTGAACCTCGATGGGTAGGACAACTTCCATACTGTATACCAGAGAGAAAGGAGTTGCCCCTATTGACGTGCATACTGAGGTACGGTAACCATGAAGAGAAAACGGTAACATCTCATGCCAGTCTTTGTATGTCACCGTCATCTTTTGTATGATCTTCTTGATGTTTTTATTAGCAGCCTCTACAGCGCCATTCATCTTCGATCGGTAAGGAGAAGATTTATGATGCTGAATCTTGAATTGTATACAGAGCTTGGTGATCATAGTATTATTAAGATTGGTACCATTACCTGTAATGATTCTTTCTGGAATACCATATCGACATATAAGGCTATGTCTGATGAATCAGGCCACAACGTTCTTAGTAACTGAAGCAAAGAGGCTGCTTCGACCCACTTTGTAAAGTAATCAATGGTGACGAGGATTAAGTGGTGCCCATTAGAAGTTGTAGGTCTAATCTCCCTAATCATGTCGATTCCCCACATTGCAAAAGGCCAGGGAGCAATCAAGACATTCAAGGGAACCAGAGGCATGTGTACTTAATCGGCATAAATCTGACACTTGTGACAAGTTCAGTAATGCTGATAACAGTCGGCTTCCATAGTGGACCAATAGTATCTTGCCCTAAAAATCTTCTTAGCCATTGTGTACCCACTAGAGTGGGTGCCAAAGGTGCCTTCATGCAAATCTGCCATAATTTTCTCTGCTTCACTCTTATCCACACACAGAAGCAAAGTACAATCATGGTTGCGCTTGTAGAGGATTCTGTTACTGAGGAAAAACTTGGCAGAGAACCTTCTTAGGAACTTATTATCATTGATGGAAGCTCCCTCGGTATACTCTTGGGATTCGAGGTATCTTTTGACTTCATGGAACCAAGGTTTGTCCACTACTTCTTCAGTATCAACCTCATAACAGTATGTCGGTTCGTCCAATCTTTCAATAGTGATATGAGGAGCTTCATTATCCCATCTGACCTTGAACATGGATGACATAGTAGCTAGCGTATCCGCTAACTAATTTTCTTCTCGAGGAAAATGCTCAAAGGTAATTTCTTCAAAGTATGGAATCAATGTCAGCACATACTCCCGGTAAGGGATGAGATTATGATGCTTCGTGTACCATTCTCC
Organism: Vicia faba; assembly: GCA_948472305.1. NCBI lineage: Eukaryota > Viridiplantae > Streptophyta > Magnoliopsida > Fabales > Fabaceae > Vicia > Vicia faba. The sequence goes on from OX451735.1 coordinate 170,601,814, forward strand.
TTTGACTTGACTGATTACTAGGGCCGAGTCTCCAAATACACTCAAGAATTTGATCCTCAAGTTGATGGCATCTTTGAGACCTATAACACATGCTTCATATTCAACCATATTGTTGGTACAGTTGAAACATAGCCTGTCAGTGAAAGTACTATGACAGCCTACGGGAGATATGATCACAGTATCGATGCCATTGCCGAGTGCGTTAGAAGCTCCTTCAAAAACCATAGTCCATTGGGATCCTTTTTCAAGTCCTTCATCGGGTCCATATTCTTCACAATCAGTTACTAACATGATGTTCTCATATGGGAATTCAAAATTCATGGATTGGTAGTCGTCCACAACCTATTGAGCTAAATGATCAGCTAGTACACTTACCTTAATTGCTTTCTGGGTTGTGTACTGAATATCATATTCGGTCAGGATCATTTTCCATCTTGTTATTCTTCCGGAGAGAGCGGGCTTCTCAAAGATGTATTTGATAGGATCCATTTTAGATATTAACAAGGTAGTGCGAGTCAACATATACTGTCTTAGTCGGCGAGTAACCCATGTCAAAGTGGAACAAGTTTTCTCGAGCAGTGAGTATCTTGTTTCATAGTCGGTAAACTTTTTGCTAAGGTAGTATATTACATGCTCTTTTCGACCAGGCTCGTCATGCTGCTCCAACACACACCTTATTGAGTTCTCTAACACTGTTAAGTACATGATCTAAGGTCTCCCTTCAACCAGCGACATCAAAATTCGAGTATCTTGAAGATATTCCTTGATTTTGTCAAAGGAGGTCTGTCAATCGTCATTCCATTTCACTGCTTGATCTTTCTTCAGTAATTTGAAGATTGGCTCACAAGTAGCGGTTAGATGGGAAATGAATCTGGCAATGTAGTTTAGACGTCCCAAGAATCCCCTAACCTCCTTCTCAGTGCAGGGATTTGGCATTTCTTGTATAGCTTTAACCTTTGCAGGGTCTACTTCAATACCTTTGCCGCTGACAACGAAGCCTAAGAGCTTACCAGATCTTACCCCAAAAGTGCACTTATTCGGGTTCAGTCTCAGTTTGTACTTTTTCAGTCTTTCAAATAGCTTTTGCAGGTGATCAAGGTGTTCCTCTTCAGTCTGAGACCTGGCTATCATATCGTCAACGTATACCTCTATCTCATGATGGATCATATCGTGAAACAAGGCTACCATGGCACGCTGATAGGTTGCCCCGACGTTCTTTAACCCAAATGGCATAACTTTGTAGCAGAAAGTGCCCCACTGCGTGACGAAGGTTGTTTTCTCCATATCTTCAGGCGCCATTTTGATCTGATTGTACCTGGAGAAATCATCCATGAAGGAGAATACCTTATGATGTGCGGTGTTGTTAACCAGAACATTAATATGGGGAAGTGGAAAGTCATCCTTGGGGCTTGCCCTATTCAAGTGTCTGTAATCCATACACATACGTACTTTACCGTCCTTCTTAGGCACCAGAACAACATTAGCAACCCATTGTAGATAAGAGGTAACAGCTAAGAAACCGACATTAAATTGTTTCATGACTTCAGCTTTGATCTTTTCTGACATCTCTGGCCGCATACGATGAACCTTTTGCTTCACGGGAGGGAATTTTTCTTTTGTCGACAGGCGATAAACCATAATATCAGTGTCAAGCCCCGACATGTCTTTGTATGACCAGGAAAAGACCTCAACATAGTCATGTAACATCTGAATTAACCACTTTTTGACACTATGCTCCAGATCGGCACCTATGTTGACTTCCTTCTTATCCTCCTCAGTACCCAAGTTTACTGTCTCAACCGGCTCTTAATGAGGTTGTATTTCCCTTTCCTCTTGTTGTAACAGTCTGGCAAGCTCTCCTGGTACTTCACAATCTTTCTCACCTTCGTCTTCGACTTGGTAGATCAGATTTTCAAAGTCATAATTGGCAATAGCAGAACCGTTACCAATGGGATCCAGAGTGGATGTGGATCTGCAGTTCGATATGTGGGTGTGTGTAAGAGAGCATAGCTATTTTGATAAAGCAAAAGCAGAAAATAAAGATAGAGAGCATAAAATTTGCATGCAAAACGTCCAATGATTTATTAATGACATATGAATATGAAGTAATAACTCTCACAAAATAGACCATTGTGCCTCGAGTAAAGCACACGGCTTTAGAGTTCATATTGTTTAAATATTAAAAATTCCAAAAACAAAAAGACAATTACTCCTGAATAAAAGTAATGGGAACAAAATCCTTGGCTTCCCAATTGTTGAGTCCACGGCTGATAGTTGGGAAGATCCACTTGTCCATGTCACGATTACTGTCAGCATCTTCTGTAGCTGAAACAACATCAATAGCACTGACTCCTGGGTCATGCTTGGGCATTGGTGCAGTTATGACATTGGGGGTTTTAGGAGGATAAAATTCAATCTCCTTGGCCTCAATGAGATCTTTCACTTTGTTCTTCAGAGCCCAACAATCATTTGTATCATGCCCTGGACTGTCATAGTGGTAGGCGCATCGAGCATTTGGGTTGTAGCAGGGAGATGTAGTATTTTCATTTTTAGGAGACTCCTTTAGAGTGACCAGATTAGACTTTAACAGGTGTGGCAAAACTTGAGATAAGGACATGTTGATCTAGGTGAACTGTCTTATGGGTGCATCCTGTCTATGTTGATTGTTTTATTGTTGATTTGATGTAGGGTTGGAAATCATCAAATCTCCTACCGTTGGACGATGTTCAGTTTTGCTTTGATTTCTCTGGCCATAAGCAGCGCTGACCTCTTTCTTTCTAGTGAATGGTTTCTTCATTGTACTCGAAGATGCATCCCTCTGAATCTTACCACTCTTGATACTCGCTTCTACTCATTCCCCAGTCAATATCAACTCAGTAAACCCAGCTGAAGAGCTTCCAAGCAAATGGTTTTAAAATGGACCATACAAAGTACCCAGGAACATATCCACCAGCTCTCTATCAGACAGAGGAGGATGGACTCTTCCCGCAAGATCTCTCCACTTCTGGGCAAAATCTTTGAAGCCCTCGCTAGAACCTGTTGTACCCCAAAAATTTCCCTCTTATTTTATCAACATTTCTCATCACAAGGCTCTTTGAACTCAAGATCAAGCTAGGGTTTGCTCTGCTCAAGACATATCCTTGCACTGTTGACCTAAATTAGGGTTTGAGTTTGCACAAGGAATTTTGGACTTTAAATGCTCAAAGTGACTTTCATACTTCATGTTGAACTTACAAGATTACCTCTACCAAGTTTCAAGCCTTGAATCAAATTTTTGCTCAGTCAATTGAATAATTGACCTATAAATCAACTGTATTGGGGAAAAAGTCAATTGTGGCCAATTTACAGTCAAACCTCATAAATTTTGACCCACATCAACTTTGTAGACTCATATGAACCATTTGATCAAGTTTGGACCACAACTCCACAAGAAATTTGATCAGATCACCAAAAGGGCAAAATGGTCATTAATAGGGGTTTGACTTCACAAAGGCAATTTCTGATTTTTTACCTAGCCAATGGAAAATTGGGCTCAATCATGGATTCAAGGACTCAATGGCATCATCTTGACCTATTCACAAGGTTCAAAAGATCTCAAATGCATTGGATTGACAGATGGATTTTTCAGTCAATTGATCAAAATTTGACTGTACACTGAAAAGTAAAACTTTGACTTTTTGGTAAAAATCAAGTGCCAAGGGTCATTTTTCATCAAGATGTGTCAAAACATGAAACTTGTTCATCAAGAAATCCATTTTTGCAAATTAGGGTTTAAAGTTGAAAATTTTCATAACTTAGAATTTTTCTAAGTTATGAAACTTTCTTAATTTTTCCTAACTTTGCCCAACATTTTCACCATGATGCAATTGGATTCAAACAAAACTTCCAACATGAAAGTTGTAGTCCTACACAAAGTCTACAACTTTGATTCACAAAATTTTCCCAAACTAAGCTTGGATCTAAAGTTATGATTTTTGGAACAAGGGTCCCTAAAACTTTTAACTTAGTGAAATTTTGCCCTAGTTTATGCAGGATTTTGACCTATCTTCATGGCCATTTTTCACATAGTTACACTTGGAATATCAAATTGAATTTGAAATATGGATTGTAGATCATGTTGCAAGCTTTCCAAAATGTCCACGAACTCTCCAAACTCATTTGTGGTTAGGGAGAATCGAAGGCTTGAAGTTGGCAAAAACTCACTTTTCATCCATGGCATGTTCATTGTGATACAAGTTGCAAATTCAAATCAGCTTGCTTTGCACTAGATTACAGGCCTCAAAACCATTCCACACTCATTAATTAAGTGCAAAACCATTGGTCTAAGGCATTGTTTTGGTCATTAGAGCATTGCACATTAGATTAATCCCTAAATAGAAAAAGCAACATTACCATTTTTGCCAAAATGTGCTTTATGTCAAAACTGAATCCCTTGAGCATTGGTCCATATCTTATGCAGAAAATCAAATCAAAAAATTAGAGGGGCCAAGAGGATAGTATGCAAGGTGATAGATAGCCTGTACAGGCCTGCTTCACATCACTTGTCCACTTTTGCTTCATATACAAGAAAGATATCCAAAACACAAAAAACTTGAACATCAGCTAAGACAAACTTGTGCAAGCTTTTGAAACATCTTTCTCACATCCCCTTGAACCAGAAACACGACCCTTTGAGCCCTCAAACATCCCATAGCTCAAAATCACCTTCCATTGGCAAAACAGGGCAGCATCTGCATCTTGACTTCCATAGCACAATTTGCTCGTGCATTTTGCCCCAAACCTGTTCAAACACCTTCCATTCAATCCATCCAAGCTATCCCAAACCTTAAACACTAACTGTAACTCCATTTACAAGGTTTTCCATTTTCAATTTCAGCTTATGCAGGTTGAGTTCTGTAGGCTTGTTCAAGTACATTCAAGGCAAGCTAGACATTGGAGAAGGTCAGGGGAAGTTCAAGCAAGATCCCAAACATCTCAGGCCTTGTTGAAAAGCTCCACATTGCCATACACAAAGTCAGTTGAAACAGGTTTTTATCAACTTCCTATCTCTCTATTTAGGAACATTTAGACTTAGGTTTGTGAATAAGAAATGTAGTATTCATTGCCATGAAGTTGTACATATGCTCAGTTTTCATTTTAGTTAAGCATGCTAAGAGAATTTGGTGCATGAACATCCTGAAAAAATTAGGTTAGATTTTAGGGCCAGAGAAATTCTCTCTGGTCTTTGAGAGTTAGGACAAGTTTTTTATATGGTTGGATTCGTCTTGAAAAGCTCTACAACTTTGATGTTATGTGTTTTTGCAATAGAGCTCGTATGCAGGATCTAGCATTTGTACAAGGCGCACGCGAAATTTGAAGTCAGAGGTTGAAGATGAAGTGGCTTGGGCTGGGCTTTGGTCCTCTCACTATTGACACCCCCCCTTTTACTTTTTGCACCCCCTGGCCCATTTCTTCATACTTTTGTATTTTTCCATTTTATTTTCATTTCTGATTTTGTTTTCTTATTTTCTAAATATAAAAATACCCAAAAAATATTTTTATAACTTTTTACATTTATTTTATATTTTATTTTATTTCTTTCTAACATGAAAACAATTTAATTAGTATATATTTTATTTATTGAAAACTTAAAAACAATATATAAGTTATACTTTTATTTTATTATTTTATTCACACTAAAAAAATATTGTTCTAAATATATTTTTATTTTTGTATATATTTTATTTTATTATACATATTTAATATATATATATATACTTTTATTTTATTAGATACTTTAGAATAAAAACATAAAAATATTATACTTTTATTTTTATTATTATTTATACTTAAAAAATACTTTTTCTAAATATATTTTATTTTTTTGTATATACACTATTTTATTTTATTGTATATAAATAATATAGTCAATATATTTATATTCTTAAAAATTAAGGTTTTACCCTTAATAAAAAAATAATAATCCTTTTATTTATTTCTTTCTTTTTGCATTAAATATTTTTACATACATAAAAATAAACAAAAACCTTTTTGCATATTCATATTATTTTGTATATTTATTTAATTTGTTTATTTAAATATTATTCATTTGTTATTTATGCCATTTGATTCAATTTGGATGTAATAGTAAAACTAGGGTTTTAATTTCTTGTCAAATATTCCCCATTCAAAATTGTATCCCCCTCCCCATAATCATGTTGTAATAGTGGTAGATTTATTTTACGCATTTACGCTTTCAATTATGCCATGATTAGAGATTAGGGTTTGTATGCAAAAATCCAAAATTAACAAGTAGCTTGACCTAATGCAAAGACAAAAATGCATGAAAATCAATACACAATACACACTTGCACCCCTAGGGTTTCATCCACTTGTTGCCTTAAAAATGGGCCATGTTATGCATGTTAGGTACTTTGGCAAAACAAAAACAAAACAAAAGATCATAGTCCCTCGATGACGCTATCTTGGTTGCCTATACAAAATGATCTAGTCCCTCGGAAAAATTGCTAAAAATACTTAATACAATTGCTATCATGGTCCATACGATGACCCGCGCCTGTCCCGTTTAACATCCTAATACAAGGTTGTTTACCAAATCCAATGGTAAAACAACACTGTCAAAAGGGTTAAAAACATATAAGAAAGATCTTTGAGTAAAATAGGGTAGATAACTCTTAGTTACTTGATCAAAAACTTGCAAAACATCCTTGCTATTTTCAAACAAACTTCACAACACAATTTCAAAACATCTCCCAAATCAAACTTTCAAACATTGAAACATCTTTTCAAAAGACAAAAACACATTTGTATACATTCAAACAAGAATTATTACAAAGGTTGCCACAACGATGACCTCTTTTCAAAATATTTTCAAAACCACACACAAAGCACCATTTCAAACAATTGAAAAGCAAAAGCAAGTGATCTAAATAAGTAACTAAGAGTCCATGGATAACCATGGATGAAAATGGTGCTTGCACCTTCCCTTTTCATAATCTACTCCCCGAACCCAAGAAAATATCTCAAAGGTCTTTCCTGTGCTTTTTGACCTTTCCTTAGGATAAAATAAAAAGTCGGTGGCGACTCTTGCTAAACCGAAACATTTGCGAACACAAACACAAAACCTCAAGTTAGTTCTCCCACCGTATCACAGAACTGGCGACTCTGCTGGGGAGTAATCTCTAAAAGTGGAGTAACCTTAGGGTTTAGATCACCTTTACATGCTTATCTTGTATGCTTTGATTGCTTTACATTTAGTTCTCTTGTTTGGGTTTGAATCCTCCACCCGGATTTGGGAAACATTCATAGGTAAATAACAATACATTGTGGAAACTGTGCGGGGTATACCGACATGGTTGAAGTAATAACTATATTAGTGTGACATATTTGTGGGTACCGGTAGCCTTTGAGTCAATCAAAGAGAATACGGGGCCGCTGAGTGATGTCATGAAGCACTAATCAACTCTTAGAACCTTACTTGACCATCTTGGCCTTATTAGGGGTAGTGAGATGACCGGCTCTGGTGCAGTCCGAAGTTGGTAGATACTCGATACTACACTCATTGAGGGTTGTTTTCTTGGAATATTTTGGTCGCCAGTTAAGTGGCTAAACTGAAACAATGAACACAAAAAATAATCCAGTGATATGGAGCTCCTTAGAACCCGATTACTATTTATAGGACAGGTTGAGCCAACTAACTTCAAGAGGGTACTTACCTATGAAACTTCATGCAAGCCTGAAACTAGGATCTTGTGTGATTTTCTTGTACATATACTTGTGCATACATCATGAACATCATAAAGCATCATATGCATCCACTAACCATTTCAAGGGTTTGGATCTTCATCTTTGTTCTAGTTTTGTAGGTCATGGAATCTCTTCGCAGGAAAACAATCCAAGTCAACCTTGTAAGGATCCCTCCTCAACTCAAGGAGCTTACTTCCAAGATTCCAGAGAATTCTCCCTCAGTGAAAGACATGGTAGACTTCTCAACTTGGTCAAATCCAACATTGAAGAAGATATGGTGAAAGTTCTCTTCCAGTTCTTTGACCCCCTACATCATTGCTTTACATTTCCTGATTACCAACTAGTACCTACTTTGGAGGAATTTTCTCAACTCCTGAGGATTCCTATTCTTCATCAACTACCCTACAACGGTACAGAAAGGGAACCAAAGCCTGAAGATGTTGCTCAAGCCTTACACTTGCAACCATCTGATATCAGAGGTCATTGGGAAACCAGAAGTGGTGTCAAGGGTTTCTTGGAAAAGTTTCTGTTTGAGAAGGTACAAGACTGCTGGAATTCTCTAGATCTGCAAGCCTTTGAGGATATTGTAGCACTTCTCATATATGGGTTGGTCTTGTTCCCAAACCCTGATCAGCTTATTGATGTGAATGCTGTCAAGATTTTCATATCTCGGAATCTTGTGCCTACATTGCTTGGGGACATCCTACACTCATTTCACACACAAGCAATGAGGAAAAGAGGTGTTCTCATGTGTTGTACTTCTCTTCTAGCAAGGTGGATTATTTCTCACCTTCCCCAGTCAGTCTTGAAGAATGAGCAAGGCTTGAGGTGGTCACAACGATTGATGACTCTTACATATTCTGATGTTCATTGGTGTTCTCGGTCCAGAGAAAATGTCATCATCATTGATCGTTGTGGGGAATTCCCTAATGTCCCATTACTTGGCATCAGGGGAGGCATTACCTACAACCCATGTTTGGCTTTGAGACAATTTGGATATGCTCGAAGGGATGGCCCTCACGACATGCTGATTTCTGACTTGGTTTTTGACTTCGACAACAACGCTCAAGGACTTCGACAAAGGTTTATCCGAGCTTGGAGGATGCCTAACAAAGTGGATACTAAGACACTGGGACACAAGAATTCCATCCCCCTTGAGCCTTATCTCAAGTGGGTACGAACCCACTCCCAAAGTATTATGATGCCTTACCCCCACATTCTCCCCGTGATCAAAGAGCCTGTTATGGAAGGAGAGGTTCCATACACCCTCTTACATCCAGACATGCCAACATCATTGGAAGAATTGCAAAAGAGTTGGATACAGCTCAAGGAAGAACGAAATACTTTTGAAGCCAGCTTCTATGCCAGTGAGAAGAAGGTTTTGGAACTTACTCGCCGACTTCACGAAGAGGAGACTCTCAACACTTACATCGCACCAAAGAGGATGCGCAATGTCTTTTTACATTAAGAATTTTGTAATATTTTTCCCATGGGGCATTTATGTACTAACAAATTTCTTCTTATTAATATGACGCGTGTTCTTTTTGTTTGCAACAACTTTGAATTTCTGAATCCTTGAATGCATTACATGAATACATATCATTCATCATATGCATAAACAGGTCTTCACACCAGGTTTCCTTATCTTTCTGCTATTTATTTCAGCAAGATGGATATAGAGCATACGGTCAAAGATCTGCAAGCACAAAATTCTCAATTCCAACAACTCCTCATGACCTTGGAAAAGGGTTAGGAGGACATTAAAGCACTGTTAGAGAAAGAGAAATACAAAGAGAAAAAGAAGAAAAGGGCTGGTGTGGCCATTATGGGAAGAAGATTTGAGAACCAGGCTAGAAGGGTCCTCGAGTTCCCCTCGACGTCTGACGAAGGGGATGGTAAAGGTAAGGGAGTTGCAATGCCCTCTGAGTCTGAGGCTGAAGAGGAAGAAGAAGAAGAGGAGGAAGATTACTCTGAGCAGCAGTATCCTCCTGCGGATGATAAGTATAAAAATCTGGAAGAGCGGCTGGCAGCCATGGAAGTACAAAGGGTTCATGGGCTGGATTTTGAAGAACTAGGGTTGGTTGTTGGGATCGTCATTCCCCCCAAGTTCAAAGTGCCTACATTTGCTAAATACGACGGTTTGTCCTGTCCGAAGATGCATATGCGGTCCTACGTCAGAAAGATCCAACCTCACTCTTCTGATAAGGATCTGTGGGTCCACTTTTTTCAAGATAGTTTGTCGGGTACGCAATTGGACTGGTTCTATCAACTTGAGAGATCTGATGTACATAACTGGGAAGATTTGGCTGCTGCTTTTTATCGATAATACCAATATAATGTAGATTTAGCGCCTACTCGTACTCAAATACAGAGTATGGGTATGGCCTCTAATGAGGGATTTAAGGAGTATGCCCAGAAGTGGCGGGATTTGGCTGGAAGGGTGCAGCCACCATTATCGGATAGAGAGCTAGTTGACATGTTTTTGGGGACCCTGTCAAGTCCATTCTTCAATCACTTGATCGGGAGCTCATCTGCAGGGTACACCGAATTAATTCTGACAGGTGAAAGGGTCGAAGCTAGCATTAAGAGTGGTAAAATTCAGAAGGATGCGGCTGCTTCCACTGCTGTCAAGAAGACCTTCCCAGCCAAGAAAGAAGCTTCTGCTGTTTACTCCCAGAGAAATCAAGGAAGAATGAAGCGCCGACCAGCGGTAGGGGCTGTGATGATTCAGAACTCTTCAACCGATCAACCTCGAAGCAGTCAACCTAGAGCTAACCAACAAAGGGTAGAAAGGCCACAACGACAATTCACCCGGATCAATATGACACCGGCTCAGGTCCTCCCTCATCTATTAAAGTTAAACCTTACCAACTTGAAAGAAGCGCAGAAAAGCCCAAATACCTTTTCTCCCTATTATCATTCAAATGAAAAATGTGCATATCATTCAGACAGTGTGGGGCATGACACCAACAACTGTTGGGCCCTTAAAAACAAGATCCAAGATTTGATAGACGCCAAGGAGGTAGAGTTTGATGCTCCCGAAAAACCTAATATGATATCCGCTCCTATGCCAAAACACGGTCATAATGTCCATGCTATTGTAGAAGACCTTCAGGTTACTACTGTTGATGACTTAATGACTCCATTGCCAATGATCAAGATGAATCTGTTGAAAGCCGGGATTTTCCCGGGCTATGAAAAAGATTGTTACTTTTGTTCAACCTTGCCATCCAACGCCTGATGGATACTTAAGAAATCCTCTTTCTGAAAATAAACACTGCTTCCTCCACATCTTCCTCAATAGCGTTCACCCTTGAGCTGGAAATAAACACCGGAGCCTTTCCGATCTTCCCTTTGCGCGCCGCCTTCTGAGCCTCCGCAGTAAAGCCTAGCCCAAATTTGTCGTTCTTCTGAATAAAGTCAGGAAGCTGACCCCAGTTTGCACAATTGCCTTTCTGAACCACAGCCCGGGCATCCCTTAGGGAAGTCATCTTCAAGGAAACAATCTTTTCGACTGCTGTTTCTGCTGCTGCTGAAATTGGATGCACCTCCTCGAAATGCTGGAAGGGGGTTTCAATAAACTCTCCGTCCACCTCGATGTACCTGAAGGAATTCAAATGGCTCACCATATACTCCTCTTCTCCTTGTACAGTGACGATCTTCCCTCCGACGGGATATTTCAGCTTCTGGTGTAAGGTGGAGGTCACTGCCCCTGCTTTATGGATCCAAGGTCGACCCAACAGACAAGAGTACGATGGACGTATATCCATCACGTAAAAGGTAGAGTCAAACACTTGAGAGCCCACACGGATAGGTATGTTAACCTCTCCATGAACCATCCTCTTTGAACCATCGAAAGCCCTGACAATGATATTGCTGGGTTTCAACTCCAGGCCCTCATAATCCAGACGATCTAAAGCCTTTTTCGGAAGAACGTTCAAGGAAGAACCAGTGTCCACCAATACATGTGCCAGAGTAGTGCCCCTGCATTCAATAGAGACATGCAGGGCATCATTGTGGTCTCTCCCTTTCGTGGTCAGGTCAGCATCTGAAAAACCCAAGCCGTTGTCCGCCGTTAGATTCGCTATGCAATCAGTGAACTGGACTGCAGACGTTTCCTGCGGCACATGGGCCGTCTTGAGAAATGAGATCAAGGCCTTAGCATGGGCCTCGGAGCATAGCAATAAGGAGAGCAGGGAGATTTTGGAGGGCGTATGCCCCAACTGCTCGACAACATTAAAATCGCTCTTCTTTATGATTTTCAGAATCTCCTCCATTTCTTGTCGGGAGGCCTCAGCATTTATGGGTATTGGTGCCTCCATCCGGGCAGGCTCTTCTTCAATCCCTTTGCCCCGAGCATTTGATGACTCGGTAGCAGGGGAAACAACTTGATCGGCAACAGGACCAGGTAAACTTGTAGGTTTTATGAGGAGGGGCTTTCGAATAGCGGGTGGCGCAATGTTAGGCGAGAAGAGCCTGCCACTGCGGGTGACCTTGGCTGGACCAGTGATATCGCAGATACTGGCACTAGCGTCGAATTCTTGCTTGATTCCATTTACATACACGTCAGCCCCATAATGCCAGGGGACAGCTTTATCAGACACGTAGGAGAGGGGCCCTGGAACAATAATGATTACAGGCGCAACTGTCATGATGTGAATAGGCTTCTTCGGGGGAGCCTTGATTGGATTTTTGAAGACGGTAATCACGGAAACTTCTTTCATCGGAACCAAATGAACAGCAGTCTTTTTGAATAGAATCTCCTTGCTATCCATTAGGCCTTGGATGCCTAACCTCAGCAAGGGACAATCAGATAGGGAAATAGCGCAGAACAGGCAACCTTCACCGCAACCCGGAAATAAACCGGCCCGCAGTAGGTTCTTCTTAACAGTCTTCAGAGGGGTAACAACTTCATCTACCGAAACAGCGTACACTTCTTCCTCAATGGCATTCACCCTATGCTGGGGCATAGGAGCCGTTACAACATTTGGTCTTTCTGGTGCTTCAAACTGAATCTCTTTCGCGTCGATCAGATCTTGCACTTTGTTTCTTAAGGCCCAGCAATCATCAGTAGTGTGCCCGGGACTATCAGAATGATAAGCACACCGGGCATTTGGGTTGTATTTAGGAGACGCAGTGTTGACGACCTTAGGAGCTTCTTTGAGGGTCACTAGGTTGGTGGATAACAGTTGGGGTAAAATTTGAGATAATGTCATACTCAGTCGGGTATACTGCCTCTTGGGCCTTTCACTTCTTTGTTGATTGTACTGCTGAGGAGCAGCAACAGGTTTGGAGATGACCAAAGCATTGACGGCTTGGCGACTTTCGGGCTTGACTTGTCTCCTATGACCATAGACGGCGCTTGCTTCTTTCTTAAACGGCCTCTTCTCAGCACTTGTAGAGGCAGCCTTCTGTATCTTGCCTGACCTGATGCCAGCCTCAATTCTTTCTCCCGTTAATATCAAATCTGTGAACCCAGCGGAGGAGTTACCAACCAAATGATTGAAAAACGGACCAGATAAAGTCCCAAGGAACATATCAACCAGCTCTCGGTCAGTTAATGGAGGCTGCACCCTGCCAGCCAAATCTCTCCATTTTTGAGCGTACTCTTTGAACCCTTCACCCGTCCTTAGAGACATACCCTGAAGTTGGGTACGCGTAGGAGCAAGATCAGAATTGTATTGGTATTGTCTGTAGAATGCGGTTGCCAAATCTTCCCAGTGTCGGATGCTAGTTCCATCTAATTGGTAGAACCATTCAAGTTGTGACCCTGAGAGGCTATCTTGGAAGAAGTGAATCCAGAGGTTCTTATCCGCCGTGTAAGGTTGGATTTTCCTTACATACGACCTCAGATGCAGCTTTGGGCAGGAGACCCCATCATACTTGGCGAAGGCAGGCGCCTTAAACTTGTGTGGAATGACTAACCCAGAAGATAACCCCAAATCTCCGAAATCCAGTCCTGGCACATTCTGAATTTCCATAGCGCTCAAGCGGTCCTCCAATTGCTTGTATCTGTCAGCAGCAGGTGGGTATTGTTCATCGTTATAGTTCGTCTCGTTGTCGGAGACTGCGGGACTAGGAGCTCCTCCCCCTTGGGGACTGTTTTTCTCAGCAGAAGAAGTAGTTGGATCAGCTTCATTGTGGAGTGTGTTCCCAAATCTGCGTCCGGTGTTGAACAATGCGGTCCTCTTTTTCTTCTTCTTCTTCAGGAGTAGAGTCTTCAACTCTTGCTGACCTTGGGCTAGGCTTAGGACCATCTCTTGAAACTGTGCACTTTGGGCCTGAAGGGCCTTGATTGCTTGCTCACTGGATGAGTCTGGATTCATGATGACTGTGCAAAATAAACAGTGAAGGAGATTAAGCAACCTGTGAAATAGGGTACCTGCTATGCGTATGGTGCAATGGAATGCGTATGTATGCAATGCATTCAAGGATTTAGAATATTCAAAATTTGTTGTAGACAAAAAGGAACGCACATTATATTAATAAGGAGAAATTCGTTAGTACATAAATGCCTCATGGGCCAAATATTACAAAATAACTCCTTAAGATAAAAAAACATTGCGCATCCTTTTTGGTGCGATGTAGGTGTTGAGATTCCTTTCCTCGTGCAGCAGGCGGGTGAGTTCCAGGACCTTCTTTTCACTAGCATGTAGATTGGTCTCAAGAGAATTCCGTTCTTCCTTAAGTTGAATCCAGCTCTTCTGCATCTCTTCCCAGGAGGTGGGCATGTCAGGATGTTGAACGGTGTAGGACGCCTCTCCTTCCAAGACTGGTTCTTTGATCACAGGAAGCATATGAGGATAAGGCATCACTAATTTCTGGGAGCGGGCTCGTACCCACTTGAGATAAGGTTCCAACGGGATGGAGTTCCGGTGTCCCAATGTCTTGCTGTCTATCCTACTTGGCATCCTCCAAGCTCTGATAAATCTCTGACGAAGTCCTTGAGTATCGTTGTCGAAGTCAAAAACTATGTCGGGAATTAACATGTCATGAGGGCCATCCTTCCGAGCATAACCAAACTGTCTCCAAGCCAGGCATGGGTTGTAGGTAATACCTCCTTTGATTCCAAATAAAGGAACATTAGGGTACTCCCCACAACGATCAATGATAGTGACGTCTTCCCTGGACCTAGGACACCAATGTATATCTGCATGGGTGAGAGTCATTAACCGTTGTGACCATCTCAAACCCCGCTCGTTCTTCAAAACTGATTGTGGAAGGTGCGAAATAAACCACCTTCCCAAGAGAGGAGTGCAACACATAAGGACACCCCTTCTTCTCATGGTTCGAGTGTAACATGAGTGAAGGATGTCCCCCAGCAATGTAGGTATAGGATTCCTGGTCATGAAGATTTGGACAGCACTGATATCAATAAGCTGATCTGGATTAGGGAATAACACCAAACCATAGACAAGGAGGGCCGTAACTTCTTCAAAAGCTCGTAGGTCAAGAGAGTTCCAACAATCTTGAGCCTTTTCGAACAGAAATCTGGCTAAGAACCCTTTGATACCACTTCTAACTTCCCAATGTCCCTTGAGGTCAGATGTCTGTAGGTGCAAGGCTTTAGCAATCTCTTCAAGCTTGGGTTCCTCTTCCGTACCGTTGTAGGGTAGTTGATCAAGGAGAGGGACCTTCAGAAGTCGGGAGAACTCTTCCAATGTAGGCACCAACTGATAATCCGGGAAGGTGAAGCAGTGATGCAGAGGGTCAAAGAATTGGAACAGGACCTTTATCAAATCCTCCTCAATGTTGGTGTTAACCAAGCTGATGAGTCTTCCATGTCTCTCACTGAATGAAGAGCCCTCGGGAATCCTGGACAGAAGTTCCTTAAGCTGAGGAGGGATCTTTACAAGGCTAATCTGAATTGTCTTTCTGCGAGCAGTTTCCATGTCCTGTAAAACAAGAACAAAGATGAAGATTCGAAACCCTTGAAATGGTTAGTCAATGCTCATGATGTTTGTATGATGTAATGATGTGATGATTAAATACAATATTCACAAAGGCAAACATGGTAAGGCACACAAGTCACACAAACCCTTAGAGTTTAGGCCTGCATGGAGTCTGGGTATTACCCTCTTGAAGTTTGGTGGGCTCAACCTGTCCTATCAAAAGTAACCGGGTTCTAAAGGTCCCAATATCACGGGATTGCTTTCATTGTTCATCGTTTCGATTTAGCCACTGAACTGGCGACCGAAATATTCCAGGAAAGCAACCCTCAATTGAGTGTAGTATCGAGTATCAACCAACCTCGGACTGCACCAAAGTCAGTTATCTCACTACCCTAAAGAGGCCAAGATGGTTCAATTAAGGTTCCTAAGGTCAGTTGATGCTTCATGACGCCACGCGGCGGCCCCGTACTCTCCTTGACTGAACTCAAGGGTTACCGGTACACACCAAAGTGCCACATCAACGTAGCAGACTGCTTCAACCATGTCGGTATACCCCGCACAGTTCCCTCACAGCCTTGTTGCTACCTAAAAGGGTTTCCCAGATCCGGGTTAGGATCTATAAAACTCTGATACAAAGCCCACAAGATGTAAAAGCAAACAAAGCAAGCAATTGAAAACAAAGGTGATCTAAACCCTAAGGTTACTCCACTTTAAAAGAATTTCCCCAGCAGAGTCGCCAGTTCTGTGATACGGTGGGAGAACTGACTTGAGGTTTTGCGTTTGTTTTCGCAAATGTTTCGTTTGAGCAAGAGTCGCCACCGACTTTTTATTTTATCCTAAGGAAAGGTTAAAAAGCACAGCAAAAACCATTTGAGATGTTTTCTTGGGTTCGGGGAGTAGATTATAGAAAGGGAAGGTATTAGCACCCTTTCTATCCATGGTTATCCATGGGCTCTTAGTTACTTGCTTAGATCACTTGCCTTGTGTTTTCAATTGTTGTTAAATGGTGCTTGTGTGTGTGTATGTGGGTTTGAAAAAATATTTTGAAAAGAGGCCAATGTGGTGGCAACCTTTGTAATGATCCATGTTGGGATGTATACAAAGGTGTATGTCTTTTGAAAAAGTTTTTCAATGTTTTTTGAAAGTTGTTTTGAAAGTGTAGTGATGTGTGATTTTGAAATTAGGCAAGTGTTTTGTTTTGCAAGTTTGATTCAAGTAACCAAGAGGTCGTCTACTCCTAAATTTCTCAAAAGATTATTGCTATGTTTTAACCTTTTTAACAAGTTTGTTCCACCATTGTATTGGGTGGACAATCTTGTGTTAGGATGTGAAAGGGACGGGCGCGGGTCGTCGTTTAGACCATAATTGCAATGGTGCCAAGTATCTTTGGGCATTTTCCTTAAGGGACTTGATCATTTTGTTTTTGAGAAAAAATATTATCGAGGGACTATGATCATTTAAATTGTTTGTTTTGCCCAAAGAGACCTAACATGCAATATGGCCCAAATTTGGAAGGCAACAAAGTGGAGTACCCTAGGGGTGTTAGTGTGCAAGTGTGTTTTATTGCATACAAGAGTTTTTTTCTTTGAATTAGGTTTTTCTATTTCATTGAGTTTTATCTTGCCATACACGTCCTAATTACTAGCAATAAGAAGCGGGAATGTAAAATCCTACGCTATTACAATAGTTAGGGGAGGGGGATACACATTTGTACATGGGGGGTTCAACGAGAAAAATAGACAAAAAAGAAAATAGCGAAAAACAAGATATATAGAGAGAGAGAGGGAGGCCGCGCGCTGTTGGGAGGCCATCAGAAGTTCTGACCCAGATCCGCTGTCAGATGATCAACCTGTTGGTGAAACTGGATGAGTCAGAACTTCTGACTCTGGAACCTGCAAAACAGAATCTGGTTAGTGGGGAAACCAGAGGTTCTGATTTCCCTGCGCTGCAAGACAGAAGTTTGTTAGTGGAGAACCCAGAAGTTCAGATTCTGCTGAAAAGGCAATAACTCTCAGAGGTTCTGAGGTTATTGACAGCAAAACAGGCTTCAGATGTGCTAACGTCAAAGTCAGCACTGGGCTTTTTCCTGCACTAATCAGAACATCTGCAATCCTGTTGTTACTCCACAAAACAGAAAACATATTTGGAACAGATCCAGCAAAATAGCAAAATGTCCCAGAGGTCAGAATCACCAAGGTCACAGGCAAATCCTAAACTGGCTCAGAACGTTCTGAGGTATGAGAGTCCTCAGAACATAAACAGCAATAACATGAATATTTACATTATGTTACTGGAATATGCACAGCTGATGATGCTTAACAGTGTGGTGAGGGTCAGCAGGTGCTTACCTGACTTTCTGGAAAATGGTGGGTGAAAGTTAGCTTTTGGTTCTGGTGGTGTTCTGGACAGATTTGGAAAAGGGGAAGTGAAGGTGTAAACGTGTATAGGGTCAGAAGTTTTGGGAAGAACGTTTTGGTTTACAGAGAAGAGCTGGGTGTTTGATGAAGTTGAAGGTGAGAAACTTAAAGTTATGAAACAAAACTGGAAATTTTGGCAGAGTTTCAGAATGTTATGTTGCTAGGAGTTTTGTTTTTCTCTTAGCAATTTTTCTGTTTTTCTTGAACTTCTTGAACGTCTTTTGCAGTGGGGAAAGCTTTCTATTTATAGGCAAAGTTCTTGTGGATACCTTGAACATTTAAGGCGCCAACAGAATTTGAAGTTGTTCTTTGACAGAAATTCCTGGGAAGTTGTGATAACAGCTATTTTTCAGCCTAGGTAGCAGCAGCAGGCGTGGATTGGGGGAAGTGACCTCTGAAATGGGCGGTGGCGTGAAGACCCATGCCAGAATCTGCACAAAAGCATTCTTCAAGCCACACGTGAACGCTCAGGAGTGGTTGGAAGCATTAATGGGTATTAAATGGTGACAAGACCTGTCAATACCAACATTCTGGTTGTTGAATCAGCAGCGTAAACCATGCTCTGGCCTTGGCTACCTGTTGTTTTAGCAAACTCTGGAGATTCTCCTGGTTTTCTGATACGTTCCTTGGATCTACTTCTGGATAATCTGGGCTTAGAGATTCTATATCAATGTGACACCTATCCCTCTGACCTTTCATCTTCTGACTTCAACCTGTTCTGAAGGAGCCTTTATACTTTCATATTTCTTTTGCATTCCTTTAGCAAGTTCTGACTGAGCTTGTGTAACTGCTGAAGGGGTATGTTCTGTTTGAGGCTTACACTCTGAACCATGTTTACAACTTCTGATTGAACTGATGTAGCTGCTGAAGAGACAACTTCTGACCACGCTGAGCCAAGCTTGCAACTTCTGACCGTCTTCATCTGGAATGGGTCCAGAAGTTCTGAAGCACTGATTTTTTCTAAAAATACTTATTTAAAGAAACATTCTAAGCACTTATAATTTGATTTTCCTCAAGATGAAAGCGTTGTTTCTGGAGTTCGGGAGATCATCTTGTTCTTGTAAGTGGCTTGCTTGGGCAAAAGGATAACCCAGGGCTTGGATTTGTTTCAGGGGACTTTGAAAAATCTAAGATGGTTTCCTGAAGAAAGGGAGGGCAAATTTTGGGGTACAACACCGTCTCATCTTTAAATGTCCTACCAAAGAAAGCGTTGGACAGATTGGACTATGAGGGTTTGACCCTAAAGCCCAGTAATATCATTGTTAGAGCCTTCGACGGTTCTAAGCGGATGGTTCACGGAGAAGTGGACATCCCAATTAAAGTGGGAACAGAAATTTTCAACTCTACATTTTATGTGATGGACATCCGTCCTTCATATTCATGCTTGTTGGGAAGGCCATGGATCCACAACGCTGGGGCAGTCACTTCTTCTCTACACCAGATGCTCAAATACCCAGTTCAGGGTAAAATCATAACAGTTCATGGCGAGGAGGAGTATATGATAAGCCACCTTAACTCTTTCCGCTACGTGGAGTTAGATGGTGAATTCATAGAAACACCTTTCCAACACTTTAAAGAGGTTTCTCCTGAGGTTGCGGTAGCCAAGACAATGACTGATGTGCCCATCATTACCAAACCTGTGTCCCGGATGTCATCCCTTAAAGATGCAGAGGCTGTAGTCAAGGAAGGAGGAAGCACAATATGGGGTTAACTGCCTGATTTTCCTTACAAGACAAATAAGTTCGGATTGGGTTTCACTGCTGCTAGTCAGAAGGTTGTGCGTCGCTCCCGGGCTGGAGGACCACCCTTAAAGATCACTCATCATGGAGTTCATGCTTTAGAAGATGATGATGAAGAAAGCAATTTTAAAGATTGGATCTTTCCAACTGTTGAAGGGGGACTGAATATCTGGGAGGCGAAAGACTTCGTTCCCATTACTTTCATCAATCAGTAATTTATCTTTTGAACATTTATGTTGGTCTGTAATAACTTTTAAACAATTTGTACACTCTTTTGCCTTATGCCTTTCCCGGGGCACATAGGTCCATTTGTAAGGGTTTTGATTCTTCATTTTTCATATGCCATTTTTAATGAATCATGGACGTTTTCATCTATAAACTTCTGTGTTAATTTTCTTTCCTTTTACATTTTATTTTGTTTAAGGATGGCTATCCCTTACACACACCCACACTCACAAAATGCAGGTATCCATCCACTCCGGATTCCATGGGTGACTATTCTGCTTTGGCCTTCAGTGACTCTGAAGATTTGGTCAATCATGCCGAGTACGAAGGTGATGAAGACTGTGAAGTGCCTGGAGAGTTGGCTAGGCTTTTGCAACAAGAAGAAAGGGCTATTCTGCCCCATGAAGAGTTGTTAGAGACTATTAATTTGGGTACTGCCGAAGACAGAAAAGAGGTTAAAGTGGGTGTCAACCTAGAGCCAAGTGTCAAAGAGCGCTTAGTTCAGTCGTTGAATGAGTTTGTTGAGATCTTCTCCTGGTCCTATGAAGATATGTCGGAACGGGATACAAATATTGTGGTTCACCGTCTCCCTACAAGAGAAGATTGTCCACCAATCAAACAGAAAGTCTACCGAATAAGGTCGGACATGTCAGAAAAGATCAAAGCTGAGGTGATGAAGCAGTTCAATGCTGGCTTTCTGGCTGTTACTTCCTATCCATAATGGGTTGCTAACATTGTGCCTGTGCCTAAGAAGGACGGCAAAGTCAGAATGTGTGTGGACTACAGAGACTTAAACAGGGCTAGCCCTAAAGATGATTTTCCACTACCACACATTGACATCTTGGTTGACAACACAGCTCAACACAAGGTATTCTCTTTCATGGATGGATTTTCAGGGTACAACCAGATCAAAATGGCCCCCGAAGACATGGAGAAGACTACTTTTGTTACGCAGTGGGGTACCTTCTGTTATAAAGTGATGCCATTCGGACTGAAGAATGTCGGGGTAACCTATCAGCGAGCCATGGTAGCTTTGTTTCATGATATGATACATCATGAGATTGAAGTCTACGTAGACGACATGATAGCCCGTTCACAAACAGAAGAAGAACATCTCGACCATCTGCAAAAGCTGTTTGTCAAGTAAAAAGAGTACAAACTCAGACTGAACCCTAGCAAGTGCACTTTCGAAGTCAGGTATGGTAAACTCTTGGGATTCATCGTCAGCAACAAAGGCATTAAGGTTGATCCTGCTAAAGTCAAAGCTATACGAGAAATGCATGCCCCCCACATTGAAAAGGAGGTCAGAGGTTTCTTGGGACGCTTAAATTATATTGCAAGGTTCATTTCTCATCTAACTTCTACATGTGAACCAATCTTCAAGCTGTTGAAGAAAGACCAGGTGGTTGAATGGAATGATGACTGTCAAGTTGCTTTCGATAAGATCAAGGAGTATTTGTTGGAACCTCCTATCTTGATGCCACCCGTTGAAGGAAGGCCATTAATCATGTATCTGACTATTTTGGATAACTCAATGGGGTGCGTACTGGGCCAACATGACGAGTCTGGTCTAAAAGAGCATGCCATTTATTACCTTAGCAAAAAGTTTACCGACTGTGAGACTCGCTACTCACTGCTCGAGAAAACTTGCTGCGCTTTGGTATGGGCTGCTCGCTGACTAAGATAGTATATGTTGACACATACCATTCAGCTGATTTCTAAAATGGATCCGATCAAGTACATCTTCGAGAAGCCTGCTTTATCCAGAAATATCGCTAGATGGCAGATGATCCTGACTGAGTATGATATCCAATACACAACCCAAAAAGCTATAAAGGGGAGTGTACTAGCTGGCCATCTAGCTCATCAAGCCATCGAAGATTACCAATCTATGAGGTTCGACTTCCCCGACGAGGACATTATGACATTGGATAACATTAAGGTAACGGACCGTATGATGGACCTGAACAAGGATCCCGATGGACCCTGTACTTTGATGGTGCTTCAAATGCACTTGGCAACGGTATCGGTGCGGTACTTATTTCTCCAGAGGGTTGCCATACACCTTTCACTACTAGACTCTGCTTCAGCTGCACCAACAACATGGCCGAGTATGAAGCTTGTATCTTTGGTCTCAAGGCTGCGATTGACCTAGGAATCAAATCTTTGGTTGTATTTGGGGACTCAGCTTTGGTTATCAGTCAAATCAAAGGAGAGTGGGATACTAAACATCCTAATCTTATCCCATACAAAGAACATGTCCTGACATTGTTACCTCATTTCGAGCAGATTACCTTCGAGCACTTCCCGCAAGAAGAAAATCAGCTAGCAGATGCTCTAGCCACAATGTCTTCCATGTTTAAACTCAACTGGGATAATGAGGCTCCCCAAATCACCATCGAGCGAATGGACGAACCTGCACATTGTCATGAGATTAATATCGAAGAAGTAGTGGAACAACCTTGGTTTCATGAAATCAAAAGCTATCTCAAGACTCGAGAATACCCTGAAGGAGCTTCAGTCAACGACAAGAATTTCTTAAGGAGATTTGCTGCCAAGTTCTTCCTGAGCAATGGTATCCTATATAAGCGCAACCATGATTGTGTTCTGCTTCATTGTGTGGACAAGGTTGAAGCTGAGCAGATCATGACTGAACCACATAGTGGCACATTTGGCACCCATTTGAGCGGGCATACGATGGCTAAGAAGATTCTAAGGGCAGGCTACTACTGGTCTACCATGGAAGTTGTCTGTCATCAATATTCTCGTACTTGTCACAAATGCCAAGTCTATGCCGACAAGGTACATATTCCTCCAGTCCCTCTCAATGTCCTAACAGCTCCATGGCCCTTCGCAATGTGGGGAATCGACATGATTGGGGAGATCAAGCCTACGACATCCAATGGACATTGCTTCATCCTGGTGGCTATTGATTACTTTACCAAATGGGTCGAAGCAGGTTCCTTTGCCTCAGTTACAAAGAATGTGGTTGCCCGCTTCATCAAGTAGAACCTCATATACCGGTATGGTATCCCCGACAGGATCATTACGGACAATGCTACAAACTTGAATAACACTGTGATCACTACTCTGTGCGAGCAGTTCAAGATTCAACATCACAATTCATCTCCTTATCGGCAAAAGATGAACGGTGATGTTGAAGCTGCGAACAAAAATATCAAGAAGATCATTCAAAAGATGACAGTCACCTACAAGGACTGGCATGAGATGTCACCGTTTGCTCGGCACGGATATCGTACCACGACGCATACTTCAACCGGGGAAACCCCTTTTTCTTTGGTATATGGCATGGAAGTTGTTTTACCTATGGAGGTTCAGATTCCTTCTTTAAGGATTATGAAGGATGTTGGTTTAAGTGAAGACGATTGGATTCAGACCCAGCTTGATCAACTTAACTTGATCTACGAAAAGCGACTTACTGATGTTTGCCATGGTCAGACGTATCAAAAACGGATGATCAGGGCTTTCAACAAGAAAGCCAGACGTCATGTGTATCAAGTCGGAGATCTTGTAATCAAGCAAATCATCTTGTCGCAAAGTGATCCCAGGGGAAAATGGACTCCTACTTACGAAGGACCATTTGTGATCAAAAACATCTTTTCTGGTGGGGCAATGATTCTGACCACCATGGACGGTGATGACCTGCCGCACCCTGTGAATGCAGACACAGTCAAAAGATTCTACGCATAAACGACCCGACACGTTGAAAACCCGAAAGGGTGACTTGGGCAAAAATGGGCATCCCGGTGAATCAAAAACCCAAAAGGGCGGTTCAGGCAAAAATTAGGGATAAATAAAAAATCTGTATACCCGGCAAGTTGAAAACCCGAAAGGGCGACTTGGGCAAAAAAGGGTTTCCTGGTGGACTGAAAACCCGAAAGGGCGATCCGGGAAAAAGTTAGGGAATTAAAGCATATGACTATGTCTCGTCGGATCACTTTAAGGACAATCTCTTCACGGACAAGCTCCAGGCTTCTGATCAATCCAATCATCTGCGAACGAAGCAACGAATCGACAAGATACTCAGAGTTATGAAGGCTATAGCAGAATGGGAACCCCATGGAATTGTTACACATAGCCATCTTTCTTTGTATAAATTTTTCTCATTTTTATGACAACATTCTCTTACTAGGATGTCTGTCTCCTTTGTACAAAATACTTACACAAAGTTAATACAAAGATACTTCAAAGTGCAGAAATTTGTTTGCCTTTTCTTTCTTTTTTACACTTGTGTTTTATTTGAAAACGTCCAATGATTTATTAAATGAGCATATGCATTTGAATATAATCACTGCCTACAAATAAAATGAAATGAGAAAGGATAATTACTGATAGGTTGAAAGTATAGGAAAACGTCTTTAGGCTATTCCAGAAGAAATCCCCTGCAATATGCCATTCAGATCCTCAACAGAGCTAAAACCTTGAAATACCTATCCCCGACGGAGTTAAGTTTCAAAATTCCCATCAGAGCTAAGTTCTAAACTCCCAATCCCCAGCGGAGCCAAAAGACTTTGAACTATAAATCCCCAGTGAAGATGAAACTTTCTTCCCCAACAGAGTCCAAAACTTCAACCTCTAAATCACAGTGGAAGCCATCTGGTTTCTCCGGATCCTCCAGCAAGTTATCTTAAAACCTGGAAATCAACCAGATAACAGTTAACTTTTGTTCTATCCCCAACCAAGGATAAAACCTCAGAAGATTGGCATACTCCCAACCTCCTGATACCCTTAACAGACTGAAGATTCTCATTCTTAAAACCTCAGAATATTGGCATACTCCCAACCTCCTAATACCCTCAACAAAATGAAGATTCTCATTATTAAAACTCCAGAAGATTGGCATACACCCAACCTCCTGACCCAAACGCCTGAATGAAGATTCTCATTCTTGCTCCCTCAATATATTGGCATACGACCCAAGCTTTTGAAAACTCTCCAACAGGATAAGCATTCTCCCCACAGAGTTATTTCCCAGCAGAACGAAGATTCTTGTCCTCATTTCTCCGATCGAAGCCTCCCAGGTTTTAATTCCCCAGTAGAGATCGTCATAATTTTCCTCATCCGCCAGAAAAGTCATGAAGGGTTCTCAATTTCCTGCAGACATTGCCCAAACTCTTTTTAATCCCTGCAAGTCACCAAGGATTTTCAATCCCCAGCAGTGGTCCTAGTATTTCTCATTCTCAATGATCAAAGCTTTTGAATCCCCAGCAGCAGTCAAGGGTTTATTTTCTCCGGCAGCGATTAAAGATTTCATTATCTCCAGCTATCAAGGATTTATTTTCCCTCAGCAAGACAGCTAATCAGCTTACATGCGCATCCATTACATCCATATATCATAAACATTGATAGAACACATTTTATTGCGTCATACATGTCATACAACATAACTTTGTGTTTTAGCTAACATTTTACCCTTTTCAGGATAAGATTAAAAGCTACCTTTAACAAATGTTCAAAGATTTCAGATACAGTATGGATACACCCCAGACACGGCGGTCATTCTACTACTCATACAGATCTCAACTACAGATACAGTCCAGATATGCTCCAGACACGGTTGGCATTCTGTCACTCATTCAAACCTATTCCTCAGCCCAGAGATACTCCAGACACGGATGTGTTTCTGTTGCCTATCCATATTTCAGATACAATACAGATACACTCCAGACACGGCAATCATTCTGATATTCATTCAAGAATCAAATACAGTTACAGCTCGGATAAGCTCCAGACACGGATGCCATTCCTTTGCTCATACGAATCCAATCTCTGGATACAACTCAGATACATTCCAAATACGGATACCATTATGATTATCATGCTCCTGATTTTCAACAAACAAATATTGGATGGCATATTTTAAGCCCATCTCCAGCAAGATTCTACCATCTCCAAATGGCATCTTTAAGCCCATTCCCTCAGTTACATTTTGACGAGTGCAAATTTACGGGCACTCTAGTGTCCAATCCTCTTTTACCTTCGAGTCACGAAAGGCCAAACTCGCAAATCTAACTCTTCAGGTTGAAGAATATTGAACAGGGGCAACTGTTGTACCCCAAAATTTGCCCTCTTATTTTATCAACATTTCTCATCACAAGGCTCTTTGAACTCAAGATCAAGTTAGGGTTTGCTCTACTCAAGACATCTCCTTGCATTGTTGACCTAAATTAGGGTTTGAGTTTGCACAAGGAATTTTGGACTTTCAATGCTCAAAGTGACTTTCATACTTCATGTTTAACTTACAAGATTACCTCTACCAAGTTTCAAGCCTTGAATCAAATTTTTGCTCAGTCAATTGAACAGTTGACCTAAAAATCAGCTGTATTGGGGAAAAAGTCAATTATGGCCAATTTACAGTCAAACCTCATAAATTTTGACCCACATCAACATTGTAGACTCATATGAACCATTTGATCAAGTTTGGACCACAACTCCACAAGAAATTTGATCACATTACCAAAAGGGCAAAATGGTCATTTTTAGGGTTTTGACTTCACAAAGGCAATTTCTGATTTTTGACCTAGCCAATGGCAAACTGGGCTCAAGCATGGATTCAAGGACTCAATGGCATCATCTTGACCTATTCACAAGGTTCAAAAGATCTCAAATGCATTGGATTGACAGATGAATTTTTCAGTCAACTAATCAAAATTTGACTGTACACTGAAAAGTCAAACTTTGACTGTTTTGTCAAAATCAAGTGCCAAGGGTCATTTTTCATCAAGATGTGTCAAAACATGAAACTTGTTCATCAAGAAATCCATTTTTTCAAATTAGGGTTTAAAGTTGAAAATTTTCATAACTTGGAATTTTTCTAAGTTATGAAACTTTCTTAATTTTTCCTAACTTTGCCCAACATTTTCACCATGATGCAATTAGATTCAAACAAAACTTCCAAGATGAACATTATAGTCCTCCACAAATTCTACAATTTGTATTCACAAAGTTTTCCCAAAAGAAGCTTGGATATCAAGTTATGGTTTTTGGAACAAGGGTCCCTAAAACTTTTAACTTAGTGAAATTTTGCCCTAGTTTAGGCAGGATTTTGACCTATCTTCATGGCCATTTTTCACATAGTTACACTTGGAATCTCAAATTGCATTTCAAATATGGACTTTAGAGCATGTTGCAAGCTTTCCAAAATGTCCAAGAACTCTCCAAACTCATTTGTGGTTAGGGAGAATCGAAGGCTTGAAGTTGGCAAAAACTCACTTTTCATCCATGGCATGTTCATTGTGATACAAGTTGCAAATTCAAATCAGCTTGCTTTGCACTAGATTAAAAGCCTCAAAACCATTCCACACTCATTAATTAAGTGCAAAACCATTGGTCTAAGGCATTGTTTTGGTCATTAGAGCATTGCACATTAGATTAATCCCTAAATAGAAAAAGCAACATTACCATTTTTGCCAAAATGTGCTTTATGTCAAAACTGAATCCCTTGAGCATTGGGACATATCTTATGCAGAAAATAAAATCCAAAAATTAGAGGGGCCAAGAGGATAGTATGCAAGGTGATAGATAGCCTGTACAGGCCTGCTTCACATCACTTGTCCACTTTTGCTTCATATACAAGAAAGATATCCAAAACACAAAAAACTTGAACATCAGCTAAAACAAACTTGTGCAAGCTTTTGAAACATCTTTCTCACATCCCCTTGAACCAGAAACACGACCCTTTGAGCCCTCAAACATCCCATAGCTCAAAATCACCTTCCATTGGCAAAACAGGGCAGCATCTGCATCTTGACTTCCATAGCACAATTTACTCGTGCGCTTTGCCCCAAACTTGTTCAAACACCTTCCATTCAATCCATCCAAGCTATCACAAAACTTAAATACTAATTGTAACTCCATTTACAAGGTTTGCCATTTTCAATTTCAGCTTGTGCAGGTTGAGTTTTGTAGGCTTGTTCAAGTACATTCAAGGCAAGCTAGACATTGGAGAAGGTCAGGGGAAGTTCAAGCAAGCTCCCAAACATCTCAGGCCTTGTTGAAAAGCTCCACATTGCCATACATGAAGTCAGCTAAAACAGGTTTTTATCAACTTCCTATCTCTTTATTTAGGAACATTTAGACTTAGGTTTGTAAATAAGAAATGTAGTATTCATTTCCATGAAGTTGTACATATGCTCAGTTTTCATTTTAGTTAAGCATGCTAAGAGAATTTGGTCCATGAACATCCTGAAAAAATTAGGTTAGATTTTAGGGCCAGAGAAATTCTCCCTGGTCTTTGAGAGTTAGAAAAAGATTTTTATATGGTTAGATTCGTCTTGAAAAGCTCTAAAACTTTGATGTTATGTGTTTTTGCAATAGAGCTCGTATGCAGGATCTAGCATTTGTACAGGGCGCGCGCGAAATTTGAAGTCAGAGGTTGAAGATAAAGTGGCTTGGGCTGGGCTTTGGTCCTCTCACTATTGACACCCCCGTTTTACTTTTTGCACCCCCTTGGCCCATTTCTTCATACTTTTGTATTTTTCCATTTTATTTTCATTTCTGATTTTGTTTTCTTATTTTCTAAATATAAAATACCCAAAAAATATTTTTATAATTTATATTTTATTTTATTTCTTTCTAACATGAAAACAATTTAATTAGTATATATTTTATTTATTGAAAACTTAAAAACAATATATAAGTTATACTTTTATTTTATTATTTTATTCACACTAAAAAAATATTGTTCTAAATATATTTTTATTTTTGTATATATTTTATTTTATTATACATATTTAATATAATATATATATATATATATATATATATATATAAATATATATATATATATATATATATATATATATATATATATATATATATATATATATATATATATATATATATATATATATATATATATATATATATATATATATATATATATATATATATATATATATATATATATATATATATATATATATATATATATATATATATATATATATATATATATATATATATATATACTTTTATTTTATTATATACTTTAGAATAAAAACATAAAAATATTATACTTTTATTTTTATTGTTATTTATACTTAAAAAATACTTTTTCTAAATATATTTTATTTTTTTGTATATACACTATTTTATTTTATTGTATATAAATAATATAGTCAATATATTTATATTCTTAAAAATTAGGGTTTTACCCTTAATAAAAAAATAATAATCCTTTTATTTATTTCTTTCTTTTTGTATTAAATATTTTTACATACATAAAAATAAACAAAAACCTTTTTGCATATTCATATTATTTTGTATATTTATTTAATTTGTTTATTTAAATATTATTCATTTGTTATTTATGCCATTTGATTCAATTTGGATGTAATAGTAAAACTAGGGTTTTAATTTCTTGTCAAATATTCCTCATTCAAAATTGTATCCCCCTCCCCATAATCATGTTGTAATAGTGGTAGATTTATTTTACGCATTTACGCTTTCAATTATGCCATGATTAGAGATTAGGGTTTGTATGCAAAAATCCAAAATTAACAAGTAGCTTGACCTAATGCAAAGACAAAAATGCATGAAAATCAATACACAATGCACACTTGCACCCCTAGGGTTTCATCCACTTGTTGCCTTAAAAACGGGCCATGTTATGCATGTTAGGTACTTTGGCAAAACAAAAACAAAACAAAAGATCATAGTCCCTCGATGACGCTATCTTGGTTGCCTATACAAAATGATCTAGTCCCTCAGAAAAATTGCTAAAAATACTTAATACAATTGCTATCATGGTCCATACGATGACCCGCGCCTGTCCCGTTTAACATCCTAATACAAGGTTGTTTACCAAATGCAATGGTAAAACAACACTGTTAAAAGGGTTAAAAACATATAAGAAAGATCTTTGAGTAAAATAGGGTAGATAACTCTTAGTTACTTGATCAAAAACTTGCAAAACATCCTTGCTATTTTCAAACAAACTTCATAACACAATTTCAAAACATCTCCCAAATCAAACTTTCAAACATTGAAACATCTTTTCAAAAGACAAAAACACCTTTGTATACATTCAAACAAGAATCATTACAAAGGTTGCCACAACGATGGCCTCTTTTCAAAACATTTTCAAAACCACACACAAAGCACCATTTCAAACAATTGAAAAGCAAAAGCAAGTGATCTAAACAAGTAACTAAGAGCCCATGGATAACCATGGATGAAAAGGGTGCTTTCACCTTCCCTTTTCATAATCTACTCCCCGAACCCAAGAAAACATCTCAAAGGTCTTTCCTGTGCTTTTTGACCTTTCCTTAGGATAAAATAAAAAGTAGGTGGTGACTCTTGCTAAACCGAAACATTTGCGAACACAAACGCAAAACCTCAAGTCAGTTCTCCCACTGTATCACAGAACCCATAGACATTATTTGAATTTGTGTATGGGTTGGAGCAAGGTCAGCATTGTATTGGTACTGTCTGTAGAAGGTAGCAGCCAAATCCTCCCAGTTACAAATATTGGTTCCCTCCAGCTGATAGAACCATTCCAACAGTGTCCCTGACAAACTTTCCTGGAAGAAATGAATCCATAAATTCCTGTCAGCGGTGTAAGGTTGTATCTTTTTGACATATGACCTTAAGTGCATCTTAGGACATGAGACACCGTCATACTTAGCAAATGTGGGGACTTTGAACCTCTGGGGAATGACAACTCCAGAGACCAGTCCTAACTCTTCAAAATCCAGACCAGGTACCCTCTAAGTTTCCATAGCATTAAGACAATCCTCCAGCTGCTTGTATTTATCATCAGCAAGAGGATATTGTTCCTTAGAGTAATCAATCTCTTCTTTATCAGTCCCTGGATTTTTGTTTTCTTTTGTTGGCTTCTCTTCCTAATTGTCCCCCTCGTTTGAAGGGGTTGCGAGATCTAGAGCTTGCTTGGCTGGTCCTCTAAACCTCCTTCCTATATTCAAAACACCGGCCGATTTCTTTGCCTTCTTTTTCTTCTCTTTGGTGATGAGAGCTTTCAGATCTTCTTGCCCCTTAGCCAGAGCCAGAAACATTTTTTGGAATTGAGCGTTTTCTGCTTGAAGATCTTTACCTATTTGTTCGATAGCCATTTCTTTTTTGCTAAAATAAACAACGAAAAGATAAGAAACATGTCTTGAAATAACTGTTTAATGTAATGATATGCATGATAATGTTTATGCAATATTTTCAAGGACTTAGGGAAA
The DNA here is from genome assembly GCA_948472305.1 of Vicia faba. NCBI lineage: Eukaryota > Viridiplantae > Streptophyta > Magnoliopsida > Fabales > Fabaceae > Vicia > Vicia faba. The sequence continues at coordinate 170,633,040 of OX451735.1, forward strand.
TTTAAATTTGAGAACCAAAATGAAACAAAGACTTTATTAATAAGACTCAAATTACAACTGCCTTTTAGACTTACAATTGAAAATTAAAAACTTTTAAAATCTAAGAATCAAATATCCCATGGGCGCTTCCTCTTCGTGCCGAGGTAGACATTAAGACTTTCTTCTTTGTGAAGTTGCTTTATGAGCTCCAACACTTTCTTCTCACTGGTGTAGAATTAGTCTCTAAAGGTATCCCGTTCTTCCTTTAGTTGAATCCAGGACCTCTTCAACTCTTCAAGATCAGTGGGCATGTCAGGATAGAGAACTGTATAAGGAGCATCTTCTTTGGTGACAGGTTCCACAATCACCGGTAAGATGGTTGTATTTGGCATCATAAGGTTTTGGACACGAGCTCGTACCCATATGAGATAAGGCTCCATAGGGATGGAATTCTTGTGCCCCAAAGCCTTGTTATCAACCTTGTTTACCATGCCCCAAGCTCGTACGAACCTTTGACGATACCCTTGAACATCATCCTCGTAGTTGACATAATGCCTTGGATAAGCATATCATGAGGACCATCCCTTCGAGCATAACCGAATTGTCGTAGAGCCAAAGAAGGATTATAAGTGATACCTCCCCTAATTCCGAGGAGTGGAACATTAGGGAATTCCCCACAGCGGTCAATGATAGAAATATCTCCCATAGACCGGGAGTACCAAAGAATATCTGAGTGAGAAAGTGACATTATCCTTTGCGACCAACCCAAACTTTGTTCGTTCTTCAATACTGATTGGGGAAGGTGCGAAATAAACCACCTAGACAACAATCTTATACAACACATAAGAACCCCTCTTCTCTTCATGGTACGAGTGTGGAGGGAATTCAAGATATCTCCAAGAAAAGTAGGCCCAGGGTTACGGGAGAGAAAAACCTTGACAACATTCACATCTATGAGTAAGTCCGGATTAGGGAACAATACTAACCCATAGATTAGAAGAGTTAGGACTTCTTCTAAAGCTTGGAAATCTAAATCATACCAAAACAATTGAGCCTTTTCTAATAGGAACTTGACTAGGAAACCCTTAACTCCGCTTCTTGTTTCCCCGTTGGATATAATGTCAGACCATTTCAGATGCAAGGCTGTTGCAATGACCTCTGGCTTTGGAGCCTCCTCTGAACCGATGAAAGGCATCTGATCAAGAATAGGTATACCCAATAATTGAGAGAACTCTTCCATGGTGGGTACCAAATGATAATCGGGAAATGTGAAGCAATGGTGTTTGGGGTCAAAGAATTGAAAGAGTACCCCCATCATCTTCTCATTAAAGTTTGAGGTAACCAGGTTAAGAAGTCGACCATATTTCTTGGTGAATGAAGAAGTCTCAGAAACCCTTGATACTAGTTCTTTGAGTTGGAGAGGTATTCTCACAAAGCTGATTCGGATGGTGTTTCTACAAACGGAAGCCATGATCTGCAAAATAGAACAAAGATAAATTCCCTTTGTCCTTGAAATGGTTAGTGAAATTAATATGGATGTTATGATGCATGATGTTATGTTTGAATAATTTAATCACACAAGAAAAACACACAAGACCTTAGGGTTAGGCTTGCATGGGGTTTATAGGCAGATACCCTCTTGAAGTTTAGTTAGTTCAACCTGTCTTAGAAAAGTAACCGGGTTCTAAGGAGTCTCAATATCACTGATCTTTCATTATCAGGCATTGTTTCAGCTCAGACAATCTTTTCTCGCGGCCGAAATATCCCAAAAGTTCGATCTCAATGAGTGTAGCATCGAGTATCAACAAATCCTCAGCTTTATACCGAGGTCGGCTGTCTCACTACTTTCTAATGGCAAAGTTTGTTCAACTAAGGTTCTAAGGTTCGTTAGTGCTTTATGACACCACACAGCGGCCCCGTATTCTCCTCGATTTAACATAAGGGATACCGATACCAACAAATGTGTCACACTAACGCAGCTATCGCTTCAACCATATCGGTCTATGTTGTACAGTCTCCACGATCTATTGATGCTTACCTAAAAGATGCCCCAGATTCGGGTGTAGTATCTTTTAGTAACAACCCAAACAAGCCCTCAAAGATAAAGCATACAAAATACACAATGTAAAGCAATTTAAAAATGAACTAAACTCTAAGGTAACACCACTTTTCAAGTCCCCAGCAGAGTCGCCAGTTCTGTGATACGGAGGCAGAACCAACTGTTATACTGGTTTTGCATTTGTCTTCACAAATGTTGCGGTAAGAAAGATTTGCCACCAACTTTTCTTTTATCCAACAAAATAAAGGGTGAAAAGAACAAAAAAATACCTTTTGAGAGTTTTCTGAGTAAGGGGGTAGATTATAGAAAGGGAAGGTGTTAGCACCTTTTCCATCCGTAGTTTTCTATGGGCTCTTAGATGCTTAGCTCATTTTGAAAATACCTTGTGCTTTGTGTGTTTTGAAAAGTATTTTGAAATGCCAATAGTAAGCCAGCTTGTTTTATGATAACTCTTGTATCAGTCCTCAAGAGTGTTGATAAAGCATTTTGAAAATGTTTTTTTGAAAATTGTTTTGTGTATGTGTAAAAATTTGTTTGAGTAAGCATCTAGGAACTATCTACTTTTACTTGAAAGGGTCGTTCTTTTCCTCTTTTCCTTTAGACAGTGCTATCCTACTATCAGTGAGTAGGTAGCCCTAGTCGTCGGATGTTTGAGGGACATTCGAAGGGACGTTTATAGTCACAAAGGCAACTGGGCAAGAAACCTTAGTAAATATCCTAGGGTTTTAAGATCATTTTTACCGAGGAAACATCGAGAGGGTCATCGAGGGACTTATGATCTTTAAACCGAAGGGTAGCCACTAAAGTCTCTCACGTTTCAAGAGTTGTGATTGTTTTCCGAAGGCAACCAAAGTGGGATTCCCTAGAGGTGCGCATGTGCAATTGTGTTATTTTCAGTTATTTTAGTCTTGTGTTAAGTTTGATAGCGTTTTGTTTGTTAAACTCTTGTCATATAATCCTATTAGTCATGCATCTAAACAGTTTATAATTTGCAGTAATAAAAAGTGCGGAAATGTAAATCTAGCTATTACAAGGCTTCGGGGAGGGGATTATTTACATGTCCAAAATGGGGAATAAAGCAGAAAAAAGTAAATGTCCTACTTAATTCTATTACATCCCATTAAGCAGATACAATAATATGCAAAAGTGTGAAAGTAAAAGTAAACGCGCGAATTGAAAATACGTCTAAAAACCTAAGGGAAATATTTTGGTTTGTTTTTATTTAAGAAAATGGTTAAGTTAAAATTAGATTAATTAATTAATTTACAAAATTTTAATTAAGAAAATCTTGGATCTATTTTTTTGTGATATTTATTATTTTGCTGATTAAATAAAAAAAACAAAAGAAATAAGTAATAAAAAAGAAAAGAAAAGGCAATACAAAAAATGTAAAAGGGCCTGGTGTTAACTATCGAGCAGGGGGTGTGGTTTGAAATTTTGTATAGGCCCAGCTGTGAGAGCCTAATACTGCGCCTGATCCCATGTTACTGGTTCTTGAGCATCCACCATGGGGAAGTATTCTAGGGGCGCCGGATTGGGTATTGTGATGATCTGGTAGTGGAGATTTGGTAGCATATCGTATGCGCATTTGGCCTGAATGTATGGGATCTGCAAGGAAATAAACAGAAAAATCATTGCAAGAGGCAGGGATCGAACCCCTGCCCCTACACACACGCAACGCTTTAACCTTCTCGCGTCTTCCATTGGGATGACTTAAATTCCATTCATATAAACGTATTAATAAATAAAATTGTGAAACAAGTGCCTAGACCGGAGAGAGACGCTGGATCCCTGATCGGGACTTTATAAGTCTGTCGGGATACTAACTGCAAGTATACAGTTCAGTCGTTCTAGTTTTAAAAGATTATCGAACCCACAGAGACTGAGGATCAATCGCATACGATCTAATGCTACAGTTTGTCTAACTAAGCGATGAATATTCGATTTTTGGGGGAAACAGTTTAATTAAAAGTAATAGTACTAATTATACCGGTATGTGATAATCGGACTTAGAGAATTCGGTGAATCGCTTGGCCTATAAAGTAATTCGGTAAAAGCTAACTGTTTAAAAACCTGAGACATACACTCTCGTGTTTATGAAATAAGTCATGCTACTAAACCTAGTGGATGCACTTTAAATTTAATAACACTTTTTGAAAACAATTTGAATTTAATTAATTTATTAAAACACTCTCGTGTATTTAAAAATCAATGCTTCGTTACCACTATCTGGGTTGAACCCCAGCTCTCGCATGCAGGTTCTTGCCTTAATTAATTTCCCACTCTCGTGGCAAAATCATGTTAATTAACCTCTCACTCTCGTGACAAGGATAGTTAAATTAATCTTGGAAATTGGAAACCAGAAATTGTTTTATAAATATTTTTGGCCAAGGTATCATTGAATTCTTTCAGTTCTTACGGTCATATACCGGTATTAATAATTTAGCTAGACATAATTAACTTAACAACAATACAGTTCAAAATATAATTCATGGCAATAATTGCCATATTATAAAAACTGAATGAATAATAATTGCAATATAAAAAACCTGGAAATCTAAGTTGCTATGGTAATCTTGAGGTATTACAGTAATCCAATCTTCGAGCTTGACTTGCAGTAAATGATTCGTGTTAATTCTTGAAAGAAGAATTAACACTTAAAACTAGAAACTAAGGCTTTGAATGAAAATTACAAGAAAATGAAAACAGAATTCCAAAACAAGCAAATTGAAAAATAACTGTAAAATAAAGTAATATTTGCTCTGAGTAAATTTTTTTGACCCTTGAACTGTGTACTGGTACACATATATATAGCATAGGAAAAATCAGCAGTTTTTGAATTCTTGATGAAGTCTTCCATGGAGAAAATACAGGAGCACTAATAGTGGTGGCAAGAAAATAGGGGTCTCAGTAGAAAAAGGGAGAACGAGCCTGCCCTTCACGCCCACGTCTCAATCCATGCATAACGTCCACCTTCACGCGCGTGACGGTCGTCACAGGTGGGTGATGGTCGTCACGCGCTGAAGTAGTGCCTTACGCTCGTCAGTGGTGTGTGACGAGCGTTTCCTTATGTTGGGGGGTGTTACGCCCGTCACAGGGACGTGACGACCGTCACTGTTCCAGAAGTCCAAACTTTGTATTTTTTTTATTCTTTTTCTCTTTGTTTATAGCCTAGCCTTCTTCATGTTGTCCTTTTCCATCGGTTTGAGTCGACAAGTGTTATACCTGCAAAAAGACAAATAATCTCGGAATAATCGGGGGTTAGACGACTTAATGAAATATAAAATCGATAAAAAGCATGGTAATTATACGATATGTTTTCTCGTTATCAAATTCCCTCATACTTAAACCTTTGCTTGTCCTCAATCAAATAGTCATTCGAAAGGTCGGACAAGTTTTTGTCAAGCGCATAAGCATGACATACCTTGGATTTTTAAAGTGGTTTCGGGAAATCCTCGTTGGTTCGGCCAATACTTGAGTAAAACACTAAAGATACGCTAATGACGCAAGCAATAAGCTTACCCGTAGACTTCCATTTTAAACGAGCTATCCAACAGTTCCGTTATAACTCTGCTCGGAGTTCCTCGTATCTATTTCACCCGGTTTCGTTCTGGTGCAATCACATTAAGCCCTTTGTCTTAGCATGCACATAGTGGAGTAACCGGTTAGTGACTTTGATCCTTTAGCACGGGGTCTGGTACATGAATGTGGCAACCCTACATATGTTATCAAAATCGGAGGTTGTGGGGGATCGGGCCGTAGCACGCCCTACCGAGTTCAGAACCAGATACCTCTAAACCAACCAACACTGGATTCCTTCATTATTTGCTCAGCTCTTATATGTGCCCGTATATTTTGGTACACAGATTTTTCTTTTCTTTTAGCAGCGAGATAGGAAGGATATTTTTAGAATCAGGCATCAAACACTTATATTCATCGATTCTCCACGTGGTTTGTGTCAAGACGGTGCTGACTGCTAGTATAAACTACTAGGGGTTACTTCTAGAACTTGAAACTCCAGATATCAGTATAATGGTTATTGAAACGGATCGCGTAAGTAGGAAGTCTACGGTGACAGAACCGTATCGATCTTGTTATGTTGTTTTCGGATTTCTCAACTGGGATTTCGTTAAAATAGGTATGTCGGGCTAATGCGAAAATAAAAAAAATTTCGGTATGGCAAAATAAAGCGAAGCATTTGAATCGAGACATATCGTAAGAATTTACTAGTTTTATAAAAGATTGAAAGGTACCTCTCCCACACAAAATCCGACATTATCCTCAATGTTGCGGTAATATATGTGGGGAAGTACAATTACAAAAACAAAAGAAAAAGAAATGAAACAGAAAAATAACAAATTACATAGAAATTAAAGAAAGACTACTGGTGACCACATCCTCTACTCCTGGTGCGAGAGCGTCTGGTAGGAGTGGCTTCAGTGTCGGTGTCTTGGAAGCCAAAGGTGTTCATATCTATCCTCAAGGCGTTAAGCTCTGACAGGGCCTCATCTAACCTCTCATTCATGTTGCGCTGCCTAGTCAAGATCTGAGCGTTTTGGGCGCATAGAGACTCAAATTGCTTGGCTTGCCTCCTTTCAAGCGCCGCATTCATTTGGTTTTACATGTGGAGGGCGCAGAGGATGTCTTCAAGATTGATAGGAGGGGGTGCAGATGAGGATCCTGGAATGTCGTGGACAGGAGGAGCACTATCCAACTCTTCTTGTATATCGTCTGCGGTGGCTGCAGGTTGGTCTTCGTGGGCAGGTGCAGGCTCTGCGGGAACTTCAGGGTCGAACAACCAGTTTGCTTGGTTACTTGGATCGATTCGGTCCCTGTTCGGCAAAATGATATTCTGATAGACAGTATTCCTGATTACGGGGTGGAATCTGCCATCTTCCCGCTCGTAGATGAGGTGTGCGGCTTTGTAGTGATCCAAGGTTAGGAAAGACGGTGCCATATAAGGCAAGGTTGCGAGAGCAGCATCGTAATTCAGACCAATGGCAATTGAAGTAACCATCCCTCTGAAATAAAAAGGTTTTCCACCTCTAGAACAAATAGAGTGGATGTGAGCAAGTAGGAACGGGGCGGCATTTATCTTTTGCCCAGTGAACGCGCAATGTAAAAAAAAGAGCTCCTTGGAGTTGAGCTTATGGTTGCTGTCGCGGGTGAAGATCGTGTTACTAAGGATGCGATGGAAGTAGCGGATGGCCGGATTGTGAATGTGGGTGGCATTGAGGTGGTCGTAGGATCCGGCACGGATGTTTGTTAAACTGTGCCACAAGTTGAAAGCCTCCTCACCAAAACTATCCGGTACCCGAAAATGAGCACCTTCGTCCGAACAAAATCCTATAAGTCTCGCGATGTCGGATTGAGGCAACTCGTGCTCAACGCCAAACATGCGAAATTTTTCCAGGCCTGACAATTGGTTTGTGACACCCGGCGGAGTGAGGTAAACAAACGAACTCAAGAACTCAAGAGTAAGAGTTTCGTAGATTGGTCTTGGTTCGCGGCACAGGTTCCACAAATCCACGCTTTGCAATAATCGGCGGACACTTTCGAGTAGTCCCAAACTCCTTAGGCAGTCGATGTCAACGTACCTTGTGGGTTGGAGACCTCGACGTTGAAATTTCTGAAACTTTGCTCGTTGATTCTCCCCTGGTTCGCCGATTCTGAAATTGATGGCTTGAGCGTGTGGGTTGTTTGCCATGGTGGAGGTAGGATTTGATTTGGGAATGTGAGAATGGGAGATTGGAAGGATGGTAATTTGGTGTTGGGAGTTTAGAAATTAGAAGAAAAATGGAGTGAATGGGTAGTTTTTCGTGTGATGTGGTAACAATGGAGGAAGGAAATGGGTTTATGAAGGGGAAAGTTGGAACGGTTCCTTGCAATAGCCGTTCTGGTCACTGTTTGCGTGACGGTCGTCACAAGGGTGTGACGCTCGTCATGAGGTAAAAAGGCGCGTTACGTTCGTCACAAGGGTGTGACGGTCGTAACGCAGGCAGCGTCATAAATAAGATGAACGTTATAGGACCGTTGGGGAGTTTATGTATTTATTATTTTCTTGGTAATTGGTTTTTGAAGAATTTATATTTATTTATTTTTGTTTGTTTGAAATATTTTAATTAATTATTTTAATTAATTAGAGTTTTAAATATAAAGGTGATATAATAATTAAATTTGTAATGCTAATTACCAGTATATAATGAAATAGAAATATTGCGTATAAACATAGAAGTAAATAAAACAGTAGAAATGAAAATTAAAATAGACTTAAATTGAATAAATTCATGACAAATTGTTTCAAAGTAACTAGAAATAAAAAATGATAATGTTGAAATAATAACTTGAAATAATAACTAAAAATCCCTCCCACACTGAAACTTAACAGTGTCCTCACTGTACATAAAAATGCAAGAGAGAAGGAAATGAATAACAATGGCAACTCTAGCCACGGGGAGGTGGAAACATATGCTGATGCATGTAGTCCAACTGATCAGTCACCAGGTCCATGAAGGTTATGAAGTCCACCCTGAGAGAAGTCAGCTCGCCTCGCATGTCCGTAATTGCCTCATGTAGGGAGTCCAGGGTAACAGCAGGTGGAGGTGGAGTAGTCTCAGGAGCCTGGGTCGCGGTCTCAGCGGAAGTAGCCTGTTGTTCCCAAGGATCAGGGAACTCATGGTATCCTGGCGGTGTAGCAGGATCTTCATCAGCATTAGCAGTGTTTGGAACCTCATAAATGTCAACTGTAGATGGTGAGGAGGGTGGTGTAGGAGGATGGTGAAGGTCAAACAGCCAGTTATCTCGGTTGTGCACACTGGTGATTGGGTCCGGAAGCTTAAAATGGTGGACGATCTGATGATTAACTAGCAGGTCAAATTGATCTGGTCCGAGGTTTCCGATCATGCTAGTGTTGAAACAAAATGCAATGTCCATAGGCTTTATTCCATAAAGCGGAGCAGAACCGAGCATAGGCCGGCGGAGTCCAATTGCATTAGACAGCATGGTAACTAACCCACCCAACAAGATCGGTGCATTTGGAGTCTGGATGATCCTCTCCATATTAGCGAGTATATAAGCTGCACCGTTCACCGGACGGTTCTGGGATGCACAATACATAATAAACAGCTCATCGCGGGATACAGACGTGACATTTTGCTGTTTGCCAAAGATAGTGTGGGCTATGATCTTGTGGAAATACCTGATAGCTGGGTTATGAATGCATTCAGAGTACAGATCTGACGGCTCAGGATGGTTATTACCAGCAATGCTTCCCTAGAAATAGTCAAGATCAGATTTAGGCAAAAGGTTCTCTTGTGTCATGCTGATAACATCGGGTCCAAAAGGGAACCCAAGCAGCTGGCTAAACTCCCGCAGGTTATAAGTGTAATCCATGTTAAACATTCTGAATGTGATCAACCCACGGTTGAATCCCATTCCATGATTTGGAATGAAACTCAGGGTGCTTAGAAACTCAAGAGTCGGCCTTTTGTAGGTACAGAACCTTCGACGGATAGGAGCAGTGTCCCAACCAATCTGATGCAGCAAGTACATGACACTCTCACGAATGCCAAGGGCAGCCATAGCATGATCATCTGCGTAGATAGTAGGACACATCTCCCGTTCACCCAGGTCTGCAAACCGTCTTCTTTGGTGTCGGCTTCGCAATTTGAAATTCATGAAGTTTGCACAATCCATAGCGCGAAATGTGAAAGTAAAAGAATTACCCCCCTGAAAATATTTGATAAATGTTTGAAAGAAAAGGAAATTAAGTAAGTATTTTTGGATTAGGAAATTGCCAAAGTTAAATTAAAAAAGAAAAAGAAAGATTAAAGGGAGAAATAAAAATAGAAGAAAAAGATAGAAAGGAGTAAGAGATGCAATCATGAAAATGTTTTAACGATTAAGAAAAAGAAAAGAAAATAAAAGCATGTTAAAGCAGAAAAATAAATTAAAGTAAAAACATGGGTTGCCTCCCACGAAGCGCCTTTATTTTATGTCGACGGCTCGACAGTAAATACCTATTCAGTTAGGTAGCGGGGTAGGCGGCTCACTTAACTGAAGATAAGTCGAGAAGTCGATATTTCCGACGTTAAAATAGTGCTTCAAGCGTTGGCCATTTACTATGAATGGTTCGATAGAACTACCTTTAATTTCTATCGCACCACTTGGGAAAACTTTGTTAATTTCGAATGGTCCAGACCACCTGGAACGCAATTTTCCCGGGAAAAGTTTCAGTCTAGAGTTGAATAGGAGTACGATGTCTCCTTCCTTAAAGTCTTTTCGTGAGATACGCTTATCGTGCCATTTTTTTGTTCGTTCTTTATAGATTTTAGCATTTTCATAAGCGTTTAAACGCAATTCTTCTAGTTCATGGATATCTAACACTCGTTTCTCGCCAGCACTCTTATAGTTTAAGTTAAGGGTTTTTATGGCCCAATAAGCTTTATGTTCTAATTCTACTGGCAAATGACAAGATTTTCCATAAACTAACTTGAACGGCGTTGTTCTGATAGGAGTTTTAAAAGCTGTCCGATATGCCCAAAGAGCATCGTTTAGCTAGGAGGACCAGTCTTTTCTGGATGTGGCTACGGTTTTCTCAAGTATTTGTTTGATCTCCCTATTTGACACTTCCACTTGTCCACTTGTTTGAGGATGGTATGGTGTGGCTATGCGATGTTTAACGCCATATTTGGAAAGTAACCTTTCGAAGATTCTAGAGATAAAATGGGAGCCACCATCGCTGATCACTAGTCTTGGTACACCAAATCGTGGGAAGATAATATTCTTGAATAGTTTTAGTACCACACGTGTATCGTTTGTGGGTGCGGCGATGGCTTCAATCCATTTTGATACATAGTCGACGGCTACCAAAATATATTTATTTCCAAAAGATGCGGGGAAGGGTCCCATGAAATCAATTCCCTATACATCGAAAACTTCTACTTCGAGGATTCCTTTTTGCAGCATTTCGTCACATCTAGATATATTTCCTGTGCGTTGACATCTATCGCAGTTCATAATTGCTACGTGGACGTCTTTCCATAAGGTAGGCCAAAAGAAGCCAGCTTGAAGTATTTTTGCACAGGTTTTCGATGTACTAGCGTGTCCATCATAAGGGGCGGAATGGCAATGGGAAATGACATCGTTTATTTCATCATTGGGAACGCAGCGACGGTAGATACCATCGGCGCCTCTTTTAAAGAGTAATGCTTCATCCCAAAAGTAGTGTTTAAGGTCATGGAAAAATTTCTTCCGCTGTTGGTACGTCAAATCAGGTGGTAAAACACTGGCAGCTAAATAGTTGACGAAGTCAGCGTACCATGGTAATGTGGTATTAGTACAAATGGATTTTACTACCGCAGTTGTGAAAGTTTCATTGTGTGGATCTAAACTGTCGGTAGGGTTTGTCTCTAGCTTGGCAATGAGGCGTTCATAAGGGAAATCTTCGTTTATGGGAACACTCTCGGTTTGGATTCCATCTAATCTCGATAAATGGCCAGCTACCACGTTTTCAGTTCCTCTTTTGTCTTTTATTTCTAAGTCAAACTCTTGTAGGAGTAAGATCCATCTGAGTAATCGCGGTTTGGCATCCTTCTTGCCTAGTAAGTATCGGATCGCAGCATGATCCGTATAAATAATGATTTTAGCGCCTACTAAGTAGGAACGAAATTTGTCCAATGCGAATACCACAGCTAAGAGTTCCTTCTCCGTAGTGGCGTAATTCATTTGTGCGGGGTCGAGTGTTCTGCTTGCGTAGTAGATAGCATGAAGCTTATTTTCTTTGCGTTGTCCTAGGACTGCGCCTACAGCATGATCGCTCGCATCGCACATTATTTCAAATGGTAGGTTCCAATCAGGAGGTTGCATAATAGGTGTCGATATTAAGGCCTCTTTTAGTGTCTCGAATGCGTTCAAGCACTTATCGTCGAAAATAAACTCAGCCTTTTTCATTAATAATTCAGTTAGTGGCTTGGTGATTTTAGAGAAATCTTTTATAAAACGTCGGTAAAAACCCGCGTGTCCTAGAAAGCTTCTTATTTCTCTAACTGTTTTGGGTGGTTGAAGGTTTTTGATAATTTCGATCTTTGCTTTGTCGACTTCAATCCCTCTGTTTGATACAATGTGACCCAACACAATCCCTTGTCTCACCATGAAGTGACATTTTTCCCAGTTGAGCACCAGGTTGACATTAACACAGTGTTTCAGTACTAATTCAAGATTTGTTAAACATCCGTCGAAACTCTCTCCACAGACAGAGAAATCGTCCATGAATACTTCCATGATTCCGTCTAAAAAATCTGCGAAGATCGCCATCATGCATCGTTGGAAAGTTGCAGGTGCATTACATAGTCCAAATGGCATTCTCCGGTATGCAAAGGTACCATAGGGACATGTGAACGTAGTTTTCTCTTGATCATCAGGATGAATGGGAATTTGAAAGAATCCTGAGTATCCATCAAGATAGCAGAAATGGGAATGTTTGGCTAAACGCTCGAGCATTTGATCAATGAATGGTAATGGGAAATGGTCTTTGCGCGTAGCTTTGTTTAGTTTTCTATAATCGATACACATTCTCCATCCTGTTTGCGTATGTTGTGCTACCGATTCGCCTTTTGTATTTGTTATAACTGTAACACCTCCTTTCTTAGGCACCACATGAACTGGACTGACCCAGTTGCTATCTGATATTGGGTATATGATGCCTGCCTCTAGTAGTTTTTGCACTTCCTTCTTAACTACTTCACTTAGGATAGGATTTATTCGTCTTTGATGTTCTCTAGAAGTCTTGTAGTCCTCCTCCAGCATAATTCGGTGCATACATAGAGAAGGGCTTATTCCTTTTAGGTCTGATATATTATATCCTAATGCGGCTGGATATTTCCTTAACACACTAAGAAGTTTTTCGGTTTCGATCTCTCCTAATTCGGCATTGACTATAACTGGTCGTTCGAGTTATTTATCTAAGAATTCATACCTAAGATCTTCAGGTAATGTTTTAAGTTCTATACCGGGTTTCTTATTAGTTGAGTCAGGATCGGGTGTTAAGGCTAAACATTCGCTTAGGTTGGCATCTAAGTGTTCTTGTTTCTAGTCTTCGTTCTTGAGGATAGTCGGTGTCTGAATTTTCAGCATCTCAGAGTAGGTGTCCTCTTGGCATTCAAGTTCTTTGACACATTCATCAATGATATCTAGGAGACAACATGAGTCATCTATAGCAGGGGCTTTAAAGAATTAGGAAAGAATGATTTCTACTTTTTCTTCTCCTACCTCGGAGGTAAGTTTTCCTTTCTTGACGTCAATGATGGCTCCTGCAGTAGCTAAAAATGGTCTTCCTAGTATGATGGGAATGTTTGAATCTTCCTTGATGTCCATTATTATAAAGTCATTCGGTATGTAAAATTGTCCTATTCAGACAGGAATGTTTTCTAGCATACCAACAGGAAATTTGATTGATCTGTCTGCTAGTTGTAGGGACATCTTGGTAGGTCTCATGTCGCCTAATTTGAGCTTCTCGCAAATAGATAAGGGCATCAGACTGACACTGGATCCTAAATCGCATAGAGCTTTGTCTATGACAGATTTTCCAATTACACATGGTATGGAGAAACTACCAGGGTCTTTTAGCTTTGGAGGCATGTTATTTTGAATTATGGCGCTACATTCGGCAGTTAGCATAACGGTTTCGTTCTCAACGATTTTTTTCTTATTAGCCAATATTTCTTTTAGGAATTTAGCATATGACGACATTTGGGTTATAGCTTCTGTAAACGGAATAGTGACGTTTAGTTGTTTCAGAAGTTCTACAAATTTCTTGAATTGTCCCTCGTTCTTGGATTTTGCAAGTCTTTGAGGGTATGGAATTGGTGGTTTGTATGGTGGTGGAGGTACATAAGGTTTTTCTGAGGCCTCTCTGTTCTCATTCGCGTCTTCCTCTACATTTTCATATTGATCTTTCGACTTCTCTATTTATTTTTCGGGCTTTTGATACATGGTCGGGTTTTGGAGTCTAGGATCTACCGGTCCATCAAGGGTTGTCCCACTTCATAATGTAATAGCATTTGCATGTCCTTTGGGATTGGGCTGTGTCTGTCCAGGAAATGTACCAGCAGGTGCGGCAGAACTAGCTTGGTGTTGTGCTACTTGGGAGATTTGGGTTTCTAACATTTTGTTGTGAGTAGCTAGGGCATCCACCTTGTTTGCTAATAGCTTCAATTGTTCACCGGTGTGAATGTTTTGATTGAGGAATTCTTTGTTTTGTTGGGCTTGATTAGCGATAAAATTTTCCATTAGGATTTCAAGGTTAGATTTCTTAGGAATGTTAGGAACATTACCAGTGGGTTTTTGATAACCTGGAGGTACAACAGGTGCTTGGCCAGGTGCATATAAAGCGTTATTGCTCTTGTACGAGAAGTTAGGATGGTTCTTCCAACCAGGATTATAGGTATTGGCATAAGGATTTCCTTGAGCGTAATTTACCTGATCAGCCGTTATTCCTGCTAAGATTTGACATTCGGTTCCAACATGACCAGGAACTCCACAAACTTCGCAGCTTGGGGTAACTGCAGCTACGGTAGCTGCAGGAGGTAAGGTCAAGCTTTATATTTTTTAGGTAAGAGCATCTACCTTAGAATTAACTTTATCTAGGCTACTAATCTCGTACATCCCGCCTTTGGCTTGAGTCTTATCCACAAATATTCTTTCTCCTCCCCACTGATAGTGGTTTTGAGCCATATTTTCAATGAGTTGGTTAGCTTCGTCATAAGGCTTGTCCATCAGTGTACCACCTGCGGCGGCATCTATAGATAGTCTTGTGTTGTACAAGAGTCCATTATAAAACGTGTGGATTATCAGCCATTTTTCTAGTCCGTGATGTGGGCACATTCGCATCATATCTTTGTAGCGCTCCCATGCATCGAATAGTGATTCAGTATCCTTCTGCCTAAATCCGTTGATTTGGGCTCTTAGTGCAGCGGTCTTGCTTGGGGGAAAGTATCGTGCTAAGAATACGATCTTCAGTCCTTCCCACGTAGTGACGGAATTTGATGGCAAGTATTGCAACCAAGCCCAAGCTCTATCTCTTAGTGAGAAAAGGAAAAGACGTAATCTTATCGCATCTTTACTAACACCATTTGCTATAACTGTGTCGGAAAATTGAACGAATTTTGTAAGATGTTCATTCGGATCCTCATAAGGATCTCCAGAGAATTGGCGTTGTTGGATAGCTGATATCAATGACGGCTTTAACTCGAAATCGTTTCGGTTTATTGCTGGAGCAGCAATTCTGTTATGGGGCTCTTGTTGTGATGGAGCTGCGTACTCCTTCAGTGGACGGGTCCTTTGTTCTTCGGCCATGTCTAATTCTGGATTGGTTTCAGTTTCAGAGGAAGAATTAGAATCTGTTTCAGAATCAATCTTGATTTCGGGTTTGGGTAAAGGAATAGCGTGATTTAAACAGTAATCCCTGACTGCACGTCTTACGGAAAGAATGCGTTCAGGTTCGTCCGTTGATTTGTCAAGTGGTTCGCCTTGTGAACGAGTCCTTGGCATACAAATCGAAAAAGGGTATATGTTGCTTAGTCTAAACGCGCAACAGAAGAATCGTAATTAATTGACTACCAGTCCCCGGCAACGGCGCCAAAAACTTGATCGGGACTTTATAAGTCTGTCGGGATACTAACTGCAAGTATACAGTTCAGTTGTTCTAGTTTTAAAAGATTATCGAACCCACAGAGACTGAGGATCAATCACATACGATCTAATGCTACAGTTTGTCTAACTAAGCGATGAATATTCGATTTTTGGGGGAAACTGTTTAATTAAAAGTAATAGTACTAATTATACCGGTATGTGATAATCGGACTTAGGGAATTCGGTGAATCGCTTGGCCTATAAAGTAATTCGGTAAAAGCTAACTGTTTAAAAACCTGAGACATACACTCTCGTGTTTATGAAATAAGTCATGCTACTAAACCTAGTGGATGCACTTTAAATTTAATAATACTTTTTGAAAACAATTTGAATTTAATTAATTTATTAAAACACTCTCGTATATTTAAAAATCAATACTTCGTTACCACTATCTGGGTTGAACCCCAGCTCTCGCATGCAGGTTCTTTCCTTAATTAATTTCCCACTCTCGTGGCAAAATCGTGTTAATTAACCTCTCACTCTCGTGACAAGGATAGTTAAATTAATCTTGGAAATTGGAAACCAGAAATTGTTTTATAAATATTTTTGGCCAAGGTATCATTGAATTCTTTCAGTTCTTACGGTCACATACCGGTATTAATAATTTAGCCAGACATAATTAACTTAACAGCAATACAGTTCAAAATATAATTCATGGCAATAATTGGCATATTATAAAAACTGAACGAATAATAATTGCAATATAAAAAACCTGGAAATCAAAGTTGCTATGGTAATCTTGAGGTATTACAGTAATCCAATCTTCGAGCTTGACTTGCAGTAAATGATTCGTGTTAATTCTTGAAAGAAGAATTAACACTTAAAACTAGAAACTAAGGCTTTGAATGAAAATTACAAGAAAATGAAAACAGAATTCCAAAACAAGCAAATTGGAAAATAACTGTAAAATAAAGTAATATTTTCTCTGAGTAAATTTTTTCGACCCTTGAACTGTGTACTGGTACACATATATATATCATAGGAAAAATCAACAGTTTTTGAATTCTTGATGAAGTCTTCCGTGGAGAAAATACAGGAGCACTAATAGTGGTGGCAAGAAAATAGGGGACTCAGTAGAAAAAGGGAGAACGAGTCTGCCCTTCACGCCCACGTCTCAATCCATGCATAACGTCCACCTTCACGCGCGTGACGGTCGTCACAGGTGGGTGACGGTCGTCACGCGCTGAAGTAGTGCCTTACGCTCGTCAGTGGTGTGTGACGAGCGTTTCCTTACGTTGGGGGGTGTTACGCCCGTCACTGTTCCAGAAGTCCAAACTTTGTATTTTTTTTATTTTTTTCTCTTTGTTTATCGCCTAGCCTTCTTCATGTTGTCCTTTTCCATCGGTTTGAGTCGACAAGTGTTATACCTGCAAAAAGACAAATAATCTCGGAATAATCGGGGGTTAGACGACTTAATGAAATATAAAATCGGTAAAAAGCATGGTAATTATACGATATGTTTTCTCGTTATCAATCCCTAGCTCCGGTCTTCTTCTCCGGTGAGAAGAAAATGTTTCCTACAAAATAATCAAGCGTTAGAGATGCAGGGGGACCTTACCCCCCTGATTTCAAATCAGAGGTCTGTTTGGCCTGAAACATCCTAAGTCATGAGATTTGAAGGAAAATTCAGATCCTGCCCTAACAATGGCACAATCTCACCCCTGCGCTTTAGCTTGCATGTAACATATTCATTCAAACACAAATATCATTAGTAACACTAATATATATGTAACATGTATTTAAATGCCATGAATGTGTAGTTTCAGTTTTTGTAAACCCTTACTGATCGGAGATGCGTGAATCTGTGGCTTTGGGTGGTGAAATGCTTGCTGAAGGGCCTGAATGCGTTCCTGGGAATCTCAGTAGGAAGATAGGATTTTTTGTTTAGAGTGATAGTGGTTTTAACTTGTTGTTTATATTTTGACAGCTTAGAGACTTTTTGCAATTTTTGGGAGCTCTTGTGAGGCAATGTCTGCGTGTTTAGGCAATGTGTTTTTTTGTCTCTGGGAAATGCGTGTGTCCTTGATAGACAATCTTGTCTTGTATTTATAGGGGTGTGGTGGTGGACGAAAATGGCATGAATCAGCCATTAACCATGGTTTTGAAAGCAAAATTGAAAGTTTTAAGAAGTTGCCATTTTGAGATATTTTCTACCATTTTGGGCTTTGAGTGAACCTGGACAATATTCGTTTCAACCTTCCACATCTTGATTCTTTTGAATGCTCCCAAACTTTTTTCTTTTAGATGGCTCTTAGTCCCAATTTGAATGGTCCAAGGCCTCATCATCATGGCCTCTTCGATTGGGTCAATATCTGTCTTAGTTGCTTGATCTGAAAATTATCCAATCAGCCCAATCGAACTCAGCTCTTGTTCCTTTCGAATCTCTCTTCCTTCAATCAGACCAATCGAAGCATCACCTCTTTCATCTTAGCCTTTCGAATCTTCATTTTTCTCAATTAGAATACTTCTTCATCTTGGCCTGTCGAAGATTCGTTTTGTCCTTTCCTTCGAACACAGTAGTGTAGGTGGTCCTTTGATTCCAACTCCCACACCTTGCTTTTTCTTACAAGAAAATATTTATTGTTCACTAGTACACCTTCGATTGGTGAATACAAATTGTATGAGCCAATTGAAGGATAACCTATGAGCATTTAGACTTTACTTTCGATCACCCAACTCCTTCCTTGTCTGTTCAGGCACATGCCTGAAATGCATTGCTCCCAAAACTCTAAGATGACTCATATTTGGAAGCTTCGTCTCTAACTATCCTTCAATCACGCAGATTGCATGTCCTTCGAACCATTAGACTTCCATGTGCTTCTTTGGATAAGATAAAAGCTTTCGAATTCAAAATATTCTTCTATTCAAATCACCCATTCAAACAACATGTCAGTCGAAAGGTCTCTCCTTGTAATGCTTCGAATGGCCTATATTTCAATGGTTCGAAGATGAACCCTTCGAAGAAGCTCTTTACTAGCTCTTCATCAATCGAAGGCTTCATAAAAGCCTCCTCATATTTTATTTTGAACCATTAGTTCTTCGATCCTAGCGCTTTGTTGGACATTAGAATAGACTGCATAATGTTGTCGAAGCTGCTTCGACCCAAAAGCTCTTAGGCATATTTTCAGCTTTTGACCTACACCTTGTCATGTATGCTTCCTTTTTTTCTTTCAGTTGTGCCATTATGCTGTGGCATATAGGGTGCCATGGAAATCATTTGAAACCTTTTGAGAAATTGAGGACCTCAATGAGCATGTTTTGAGTAAAAATGGGAGGGAAAATTTTAAAGTACAACACCGAGGGTATATCATCTCAAAACATGCACACAAAGATGAAATCAAGAAAGCAAGCCAACAAGCTCAAGAGAGCATAAACAATATGTCATGAGCAGCACATGCTAACTCAAGTCAAATGCCTAACCATGATATAGACGATCAAGGTAGGTATAAAATCAAGTAGGGATGCTTTATCCAAGGGGTCATATCAACCGAGGGAAACAAGCGGGCAGAGGATAGAAGAAAATAGCATAGAGCATCAATGTTGACCAACGCGAGATCAAGAAAAATGTGGGGGATTGATTACAAATCCCTTTTCCACTTGGAGACTCGATAATCGTGATTTGCACAACTCCGAAGCATCGACTTACAACATGAGCTAAGGATGACACAGACTAGAATGTGCGGGGGTCGATTGCGGACCCTCCCCGCTTGCCTACTTTTGAGGACTTGTTATTTGTAATATAATGCGGGCAGAAATGTAAACACGCGTACAAAATACCTACTTCAAAGGTAGGATTTTAAAAAATCACAATTAGCATACAGAAAGCGGTTTCTGCTACAGGTCTTTAAACAGATACTTCGAGTGCACGCTCTTTATTTCCTGCTTCCTACTTCTCATGATCTCTAGAAAGCAATAAAGAATTCAATAACGAATGCGGTAAAAAGGTATGAGAGAAATACCAAACGGATAACAATCCGTATCAAGCAAGCAAAAATAAGAAACCCAGAAAACTTCGAGCAAGCTAGCATCAACAAAGAAATTCAGTGACAATATGCATCGAAGCATCAATAAGCAAGATCAGAATGTGTAGCAGACACATTCGTATCACAAAGTGCCTGCACAAAATGCAATTAGGCAAATCAAGAACAGAATGTGTATCAACATATTCGTATTCCCGAGAACCTGCATAAAATACACCTATACAAGATACGGGGTACAAGACAATGGCATGTATGTCGAACGCAAAAATTGGACCATAAATCAAAAGTCAAAACCAGTTTTCTGATCAAATAATTGAGTAATAATTACATGATCGAAAACCATCCAAATGTACCTTGCACAATTAACACACATGTTAAAAATAAAAAAGGAAAATTAAAGTATAAAAGAGTAGGAAGAAATTTGGAGCAAACAATAGCCAAAGCAAAGCCAAAGAAGTAAAAAGAAAAAAATTGGAAAAGATGCGTTGACTGCAACAGGGCATGAGTCGACTTATGCCTGAAATTTTTCTCAGTTTGCATCGACCGCTGGGTCAGCATAACACTTCCCGCAGGTGACCAAAACTGTTTGCATCGACCGCAACAGGCTATGCGTCGACTCATGCTCAGGATTTTCTCAGTTTGCATCGATCATTGGGTCGGCACAACACTTCTTGCAGGTGACCAAAACTGTTTGCATCGACTAGAAAAGGCTATGCATCGACTCAACTGCAGTCTTGTACAACTGAAACTTTGAAGCAACATAACTTTCGCATCGAGTGTCCGTTTTGCACATAGTTCGAATCGTTGGAAAGCTTGAAAATCATAGAATATCCACAGCATAAAATGGAAACCAAGACAAAAAAATTATATGACAAATTCCCCGATCTTAGCACGATCGACATGTGAATTCATTATCTAATTTCATGAGTTTCGACGTAATTTTCATCGGATCAAAAAGCAAATTCACATCAATTATGTTATGACCATAGCACAAGGAAATTTGTACGCAACCAAAAATACTCTGAATCATGCGGTAAGATCAAGGCACATTGGCTTAAGCATTTTGTCAAACACATAATCTCCTAAATTTAACTCATGATTTTTGTACAATTAGAGATCCAAATTATACCACACATAATCAATCAAGAATCATCAATTAAGCTTGAAACAACCTAAACATTTTATTTTCTCAAATAAGCACTTTCATGATAATCAATTAATTGAATAAGCACTTATTTAATCATCCAATTCCAGATTTGCACATCATAATTCAAGATCAATTCACATTTTCATAATCGAAATCACTTCCACAATTCAAATTAGATCAAAGTTCAATTCATTGATCCACAAAAGTGTTTATTTAAGAATCACTTAATTGAAAAGTGATTAAATCAAGAAATTCTTACCGTAGAATTGAAGAGGAAGCTTAGGTATAGAGATCGCAATAATCAGATTCGAAATCCAAGAAGAATTGAGCTTCTTTGACTTTTGGATCTTGAAAAAGTTGTTGGAAAAGTTGTTGGTATTCTTGATGAAAATGAGAGAAAGTTGCTCTTTGTCCTTGAGCAAGATGAGAGAAAGTTTTTGAGTGTTTTTGAGAATTGGTCAATTATGAGAGTTTTTCAAAATTGGAGGGAATAAGAATATATAGTGTGCCTTTTTTATAATGAATGAGCCTCCAATAAACAGAAGTAAATGTGCCAATTTTCAGTTCATCAGAGTCTAACACCTTATGGTCAAATTCGCAGGTCCCTCGACGCGACTTTCGAAGTTGAAATGTGACAAATAAAATATAGCCAACATAGAGAACAACATCGTGTCCAAAAATGAACTCAATTGGATAAATGGTGATTTAGTTATGATTTTTTGAAGTTTCTCCTCAGATGAAAATATTTCTCGGTTCAGGATTTTCAAATGCGTTACGCGCGCTTTGGACCAAAAACGAAAGCCTTAGGGATACCGTTCAAATTGGAAAGCTGAAAGAAATATTTATCGAACTTAATTTGTAAACCAATGCCACCGAAACCAGCTCCATACAATAAGAATCGACTGAGTTATGATTTTTTGAAGATGAAGCAGGTGAATATTTGACAATTTTCTTGTGCGAAAATAGTTGATATCAAGACGGAATTTCCAGCTGTGAGATACGAAATGTAGATGACATCAAGACGGAATTTTGGCCACCAAAACGGGTTCAAAATGATTAACGGTCTTCGAGTTATGAATTTTTTAGTGCGCCAAAATTGCACTTTCAGCACCTTTTTCTTTATATTTTTCACCATACAACCTCCAAAAGAACCGCGTATCCGGAGACTTTCCTTTGAGAATTAGCTTTTGGTCCGAACACGAAATTGAAGATACCATCGACATAGTTTCAAAACCTCAAGAATCAAACCAAAATACCATTCCAAGCTGGAGATGCGAATTTCCAAACTCAGATCAGTCAAAACACTGTTTACAATTTGCACTGTTTTAAATTCACCGAAAACACTCAAATCTTCCATGACTCAAACATGCATTGAAAAAATATGAGAGCTTTATCGTGTTTATCAAATACCTTGACCCCGTGAACAAGGAGCCAATGATATACATGCACGTGTATGTGCAAAAAGAGTATAAGTCAATCAAAGCTAAAACAAAGAGGGCAAATTTTGGGGTGCAACAGGTAGATTATTAAAAGGGAAGGTGTTAGCACCCATTTAATCTGTAGTTACCTACGGGCTCTTAATTTCTTGATCACTTTAAAATGCTTTGTGTTTGTGTAAGTTTGAAAATATTTTGAAAACTCCTAAATTTGGAAAACTTTGCAATGGTTCTCATATTTGTTTCAGAATGTATACAAAGTGTTGACTTTGAAAATATTTGTTGAAAGGGAATGTTTGGAAAGGTGTTTGAAAATGCCAATGTAAGGCCATTTTGTAATGATTCTCATATCATTGAGAATGTATACAAAATGTTTATTTTGAAGAATGTTTTGAAAGTGTGAGGTACAAATGGTTTTGTTTATGAGTAAGCAATTACGAGCAATCTACCTACTCAAAAAGTCTTTGTTATTTTCCTCCTCCTTTAGATAGTGCTTGTCTATCATTAGTTAGTAGGAATCCATATCATTGGATGCGAGGGACAGGCGTGGGTCATCATACAGTCATAGAAGGCAACTTGTAAGATGTTTTAGAAATTGTCGTAAGGGACTAAGATCATTCACCAAAGGCAACATTTGAAGGGTCATCGAGGGACTATGATCTTTTAATCTAGGGTCTTTTGCTAAAACATCTCACGTTCGAGGGACATGACTGTTTATATCTGAGGCAACAAGTGTGGGTTACCCTAGAGGTGCATGTGTGCAAAGTGTTTTGTTTTCAAGTATTTTATCTTTTGAATTAGGGTTGTCTAATGTTGATTTTAAGTCTTGTCATGCAAACCCTAATTACTACCAATAATAAATAAAGTGATAAATTAAGGAATTTAAATATCTTACGCTATTACAACGCTTTGGGAATGGGGAGTATAATTTTGTGAATAGGGGAGGAGAGCAATAAAACCCTAGCTATTATTACAAACCATTGAATATGAATTACAACAATAATTATGCACAAAACGTAGAGATGAAGACGAATTTGTTTTTGGTAGTTTTTTGATAGAAAACAAAGTTTGATCATTAACCTAAGAAAGCTAATTAGTTTTAACTAAAAAAAGTTAACTAATTATTTTAAACAAAACCTAAAAATAAAACTAAGTTAATTGAAATTAAGGGAAGTTAAAATAAAACCTAAGTCTAATGGTTTTTAATTGTTTAGAAAATAATATGGATGTTAATGTTAACTCCCGACAATGCAAAATGTCCAATGTACCCTTAATGATCCAAAATCATAGCAAAAATCTCAAAATTAGGATTTCTAATGCCTAGGCTGACACGGGCCGTGTCACCGGACACGGGCAACCGTGTCAGAATCTGCCCAATGCTTCCTGCATGTTTTCCTTGTTCCAGCTGAATTGACACGGGCCGTGTCGTGTGACAAGGGCACCCGTGTCAACCCCTGTCCTGCCTTTTTTCCAAGTTTTCAATCCCAGTTAAGTTGACACGGGTCATGTTGCATGACACGGGCACCCGTGTCAGCATCTGCCCTACCCTTTTTTGCATATTTTCTCCTTGACACGGCCCGTGTCAGGTGACACAGCCACCCGTGTCAGGGCTCGTGAAGCATTTTCTTTAAATTTTGGATATTTGCATTCTTATGCCTCAATTTGTCCTGTTTATTCTTTTGAAAACGAAAACAAATGATGTATGGATAAAGATATCAAAGTTTGAAGAAACTTACCTCTCTTGGAGAAAAGTACAAAGCCTCTTCTAGTTGTTCCAGGTGCAATATTATAATTGATTAAGCTCCCTTGGAGCTTCTTGAAGCTATGTGAATCCTTACTTTGTGCTGAAAGTTATGGAATCACCTTAATCAAGTCAAGTTGCAAGATATTGTTTTTATGAGTTTGGAAGATGGTGATAATGATGTTACAGAAGTTGCTCTTATGTTTGAACAACTTCTATATGATATATGTGAAGTATTTGGATGATTTGTTTGGGAAAAACTTGCAAGGTTTGAGAGGTTTAAAGATTTGGATTTCAAAGCTCAAAAATGGAGGTTTTGTGAACAATTATGGTTTTTTAGAGTATAAGGGGTTTTAAGGGCTTGTGCACTTGTGTTTCCTCTCTTCCTTTTTTATTTTATTTCTCTTTCCCACCCTTTTGTCTTGAAAATGCTCCCTCTATTTATAGGCAAGAGGTTTGAGGACAAGAGCTGATCAGGTTTACAAATTATGGAGTTATGGCTTAGTTGGATTGTAAGTGGGGGTTCATGACCTTTCCATAGTTCCAATATGGGCATGGCCTGATTTTAGGGGTGCTTTTCAGGTTGAAGATGGTTTCTTCTTTCTTTTAAATTGTGTATGTGCAGAAGAAACCATTGAGAGGCTCAAGGAGTTGACATTGTGATTGAAGTATGCTTTATGTAAATGGCAATGGTGCCTTTGTGCCATAAATGGAAAGATCATTTGGACAATGGCTCAAACACTTGGGTAATGGCTCAAAAGTATGTTTAATCTTATGATTATGGATACATTTGAAGGTTTAGAGGCCTGAAAGATGGGATTATGCAGCATGGCATGAAGATTTGATCTCATGTTCATCACAAAATGACTTGTGTTTCAAGAATGGATGCCCAACTTCATCTCTTCAAATCTCCTAGCTCAAGCATGATAGATTTGTGCTCTTGGAGATTTTGGAAAGCTTGAAACATTGTCTATAACTTTCATGTTGATCATTTTTGCTAAATCAATAAGGAGATAGGTGAAAATTGGCCAAGAAGTTGAGATAAAAACTGACCGAAAACCTGTTGAAAATTTCTCTAAGTGTTAGATAAAAATGTCATGACTTCATGGGCTTATATCTTCGAATCTAAGCATTTTTTGGACATCAACCCTCTAATACAAAGTTTTAGAATTCATCAAGATCTACAATTTTCATGCTTAAAGTTTTCTTTGAACCATCTTGCATCTTGGTGAAAAAATGTCATGAAGTAATGAAATTATCAAGGATAAAAACACTTAGAATTTTTCAAAGTCTTGGAAATCTTGACTTTTGTTGACTTTCTTGACTTCGTTGATTCTTGATAATCAAGTTTGATGTTTTTGGATTTTGATCTTTGAAATTTAATGTTGACTAAAAAGTCAAAGTTTGACTTTTTTTGTATCAGTTGACTTTTTACCCAATACATCTGATTTTCAGTCATCTGAGCAATTTGTGATGTAAGACTTGAAACAGGGCATGCATTCTTGGAGACCTATAATGAACCATGAAAGTCATTTGAGACATAAAAAGTCCAATTGTCCTTGAGGAAACCAAAACCCTAATTTGTGGACTCAGTGCTTAGGAGGTGAACTTGTCTGATCAAACCTTGAGAATCCTTGGGTAATTGAAATCCTTGGTGAGAAATATCTTGAGGAAAGGGAGGGAAAATTTTGGGGTACAACAGCTGCGTACTTAGGGGTTGACTAGGTGGACAACCACTCTCCTTTATTTTCGCAGGTGTTGGGTCTTCCTTCCTCCAACATGCTCTCTCCTGAGGTTGTTGTGTTTGATGCTTAAGTTTAGATAAGATCTATAACTGGTTGGCTTGGTGTATTTGTATCATGTTTCTTGTTTTTTCCTCTTTTGTGGGTTGTGGTTTACTATTTTTTTTACTTTGTTTGATTGTGTTTTTTGGACTTCTTCCTTTTGTTTTTGCACAATGTTAGTGCTCTTGCTTTTCTGTATAACTATATTATCTTGTTTCATTTTTAATATATGGTTCTTGCTTTGCCATTAAAAGAATCCTATTTGTTTTATTTTTACTTTCTTATTTGATGGTATTTATTCAAGAGTATGACTCATTTGGGAGGGTCATAGTGCCCCAAAATGATGTCGAGATCTGTCAAGTGCATATTATACCTTCTTACAAACTTCAGAGTCTCTATTAGATAATCAACATGTTTCCCTTCATCGAGGGTCTTGACCACCATGTCATCAATGTAGACTTCTAGGTTCCAACTTATACGCTTAAAGAACACATCATTCAATAACCTCTAGTAGGACACTTCAGAGTTGTTCAAACAAAATGACACGACCTCACAATAATAATTGTTATGATTGATCATGAACACAGTTTTTGGAGCACTACTAGGGTTCATCCTTATTTGGTTTTATCTCGAGTGGGCGTCCATGAAAATTAAGACACATAAACCTGAGGCCTTATTGATCAACCATTCGATACTTGGCAGCAAGTAATGGTTCTTATGATATGCTTGATTGAGGTCGGTGAAATATATGCACATCTTCCATATGCCTTTCGTCTTCTTCACCATCACTATGTTAGCCAACTAGGTCAGGTATCTGATATTCCATATAAACCTAACATCCTTCAATTTTTTATCTCTTCGGAGATAACCATTCTCTTGTCTTCCCCCTATTTATGTTTCCTCTAGGAGACAGGCATGAAGCCAGGCTTGATAGAGGGATGATGGCATAATATGTTGGAGTTTATTCCAAGCTTATTAGATGGTTCCCATGAGAATAGGTATTTGTTCTGTTATAGCAGCTAGATAATGTCAATATCCTCGTCCTCATTTAACAATGCACATATATGTGTAATTTGGTGATTTTGTGGATCTAACTGTATTGCTTTCAACTCTTACATTGGCTTCAATTAGACTTTTAAGGAACCAAACTTAGGATCTAAATAAAAATAGCCGACCCTCTGAGTGTTGTATGATGAGGTCACTTTTCCCCTTCTTTTAAGTCTTAAGATATCTCGATAACATTTTCTTGCAACTTTCTGATCGCCTCTAACCATACATATTCGCCTATTGTCCATGGGGTATTTAATTTTTAGATATACTATAGACAAGACATTTATCATCACATTGAGTGCAGACCTACCTATTATGATGTTATAAAAAGAATAAGCGATCACCACTAAGTACCTTACTTCTACAACCTTGTCATTCTTTCCCAGTCTGAACCTTGTCAACATTGACACATATCCTTAGACATGCACCTAATCTCCGGAGAAACCTACTAATGAGCCTTTAAAAGTTTACAGAATTTTGAAGTCTATCTTTAAAGCTTCTAATTAATCCCAGTAAATAACATCATTTGAGTTGTCGGGATCCACCAAGACTCTTTTAACATTCCAACTATGCATCTGTGAGGTGATCGTCATGGGGTCATTTTTATGGGGTAAGATTCCTTTTGTGTCTCTACAGGAATAACTAATTTTTGTTGTAGCATCTATTCTATTTGCAAGTTGGTCATTGGAGATATGGATTACTAGGCGGACATATCTTTTTCTCGAGAGCTAGTCTCTCCACCTCCTATGAATCCTCCTGATTGGCGGGGTCATTTATTTCTCCCCATATCTCATTTATCTTAGGTATGGGTATTCTCGGGAAATCTATCCTTATCGGTGGTGCTCTTTCTCCAAAATCTAAGGAGCTACCCTATATTTTTGGACTTGAGACTTCACACACAAAAGAAAGGTGAATTGTGTGGTTTGGAAAACTTTTGGAAAATTAAATAAAATCAGAGTTTAAAAAACATTTTCAAATAATAAGGAGTGGAAAATAAATAGCATAAAGTAAAATTTAAGAGAAGAAGAAGGACACAAAATATTATAGAGGTTTGGTCAAAACTAAAGGACTTAATCCTTTCCCCACGACTTGGTCTTGAGAGTTTCCAATAATACTTGAGAGATTTTAGTAGAAAAGGCTCACAAACCCCGTTATACAAGGAAATGGTGGTTAATCTTCAACCAAATATTAAAAGACGATAGATATGGACATTTTTGTATTTTCTCCAATAAATTGTTGAGTGTGAAGAGGCCATTCTTCCTTCCCAATTGCGGATTGAAGTGATAATTCTTGTTTACATGAACACGGACCTTGTAGGAGTTAGTCTTCAAGTTCCAAAGTAATTGAGCTCAATAGTTTTGGTTTAATAGGAAAACAAAATGACCTCTGAGATGTTAACCAGGATAATATCAAACTATAATTGATTTTAATAGGATAAATTATAACCTCTAAGATTTTGGCCGGGCTAATCTCAAACCTGGGAAGATTTTAATATCAGCTAATGTTCAACCTAAAAAGGAACTGATCCCATAATCTCCAACCAAAGCTTTTATCAGGTTTAGCTTATAACCACAGATTTTATCCATAAATGGATTATATTCAATCGAAGTGTATAAATAACATTTCCTTGGCGAATTTTAAAATTCTACCCTTCCAAAATTACATTGATATCCTGACTCTCAAATGACTTGTCTTACAATAAAAAAACCCTAAAAAGTGTCGAAAGCAAGAGGAATACATTGGCTTTATCTTAAAGGAAATAGATTGGTTTTTTGTGTGTATCAAGTACTAATTAGTGAACATGGCGTAAGGGCTTAGCAAAGACATTAAAGCAACAGAGCTCGAAAGGAAGAACGAAATGTGCAAGACATGAAGAAAATATGTTACAAATCGTAAATGGAAGAAAAGAGAAAAATGATATTTCAAAGATATTTTATATGTATCTAAACCCTTGACACACCATCAATGGTCAAGATTTCATCAAAAATTGTTTCAAGTGCTCATGTATCCTAAGGGAGAGGAAGCATCATGACCGGCTAGCATATGGACACGTGTCAATAGTTCCTTGTGAAATGTTACCTAATACAAGAAATACATTTAATGCACTTTTTCTAGTGAGTTACGTCCTAACAAGGCTCTTCGTATCCTTAGGCCAAAAAACCGGTCTAGAACACAAATCATGGTCCTACAAAGCAGGAACAAGGGGTTGGAGGGAAAGTGGCATGTGTTGCTCACAAAGCTAGGAAGAAAGGCGCACGGCCAAAGCAATTAAGCACATTGGAGTGCTAAATATTATAGATCAAACATCTCTCCACTATATGAAAAGTGTACTCCATTGCATCCTATTTCTATTTAGGGGTGGCAAACGGGAAAGCCCGTCCCGTTTAAGAATAAGGTTCGCCCTGTAAAAGTCTGCAAAAAATGAAACGTGAGGGGTGGGCTTTGCTAAGGGTACAAGCCTAAAACCTTGTCCTACCCCGCAAAAAAATGAGTACGGGGCAGGGGGGCCCGCTGACATGTTATCTTTTTAGCCCTATAAATTGAAAATTTTCATATTAATGCCCGCACCCACAAAAAATCAAGGTGGGGCGGGGCATAAATATTAGAGAGTGCATGTCTAAAACCTTGACCCACCCTGTAAAAAAGTGCGGGTAAAACTCGTTCTCAATAGACCGAACATGTTTTGGCACCCCTAATTAAGTTTCACCGTTCTTTGAATAATTATTATCCTCAACGAAACAACACCAATTTATTAGAACTTGGATAAGGCCAACTTGCACATCGACATAGCTTGAGTATGCTCTGGGTTATTCCTCAGATTAAGAAAAGTATATATAAATACATGACAACTAGAGAGTGTTTTGGACTGGGCCTGTGGCTCACCCACCGTCGAGCATAACCCAACCCAGTTCTACGTCGAGGATGACCCAAAGCATTGGCCCAACCCATTGGGGCCAAAGGAGAACACGTTCCCCACTTGCTCCTCACATGAGGACACGTCACCAAATGACCCCCCCCCCCCCCCACCTCGCGTGACTAGAATCACCGCTTTTCTCTTTATAATAGGAAAACTAATCAACTATGCATGGATTGTGAAGCGGTTGATCCAATATGATAAGAATGAGCTTCTCATCCCCACTTTCACGTAGGAATCCTGGCAGTCATCCGTTGTGGGCCTAAACACTCATCTCATAACAGAGACCATTGGCAAACTGTTATCTGGTCGGACTCCAGGCTTCGCATCAACTTTCTGAGATAGATGAAGTTAATTGTTATCTGGCCGGATTCCATACTTCGTAACAACTTACTGAAGTTAAATGTTATCTGGTTGGATTTCAGGCTTCGTAGCAACTTACTGAAGTTAACTGTTATCTGGTCGGATTCCAGGCTTCGCAACAACTTTCTAAGGTTAACTATTATCTGGTCAGATTCCAGGCTTTGCAGCAACTTTCTGAGGTAGATGAAATTAATTGTTATCTAGTAGGATTCCAGGCTTTGCAAGAACTTACTGAAGTTAACTATTATCTGGTCGGATTCCAGTATTCACAATAAATTTCTGAGATAGATGAAGTTAATTTTTATCTGGTCGGTTTTTAGGCTTCACAACAACTTACTGAAGTTAACTGATATCTGATCGGATTCCAGGATTCGCAGCAACTTTTTGAGGTTAACTGTTATCTGGTCGGATTCCAAGCTTCGTAGAAACTTTCTAAGATAGATGAAGTTAATTATTATCTGGTCGGATTCCAGGCTTCGTAACAACTTACTGAAGTTAACTGTTATTTGGTCGGATTTCAGGCTTCGCAACAACTTACTGAAGTTAACTGTTATCTGGTTGGATTCCAGACTTCGTAGTAACTTTCTGAGATAGATGAAGTTAATTGTTATCTGGTTGGATTCTAGGCTTCGCAACAACTTACTGAAGTTAACTGTTATTTGGTCGAATTCTAGGCTTCATAGAAACTTTCTGAAGTGGATGAAGTTGACTATTATCTGGTCAGATTCCAAGCTTTGCAGCAACTTACTGAGGATAGTATCAACTCCGTTGGGGACAAGGGGTTTTGTCCGTTGACTTGTAAGAGGAAGACTCGTACTGGGGAATTCGTAGCTTGTTGGGGAAATAAACTCTGTTGAGAAGAAAATTTTTTAGACCTTATTGGGGACATGCATTCTTTCATGCAAGGTTCATTTTTCAGTTAAGGCCACACTCATATGGGGAGAGGATTTTCAGGAGATTGGAACTTCGGATGGAGACTGTATGAATTCAACTCTGTGGGGATAATATTTTTGAAGTGATTCTGTGGGGATATCCATGAACTTGGCCTTGTGGGGATTTGTGGACAACTTGACTTCTATCCTCTCCTGGAATCCTTAGTAAATGTTGATCAGAGTGACAAATCCTTTATTGATAGACAAAATGATGAGATAACGGGACATAATCGTACGCTTTAGTCCCTAACTTTTGCTGTACCTTCTTTTCAAATTTTCAGTCCAACGGGATACCCCTTTTTTGCCCAAACCTCCTTTTCAGGTTTTCTACTTGTCGGGTGTATAATCTTTTGTATATATATCCCTAATTTTTGCCTGAACCTTTTGGTTCTCCAGGATACCCTTATTTTTGCCTAGGTATGTCAACCTAGCGGGTCTCTTTTCATGTGTAGTATTTTCCGACTATGTCCACGTTCACAGGTTATGGAGAATTATTATTGTCTATGGTAGTAAGTGTTGTAGTACTGCCAGAAAATGTTTCCTTGGTCGTACGTGACCCTTTACTAGAATTCATGTTCAATTCCCTAAGTGATTCCGATAGAGACCTGCCCCTGTCTATTCAGGACTTTATGAGAGATTTCTTGGAATCTTGACTTGACTTCCACTAATGAGTTGGACAATAACATGTCATTCCCCCTTGATTATGGGAGATTTGTCATTGGAAGTGTCTTCCAGTTTGAAGTAGTTCTGTTTATTGAGAGATTTTTCGTTCATTGGATATCTGTCGTGCGAATTTCTCTGTTGTCAAACAATTAGCCATATGCAAACAGTGGTATTCAAGCAATGCAAACAATGGTATTCAAGCAATGCAAAGTTTATGTCTGTCTCAAGAAAAATTTGAAAAATTCGCTTTTAAAGAGCAAAAAAATTTATAAGAATATGAATTCAACTCAGGATCTATAGTAAACCTTACAGGAGTCAAGATACCTTTTGTAACAGCATGCTTTCAAACTAACCTATGCTTCAATTAAGGCTTTTAAATGGTTGTAACGTGACCTGGTTCATGGTTTAAGAAATAAAGGATAAAGCTCAAAGTTTATTTGTACCCAATCCATTCTCCATGATGTTCTTCAGTCCTAAACTCAATCAATCGCGCGTTTATCTCCTACTAGAATCTGGAATGATATTTTGGTGATGGTTCGGATACTGGAAGTTTATTTGGGAAGGCGGTCATTTTTGTAACATTTTTCACGTTGTCGAGGATATGTAGTGACCTCTTTTTTGATCTGCTATCCCTAATTTTTGCCTGACTGCTCTTATTTTGAGATTATAGCCAGCGGGATGCCCCAATTTTTCTTAAGTCTCCTTCATAGGTTTTGAACTAGTGGGCTTTTCTTTTGAGAGGTAAAGACTTCCTATTTTATGGGGAACCAACACCATCTTTTGATTCAAAAGGACATTTTTGTTGTGAAGTGACAACTTGTGATTGAACACACATTTGAATTAACTGAGAAACTACCCTGCCCCAGGTTATGGCTTAAAGGTATCAATTCGTGCAAAAAAGAAAACTCCTACTTTTTAGGCTCAAAGGGGTTGACTAGGGATTATCTTCCTTATAACTCCACTGTTTAGGGTTTGAAACAACGCCTGTACATCGTCAGTAAGGTCTGTCCAAAAGCATACTGTATGAGATTATGATATTGTTTTTAGTCATCCTCCCTCTAAAGGCTTAAGGCTTGTAGTCGAGAGTTGCATATCATACAAAAAGGAGTAAAAGCATAGTTTCAGTATAGTGAAAATGAATGGATTAACTCAAGACAAACATATGCAATGCATTAATGAGAACAACCAAAGTCTAACATAAAGATAAGTGTTTAAGCAAACAAATAAATTACAACTAAAAATTCGAATGAACAAAAGCTTCTCCGCCTAAATTTCTCACTTCAGATGATTTGCCTTTAAGGGATGACGGAAAAATTCAATATGACCATCTAGTGCAAATTCCAACGTTCTTCATCGATTAGGTCTTGAATCTTATATTTCAACATCCAACAGCTATCAGTACCATGCTCCAGATTATTGGAGTGATATGCACACCTTGCATCAGGATTGTAGTTAGGAGCGGAAGTATTAGGATTCTGAAGAGGATCCTTCAATGTGACCAAATTCATCTTCAACATGTATTGCAAGGCTTGCGACATTGACATGTTGATTTTGGTATATTTCCTATTGGATGTATCCTACTTACGCCGACTACCCTGTCTTTGTTTGCGAGGTCGTTGTTGGGCTCGTGATGTAGTGGTAATTTGGAAAGGTCTACTCTCCACCAAGCCAACTTCTTGTCTCATCAGGGGCTGATTAATGACTCGATTCCTAATTCTAGTCATTCATCCCACATGATTGTATTCATCTTGATGAATTTTGTTGATGAGAGTTCTCAACTCTTCTTGTCCCCGAGCTAAGTTTTGGATAAGATCCATTTGTCCCAACATCTAGATTCTCATCGTTTCTATATCCGCTTGCAATTGTCTTATTTGGCCCTCCTTGTCGTCTTCAGGATTTTTATTGGTCATGATCTCAATGAGAAATGGTTTTACTTCTTCTTGCCCCTTGGATATATTCAGGAACAACTCCCGAAGCTAATCATTTTGGGTCTGAAGATCTTGGACAGTCTACTCGAGAGCCATTTTTACTGAAATAAATAGTAAGCGGGTGAGGAAACCTGTATGGGGAAAACCTGTCATGATATGATGCATGGTATGTGGATGCAATGTTTTCAAGGATATCACGGGGTAAACACAAGAAGATGTTAGAAGTTTAATTTTTACTACAACTTTGATTGAAGAACTTCATATCGTTGAATGTCCTTCTACGAGAATCAAGCTCACCATGTCAAGTGGGTCATAGCCCTTGACTCTTTGGCTTTTTGACAGCATTTGGCTAGAGGAAAATAAATCCTCTTGCCCCGTCTGGTTCAACATAACCATGCATCACAGACCCTTGAAATGGTTATTAAAAATGCTATGGTATTATATCATGATGTTATATACAAATAAACATATACAAGCAAAGCAAACAAGTCCTTAGGTTTAGGCTTGTGTGAGGTTCATAGGTAAGTACCCTTTTGAAGTTTAGTTGGTTCAACCTGTCCTACAAAGTAATCGGGTTCTAGGGAATCTCAATATCATTGAAATTTCTTCATTGGGCATTGTCTCAGCACAATCAATCTTTTCTTGCGGCCGAAATATCCCAAAGGTCCGATCTCAATGAGCGTAGTATCGAGTGTCAACAAATTTTTAGCTTTCCACCAAAACCGGCTATTTCACTACTTCCTAATGGCCAAGTTGTTCAATTAAAGGTTCTAAGGTCATTTAGTGTTTCATGACACCACACATCGGCCCCGTATTCTCCTTGATTCAACATAAAGGATACTGGTACCCACAAATACGTCACACTAACGTAGCTATTGCTTGAACCATATCGTTCTACGTCGTACAGTTTCCACAATATTTGCAACTTACCTAATAATGTTTCCATATCCAGGTAGAGGATCAATAAAAAAACCCAAACAAGGACCCAAAATGTAAAGCAAGCAAGTTAAACAATGAAAGCATTTAAAGGTGATATAGTCTTTAAGGTAACCCCACTTTTAAATATGTTTCCCCAGTAGAGTCGCCAGTTCTGTAATATGGTGGGATAACTGACTTGTGTGTTTTGCATTTTATCGCAAATATTGTGGATAGAAAGAGTCGCCACCGACTTTTATTTTACCTAATAAAGGAAAGGGTGAAAAGAATAAGAAATACCTTTTGAGATATTTTCTTGAGTTCGGGGGGTAGGTTATGAAAAGGGAAGGTGTTAGCACCCTTTTCATTCGTGGTTATCTACGGGCTCTTAGTTGCTAGCTCACTTTGAAATTCTTTGTTTGAAATTTGTTGGTGATTGATTTTGAAAGTAATTTTAAAAAGTGCCTTTGTTTAGGAGAACTTTGTAATGATTCTCGTCTCTATAAGAATGCATACAAAGTGTTGACTTTTGAAAATATTTCATTTGAAAGCGTTGGTGTGTTTGAAAGATGTTTTGAAAATGGTTTTGGGTAAGCAATTATGAACTTTCTACCTACTCAAAAAGTCTTAGTTCTTTTCCTCCTCCTTTAGATATTTCTATCTTACCATTGATTGGTAAGAAACCCTATCATTAGATGTGAAGGGACGGGCGTGGGTCATCGTATAGCCATAGAATGCAATGTTGTAAGATACCTTATTAATTTGTAAGGGTCTAAGATCATTTACCGAAGGAAACATTGTAGTTTCATCGAGGGACTACGATCTTGTTTTTGATTGTTTTTGCTAAAGTATCCCACATTTGCGTAACATGACTATTTTATCTTTAGGCAATAAGTGAGGTTAACCCTAGAGGTGCAAGTGTGCAAAGCATTTTGATTTCATGTATTTGTTCTTGGATTAGGGTTTTCTACTTGTTGATTTTATGTCTTGCCATACATACCCTAGTTAGTAGCATCTATATTTAAGCGATAAATTGGGGAAATGTAAAACTCTACGCTATTACATCATTTAGGGGATGGGAGGTAAAAATTATAAATAGGAATGAAAGAAATTAAAACCTAATTACTATTATAATCAAATTGAATAAAAAGTCTCAAAATCAAGATTCTTGGTGTTTAGGCTGACACGGGCACCTGTGTCAAGACCTTGCAATAATCCATGCATGTATTTTTTTGTCCCAACTGAGCTGACAAGGGCCGTGTCCCGTGACACGGGCACCCGTTTCAGAACCCTTTCCTGCCATTTTGTCAAGCTTTTAATCCCAGTAAGATGACACAGGCCGTCTCTTATGACACGGACACCCGTGTCAAGACCCTGTCTTGTCATTTTGTCTAGTTTTAATCCCAGTAAGATTGGCACGGGTCGTGTCCTGTGACACGAGTACCCGTGTCAAGACGTTGCCTTGCCTTTTGTCCTGTTTTCTCCCTGACACGGCCGGCCGTTTTAGGTGACACGATCGGCCGTGTCAGGCTTCCAGAAGTATTTTTCTGTACTTTTGAGTGTTTGCAACTCTTCTACTCTGATTTGTCTTGTTTTATTCTTTTGAAAATGAAAGTAAAATGATGTATGAACAAGGATATCACAGTTTGAGAAAACTTACCTCTTTAAGTGAAAACTCAAAATGCGTATGGATGTTTCCAGTGGCAATGTGATGATTGATTGAACTTCCTTAGACCTCCCTGAAGTTGTTCCAATCCTTACTTTGTATTGAAAGTGTTCGAATCTCTCCAACCAAGTCAACTTGCAAGACAATGTTTTTTGAGTTTAGAAGGTGATGATAATTATGTTACATAAGTTTTTCTTGTGTTTGAAAAACTTCTATATGATGTATGTGAAGTATTTGGATGGTTTGTTTGGGGAAAACTTACAAGGTATGAGATTCAAAGATTTGGCCTTCAAAGCTCAAAGATGGAAGTTTTATGAACAGTTCTGGTTTTTTGTGAGTGAAGGGATTTTGAGTTCTCGTTTCTCTTTCTCTTTTTTTTGGCCTTTTTCTCTTGCAAATGCTCCCTCTATTTATAGGCAAGAGGTTTAGGAACAAGAGCTGATTAGGTTTGCAAGACAGCATGTTATGGTTTGGTTGGGATGCAAATATCAAACTATGTCAATTCTTCTATGGTCCCAAGATGAAGTATCAAAGTTGCTGGTATAGAGGAGAAACTTTCCATAATTTATGGTGGAGTAAAATCATAAGTAAACAAGGTATGGGATTAAAGCAAATGTTGTACCAAAACCTTGCTTTTCAAGAATAACAATGGTAACTTTTTACCTTAAATGGAAAATTATTTGGATAATGGCTTGTATCTC
Source organism: Vicia faba (assembly GCA_948472305.1). NCBI lineage: Eukaryota > Viridiplantae > Streptophyta > Magnoliopsida > Fabales > Fabaceae > Vicia > Vicia faba. The sequence goes on from OX451735.1 coordinate 170,669,987, forward strand.
TTGGGTAATGGTTCAAGCTTTTCTGTAAACATTAAATTATGGAGATATTTGCAATTAAGAAGTCCTACAACATAAGATTATGCAGCATAACATGTAGTTTGGATCATGTGTTCTTCAACAAAAAGACTTGTAATTCAAGGATGAATGCCCAACTTGATGCCCTTGAATCTCCTAGCTCAAGTATGATAAATTCATGATCTTGGATGTTTTGGAAAGCTTGAAACATCCTATATAACTTTCATGTTGGCCATTTTGACCAAATCATTTTGGAACTATGTGAAAAAAATGCCAAGAAGTTGGGATAAAATCCTGACCAAAATCTGTTGAAAATTTCTCTAGGTGTTAGATGAAAATGTCATGACTTCATGGGCTTATATCTTCAAATCTAAGAATTTTTTGGACATCAACCCTATAAAGCAAAGTTTATAATTCATCAAGATCTACAATTTTCATGTTGAAAGTTTCCTTTGAATCATTTTGTATCATGGTGAAAAATTGGTATGAAGTTATGAAATAAATATGTATAAAACACTTAGAAAAATTTCTAAGTCTTGAAAAGTTTGACTTTTCAAATTGACTTTTGAATTTCTTGACTTCTTGATGATCAAGCTTGATATTATTGAATTTCTTGATGAATTTTGATATTTGAAACTTATTGTTGACCAAAAAGTCAAAGTTTGACTTTTGGTGTATTGGTTGACTTTTCATCAGTTGACCAAGTTTCAACTATCAATCCACTGATCTGGAGAAATGATTTAAGCCATGGAATTGGGTCGACGTGTTATGTTTGATTCTTTGAGATTTTGCTTCAAGCCATTAGGTCCTATATTAGGTCACAAACTCTTGATCAGTCAAATACAGTCAAAACCCTAATTTTGACCATTTTGCCCTTTTGATGATTTGAATAATTTTCTTGGAGAATTGTGACCCAATCTTTATCAAATGATTCATATGACTTTAAAATGTTGATATTGGTCCAAAATCTTGAAGTTTGACTGTAGGTTGGCCACAATTAACTTTTTACCCAATACAACTGATTTTAGGTCGTCTGACCAATTGACTGGGCAATTTTGAGATGCAAGACTTGAAACTTGACGTGAGCATTATTGAAGGTCTAAAATGATCCATGAAAGTCATTTGAAGCATTATAAGTCCAATTGTCCTTGTGAAAATCCAAACCCTAATTTGAGGCATCAGTGTTGAGGAGATGGCTTGACCTAGTCAATGCTTGTGCAAGCTTGAACCATTGAAGATCTTTGTGAGAAATATATTGAGAAAAGAGAGGGCAAATTTTGGGGTATAATAGCGACTCTCATTCGTGAGACCCCTGAAGGGAAAAAACCCATATACTTCACTTGGAAGGCCATACAAGGCCAATAACTCATATACCAACAAATCAAAAAAGTAGTTATGTCCCTCATCAATGCGACGAGAAGATAAAGACACTACTTCCTAGATCACACAATCGTGGTAAAAATCGACCAACCCGTAAGGCAGCTGCTCGGTCGTCCCGGCAATGCCGGCAGAATGCTCAAATGATCACTAGAACTCTCTAAATTCGACATTCAATATGAGAGCAAAAAGGCCCTTAAAGCTCAAGTACTAGCCGACTTTGTGGCAGAAATGGCCACAGATGCCTCCCCATAAATGGAACCCATAAGTGGACCATCTTCATAGATGGAGCATCCAGCTTGATAGGAAGAAGAACATGCATCATCCTTGAAAACGAGGATGGAATCTTGATCGAAGTTTCCCTTGCCCTATCCTTCCCAACCTCGAATAACCAGGCAGAGTACGAAGCCTTCCATCAGGGCTATGCTTGGCTGAAGAGTTGGGAGCTAAAGAGGTGAAAATATTCACTAACTCCCAGCTCGTCGCCTCTCAAGTACTGGGACAATATCAAGTCAAGAACGACAATAACTCTGAGTACTTAGCTCTGGTTTAAGAAAGAATAACAAACTTTGATTCCACTGAAGTAAAACATGTTCTTCGTGAGCATAACATTTGAGCTGAAATCCTATCAAAGCTCGCGAGCACAAAGAAGAAAGGTGGAAACAAGTCCGTCATCTGAGAGATACTTGCCCGCTTGAGCATTAAAAATCCCTCAATAACTCTCGACGTAAACTCCATCGATGACAGCGGCTTCTGGATGACCTCGATATACAAATACCTCACAACAAGGGAACTACCCCCAACCAGAAAGAGGCTAACGTGATTAGGCGCAAAGCTTGTGCTTATGTCTTGGTTGAGGATAAGTTGTACATACAGAGATTCTTCATCCCTCTCCTCAAGTCTGTCGAGGAATTTAAGGTTTCCCATATCCTACACGAAATCCACGAAGGAATCAATGCCTAACACCTCGGAAGAAGATCGCTCTCCCGGAAGGCCTTGCGAGTAGGATACTATTGGCCCATTGTGCAACACGATGCAAAAGAACATGTTAAAAATGTGATTAATGCCAACGCCTTAGAGACATACATTTGGAACCTCCCAACGAGCATAAAACTCTCTTGTCCCCGTGGCCCTTCGCCTGGTGGGGAATGGACATCCTCAGGCTATTTACCAGAAGGTCAAACCAAAACAAGTATCTGTTAGTCGGCGTTGATTATTTCACGAAGTGGATAGAGGCAGAAGCCCTCGCGTATATCACGACACACAATATACTTTATTTTTACAAGAGAAACATAGTTTCCCGATTCGGAATACTAGAAGCACTCGTCACCGAGAACATGACGCAGTTCACCAACAAAAATTTCCAAGAATTTGTTGCCAAACTGGGCACCAAACATCATTTCACATCTGTCGAGCATGTTTAAACAAACGGGCAGGCCGAAGCTGCAAACAGAGTGATCTTACAAGGCCTAGAACAAAGATTAGGTGACGCCAAAAATAAATGGGTCGAGAAGCTACACAACGTACTTTGGGCCTATAAAACGACACCACACTCGATCACTAGGGAAACTCCGTTCTGACTAGCCTATGGGACCGAGGTAGTAATCCTAGTGGAGATTAGAGAACCCTCTAGGTGAATTGAATTCCCCCTTGATTAGGAGATGAACAAAGAGGCACTAAGAGAAGAGCTCGACCTTGTCGAAGAAATTCGATCATGAGCAGCCCTCTATCAAGCCTGGCTAAAATAAATGATAGCCATACAACATGATGCCAAAGTAATAAAACGAGAATTTGAAATTGGTAGCCTAGTCTTGAGAAGGAATCACAAATATTCTCGCGAGGGAAAACTCACCGCGAATTGGGAAGGCCCCTATCACGTCCGAGCAAAAATGAAAAATGGGGCCTACTACCTCGAAAACTTGCACGGGGAAGAACTTGCTTGACTATGGAACATTGAGAAACTGAAATAATATTACAGTTAGGCCTAACAGTCGATGTACCTCATTCAACAAAGATAGGGCATGTCCTGACCTTGGAGGCGTGCTCGAGTACAAGCACAGTGTCCCAAACTTAAACCAAAAGACAAGTTTCAACTCTTTGATGAGCAGATTCTTGGCTCAATGGAGAGACCTCAACCAAGCTATGTCGTTGCGTTACCAGTGAGGCATAACGCCCAACTTGTGATGGAAGGTTCACACCGCGGAGCTAAGACCCCGACCAGGATCTTTCCATCACTATCAGTATGGAACTCTACTTCGGTCACTCGACGAGTTCCCTTCATTGTCGAGCAATAACAATGTCGAGCAAAACTCCCAAATACTCATCAAAAATAATTTGCAAACAAACATCTAGTTACAAGAAGCTCACATCGACGAGCATCTAGAACGCCCAACCGAGGAAAATAAGTATTTGGAAAACAAGTCATAACAGGAAAGCAAAGGCATACATGAGTATGTTAAAAAGTGAAGTACGTTTAAAATAACGACCACAAAGGCCGAGGATGTCATAATATTACAAAAAAATGGCCAATGCCCACTATCCAAATTTTACAAAATCATAACACACATGCTTGAATAAATACAAACAAGACAAACAAAGTTAATCTTGTTCAGTCCTCTCATTATCATACTCCCCCTTATTGTTGGGGTTTTCCTCTTCCTCTTCTTCATCATTGTCAAAAGGATAGCAGGAGGAGCGATTATCTGACCGTCAACCAACTTGCACAGGAACCTGATCCCCTCAGTGATGAGCTCAAGCCCAGAATTCACGATTTGGAGTTGAGCCACTGCATTTTCAAAGCTCATCGGGACAACATCTATATAATCCTACTTGAGGCTCTTAATACGGGAAACCAGCTCGACACAGGTCAGGAAGACTTTCACTTCGGCAGTCGACATTTGGGAATGGCCAAACCACCACCAAACATCAACACCCACTGGAACCAAACACAAAAGGAAGGAAAATCAACATTCAAGAATTAGGATTAACATGTGTTCATACATAGATCCATTGTCCGATCTAGGAGAGATAAAAATGCAAGACATGGATAGAAGGCCAAGGAGGACAAATAAATGCTTAGCCGGGTAATACCTCGGTTTATGATCATCATGCCTGAGTTGGGTTGTATAGCCGAAGGCATATGTGTTCGGCCATCGAGAAAGATGAAGAGGCACCAGTCGGGCTTATCCCTAGATCTAGAGGTTACATAGAGCCCATCCTTGATGAGGCCGTTGTAGAGTGTTCGGCCCATTAAGGGTGTAACCGCTCATTAATACATGGCGGTGCATGTTATGATAACAACCATCATTGGAAACGATAGACATTTCTTGCCTTAATGGCAAATCAGTTATGTATGATAGAGAGTCACAACAATTACATGCAGTGACCAATGAGGTCCATATACCTCTATATATAGGGATCCCAACTGAGGGGTAAGCAAGACACATCACTTGGAGCTCACGCATACTTGTGTGACCCTCCGAAAACCTTAATATCATAAATAATTCACTCCCACTTGCTTGAGGCTCTCCCCGATATCCTTCAACTAGCAGGGAAGTCACCCATTTAGTGTTTAGCAAGAACATTTGGCGCCTATCGTGGGTCCTGGTAATACTTTCCCATGACGCATTATCCAAACACCTTTGAGCAATGTCTCATAATGAGGATCCCCCTCCAAGCATGGCATTGTTATTGGCCATGATCGAGGATCTTCGCCAGCAGAACGATACATTGCAAAACCGTGTCCAGGTCTTGTAGATGAAGAGCCAAGATGAAATCGACTAGTGGCTTGAGCTTTTGGAGACTCAACCATTATCCTTGGCTATTTGGGACGATCAGGTTCCAGAGAATTTCAAACCTCTGACATTTATAACATACGATGTCAAATCGGATCCCCGTGAGAACATCATTGATGTTAATAATATAATGGCAATGATCAAGGCTAATGATTCGCTGAAGTGAAAGCTTATGGCCAGCACCTTCAAGGAATCGACTCTGAGGTGTTACATGAGCCTTCCCAGGCACTCTATTATCAACTACCAGGACTTCACCAAGAAGATGGTTCAGTAGTTCTCGGCAAGCCAACACCGAAAGGTGTCGACAACAATGTTGTTTAATGTTCGTCAACTCTAGTCAGAATCACTGATGGATTACATGGCCCAGTTCAACAAGGAAACCATAAAGGCCTCTCATCCTAATCAGGAGATATTTGTGGCATTTTTCTAGCACGGTCTCCAGGCTGGCCAATTCAATGAGTCATTGGCCCAAAAACCTGCTGCCAGCATGGAAGAGATAATCACTCGGGCCTAGTGCTATGTAAAAGGAGAAGAGAGTAACATGGAAAAGAGAACTTAAGACACTAGAGAAAAAGGAAGGTCCCGGGAAGAAGCTTCCGAGAAGAAGAAGGAGCAGACCAAGTCCCGTGATCGACCACCACCTACGGAGCGGCCTCCTCACCAGCCATCTCGGTGACCTTTGGTTTCAAAAGAAGACCTTACTCCTCTAAATTCTAGAAGAGAGAACATCTGGAGAGATTAAAATCACCTCAACTTGCTGCCTAGACCTTGGCGTCCTCATGGAGTAAACGCAATATCGGGGGATGACATTGAGGCTTGGTGTGCGTATCACCAGATCTGGGGACACCACACTGAGGACTATCCTCAGCTGAAAAAGGAAATTGAGAAACTGATCCAAAGGGGAAGTTGTTGTCTTATGTCAAAGGTAATGTCGAGAAGGCCAGAAAACGAAGCCCTCCCAAGAAGAAAGGAAAGGTAACAGATGAAGTCTGAGAAGTGCCTAACCCGATACACACTTAATACTATCTCTAGAGGATTTGCTGGAGGAGGATCCACCAACTCAGAATGAAAGAGGTATGCCTGAAATATAATGCATGTGGCTCAGGTAGAATGGACAGACAAAAGCGGATATCCACTTTCTCTCGGGAGGACGCAGAAGGAATCCTGCCACACAAAAACGACCCCATGATCATTAAAGTCCAAATTAGGGATTGGAGTGTTAAGCTGGTGCTAGTAGATCCCGGAAGCTCAGTCGACGTGATGTAATAGGAAGCCTTCAAAGGAATAGACTTTGACTCAAAAGAGTTTCTACCATTCAATGGGACCTTAGTCAGGTTTTTTAGAGAGCAGGTGCAGGTACTCGGGCACCTTTCGGTTTTAATTGTATTCAAAACGAAGGAGAATGCCAAAGCAGTTAGGGTATGGTACTTGATTGTCAATGCAACGTCTCCCTACAACATCATAATTGGGAGACCATTATTCAATGCACTAGAAGCGGCGCTGTCAACCCTAAACCTAACTATGAAGTACCCTCTCGATGAGGGCCGAGTAGGAATGGTACATGGAGACCAAGGTCTGGCACGTAAATGTTATAAAGGAAGTCCGAAACTAAAAAGGAAGACTACGATTATCGAAGAAGTAGATATCCACAAATTCAATATGGTCGACATAGATCCTCGAGGAGATTCTAGAGAGGATAGCCTAACTCCTCAGGAAGAAACTAAAGAGGTTCAGATTGGTCCTCAATCCTTGGATATTACTCATCTGGGGACCAATCTATCACCGGAGGAGGAGGCTTAAATTGTTAATATTCTAATGAGAAACATTGATCTGTTTGTGTGGAATCTATCTGACATGCCTGATATTAACCCTAACGTCATGTGTCATCACTTAGCACTTGACCCAGGGGTGAACCCGGTGTCCCAAAGAAAAAGAAAGGGAGGCAAGGAAAAGAAAAAGGTGATAGTTGAAGAGGTGGATAAAATGATGAAGGCCAGAATCATCTGAGAGATCAAGTATCCTACCTGGCTATCCAATGTGGTAATGGTTAAAAAGAAAACCGGGAAGTGGTGAATATGCGTAGACTTCACCGACCTTAATAAGGCATATCCAAAGGATCCTTATCAGCTACCTCATATTTATCGACTGATCAACAGAGCTTCTGGGTTCAAGTTGCTAAGCTTTATGGATGCTTATTCTGGGTATAACAAAATTCGTATGAACCCGTTGGATGCATCAAAGAAAAAAGTCATGACAGATCGAAGTAAATACTACTATGAGGCTATGTCGTTCGGTCTAAAGAATGTCGGGGCTCATTACCAGAGATTAATGGACATGGTTTTTGCTCTATAGATTGGACGGAATTTGGAGGTATATGTTGATGACATGGTGATTAACACTATTGAAGAATGGAGGTATGTTTAGGATCTAGAAGATACTTTTGCGGTGGTGAGAAGTTATAACATGCACTTGAACCATCACAAGTGTACGTTTGGAGTTTAGTCCGAGAAGTTCCTAGGGTTCATGCTCATGAACTGTGGAATAGAAGCCAATCCAGACAAATGCCTGGAGATTATTGACACGAGGAGCCCGACATCTATCCTTGAAGTCCAACAACTAACCAGCCGTTTGGCTGCCTTATCTCGTTTTCTATCTTGTGCATGTGACAAATCGATTCACTTTTTCACAGCGATTAAAAAGAAGGCTGACTTTGAGTGGATCGACGACTGCGAAATAGATTTCCAGGAAGTCAAGCAGTTCTTGTCAGCTCCCCCTATACTGGTCTGACCTAAGGAAAATACACCTCTGGTGCTTTATCTAGAAATATCAGATAAAGCCATAAGTTTGGTTCTGGTCCAAGACGGGGAGTCAAGATAGATGCCGATTTATTTCGTCAGCAAGGTACTGCGATGGGTAGAGCTTAGATACTAGAAGATTAAGCAAATAGCTTTGGCGTTGGTGATAACAACAAGAAAATTGAGGCACTATTTCTAGGGTCATCCTATCCTGGTGAAAACAAATTTCCAAATAAAGAAAATTATGAAGAAGTTGAACCTAGAAGGACGGATGGTGGCATGGGCTGTGGAACTCTCAGAACATGACATAGAGTTCACCCCATGTACTAGCAAAAATTCTCAGGTTTTAGTCGACTTCGTGGTAGAACTGAGTGCTCTAATGAATGAAGAGGCGTCTACAAAATGGGTTATGTATGTGGATGGACCATCCAATTTAAGGGGCGGTGGGGCTGGTATTATGTTAGAAGGACCATGTGACTTGGTCCTAGAATATTCGTTGTGCTCTAATTTCTAAGCTAGAAATAACCAGGCTGAATATGAAGCCTTGGTTTCTGAAATGAAACTAGCTAAAGAGGTCGGAATTACCCATCTGCTTGTCTGGACCGATTCATAGTTAATGGTCGGGTAGGTTGGAGGAGAGTTCTAGACCAAGATCCCATTTTGATGAAATATCTACAACAGGGTATGCAACTGTCGAAGGAGTTCCAGGAGTTTACAATATTCCATGTACCTAGAGAAGAAAATACTTGAGCCGGTCTGTAGCGATAAAAAATGTGGCGAGGTAAATCAGAGATCAAGCTATTAATTAACTCGACTCACAAAAGCAAGATTCGCCACTGTGCTTTATTATTTCCAATGGAAAAGGAAAAAGAGAGAAATAAAACCCTTAAATATGCAATGTAAAATAATACTTAAAAGTAATGAAAATACAATGCGTTTTTAAAAAAAATGAGATCCATAGTTCGGGGGTTAGTTATGCAAAGGGAAGGTATTAGCATCCAATGCATCTGCGGTACTCCGCAAGAACCTTTTGTAATATCAAACTATGTCAATTCTTCTATGGTCCCAAGATGAAGTATCAAAGTTGCTGGTATAGAGGAGAAACTTTCCATAATTTATGGTGGAGTAAAATCATAAGTAAACAAGGTATGGGATTAAAGCAAATTTTGTACCAAAACCTTGCTTTTCAAGAATAGCAATGGTAACTTTTTACCTTAAATGGCAAATTATTTGGATAATGGCTTATATCTCTTGGATAATGGTTCAAGCTTTTATGTAAACATTAAATTATGGAGATATTTGCAATCAAGAAGTCCTACAACATAAGATTATGCAGCATAACATGTAGTTTGGATCATGTGTTCTTCAACAAAAAGACTTGTAATTCAAGGATGAATGTCCAACTTGATGCCCTTGAATCTCCTAGCTCAAGTATGATAAATTCATGATCTTGGATGTTTTGGAAAGCTTGAAACATCCTCTATAACTTTCATGTTGGCCATTTTGACTAAATCATTTTGGAACTATGTGAAAAAATGCCAAGAAGTTGGGATAAAATCCTGACCAAAACTGAGGCACTATTTCTAGGGTCATCCTATCCTGGTGAAAACAAATTTCCAAATAAAGAAAATTTTGAAGAAGCTGAACCTAGCAGGAAGAATGGTGGCATGGGTTGTGGAACTCTCGGAACATGACATAGAGTTCACCCCATGTACTAGCAAAAATTCTCATGTGTTGGCCGACTTTGTGGTAGAACTGAGTGCTCTAATGAATGAAGAGGCGTCTGCAAAATGGGTTACGTACGTGGATGGACCATCCAATTTAAGGGGCGGTGGGGCTGGTATTATGTTAGAAGGACCATGCGACTTGGTCCTAGAATATTCGTTGTGCTCTAATTTCTAAGCTAGAAACAACCAGGCTGAATATGAAGCCTTGGTTTCTGAAATGAAACTAGCTAAAGAGGTCGGAATTACCCATCTGCTTGTCTGGACCGATTCATAGTTAATGGCCGGGTAGGTTGGAGGAGAGTTCTAGACCAAAGATCCCATTTTGATGAAATATCTACAACAGGGTATGCAACTGTCGAAGGAGTTCCAGGAGTTTACAATATGCCATGTACCTAGAGAAGAAAATACCCGAGCCGATCTGTAGCGATAAAAAATGTGGCGAGGTAAATCGGAGATCAAGCTATTAATTAACTCGACTCACAAAAGCAAGATTCGCCACCGTGCTTTATTATTTTCAAGGGAAAAGGAAAAAGAGAGAAATAAAACCCTTAAATATGCAATGTAAAATAATACTTCAAAGTAATGAAAATACAATGCGTTTTTTAAAAAAAAAGAGATCCATAGTTCGGGGGTTAGTTATGCAAAGGGAAGGTATTAGCATCCAATGCATCTGCGGTACTCCGCAAGAACCTTTTGTAATATCAAACTATGTCAATTCTTCTATAGTCCCAAGATGAAGTATCAAAGTTGCTGGTATAGAGGAGAAACTTTCCATAATTTATGGTGGAGTAAAATCATAAGTAAATAAGGTATGGGATTAAAGCAAATTTTGTACCAAAACCTTGCTTTTCAAGAATAGCAATGGTAACTTTTTACCTTAAATGGCAAATTATTTGGATAATGGCTTGTATCTCTTGGGTAATGGTTCAAGCTTTTATGTAAACATTAAATTATGGAGATATTTGCAATCAAGAAGTCCTACAACATAAGATTATGCAGCATAACATGTAGTTTGGATCATGTGTTCTTCAACAAAAAGACTTGTAATTCAAGGATGAATACCCAACTTGATGCCCTTGAATCTCCTAGCTCAAGTATGATAAATTCATGATCTTGGATGTTTCTGAAAGCTTGAAACATCCTCTATAACTTTCATGTTGGCCATTTTGACCAAATCATTTTGGAACTATGTGAAAAAATTCCAAGAAGTTGGGATAAAATCCTGACCAAAACTGAGGCAACATTGCTAGGGTCATCCTATCCTGGTGAAAACAAATTTTCAAATAAAGAAAATTTTGAAGAAGCTGAACCTAGCAGGACGAATGGTGGCATGGGCTGTGGAACTCTCGGAACATGACATAGAGTTCACCCATGTACTAGCAAAAATTCTCAGGTGTTGGCCGACTTTGTGGTAGAACTGAATGCTCTAATGAATGAAGAGGCGTCTGCAAAATGGGTTATGTACATGGATGGAAAATCCAATTTAAGGGGCGGTGGGGCTGGTATTATGTTAGAAGGACCATGTGACTTGGTCCTAGAATATTCGTTGTGCTCTAATTTCAAAGCTAGAAACAACCAGGCTGAATATGAAGCCTTGGTTTCTGAAATGAAACTAGCTAAAGAGGTCGGAATTACCCATCTGCTTGTCTGGACCGATTCATAGTTAATGGTTGGGTAGGTAGGAGGATAGTTCTAGACCAAAGATCCCATTTTGATGAAATATCTACAACAGGGTATGCAACTGTCGAAGGAGTTCCAAGAGTTTACAATATGCCATGTACCTAGAGAAGAAAATACTCGAGCCGATCTGTAGCGATAAAAAATGTGGCGCGGTAAATCGGAGATCAAGCTATTAATTAACTCGACTCACAAAAGCAAGATTCGCCACCGTGCTTTATTATTTCCAAGGGAAAAGGAAAAAGAGAGAAATAAAACCCTTAAATATGCAATGTAAAATAATACTTAAAAGTAATGAAAATACAATGCGTTTTAAAAAAAAAAAGATCTGGAGTTCGGGGATCAGTTATGCAAAGGGAAGGTATTAGCATCCAATGCATCTGTGGTACTCCGCAAGAACCTTTTGTAATATCTGTTTTTGGTTTAAAATTGTTTGTTTGGTTAAAATGGTTTGTTTGGCTAAAAATGGGTGCGAATGAGATTTTGAAGATGCGACGACCTAATGACGAAGTTTTGACTTAAAAGGGGTGAGTTTTAAAAACTGAGTCTTTTAAGAAAATTAACTTAAGTTTAGAAAAATAGTAAAATAAAAATGAATGAAGGGATTTGCACAATCGGATAAGATGTATTTGATGACATGAAGTCAACAAAGTTAAAAACATTTCCCTTGGAATTGAGACGGACGAACGATATAAAGATTAAATAATCGAGAATAAAGTTAACTAAAATAACAATTGAACAATTAAATAAATAACGAAAATTAAATTATACTAGCATGCATTTTCAAGCGAAAATTAAATAAAAATATTAGTTTATAAGCATGTATTGGAATAATTAATAAACAGCAAAATTAAATAAAGACTAATTTGATCATATGTTTTTGAATAAACAAGAATTAAATAAAAGATAATTTATTAGCAAGTTTTTGAATAAATAAATAGCAAAAATTAAATAAATACTAAATTATAAAAAAACTTGTATTTTGAATAATTATAAATGGCAAAAATTAAATAAGAGACTTATTTAATAACATATATTTAAACAAATAACAAAAATCGAATAAGAGATTAATTATAATAGGATATTTTTCTGTATTTTATAATAAGGGGTAAATAATAGAAATCTAAACTAATGTTGTTATCATATATTTTTACTAGAATTTGAAGACATAAGGCTAACAAAACTAAAAAAACAAAATAGAAAGGCCCAGCAAGGGTAGAACTCTGGTCCTTTAAGTTGTTGTAAACATGCCTTGCCAATTGAACTGTATTGTTTTTTCAGTTATTATTACGATTTAATTAAGACATAAGGGGAAACGATAATTGGATTGGGCCAAAAGGCCCAAAGGCTGACCCGTTTGGAGGAAAGAAACAAGGAAAATTTGGGAAACTCTAAAGATAGAGAGGCGCCGTGGTATTGTTGTTCGGAAGTGGAATTCACAAATTAAATTATTAATGTTGAAAAATCTTCTTTCTATGTTGTATTGGAAACAAAATTAAAAAAACGAAACACTCTATTCCCTAATCACAAATCCTCTTCCTCTGCTACAACTCTATATCCTATCTTTCTCTCTCTCATACGTAACAGCAACGAATCCTCTCTCTCTCTTGCTAGGTGTCGGAGCTGGAGCGGGTGGTGTGCTGACTGGTGCTACGGCCGGTGGAAATGAGGCTGGGGGAAACAACAAGAGCTGGTGAAGCTGGTTTGGGAGGGGCGGATACCGAGGATGAGACTGGAGTTGTTACAGTTGGAGTAGTGGTGGGGGTTGTGTTTTCTATTTGATGTGTTACTCGGTGTGGAAATCTCAAATTTCTGTTTAGATGAATTTTGGCCAGAAGATTATCCAAATCTTAACATCTTGTTTGAAGGGCGAGGAGGAGGCATCAAAGTTCTAGCAGAAATATGCCTCTGATTTTTTTCATCGCTAGACATGCCGCCGGACAAAGCTTTTCCAGAAGCACTAGAAGCCTGCTCTCTGGTGCTTTTGTCTGTCAATTCATCATCGGCATCAGCTTCATCACTAGAACTTCCAGCAACGAAAAAAATCATCATCACTGAGATCTAAAAGCCTGTCATCTTCGCTGCCAGTCTCTTCTATATCCTTGCCACTTGCAGCAGCAGATAACCTTTCTTCAATCTATTTGTGCAGCCCATTTCGCTTGTCAACTATCTCTTGATCGTCACTTCCACAAAATAAAGGAACATATTTCTCATTCTTGGTAAAGTACATAACATATTGAAGATCATGTTTAAGAGAAGCAAGTTGGTCAAGGGAAGAAGAAGCCGAAGCACGCTGAAGCTTCTCCAACCGTCTAATTCTCCATTCAATTTTTCTCCTCTCAAAGAACTTAATATTCTTGTCGCGTAAGAATATCTTCCATTCCAAAGTCTGGCGGTTGTGAACAACCAATACCGGCCGCGGGTTTCTCCCGGTAAGTTAGTGTAGGAAATGGAACAACGGTGTTTTTTGTATTTTTAGTTTCTTTACCTTCTATTTAAATTTTGTTTCTTTGAAAAAAAAGATGATGATGATATACTATATGGTGATGGTTCATGAGAAAGACAGAGTTTGTTTTTTAAAAAAAAGTGAGAAACATTGATGTTTACCGTAACATTAATGAGAGAAGAAGGAATTTGTATTTTGAAAAAAAAAGATAATGTTGTTGTTAGTTAATGACAACATTGAAAAGATATTAAAGTTTTTTTCTTAACGTGACAGAACAGCAACAACAACCTGGTTGTTAACGGAGGGAAGTATGTGAGCAGAAAGGGGAGGTAATGATTTTATGTATGGGACTTGAACTCAGAAAAACAGAAGGTAATTTCTTTTATCCCTGAATTTTGGTGTTATTTCCATACATTGCGTCTGCTGTCTATTGTTATTATTATGCTTCTAACATTTCTACATAACAACACACTGTAGCAACTAAAAAAATGCAGCAAAGGAATAAGATAAATCCAACATCGTATGACAAAAAAAGTGATGCAGAAGAAGATTCAAACATGGATATATGAGAAAGTTATGCAGAAGTAAATAGAGAGGAAGAAAAAATACCTATTGGAGTCTCTCCGATGGAGCTTCCAAACAATAAGTTTTCTCTCCTTGAATTTTCTGTGTTTCTCTTCCTGAATTTTTGTGTTTTTCTCCTTGAGCTTCTTTTTGTGTCCTCTACTGAGACTGTGTGTTTCTTTGAATTTTTTCTGTTGCTCACTTGCTGAGATTTTTTGTGTGTCCTTAATTCTATCCATGAAGAGGGTTTTATAGTGAAAGGACAAAGCATTTAGGGGGGAAATAGTAGAACATTTGAACTATTTTGACAAACTGTTTTGATGCTTTGTTCATACAATTTTATTTAGTCATATTGATGTAATTTTCTGGGCTATTTTGATGCAGGGCAACAGGCTGTACAGACTGGTTTACAACAGATTTTTAGCAGTTTTTTCAGCAGGTTTTAGACTGTTTTGTAGGTTGTTTTTGCTGCATTTTTTGGGTTGTTATTGCGGCATTTTTTGGGACTGTTTTGTTGCATTTTGGACAGCAAAATGCCACAAAAATTGGACTTTTATTGTGTATTGCAACAGGGCTAGAAAATATGGGCAGCAATATGATATTGGGCTGGAATTTTAGGACATTAGAAACAATAGTTTGTATAACTTGTAATTACTTGTAACTTTGTAGTAATAAATCCAAATAAAATTGTAACATGAATGGATACTTATTCTTCAATATAATTCTCAACTCTTTTGTAATTGTAAACATTTGAATCTTGATATTTGTCTTTATGAAATTCAAAATTTTCCATTTGAATTTGGAAAAGAATTGATAGATATTTGAATGAATTCTTGAATAATGAATGAACAAAAACGCAAGCCTTAAGACTTCAATCTTGCATTTTGTAATAGAGATCCAAATAAATTCATGAATTGATCTTGTACCAAAATTGTAATCATCATGTATTTATTCTTGTGATGAATGATTATTTGAATCAAGTTTCCTTTTTAATATCTTCTTGAATAAATGCCTCATGTTCAAATAGCCATGGTGTGAATCCATCAAAATAATCACACAAAAATAATCTTGAACGAATATTAATGCGATGAACGATTATTCTTGAATGAGATCTTTTGATAACCTCTATTTAATTAACACTTGAATTCACATGAGGAAAATTCCAAGTATTCCGAATAAATTCTTCTGAAACGATATTGAATTTAATCACCCACTCTAACGAAATTCACCCCGCGTCATGTAAGTATAAGAAATCAAACCATGCTTAAAAGCTTTGAATGATCACTAGAAAGGGGATTTGAGATTAAATGTTATGGCGTTGAGAAATTGGCACGGTGAACTAAGCTTAGAGATCCAGAAACTCTTAAATCATGACAGACGTCCCATAAAGTCTTCTCATGGCTTTCTAAACACAATTGTCTTCAACTCTTAAAGAAAACTTGCAGATGATTTTTGGTCGAAGCGTTTGGAATTGACTTGCATAACTTGATCTTTTCTCGTATTTCAAGGCAAGAGTAAAATACACGTGAACCAATGATCATGGAACCTTGATTGTTTCTTTTTCTTTGAGGAGTCGCTTGAGGCCACTTGTTGAAAGAGAGCATGGAAATAAACACACGACTCTCTTGATGAATCAGTCTTCGAGAATCAATGATCAACCATACTTCTGGCTTGAGACTCAAAATCCTAATTGAGACGTGACGCCTGATGCTCTTGATTTGAACCTATTTCTGCACATGAAATCAAAGAAACAAAGACATACACTTCTTGCTTGATTAGAAGTTAGTCATGTATAAGATAAAATGCTCACAACACTCGATAATCTCTGCACATGCAATGCTCGAAGGTGAAGCGTTCGAAACTGACCATATTTCGTGACCTTGATGTATATAACAAAAAATACAAATGAAGATGGGATCTTGGGTCAAAAATTGGGGTATGACACGATCTATTAGCCCTTAAGGGTAAGAAAACACTTAGAAGGGGGTTGAATAAGTTTCTCTTTTTCTTCTCTAACAATGCTTCAACAATAATGGAAAGACAAGGTTATTTTTATCCTAGTTCGTTTGAACTCAAACTACTCCAGTCCATCCGTCAAGGTGATTTCGCCTTTCTCAACAAGGACTTAATCCACTATAATCAACTGATTACAAGCACACAACAATTGTTGTGACTAACAATGCACAAGTAATCTTACAAGTGACTAACACCACTAAGACTTAAATCTAGTCCTAGTCTACTTGAGAAATCTGACCAAACTTGGTCTCTCAAGGAACAATTACAAGAGTTTAATCTTTACAGATAGTGAAATAAAGTTTGCTTCTAATAAAGCTATATCACAACTGTGTTTTTTCACTTAGAATAATATTTCACAAAGTGTATGAACAAAGAGTTTGTGAGCCCAAAATTTTTCACGTGGTTCTTGCTTCTTTTTGAAATAGATTAGTTGGTTGGCTTGCAATAAATGTCCTTCTATATATAGTAAGAACAAAATGACCGTTGTTGCCTTCAAAAAGTGGAGAGCATTAAATGCTTGCGTGTTTCCTTGCACTATTCCATTTTCCAATGAACTAGCTTAGACACTTGAGTGCATACAGCCGTCTTTGCATTAAATGAGCAAACGACACTTGTAAGAACATCTTTACTGAAGCTTGACAAGACAAGTTGGATTTTACATTCTTTCAGAACTTGCTTCAACGTCTTGAATTTAGAACATGCTTTCTTATCTTCTAAATAAAGCTTTGCTTGCTAAGAACTTGATCAACGCTTGCTTTCAATTAAACTTCTGAACAACACTTGCTTTCAAGTAAACTTCTGAACAAGGAATCCTGCTAAGTGTTTGAAGATGCATTTAAATAAATGTCTTACCAGAGTCAGCATCAGCAGTTGCGCTAAAAGCAAATAGTTCTTTCATCAAAGAATTTCTTCATATATTTTTAGCTCAGCACATCAAAATGCTTCTGTCAGAACATTATCTGAAACAGTCAAATACGTTCATCAGAGTATAAATTGTCTAAAATATAATTTATTGTTATCATCAAAACTCTGAGATATGATCATAACTAATCTTGTTCTAACAATCTCCCCCTTTTTTATGATGACAAAAAATATTCAGATATAGAAATAAAATATAATAAGAGATAAGAATCTCCCCCTGAAATGAATATTTCTATATATATAAAACTTCCTGAGATTATTTATCAGAGCTTTGAAAATATCTTCTTGGATTTCTTCAGAACTTCTTTTGAAGATAATGTTCAGCTGAATTTAAACTTCCAGAGTTTAAGTGATACCTGCAAAAATTCTTTTGCACATAGAAAGAAATCTTATATTTTGTTAGAATGTCTGAGACTTAGTCCCATAACTGTTAATCAGAGATTAGATCAAAATACTCATTTCTACCCCTTTTTGGCATAATCAAAAAGTATATAAAAATAGTTGAAGAGCTTAAAAGTTTTCATAAAATAGCAAAAGATATCCAGAAGTACAAAACAACAAACAAAAGACAAGAAACAGAATGACACTAGGATTTCTTAGTAACAAGGTCCATAAGAAGATTCTTGATCTCAGATGCAGATTCTTCTTGTTTCATCATCTAGTTTCTGATTTCTTGGTTTGTCTGGTCTTGCTTATCCAAGCGCTCATGGATGACTTTATTTTCCTTCTTGAGCTTATTCAGAGTATCCATGATAAGTGAAGTAGGATCATAGGATGAAGAAGCTTCAGCGGATACATCCTTTGGAGTAGCAACTGTTGAGTGAGAACGAACAAAAGTTGACAGAAGAGTGCCTAGATCTATCACAAGAGTCGGCACTGGTTATGGTGCAGCTTTTGTAGAAGGTTAATTCAAGAGAACAATTTCCATAGGATTTGAATCTTTAGAGGATTCTTCAGATTCATCTTATGAAATGTCCATTTCATCAGCTGGAGCATCAATAATCATCAAAGAAGACTTCTTGTCCCAAATATCAGCAGCTTCTGATTGAAAGGCATGCAGATTCTTGGAGAAGTTCTCAATCACCTGAGAGTGACATAGATCTTGCAGCTTCAGTGACTCATCATCTAAAGTTCTTCTGAAAGATTCATACAGAAGATCTGTTGCAGTTAGGTTCACACTTCTGGTGCAGTCTTCCTTCAGTAGGTTCAACCATGCTTGAACTTCTGTTAAAAAATTCTTAAACAATATATTTACATCTGGTTGAACAGGTTTTGGGACAGCCTTTTTGAAAGTTTTGTTTCTCAGAAATTGTAGAGATTCAAAATCAACTACAGTTCTTAGAAATTTAGTTGGTTCAGGATTTTCTGTTTGTTTAAGAGTTGCTGATTGGTCAGGTTGTTCAGGTTGTTCAAAAGGGTCAGGTGTTGTTGATTGATCATGAGGTTCAGATGATGCATGAGTTTCAGAGGGTTCGTGTGTTGATGATGGTTCAGATGGTTCATGAGTTTCGTGTTCTGGAATCTGAGGAGGTGAAATCACTGGTGAGTCGGAAGTTAGAAGTTATGGAGATGTTGGTGGTGTGATGTCAGGTGAAATGATTATGGTATTGTCAGCAGTTGGGGTAGGATTTTGTGTTTGTGTTCTGTTTAAAGCAAAAATGTTTTCAGAAGGTAGGTTGAATGGAGTCTTTAGAGTGGCCAGAGGTTCGTTGATTCCTGGTATTCTCAAGAGCCAACATCATACCATCCAGTAGGTCTGGGTGATAATGGTCTGGGAGGAGGTCTTGAAAAGTGTTCAACGGGAATGGTTTGAGAGATAGGTGGTTCATAAGGTTCTGAGTGAGATGGTTCTGATTGGGATGGTTCTGTTTAGGTTTCAGAGTGTTCATCAGAGTCAAAGTCACTCAAGTCTGATAATGCTTGATCTCTTTGAGGGTTATCAGCAAGAGGGTCAGAGGGAATGGTCAGGTCAATATCAACATCTATATCACCTAAGGTTTGGGGTTCAGCATATGTAGATATATTGACAGAATCATAAACAGTAATAGTTTCAGCAGGTTTACCTGATTTCTTTTTCTTCTTCTGAGGTATGGCAGAAGGTCCTTCAACAGCTTTCCTCTTCAAAGGTTGCTGAAGAACAACATCTGAAGCAGCTTCGTGTCTTCCTTGGAGCCAAGCAGGATCAATTGGTGTTCCAGTCTCTTTACAAATTTCAATGTAATGCAGGATGATGCATGGATGATCTCCTGAGTTGAACAGAGGGAAATCGGCAATTGGTATCCTTCTTCTCTTAACAGTTGATGAAACATACGGAGTTGGTTCCACCAGCAGCTTGTCAATAATTTTCCTCTTCACTAAATTCTTTCCAGTCATAGCCTTTCCACAAGTAGGCTCTAGCTCCCCCAGAAGATTAGCTTCATCCAGGTGAGCAATCAGACCATTCTCAGTCAGAATGTCTGAAATTAATCTACCCATAGGAATCCAATTCCTTTTGGATTTGGGGTTTTTCATCCTTTCAACTTCCCTAGTCTCTTTGACATGATTCTAGAGATGTTCAAACAGCAGATAAGGCAAATCAATTTTTACATTTGTTCCAAGGCAGAACAACAAGTATTATTGATTAGCATTAATGTAGTCTGGAGAGCTAGTTTCCTTCCTATGGTGAATACATCCATGGATTATTCTTGCCCATATCTTGTACTTATTTTTCAAGTCCCTGACTTTAGACGATCCTTGTCCATTTGTAAAAATTTCTGCATAGACCTTTGACAATTCCATTCTTCCACTTGAAATACCTGTTACTCCATGTCCTTCAAAACCTAGCAGCTTTCTGATTTGATTTTCAGTAATGGAGATTTCCTTACCCATTACGAAAGAGAGGATGACTTTAGGGGTAGCAATTGCATGTATCCATAATTCCTTCACAAGGTGTGGAAAAACTGGACCAACAAGACGGTCAAAAAAGTTTCCCCAACCTTGAAACTCAACAGCAGGAATCAGATCAAAACCATTATCTCTAAGATTCTCAAAATCCATCATTAACTCACTTAACACTTCTAAGCTATCCACTGGAATAAGAGTTGTTCTCTCAGGAACGATGTATTACTCAAAGTGGGTATTCTCGGAATGGGTAGAGGAGGAAGCCATTGGAGCTCTTAGAGTTGAGAGATGAAAAAGGGTTTCAGAAAAAAAATCACAGAGATGATTTGATTTTTTAAGGAGAAGGTAAAAAGTGAAAAAGGGTTTTTTCAAAAGTATTTATATGAAAAAGTTTCAGAAATAGGTTTAGAAATAAAACTGTAAAAAATTTTTAAAAGAAATTAAAATGAATCTCATCATTACAAGCATTTAATGATTTTGCAAAATTAGGGGAAACGTGAGATTAGAGCTAATCATAACAGTTACCTAGAACGACATCAGTAGCTTTTGCACGCGTGACCTTTCAGAAACACACCACGTGTTTATCTCCTGAAGGTTGCATGGGACAGCTGTTTGTTCTAATGAATTTCTGAACTATACTAGAAATGAAACGTTAGAACATTTCAGAACTTTTCATATAGCTTCTGATGTAACTTCTCTTCTAACTTCTGAAGAGTTGTTAATCAGAACATTCATTTCAGAACATTCTAAAGTCAAACACAGAAGATAAATATTATTTTACTCAGGACATAATTCCATACAAATATTTTTCAAAATGAATTTAAATCTATCTTTTGAAAGGGGTTTGGTAAAAATGTCAGCCCATTGATGGTCTGTTTTTACAAAAATTAAATTTAAAATTCCCTTCTGAATATGGTCCCTTATAAAATGATATTTAATTTCAATATGTTTAGCTTTAGAATGTAAAATTGGATTTTTAGAAAGACAAATAGCAGAAGTATTGTCACAGAAGATAAGAATCTTACTTTCATAAAGATTAAAATCTTCTAGCTGACTTTTCATCCAAATCATCTGAGAACTACATCCAGCAGCAGATATATACTCAGCTTCTGTGGTTGAAAGTGCAATTGTTGCTTACTTCTTGTTGTACCACGAGATAAGATTGTCACCCAAAAACTGGCAGCTTCCAGAGGTGCTCTTTCTTTCAATTCTATCTCCAGCAAAGTCAGCATCACAATAACCTACTAGTCTGTAATCTTGTGATCTTCTGTAACATGAACCCAGATTAGTAGTACCTTTCAGATACCTCATAATTCTCTTAACAACAGTTAAGTGAGATTCTCTAGGATCTGATTGGAATCTAGCATATAAACACACGCTGAATAGTATATCAGGTCTAGATGCAGTCAGATAGAGAAGGGATCCAATCATACCTCTGTAGAGCTTCTGATCTACCTTCATACTTACCTCATATTTTCCCAGAATGCGGGTTGGATGCATTGGTGTCTTGGCATCTTTGCTTTCTGACATCTGAAATTTCTTCAGAAGTTCTTTAACATACTTCGTCTGATGTATGTAAGTACCTTCTGGAGTCTGGTTGATTTGAATTCCCATAAATAACTTCAATTCTCCCATCATGCTCATTTCAAATTCTGCCTGCATGGTCTCAGCAAATTATTTTCCAAGGGAGATATTAGAGGTTCCAAAGATTATATCATCAACATAAATTTGACAAATTAAAATATCATTTTTAAATGACTTTCTGAAAAGAGTTGTGTCCACTTTCCCTCTGGTAAAATCTTTTTCTAAAAGAAAATTACTCAGACGATCATACCAAGCTTTGGGAGCTTGTTTTAAACCGTACAAAGACTTTTTTAATTTAAAAACATGTTCTGGATGTTTTGAATCATTAAACCCAGGAGGTTGATGGACATAAACTTCTTCTTCTATGTAGCCATTTAAAAATGCACTTTTAACATCCATTTGATATAATGAAATGTTATTTTGAACAACAAAAGAAATTAATAATCTAATAGACTCTAACCTGGCGACTGGGGCAAAGGTTTCATTATAATCAATTCCTTCTTGTTGATTATAACCCTGTGCAACCAGTCGTGCTTTGTTTCTGATCACCTCTCCTTGCTCGTTCAGTTTTTTTTCTTCTGAAAACCCATTTGGTTCCTATAATGTTGAATCCTTTGGGACTTGGAACTAGATCCCATACATCATTTCTGGAAAATTAATTGATTTCATCTTGCATTGCTAAGATCCAATCATTATCTTCCAGAGCTTCATCAATAGAAGTTGGCTCAATCAGAGAAACCAAACCAAACCAAACCAAACAATGATTCTTCATTGATTCTGAGAGAAGATCTTGTTCTGATGGGATCTTCTTTTCTTCCAATGATTACGTCTTCTTTATGAGCTGAAGAGATTCTAGGAAACCTTTTCTGAGTGGGTTGATCAGAAATTCTGAGATTATCCAGAGCATTGTCAAGAGGGTGATCTTCTGAGTCTTCCTTTGCTTCTGAGTCTTCCTTTGCTTATGAAGTTTCAGAGTTTGAGGGATGATCTTCTGTACCTATAGAAAAATCAATTTGCTTTGGCTGTTGCTGGCCAAGCTTATCATCAAACCTGACTTTGATTGATTCTTCAACAATCAGAGTTTCTGTGTTGTATACTCTATAGCCTTTTGAGCGTTCAGAATATCCAAGCAGAAAACACTTTTGTGCTTTAGAATCAAACTTGTTCAGAGTTTCTTTAGTGTTTAGAATAAAACAAGTACATCCAAAAGGATGGAAATAAGAAATGCTGGGTTTTCTGTTTTTCCATAATTCATAGGGAGTCTTTTCAAGAATAGGTCTTATAGAGATTCTATTCTGAATGTAACATGTTGTGTTCACAGCTTCTTCCCAAAATTGCTTTGCCATATTAGTTTCATTGATCATGGTTCTGGCCATTTCTTGTAATGTTCTATTCTTTCATTCTACAACTCCATTTTGTTGGGGAGTTCTAGGACAAGAGAAATTGTGAACAATACCATTTTCTTTAAAATATTTTTCAAAATAATGGTTTTCAAATTCACCACCATGATCACTTCTGACTTTTATAATTTTAAAATCTTTTTCGTTTTGCACTTGGTTACAGAAGTCAATGAACACAGAATTTGACTCATCCTTGTGTTTTAAAAACTTGACCCATGTCCATCTGCTGAAGTCATCAACAATGGCCAATCCATACTTCTTGCCTCTGATGGATGTAGTTTTAACTGGCCCAAACAGATCAATATGAAGTAGTTCTAATGGCTTAGAGGAAGAGACAGCATTTTTGGATTTAAAGGAAGGTTTTGAAAATTTTCCTTTTTGACATGCTTCGCACAGAGCTTCTGAGTTGTACTTCAGATTGGGAAGTCCTCTGACTAAATTTAATTTATTTAGTTGAGAAATTTTTCTTAAACTGACATGTCCCAATCTTCTGTGCCATACCCATTGCTCATCACTAACAGACAAAAGGCATTTAACATTCTGAGATTTAAGATCTGATAAATCAATTTTGTATATGTTGTTCTTTCTCTTTCCAGAAAAGAGGATTGATCCATCTTTTTGACTAACAGCTCTACAGGAGTTTTGATTGAAGATAATGTCATAACCATTGTCACTTAATTGACTTATGGACAGCAGGTTATAAGCTAATCCTTCTACTAATAAAACATTAGAGATAGAAGGAAGGTTACTGTTTCCAATGATTCCAGAACCAATAATCTTCCCTTTCTGATTACCTCCAAACTTCACGTCTCCTCCAGCTTTAAATTCCAGGTTTTGGAACATAGACTTTTTTACCGTCATGTGTCGTGAGCACCCAGAGTCCAGGTACCATGACTGGTGTCTCAATTGAGCTGTTAAGGACATCTGCAACAAATATTATTTTATCCTTAGGTACCCATATCTTTTTGGGTCCTTTTGGGTTAGAGTGTTTAAAGTTCTGTTTGAACTTTGGGTTAGCATAAGAGTTTCCAGAATGTGATGTATATTTTATATCATGTGAGTGTCCAAACTTGAATTGTTTGTTCAGAGGTTTGTAAGTGAAAGTCATCTTAGCAACAGGTTTTGGTATGTATGTCTCCTTCCCTTTGGGAGGTTCATATCCAATTCCTCTTCTGTTTTTCCCACTAACTCCATAGATCATTGAAGCCATTTTGCTTCTATCTATGCTTTTAGCCATAAAAGTTTGAAAGCTACAGTCATATTCTTTCAGAATATCTTTTGAACTAGACACAAATTCTGAACTAGAAATTTTTTGAACATTTTGAATTTCTTCTTTAAGTTTAAAATTATTTTCTATGAGTTCAGATTTTTCTGATTTATGTTTCTCAAGATCAGATGCAAGACTCTTCTTGAGTTTCTTGTATATGATTTTAAGCTGACTATAGTTTTCCAGAAGTTCTGATAAACTATCAGCAAGTTCATTTCTAGTAAATTTAGAAAATAGCTCTCTTGGTTCTGACTCATAGTCTGAGGCATCTGTTGTGGTAGCCATCAGAGCTAAGTTGGCATTCTCATCTTCAGAATCAGATTCATCTTCAGAGGATTCTGAATCATCCCAGGTTGCCATCATCCCTTTCTTTTTACCAAACTTTTTCTTTGGTTTTTCTCTTTAAAGTTTTGGACAATCACTCTTGTAGTGTCCAGGTTCTTTGCATTCATAACAGATGATCTCTCTTCTATTTGACTTTTTGTATCCAGAAGATTCTGGTTTATCTTCTAACTTCTTGAAGTTCCTGAACTTCTTCTGTCTGTGCTTCCACAGATGATTGATCCTTCTGGAGAGCAAGGATAGTTCGTCTTCTTCTGAAGCTGATTCTTCAGAGTTTTCCTCTTCAGCCTAAAAAGCGTTAGTATCATATTTCTTAATTGATTTAAGAGCAAGAGACTTACCTTTCTTCTGAGGATCGTGCTCATCAAGTTCCATCTCATGACTTCTAAGAGTGTTGTTGAGTTCCTCCAGAGACACATTGTTCAGATCTTTTGAAACTTTGAAAGCAGTCACCATTGGTGCCCATCTTCTGGGTAAGCTTCTGATGATCTTTTTAACGTGATCTGCTTTAGTATATCCCTTGTTCAAAACTCTCAGACCAGCTATCAGAGTTTGAAACCTTGAGAACATTGCTTCTATAGATTCACTTTCTTCTACTTTGAAGGCTTCATACTTCTGAACTAGAGCCAGAGCTTTAGACTCCTTCACTTGAGCGTTTTTTTCATGAGTCATTTTAAGAGACTCAAACATATCATGCGTTGTATCTCTATTTGTGATTTTTTCATATTCTACTTTAGAGATAGCATTTAGAAAAATATTTCTAGCTCTATGATGATTTTTAAAATCAGCATTTTGTTGTCTATCCATATTTTTTCTATCAACTTTGTTTCCTTCTGAGTCTGTAGGATGTGTGTAACCATCCAAGACTATATTCCATAGATCACTATCATGACCTAGAAATAAACTTTCTAGTATATATTTCCAGTACTCAAAATCTTCTCCATCAAATACAGGAGGTTTGTTGTAACTATTGTTGTTTTGTTCAGTGGCCATTGTGTTTTCTTCTAGATCTTTTCCTGACACGGTTAAGTGTTGTGCTCAGAGTCAAGCTCTGATACCAATTGAAGGGTAAGAAAACACTTAGAAGGGGGATTGAATAAGTTTCTCTTTTTCTTCTCTAACAATGCTTCAACAATAATGGAAAGACAAGGTTATTTTTATCCTGGTTCGTTTGAACTCAAACTACTCCAGTCCACCCGTCAAGGTGATTTCGCCTTTCTCAACAAGGACTTAATCCACTATAATCAACTGATTACAAGCATACAACAACTGTTGTGACTAACAATGCACAAGTAATCTTACAAGTGACTAACACCACTAAGACTTAAATCTAGTCCTAGTCTACTTGAGAAATCTGACTAAACTTGGTTTCTCAAGGAACAATTACAAGAGTTTAATCTTTACAGATAGTGAAATAAAGTTTGCTTCTAATAAAGCTATATCACAACTGTGATTTTTCACTTAGAATAATATTGCACAAAGTGTATGAACAAAGAGTTTGTGAGCCCATAATTTTTCACGTAGTTCTTGCTTCTTTTTGAAATTGAGTAGTTGGTTGGCTTGCAATAAATGTCCTTCTATATATAGTAAGAACAAAATGACCGTTGTTGCCTTCAAAAAGTGGAGAGCATGAAATGCTTGCGTGTTTCCTTGCACTATTCCATTTTCCAATGAACTAGCTTAGACACTTGAGTGCATACAGCCGTCTTTGCATTAAATGAGCAAACGGCACTTGTAAGAACATGTTTCATGAAGCTTGACAAGACAAGTTGGCTTTTACATTCTTTCAGAACTTGCTTCAACGTCTTGAATTGAGAACATGCTTGCTTATCTTCTAAACAAAGCTTTGCTTGCTAAGAACTTGATCAGCGCTTGCTTTCAATTAAACTTTTGAACAACACTTGCTTTCAAGTAAACTTCGGAACAAGGAATCCTGCTAAGTGTTTGAAGATGCATTTAAATAAATGTCTTACCAGAGTCAGCATCAGCAGTTGCGCTAAAAGCAAATAGTTTTTTCATCAAAGAACTTCTTCATATATTTTTAGCTCAGCACATCAAAATGCTTCTGTCAGAATATTATCTAAAATAGTCAAATACGTTCATCAGAGTATAAATCATCTAAAATATAATGTATTGTTATTATCAAAACTCTGAGATATGATCAGAACTAATCTTGTTCTAACAAGCCCGACTGACTAGCATAAAAGGTTCTGGTCTGAACAAAATAGTGATTCAGGAGACATTGGAATTACCACGTATAGAGAAAGGAGAAGTACTAGCTGTAGAGGAGAAGGGGCATGGATGACCCTCATAATCAGATATTTGCTATAGGGGGAACTGCCATCTGACAAAGAAGAGGAAAAACGTGCGAAGAAGATCTCAACAAGATATCTTATGATGGTAAGTAAGCTATATAAAATGGGTAGATCAGCACCTATGTTGCGATGTGTCTCACAAGATGACATGAACTTGGTAATTAAAGAAGTGCACGAAGGCATATGTGGGAGCCACATCGGGAGATGATCCTTTTTCCAGCAAAATATTGAGGTTCGGGTACTATTGGCTGACTATGCTCAGAGATTGCATCTGGCTTATAGACCGGTGTGACAAATGTTTGATATACTCACCATTCATCCATACCCCGACCGAGTTTTTCCATTATGTAGTATCTCCTTAGCCTTTTCATCAATAGGGAACAGACATACTAGAACCTTTCCAAGTGGCACCGGGACAACTCAAGTTCTTAATCATGGCAATTGATTACTTCACCAAGTGGGTGGAGGCAGAGGCTGTAGCTCGGATCACAACTGAAAGGGTGAGACAGTTTTACTAGAGGAACATCATTTGCAAATTTAGGTTACCCCGCATTATCATTTCAGATAACGGAATCCAGTTTGCTAGCACATCCGTAATAGAGTTCTGTAGAGAGCTCGTAATCATTAATCGTTTCATTTCAGTGAAAAACCCTCAGAATAACGGTCAGGTGGAGTCAGCTAATATAATAATCCTAACAGGGATGAACAAGAAGTTAAATGAAGCAAAAGGATTATCAAACTAGGGTGTGAGTGACGCGCACGCAGAGTATCTTCCTCGTGTGCGCAAACTCACAAATAAGAGACGTCCATGACGAGCACCTTCTATAGAAACACGAGCTCGCAATCGTGAGACCAAATGAAGATTCACTTTGCACATAGTCCTTTGCTCCTCCTCGACACACGAACTGACTCTAAGTCATTGCTCCTCTGCCTAGGAGCAACGACTTAGGGGAGATCCTGTTCTGGACTGGGCTTGTGACTGACCCACCGTCAATCACAACCTAATCCAGTTCTACGTCGAGGATGGCCCAAAGCGTTGACCCAATCCGTTAGGCCAGTGGAGAACACATTCCCCTCGTACTCCTCACCCGAGGACACGTCACCAACCGAATCCGCACACCTTGGGTGACTGGCATAACCACTTTACCCTTTGTAACGCGAAAAAAGATATACTATTCGTGGAGTGCGGAGTGATTGACCTAGGGCGATAAGCATGAGCTGCTCATCCCTACTTTCACGTAGGAATCTTGACAATCATTCGTTTTGGGCTTGAACACTCAACCCATAACGTAGACCATTGGCCAAGCGTTGAAGCTCACTATAAAAACCCTCATCTGTAGGAGGGTAAGATATTCTATTCTTATTATTTCTTACTTACCTCTTCACCTAATTTGACATAAGCATTAGAGAGCCTACAGGTACAACCCCCTCCGTTGATCGTTCAAGACTACGGATCTGTCGTCGATCACTCAACTACTCTGATCAACTAGTAAGATCATAAAGAGTCGACCAAATAGTCATGAAATTGTTACATGCATTTATTGAATACATTACAAATGATTAAATTAGCGGTTACGTTTATTATGGCTACAAAGTATACTAATCTAGACTGTTTAGAGGGGACTAAAGTTTATTCCATCGATCTCATATATAAATAATTTTACAAAAAAACTCACCATTTAAGAAAATTTCTAAATGCGTTTAAGTCTTACATTCTTTCTAATTTTATCCCTATTTTTTATCTCGGAAATCATTAAAAACATAGAAATGTGAAAAGTAGAGTTATATTTGAAATAAAAACATTAAATATAATAATTATAAGTGACTTTTGCTTATAATTAAGACCATTGAAATAAAATTATTTTGCTTATATTCAAGACCGGAAGGAATATACTATAAAAGGGCCTAGAGACCAAGGAAAAAAGGGAGAGGGCATGAATAACATAGAAAGGAATGTAAACCTGGAGGTCACCAACAATGGTGGCCCTCCATTCTTCCCTTGAACACGATACGGTTGTGGTCTTGCCTTGTTCACATTGGATAGATTGTCCAAATAATATTCTTGGAACGAAAAGAAAGAATGAATGAATATATATATATATATATATATATATATATATATATATATATATATATATATATATATATATATATATATATATATATATATATATATATATATATATATAAAAGAAAAGAATTTGATTAGTAAAACTTGTTAATTTTCAAATTACAATTGCAGCATTAATTATACAACCAGTAAAACCAGTTCCTTACAAGATACAACACATTAAGTCAACATTTAATTATTCAACCCTAATACAACTAAGAAATTAAACTCAGAATGTAATTTAAAGCCATAAAGCACCAGCATGTTTGAGAAGAGGAACAAGAGAACCATTGATATGAAAAGCCAAAACTGTATCCATTGAACCAACTAATTTGCCACCAATGAAAACAACAGGCAGTGATGTTGAATTTCCAAGTAACCTCATGAATGGTTTAGCATCTTGATCAAGTTCATGAACCATTGCATTCACTCCCATTCCACTAAATAAACTCTTCATTGCATGACACATGCAACAGTTATTAAAGCTGAATATGACAACAGCACTTTGTGTAGCTAATCTCATTACTCTCTCCATTTGATCTTCTTCCATTGTCCTTCTGACACTCTTCATGTAGTAGCTCCATGATGGTTGTTCCACTTGGTAATGCATGAGTTTCTCTTGATTGAACATGGTGTGTGCTGTAATAGTGGAATAGAACTATTTAATCAAATTCAAAACTATCCTCAGTTTTGTGTGTTTGTGATGGTGAAAATGAAGAAAGGGAAAGTGTGGTTTTATAAGGGGATGAAGGGGGTGTGTGAAAATGTAACCGTCAGGAAGAATGTTGTGAACGTTAGGTTATTGTCGGAGGAGCGTGTTATGTTTCTATAGGTATTGTTTGTGTATTGTCTCTATATACTCTCTTTCTGCTTAGTTTGCAGCTAGAATGGTTACTCGAGGAGAATAAGCATGCCGAATATGTGTTCTTTTCAAACAGTTGAGAAAAGACAAAAACAAAACCAAAAGAAAATGGTTATATATTAGTCTATGCAATCCTTGTAAGAAGGGTGTTTGTCTAAGATAGGGCGACAAAATTCTGACATGCGACACTTCTCTGATATTTTACAGCTTTGTTTGATCACTATCATCATCATTATCATTCATAAAAGTACTACTACAATAATATTACAATTATTTGAGGTGATTAATGCTAAAGACATTAGTTAGTAATAACATTATTTGAAGTGATTAATACTAAAGACATTAATTAGCAATAACATTATTCAATGGAATGTCAAGTTTCATTTGTTTTTGAAGTTCTTATTCTTATTTATTTTGGTTTAAATCTCAACCAAAAGTGGCACAGTTTTGTATACGTAACAAAATAGCGTAGAGTGAAGTGTCATGCAATGCTGAGATAAAGCAGTGACAAAATGGCAGCTGGTATGTTTGAAGGGCAGGCAAGGCAAGGCGTGACCTCAACTCTTATACCGCATGCCTGCCCACTTTCCTGATCCAGGCGGCGCAACGTACTAAAGTCGCCGCGCCTTTTGTCTTTTCTGTTTTCTTTCTTTATTGGTTGGTTTATATTTTGACTTTTTGATGGCAATGATCCTAAAATGAAATTCAAGTCCTAAAATGCCCTTCTTTAAAGTTTTTGGAATTTTTTAATTTTTAATAATGATTAAAATTGAATGGGACCTTCTCCATTGATTTTTTTTTTTTAATAATTAAGTTTTGAAAAAAAAATCGTAAATAATTATTTTTCAGAGAAAATTACACAAATAATCATATTTTAGAAAATCTCACAAAAGAGGAGTCAACTCAGTTGGCGCCTACACCTTAAATTAAAGGGGAAGCGTCATCTCACTTGGCGTCTAGGTGTTAAAAGTGTACCCTAAGTCATGTGGGATGACGCCTTAGTGCAAATGAGGTTCAATTTTTTTTCTTTTTTTATTTTAAATGCGGGACATTAGGTAAACGATATAGCTTCACGAAAATTTGACTTTTTGTTTACACAAAACGATTACATAATAGAAAAATACAATAATTAGTGGTCCCCCGGAACTCGGTAACGACCCGTTGTTCCGCATTCGCGTCCTCGTCTGTCTCGTGGTGGGCTTCGTCGCGTTTCCTGTTGTGGCAGAGTCGATGGCCCAGCGAAGTCAATGCGTTCCGGATCCATGAAATTGGTCAGATCTCCATATCTGGAAGATCCGCTTTGGTACAGTCGGTTACCCATACCCTCAAAGTTTGGTCGTCTTGGTGGTGGATGGGGTTCCATGGTTGATCTATAGCACTGGTCGTATGAGTAAGGGGGTAGAAAGGAAATGAATCCCGGGGTGTTTGATATTGCAAATGTTGGGTGCTTTGGTGATGTGGTGGTTGATGGTAAGTTGGGTCGGTTAGGTCATATTCTTCGGAAAATCCCAGATCAGGGCTAAGGTTAGATGTTGAGAGGCCTATATTGGGATATGGAGAAGACTGGAATTGTATGTGGGGCATGCGGGTGTATGGGTATTGTGATTGAGATTGTGGTTAGGTGTGGGGCATATGGGAGTATTGGTATTGAGGTAGTGATTGTGTTTGGGTGTGAGACATGTGGGTGTATTCGTATTGTGGTGGTGATTGTGGATCTATATCGTCAGGGAGGTTGGTGGGAGGTTGATGTGTGTTGGGTTTGTTGTTGGGGAAATGAGGGTTGTGCCCATTCTGTTCGTGGGTCAACCAAATATCTTGGATGAGACACGTGCATTTCTGGGTTACCAACCGATCTGTACCAAGCTAAATATTGATATGTATGTCGTATATTACTCTGATTGAAGAAAATAGGGAATTGCAAGATATGTTGGTGACGCCTATGCCACATCTTACACCACTCTAGAGCAAAATCTTTCCAATTGGTAAGACTCCATTGGGCGTCGACAATTTTGAGATGCCACGAGGACAAACATGTTGGATCGCAGGGTGTCTCTTGATGCGTTCCAAACTGCACTTTGACACGGTCGCCGTGGTGCATCTCCACAATGTTGAACCGTATGATTGCAGTCTTTACGGTCCAAATTACTGCATCCTCGGAGTTTGGTTCATGGTCCAAAACCCAAATATGGTCTTCAGATAAACTGTTGATAAAATTAAATCAACTTAATGAAAAAGTAATAAATAAATAATTTAAAAGTAGAAAAGTTCAAAGGTATGACGTACATCATTCGGACCAAGTGTTTCCAGTGATTTCTGGTAAACAACCGCTAGTCTTCCAAACTATCGAATAATCTTTCTTACTGTTATTCAATCTCTCTGGTAACTCACAGGATCGACTAGATTGATCCTAGGACTCCTTGGATACTAAGGTTACTCTCACAATCGAACAATTATTCATGGTTGATATTGTATAAGTGTTTGGCTTACTTCGATCTCTCTCTACGAGTCTAAAAATGTAGTCAAAATGTATATGAAAACTAAGTTATACGAATAAATGCTGATTGTAATGCTGATTGTAGAGACATATAAAACTGCATGAAAAATGAAGTAAATGGTTTCGACTTACAAAACGTTTAACATAAAAGGTTTCTGGAATGTAGAAGTTTAAAATATGCAAAAAGCGTTTAATGCAAGAAATCTGTAAATGATTTTAAGTAAAAGTATGCACTCGAAAGTCAATACTTGAAGGTAAAGGTATGGGAAATGTGACAGTTCTCTGAAATATAAAGTGCTCGAAATATAAAGAAAACAGTAAAACGTAAAACTTTGAGGAAAAGACTTCGAAGTGAAAAAGACTGTAAATAAGAAAACTTATAAATGTTGCCTGACAAAAAGGAATAGAAGAAAGTACTGGAAATGGTAAAAGGTTTTCATTAAGTTAGAAATACATGGTGCTATCATACATACATTTCTCTTGCATTCGTTTCCCTTGCCATGTGGTAGTTTGAATGTTATTGAGTATTTTGTATAACAGATATGACACCCCGAAATCCTAATACTAAGACTTCTATTTATACCAATTCGACCCTAACGGTCTCGCTACAGGATTATGCCACGTTTCGAACATGCAAGACAATGCTTCTTTCATCTTTCCACGTGTCCCCAAATGCTCCAGCATATAACTTTCAAACTTTGAAAGTCCCGCTTCCATTTGAATTTTAAATGCTTTTGGTGTCTCTCTATTTCGAGCGTTCTTCCCAAACACAGCCTCGCTGTTGTTCCGAGACTCCTTTAACTATGTTCCCATAATTGCCGTTCGAAGCTTCACGCTTTGACACCCTTATTCGAAACACTGCTTCTGCAACTTCGAAATATGGCGTTTAATTCCATTTTGATCAGAACGTTTATCTCTTTTGGTTTCTAAATAATATTATCGAAATCTTCAGCCAACAAATTGCCCCTTTAAAATATGTATTTCGATTCCTTTGAGAAATACCTATTTTAAACATCTACACCAGATTTAGATAGGACTTTCGAATCATCGTAACATTTAATGCATTTGACTCCAGTCACATCAATCATAGCACCTTTTGGATTCCTTAACCGCCCAAAGTCACTTCACAGCGTGGTGCAGTTATAAGTAATAATTATTTTTAAATCACGCCTATTACCTATATCAACTTCACGCCACCTCTTCATCACACCAACCCATGATCTCCACGTATCACACCTTTATTTGGTGGATGCTTAAACTTCTCATTATAAAACATCAACTTAATCTTCTTCTTTTCTTTTCACACTCTAAACCTTTCATACTCAGAATTTTTTACCCCTTTTCTCTCATAAAACAATCCAAGCTTTCAAACAACAAACATGTCTTCCTCCACTTCATCCCAACTCAAGAAAGTCTCCAAGAAGAAAGGAAAAACTACAGAAGCAACCATGGAGAGTAAAATCATCACCATTCAAGGCCAATCTGCTCTTGCTCCTCAAACGATTTCCAAAGAAAAAGAAATGATGTACGCATCACAGGTACTCATCCCTACCTATGTTGCTGGTAAGAGGTTAGCCTTAAATGGCCCTCTTACAGTTTTTGAAATATTAAAGGACACCAGGACAATTTTTCCCGTCTGTTGTAGCTTCAAACCCTTATTCAACAAAATGGATGCCCCTAGGGCAGTAGAATCTCTTAGTTCAAATAACGTAGAAACCCCAACTGTTCCTCCCAAGGACCCATTTGTTTTGGATTATGTAAAAAGCAATTTTAAGCCATTTCGATCTTGCCCTACTTCTGATATTGCTTATCAAAATTGGTTCACGAAAGTAGAAGCCAAGAAATCCCAGCAATGGGAAGAATTAGGCATTTATAACCTCATTAAGCTATCGAAACCTGGATTCACCTATAGCCATCCTCTGCTGTTTGCGTCCCTTTATTTCTGGGATAGTACCTACAACACTTTCCATCTCCCAGGTGGAATGATTACCCCAACCTTCTTCGATATAGCGGCCATTACTGGGCTGTCGCCAGTGGGAGAAACTTATGTTCCTGACAACGAAGAGCACTCAAGCATAATTGACTTCGAAGTCAAGTTAGCCAGCTTTTCCAAATTTATCAGCCATTATCATGCTGAAGGGGACAATGTGTCTGACATAGAGCACATTGCTTTCTTAACCCTGTGGCTGTCTAGGTACGTTTTCTGCAGTAGATCCCTGCAGGTAGCTAGTAGGTTCATTCCTCTAGCTAGGGATTTACACGAAAATCGCAAAGTGTGCCTAAGTGAATTACTCTTAGTTGACCTCTATGAGAGCCTGAGGTCAGCTGTTTCGAGCCTCAAATCCCACACCTCCAAAAACATTCTATTAGCTGGCCCATTTTGGTTACTCCAACTATGGCTAAATGCCATGTTCGAACCTTCCTTATCAACCGCCAACACCATAGATGAGCAAGATTCTGAAATAAGTGATAGGATAGTCGAAGGCACTAGGCTTCGAAGACTAACTCCTAATGATGACAAGGATGACTTCAAGGTTCAATTCTCGAAGTACATCATGATACTCTCCAAAAGGCACAAGTTCGAAGAGAGCATGGCGCCTTTTGCTTCGAGGGCTCATGGACCTTCTTGGTTCACCATGGCTCTCTCAGAAGCCATCAAGAGCAAGGAGATCCAGGATATATGGAGAGCTTTCTTGCTTCCTAGACTCATCTCTTCAAGGATAACCCCAGCCAAGAACCAAATTCTTCTCTTTGCCTATCAACCAAACTTTGTTTCGAGGCAGTTTGGCTTATGCCAACTGATCCCTGAACCTTTGTTCCAAACTGAGGGCGCCATCACTTCTCGACGAACTTTCAAGGCAAGGGAAGCCAAGATCCAGCAAGAACAATATCAAGGATTCACCCAATTTGAGCTGATAGCCTTCGAACCTACCCATCTCGCGGCTAAAGGATTTCTGGAGTGGTGGATTAAGTTTTATCAAACTTGTATGTTCGATACACTTACAATTCGACAAAAACTAATTGATGCCTTCGATGTGCAGGTACCAGCAAAGAAAGGTATGTTTACTCATGCCAAAGAGATAAAAGCTTTTCAAAATTATTTTGAAACTACTTACGACCCCACGCGCTTGGACTCCACTGTGCATCAAGCAGCTGAGACCTTGAAGGAAAAATTTAAACAAAAAGTTTCTAAGCTAAAACTTCCTTCAGGGCTGTCACCTGAGAATAGGTATAGGTTGGCATTCGAAATGCATCCACCTAAATTTCCCAGATTAGCTACCTCAGAACTGGCTCTGGCTTGGTTTCCCCCATATCCATGGTGGTTTACTTGCAAAGAGATGTTCAAACATCTTCAAAGGAAACCAAAGCCATCTGAGACTGTGACATGGGCTCGATACTGGCTCCATGATTTCCCAGGACAACTTCGATACGACCTTTCTGCCATGTCAATTAAATCTGATCAAGGCACAGGTGCGAACGCTTGGGAAAATCCCAAATGTCTTTTATTTCCCATATCTTTAACCTTTGCTTTAATTGTTTCGATTTTCAGCTATCAGGGTAAAGACGACTGCCTCGAAGTCGAAGGAAGGGAGTGCCTCTCAAGCCTCCATTGAAACCACTGATAAAACGACTCCACCCGAAACAACTACTACTGCTGCAACTACAACAACAACAATAACGCCAACAACAACAAGTGCCCCAATTCCAATGGTAATCACTTAGTTTTTGATGTTTCGAATTCACTCAAGCTTTGTGGTTTATATCTAACTTCGTTAAAATTCGTTCAGACCAACAAGCTTCCTCCTACTACTCCCAAGAAGCGGAAACCAAGCACTACTGGGGAAGACCCCAAGGCTGGAGGAAACTCAAATACTGCTTCGAAGAAGAAGTTAAAGAAAGCTACTCCTAAAAGCACTGTTCCGACTAGTGTCTCTGGACTCGATTCCAGGGATGCTGCTCCCTTACCTAAATCCAAAAATCCACCTTCGACCTCCAACCCACCGTTGGAACGCATAGCTAGTAACCTCTCCTCTGAGGGTCCACAGATAAATCGAACTTCTTCTAAAAAATGTTTAACTTCTTATCATCTTGGTGAATATTTTTCTTTAACATTCTGCTGCTCTTTGCAGAACATTTTGAATCCCACTTCTACCATTTCGACCTCACCATCCAGAGCTGCTGCTCCGCTTAACTCCTCTCCTCAAGGAGATTCCAGCAACTTGGTCCAAAACAAAGGTTCTTCCAATGTGGCGGTTCTGGCTGGAACTTCTGAACAGCCGGATGACCAAGGTACCTCCATTCCTCTGAAAGAGGTGAACGAAATGATACTTCAAACGTCTGCAGAGGATTCGCAAAGGGTTCTTCAAAAGTCCCCTCTTGAAACTCTTCAAGAGGACCCAAAGGATACTCAGACTGAAGAAGAAAAAACTGATTCTGGGCGAGGAGCCGAAGAATCTGCAGACGAAGAATCTGAGGAGGAAAACGCCAATGACGAGGAAAACGTCAATGATGGTTCGACTGCCGGGACGGAGTCTAACGCAAATAGCGGCGAAAGGGATGGTATCGAAGTGGTAGATTTGGACGAGGATGAAGAAGACCAAGAGCACGAAGCAAATGAAGGGGATGGTGATGCAATCAACGAAACCCCAGAGGTTGAAACAAATGTGGTTCCCCTACGCGTGGAATTCCCCCAATCCTCTCCGTCTCGAATGACTGACGAGGAACTGGCACTTCTGAGGCGAAATGACCCCATTGGGTACATGAAGGCAAAGTTGGCTCAGAGGGACGTCCCACTCGCTAGGGCTGGCACAAGTTCAACCAGCTATCCTCTTCCCACAGATGAAAGAGTTGTTCTTCTCAACAAAATTAGGAGAACTATTCTCAATGTGGATATATTCGAAGTGCTTAAGCAAGATAGTACTGCTTGCTATACTATGAAGGAGCTGCTCACAAAGGTCAATCTTTCCAACTGCTCCTTGCCAGTTAGTACTCTCTTGTTCGACCTTCAGAATTTGCTGGACAACATAACTGGCTACCTTCTCCAAGACGAATCTGCTGCCAAGAAGGTTCAAGAGAAACGCATTGCCATGGATGCCGCCTATGAACAAGCTTCGAAACTTTCTCAAGAAGCTGAAGATCAAGCTATGCATCTGAAGCAGGCGAAAACTGAATATGAGGCTCGAGCTGAGTCCATTCTTATTTGGGAAAGGCAGATTCTGGAACTTCAACAGAAAGTTAAGGAGGCTAAGGAACAGCAACTAGCCTTCGAAACTAATCCTGCAGGTAACCAATTCGAAGAGCTTCTCAACCAGGGGCTTGCAGAAATGGAGACTGCAGAACAGCTTAAAGGAGAAGTGGCAACCTTAGAAGGAGCCAGGCGGTTCGCTCAGCAGAAACTTGAAACATTTCGAAGCACCTTTAATCGATTGAAAAACAATGTTTATTTCTAGATTTTGATGTTTATCTGACCATATCTTTGGTTTTTTTACATGTAATATTCGAACAACGCCATTTTGGCATTCTATCTTGCCATCTTGGCTTTTTATGATATTTTGTTTACGTTGTTACTATTCGAATCTCCCGCAGGCTTGGCTTATATTTCTTTAAATATTTCCCATTAACCTTTAGGACACGTTTATCATCCAAGAGTTCTTCGACTTCGTATGCATTGTTTGAGAATACTTTTAATATTCGAAACGGTCCTTCACAATGAGGTGACCATTTACCTAACGCTTTGTTCTTCTTATCCATAGGCAATATGAATCTCCAAACCAAGTCATTAATAACGAATACTTTTTTCTTCACCCTTTTATTGTATGTTCTGGCCACTCTTTCTTTTTGCCTCATCAAAATCTCCAACGCATGTAATCTAATTTCGTCCAACTCAACTAATTCATTCATCATCATTTCCCAATATAATGCAGCTGGAATTTCGTTTTGTTTCTGAATTCGAACTGATTGCAGATGAATTTCTACTGGTAACACTGCATCATGACCAAATGTAAGTTGGAAATGCGTAGTGTTAGTGGCTTCCTTAGGAGATGTTCTACAAGCCCATAACACTTGGTCCAGAGTTTTGTGCCAATTTCTTGGCTTCTTGCCAATATGCTTCTTGATTAATCCTATTATTACTTTATTTGCTGCTTCGACTTGTCCGTTTGCTTGAGCATAATATGGTGTTGATGTTAGCAATCTAAACCCCATTTCTTGGGCAAATCCTTGCATCTTTCTACCAGTAAATACAGAGCCTTGGTCTGTAGTTATACTTTCTGGCAATCCAAACCTATAGATAATGTGCTTTTGTATAAACTCAATAATTGCCTCTTGATCAGCAACTACCAAAGGTATAGCTTCGATCCATTTGGTAAAATAATCTACTCCCACCAAGATGTATTTCTGCCCTTTAGACGAAGCAGGATTTATTTCTCCTATCAAATCCAATGCCCATCCTCTGAATGGCCATGGTTTGATGATCGAATGCAACTCACTTGCAGGGGCATGTTGAATTCCTGCATGTTTCTGACATTCCTCACATCTTTTAGCAAAGTCTATGCAATCTTTGAGCATGCTAGGCCAATACAAACCATATTGAAATAGCAACCATTTCATTTTATGGCCTGCTTGGTGTGCCCCACATGCCCCATTATGGACTTCAGACAATGCTAAATATGCCTCACTCTCTCCTAGGCATTTCAATAATACACCTTCTTGGGTCTTTTTGAACAATTCGTTCCCCATGAGAAGATATGACAATGCTCTATATTTTGTTTTTCTGTCCACTTTTAGAGTTGGGTCTGCTAAATAACTCTTCAATGGACTTCGCCAATCTGCATCAGACAAAGCATTGATGGCTAGTATTTCGAACCCCTGTTTCTCAGCATATCCCAATCTCATATTTTCCAGATCCGATGGTGTGAATCTAGTGGCCATAACTCTTCCCCTTATTTCGACCAAATCTTTAAAGTTCTTGGTAGACACTTTATAACCTGAAGCCAACTGCGCTAAGTCATTTGCTTCTTGGTTCTCTAATCTTGGTATGTGTTGAATATCCATGTATTCAAATTTCCTTAATAGCCTATTGACTATGACGAAGTATACCATTAAATTTTCCTTTATGCACTTGTATTCCTTTGTGATTTGTTTGACCACCAATTCAGAGTCTCCTTTAATTTCGACTCTGGTTGCCCCCAATTCCAACAAAGCTTCAAGTCCAACAATGAGCGCTTCATACTCAGCTTCGTTGTTCGAACAACGAGGACCATCCAATTTATACTTGAATTTTGTTGGAATTCCTTCAGGAGAGACTAGAAGGACTCCAACACCACTTCCATTCCTGTGGGTTGAACCATCAAAGTACAATTTCCATGGTTGCATTTCGACGTAACTCATGCTTGTCTGCTCAACCAACGAATGATCCACAATGAAATCGGAAATCACTTGACCTTTCATAGCTTTTAAAGGCATGAAAGTCAATGAATATTCTGTTAAGGCTAAAGCCCACTTGCCAACTCTACTATGCATTATTGGCTTTGAAAGCATATGTTTAATGACATCGAAGTGAGATGAAACGTAAACATCAACAGGTTTTATATAATACTTGAGTTTCATACAAGAGAAATATAAACAGAGACATAGCTTTTCTAAATTGCTATATCTGGTCTCTGCATTATTTAGCACTCTACTTAAATAGTATATGGCTCTTTCGACGCCATTGCTATCCTCTTGTGCCAGCATACTACCTATACTAACTTCAGAGGCAGATATGTACAATCTCGTGGGCTTCCCCCATGATGGTGGAGACAAAATAGGATATTGAGAAAGATATTCTTTTATTTTGTCAAACGCCTCCTGGTGAGCTTCGTTCCATTCGAAGGCTTGACCTTGCTTCAGACGAAGTAACGGAGAGAAAGCTTGGGTTCTTCCACTCAGGTTCGAGATGAATCTTCTGAGGAAGTTAATTTTCCCTAGTAGAGATTGCAACTCCCTTTTTGACGCAGGTGCTTTCGTCTCTATTATGGCTTTGGTTTTGTTCTGGTTGATTTCGATTCCTTTCTTTTGGACCATAAAACCAAGAAAATCTCCAGCCTGCACAAGAAATGCACATTTAAGGGGATTCATCTTTAAGCCATGTTTTCTCATTCGTTCGAATGATTGGCTTAAATGATGCAAATGCGCTTCTGCAGATATAGATTTGATGACTATATCGTCAATATACACCTGCATGAAGGTTTCGATGAAGTCATGAAAAATTGAATTCATCGCCCTTTGATAAGTTGCCCCAGCATTTTTTAAACCAAAAGGCATCACCACCCATTCGTAGGTGCCTAAGGCTCCTGGGCAACGAAATGCTGTTTTTGCAACATCTTCTTCAGCAATGAAAATCTGGTTATATCCAGAGTATCCATCTAACATGCTTAAGTATTCGAATCCCGCAGCAGAATCTACCAGCATTTCTGCCACGGGCATGGAATATTCATCCTTAGGGGTTGCAGTGTTTAAATCCCTAAAATCTATGCAAATTCTTAAAGAACCATTTTTCTTAATAACGGGCACTATGTTTGCTAACCATTCAACGTACCTTGTTGTTCTGATGAATTTGCAGCGCAGCAACCTTTCGATCTCAGCTTTAATTTTTGTGAGAACCGCTGGTGCGAATCTTCTGGGAGTTTGTTTGATGGGCCTCTTGCCATCTTTGATTGGCAGTCTGTGTTCGACCAATTCCCTCTTTAAACCAGGCATCTCATCATAATCCCAAGCGAAGCAATCTTTGTTTTCCTTAAGGACTTCGATCACTTTCTTCTTGAGGCCTGGGTTAAGTTTAGCACTTATGTAGGTTACTCTTTTCGTTTTTTCATCCCCTAAGTTGACTTCTTCGAGCGGGTCCTGTGCCAACATTTTGACACCTGAGTTTATGGGGTCCCTTTCGAAGCCTAAGGGTTCTTTATCATAGATGGCATCCAACCTTTGATCCATCTCATATTCCTTGATGGGTGAGCATTTCGAACCCTCCCCACTAACTTCGTTCATCTTTATAGTTGATTTATTTATTTCAGCCTCTGAGGCCGTTTTTGATTCATTCTCAGCCATATAGGCCGAAATCCTTTCGAAGAAGGTAGACTCAGTCATGGTTAAGGTTGTCGAAGTCCCAGCCTGCTGGCCGTTTTTGTATAGCACCTTCAACTTCCTCTTCTTCACTGATTATTGTTCTATCCCAGTAAAGGCCATCATGATGAAGTGTCATGTAGTAGTGGGCGTTTCTAGTTTCATTCATCTCATCATT
Organism: Vicia faba; assembly: GCA_948472305.1. Classification (NCBI taxonomy): domain Eukaryota; kingdom Viridiplantae; phylum Streptophyta; class Magnoliopsida; order Fabales; family Fabaceae; genus Vicia; species Vicia faba. Next base: position 170,711,853 of record OX451735.1, read on the forward strand.
TGGAACACATGGAGCAATCTTTGCCAGATTTTTATCATAATCCCTTTTGTCAACTAAATTGACAGTTGACATAAAGTAACTCTGGTCTGCTTCGATGTTTTCCACGATTCCATCATCTCTCCACAGAACTAGTCGTTGATGCATGGACGAAGGAACTGCCCCCACGCCATGGATCCACTCTCTTCCCAGCAGCAGGTTATAGTTGGCCTTGGCTTCGATCACCATAAACATGGTGGGCCTGCAACTTGAGCCTATTGTCAATTCCAACTGGACCACCCCCAGTGTTTTGCCCACTTTTCCCTCATAATTGGACAGAACCATATTATGGGGCTTGATATCTCCTTCGCGGATCTCTAATCTTTTTAGCATGAAATGGGGTATCAGATTGACTGCAGCACCCCCATCCACTAGAACTTTGTTCACACCATGGACACCCACTTTCGCCCGAATGAAAAGTGGTTTGAGATGGTTCTTCATTGCAGGTTCTGGACGTTCAAAGAACGCATTTTGTTCCTCAACAGCCCCATTGTCCATTACGTAGTAGCACACGGGCCTGTGTTTCATCAAATCTGTGGTGTCTTCCTCCTCATATTCGTTGATTTCGGTTTCCTGCCCAAATTCACAGGGAAGCACAGACACCACGTTACAGTTCAAGTTAAATGAAGACTCCCCCTCCGATTCGAAGTTATCTGTTATCATATCTTCGTCCTCTTCTGGGCATGGAGTGTATTCCTTTGGTTCATCTCGTTGGTCTTCAGAGAAAAGCCTCCTATTGACTGGAGGTTTATCTTCAGTTTGATTTTTTGGTTTGTTGGTGCTCGATTCACCTTGTATTTTCGTTGAAGTATCCCCTTTGTTTGCCACAGCTTCTCTCTCAGCCTTTCGAATCCTTTGCTGTCTGCGCCACTGGGATCTTGACATGGGGTTCCTTCCTTTGTAATTCTCTAATCTCACTTCCTCCCTTTTTTGTGTGTTGAATTGCCTCCTGTATGTCACAGCATGGCGTGCATTTCGTTCAGCATTCCTCCATCTATCTTTGCCTTTGTCATTTCTGACTTGTAACCATCTATCGGTTGGCACTTCAGCAGGGAGTTTGAAAGTCACTCTTCGAGCAGCTTTGGGGTGAGGGCTATCAGGCCTCCGCTGTTTGTGTCTGCTGTCGAAATGTGGGCCCATCTGGGCAGTTTCTTGATGGTTCCAGCAAGGGGCGAAGGGAATCGTTTCGAAGGCCCTGGCCATGCTTTGGTCATACACAGCAGAACACCTTGGGCAAATCAAACACTTGGTTGCCCCTTTGTAGCAGCGAAAAACAAACTCCAGCAAACTCTCTCCAGCCTTGGGATAGCACCTAAAAAGCTGGTTATCCTGGCGCCAATTGTTGCCAGTTCGAGCCCTCTGTACCCTTTCGAAATTTGCAGCAATTCTTTGGTTGCAGAGGATGCTGCACCTAGGGCACAATATCATGCCTGGATCTCCTTTGTGGCATGTCATGAGATAGTCTTTGAGACTAGCATCTCCAGTGTGATTATCCCCCATTCTGTACTTTTCTTTTTCTAAGTATTTTTTCACTTCCTCCATCTCAGAGCGGGGTCTTTCCATGTCCACCATATTTATTTCCACATCCCCCTCTTTAGTTTCGTCATCGCCCTATCCTGTGGGCTTTATATCTTCAATCTGGACCTTCGAACTCTCTGGGGCAGAATATTTGACCAGATAGTCAAATTTTCCACTGGGTTCCCCTAGAGTGTCCCATATTTCCTTCTGAAGGGGAATTGGCTGCGTAATTTGGACTTTCTCCAATTCCAGCCTCAAGCCCTCAGTGACTTGTGTTAATCCTTCGTTTTGATTCCCTTGGCCTTCAGTAGCCTGGGTTTCTCCTGCAACAGCCACAGGTGCAACGATCGAAGTGTCTGGCGTATTCTGGATGTCTTCAGTGACTTCCTCGCTGACTTCGACCATCACCCAGTTTTCGACTCCAGTGTCCTTTTCTTCTATCAGGGCGTCGCTTCGATCAGTTTCCACCATGTTGACCTCTCCAATGCATGCAGGCTCGGAGTAGTTGGTGTCTGCGACGTCCAAAGGATCTTCGTCCACTTTCATCTTCACCTTATCAGCAAACTTTAGTCTGCCATCTTTGATCGCGTTTTGAATCAAGTCCCTGAAAAGAAAACATTGTGAGGTCTTGTGGCCTAGGAAACTATGATATTTGCAAAATCCCCTCTTCTTCCTCTGATCCAAAGGAGGTATTTTGACATTTGATGGCACAATTAGTTGGCCATCCTTGACAAGCAAGTCAAAAATTTGTCACACTTAGTGACGTCGAAGGTATAAACCTTCTTTGGAAACTTGTCACTTTTCTCATTTTCAACAATATCTTTCCCTTTTGTGGGAACTAACATTTTGCAGGAGTAAGGCGGGGCCTGTTTTAATTCAGCGAGGTCGATTTCGACCTCTTCGAATTCGAATTCAGGATATTCTTCTACTTCCTCAGTCCCAACATAGGAAATCCTTTCTTTCTTACTATTCTTAAAGACTTTGGCTTTTTCGGCCTTTAGTCTTTCGACCTGTCGAACCCTATCGGCTAACTGAGCCATATCCCTCAAATACTAAGTGTCTAGTTTCTTTCGAATAGAATAATCCAAGCCCCCAGCGGCCATTTCGACTAACTCATGTTCAGGCACTACTGTGTAACATCTGGATTTCAACAGCCTAAATCTAAATCTATTCAAATAATCATCTATGGGTTCGGTGAACTTTGTCTTAACACTGGCCAATTCCTTCAAACTTATTTTCGATTGCCCCATGTAAAATTGTTCATGGAATAATCTCTCTAAAAGAGTCCAAGTGTCAATAGACCCAGGAGGCAACGTGGTAAACCAAGTGAAGGCGTTTTTTGTCAAGGAACTTGGGAAGTATTTGATCCTGAGATCTTCATTATTGGCTATATCTCCCGCTTCGGTTAGATATCTCGCTATGTGTTCGACTGTTGACTCATTGGTATCCCCAGCGAACTTTGTAAATTTAGGGACTTTGTATCCCCTTGGTAAATTAGTATGCATTATACAATCCAATATAGGAGAAGCGTAATTTGGCCTCTTCATTCCCGTGTTGAGGCCATTCTGGGCCATGATCCTCTCTATCATGGTGGTTAGGTTATTTTCTGCCAAGATGTTATCGTTTCGAATCCTATGAACGACGGCATCGGCATCTTGATTTCGACCAACCAAAACAACTCCCCTAGGTTGCTCTTCTCGAAATTCTGGGGCTTCTGGCCTTTCGATCCTTGCCCCTGGTTCCATAACTTCCCTTTGTGGACCCGGGATTATTGGGGCTTCTAACCTTGGTGCTCTGGCCCCTAAGTTAACTTCTTCTCTGGGTGGTCTATGAATTGGGTCGTTAGCAATTTGTTCTATAACAGGCATGTTTGTTCGAAACCCCGCCTGGTTCTGCCTACGCCTTTCTGTGGGAGCAAAGAAATATGCTATTCGACTCATATTGTCAGCGTTTTCCCTGTTAGTCACAGTCACATTCTAAACTATTGGGGCAAATATTTCCTGCATGGTTTGCGCTAACACCCCTATCATATTGTGGTTGCTGTCATCCATCAATTGCCTAAAAGCCAACTGGTTATCTGTGGTTAGGATAGGCAACGTGCTATAACCCACTGACCCTTGGTTATTTGTCATAAACTGATTAGCCCCAGACCCAGATCCTAGTTGTGGAGATGAATTCGATGTGGAATTGTGTACACCTGCCATAAAAGATGTTGGCATTCCGTAAGAAGAACTTCTAATTCTATTCCCATCGAAACCGGGTGGTCTAGTTAATGGTGTGGCGAAATGGGATTGTGTCCCTGATGGTGGAACGAATCCCCCAGGGTAGCCCATAGTTCCAGTATTTCCTAAGATCGAACTATTAGTTGATATGCCACTTACTCCATTGGTGGCTATGTTACTGGTTGAAGATGCAACAGACTGTGCATTCGAAGGGATTACATTAGATGTTCCGCTCGAAATGGACGCGTTAGTGCCTGTTGCATGTGGGCCACCTTGGTCTCCTTGTTGATTGTCTGACTTAGACATTTTGTCCAAACGTTTTCTTCTGGATAAAGGTTGGTTGCTGTTGGTTATCTTACCACTTCTCAGGTTCATAAAACAGCAAACTTCTTAGGTTCCTACGTTTTTGTAACGGCTATGTCTCGACAATCCTTAATTCTGATATCCAATTATTTGTCCCACCAGGTGTGCCAATTTGTTTCCAGTGATTTCTGGTAAACAACCGCTAGTCTTCCAAACTATCGAATAATCTTTCTTACTGTTATTCAATCTCTCTGGTAACTCACAGGATCGACTAGATTGATCCTAGGACTCCTTGGATACTAAGGTTACTCTCACAATCGAACAATTATTCATGGTTGATATTGTATAAGTGTTTGGCTTACTTCGATCTCTCTCTACGAGTCTAAAAATGTAGTCAAAATGTATATGAAAACTAAGTTATACGAATAAATGCTGATTGTAATGCTGATTGTAGAGACATATAAAACTGCATGAAAAATGAAGTAAATGGTTTCGACTTACAAAACGTTTAACATAAAAGGTTTCTGGAATGTAGAAGTTTAAAATATGCAAAAAGCGTTTAATGCAAGAAATCTGTAAATGATTTTAAGTAAAAGTATGCACTCGAAAGTCAATACTTGAAGGTAAAGGTATGGGAAATGTGACAGTTCTCTGAAATATAAAGTGCTCGAAATATAAAGAAAACAGTAAAACGTAAAACTTTGAGGAAAAGACTTCGAAGTGAAAAAGACTGTAAATAAGAAAACTTATAAATGTTACCTGACAAAAAGGAATAGAAGAAAGTACTGGAAATGGTAAAAGGTTTTCATTAAGTTAGAAATACATGGTGCTATCATACATACATTTCTCTTGCATTCGTTTCCCTTGCCATGTGGTAGTTTGAATGTTATTGAGTATTTTGTATAACAGATATGACACCCCGAAATCCTAATACTAAGACTTCTATTTATACCAATTCGACCCTAACGGTCTCGCTACAGGATTATGCCACGTTTCGAACATGCAAGACAATGCTTCTTTCATCTTTCCACGTGTCCCCAAATGCTCCAGCACATAACTTTCAAACTTTGAAAGTCCCGCTTCCATTTGAATTTTAAATGCTTTTGGTGTCTCTCTATTTCGAGCGTTCTTCCCAAACACAGCCTCGCTGTTGTTCCGAGACTCCTTTAACTATGTTCCCATAATTGCCGTTCGAAGCTTCACGCTTTGACACCCTTATTCGAAACACTGCTTCTGCAACTTCGAAATATGGCGTTTAATTCCATTTCGATCAGAACGTTTATCTCTTTTGGTTTCTAAATAATATTATCGAAATCTTCAGCCAACACCAAGGTGATCTAATAGATTACGATATAGAGCGACATTGAATCTGGGATTCTTGCCATAATCCATACTCGTCACACAGTACCTAAAGGAATTGTAAATTAATTTTTATCATTTATTTTGTGAACAGATGGATAATAAATGATATAAGTTCTTGACTTACTTTGTTGGGTATGAGAAAATGAATGTGTTGGTGTTGACGGGGTTTAGGGACTCCATTCTCCACCAACCTCAGGCTTGGAGTAAGAAAGCGCATCCATAAAAAGTACATTTTTCCTTTGTTGCATTTTTACACAAGGAACTGTATAGATGGGCTAAAACAGCAGAACTCCAACTATATTTTCTAGTTTTTTCAAAGTTTCTAAGTAAATTTAAATACATGAAATTTACACTATTCCCCGTACTTTCGAGAAATAAAAAGGTTCCAAAAAGTATCATTATATAATTTCTAGCTTTTATTACTCTAGCTAGCTCGGAGGAATTTTCGTTCAATTCTAGAGTCGCATAATGTTTTTTTAGTTCAGTAAGTAAAATACCTTGGCCTCTAGCACCACCACCTTCAACCATATCTTTGCCCAACAATTACTCGCATAGAGAGTTGGGCTGTTGAACCGACCCATTAACCGCCTTACCGTCGACAGGGAGACCCAATAACATGTACACGTTCTCTAATGTGATGGTACATTCACCTATTGGTAGATGAAATATGTGTGTCTTGGGTCTCCACCTTTCCAACATTACAAGTATGAACTTTGAATCAATCGTGCAGTTGAAGATCTTTATAACATTTACGAATCATGCATATTCGAGATAGGGCACGATCAATAGGTTGGGAGCAATGTAGTTGTGTGACCTAATTCTGAATCTTTTAGTATCCTACATTCAAAATGTAAAAAGTGTAAGAGGCCATAAGATGTATAAATCATTAATAATATTATAAAAATTTATAAGTATACAAGAATCTTTGACAATTTTTAAAAACTTACAAACGCTGCAATGTTATCCCTTGTGCCTCTTTGAGAATCACCCATTGTGAGAAGAGCCATAGTTGAAATTGTATGAGATAATGAAAGAGTTTGTATCAGAGAGTGAGATGATTATTAATGTAAAACAAGTATGTGAGGCTCTGTATTTATAGACAAAATTTTATCACGGAGTGAATAAATGAGGTGGTTGGTGGGCGTATGCATGCATGATATGTGTCACTCATGAGGTGGTTACAGTGTAGGTGCAGGCTAGGTGGTAGCCTTGGGGAAGGCATCTCTCCATGCATGTAATACGATTCGGCATGTAGGGAGGCGCCATTTGACTTGGAGAATGAGTACAAAATTAAAAGGTGTCGCCATCCCAGTTGGCGAATTAGAGGTGGCACGGGTTACAATGTATGTGCATACTAGGTGACAGCCTTGGGAAAGGCATCTCTGCATGCATGTAATACGATTGGATATGTAGGGAGGTGCCATTTGACTTGGCGAATGAGTACAAAATGGAAAGGTGTCGCCATCCCAGTTGGCGAATTAGAGGTGGCATGGGTTGTAGTGTAGGTGCAGGCTAGGTGGCAGCCTTGGGGAAGGCATCTCTGCATGCATGTAATACGATTGGGTATGTAGGGAGGCTCCATTTGACTTGGAGAATGAGTACAAAATTGAAATGTGTCGCTATCCCAGTTGGCAAATTAGAAGTGGCATGGGTTGCAGTGTAGGTGCAGGCTATGTGGCAGCCTTGGAGAAGGCATCTCTGCATGCATGTAATACGATTGAACATGTAGGGAGGAAAATTAGAGGTTGCTTACTATTGTTTTATTCAAATTCAGTACAACCTATTTAATCCTACATTTATAAAAACATTTCTATACTCAATCAGTCAAACACTCGAACATTCAAAAATTCAAACAATCAACTGAAAGACTCAAACACTTAAACCTTCAATTACTCAAACCTTCAAACCTTCAAACATTCAAACATAATGGCCTCTGCACCATAATATGTGATCAATGCATATTTCAATGATGAGACATACATTTGTCCTACCTCTGGGTTTTTGTTTAGAGACACTGAGAACATCTGATTTTTTTTAAACAGGAAAGTCAATTTCTTGTATTTCAAAAAACGATTGGAGGTCAATCTTGAACGAGGTCCCGTGACACAAATCTTTTATCAAAATTCGGTTTTTTGTGACAACTAAATAATATTTTATAAGATTGAGGTTCAAGATGATGAGGACCTTCAGAATATGTTTTCCAGTCATGAGTATTCTGGGTACGACTCTATTGAGTTGTACATTATGCTGCGAGAGCCTCAACTGTCACAAGTGGTTGATCCTCTCGAGGCCGAACAAGCAGAAGTAGATGTCGTTGACGAAGAAGAAGAAGAAGATGACGAGTTAGAGTTTGACGACATGGTCAACGATGATTTTGAAGACGATGGGATACCTGGTATACCTCTGAATGAGATCTACACACCACCTCCACAAATGACAAACTTTAACATAGGCGGAGATGAACCGTCATCTAATTTATTTTTCAATCTGTATATGCAGTCGGATGAAAACTTAAAAGAGAAAGACAAATTTCGTAATAGAGAAGATTGTATCCGAGCCATTAAAAAGTTTCACATGCTGAACTCGATCGATTTTAAGGTAGATCGTGTAAATCCAAAAAGTTACAAGCTCAGGTGTGTCCACCCAGATTGTATGTTCAAGCTCACTGCATCATACAGATTAAGAGGTGATTGTTGGGTCATAGGTTCTATGTCCACTGATACGTGCGTCAATTCTACTCAATCACAGGATCATCAAAAACTAAATTATAATCTCATATGTCAAGAAATCCTACCTCTCACTAGCAACGATCCATCATTGAAGTTGAAAACCATAATCACCCATATCACTACGGTATATAACTATACTTTGTCATATCGAAAAGCGTGGTTAGCAAAGACCAATGCGATTGAAAAGGTATATGGAAACTGGGATGAGTCATACAAAGAACTTCCCAGCTACCTGCATGCACTTTAGATTTATTCTTTGGGTACTGTTTATATTATGGAAATACTGTCGGCGTATGCCCCAGATGATACTCATGTCATTGGAATCAGAATATTCAGTCGAGTGTTCTGGGATTTTCAACCTTGCATCACAGCGTTTGCGTCATGAAAACCTATTATTCAAATTAATGGGACTTGGTTGTATGGGAAATACAAAGGCACGTTATTGATGGCAATTGCACAATATGGCAACAATAACATTTTTCCAATCTCCTTTGCTCTAGTCGAGGGAGAGACTGGTGGTGCTTGGAGTTTCTTTCTCAAGAATCTCCGAAGACACGTGGCTCCTCAACCAGATCTCTGTTTAATCTCTGATAGATATGCATCTATTGAGAGTGCATACAACAATCCTGCAAACGGTTGGCATGACCCTCCTTGTACGCATGTTTATTGCATTAGACATATCGTATAAAATTTCACGAGGGAGATCAAATACAAGGCTCTTAGGAAAGTCGTTATGAACGCGGGGTATGCATTAACACAACATACGCTTAAACACTATCGTAATGAGATCAGATTGTTAAATCTGAACGCAGGTAGGTGGATCGATAATATTCCGGTGGAGAAACGGACTAGGTCATACGACAATGGACAACGATGGGGCCACATGACAAAAAATCATATTGAATCCATGAAAGGTGTTTTCAAAGGCATACGAAACCTCCCAGTAACTATTTTGGTTAAATCAACATATTTTATGATGGCTTCTGTCATACTTCAAATTTGCCAGCCCTTTTATTTCTACAGTCAAAAATATTTTAAACATTGTTTTTATAATATTATTTGATTTTTATAGATGTTCATTCTCAAGTCCAGTCAAAAATATTTTAAACATTGTTTTTATAATATTTTTTTATTTTTATAAATATTCGCTTCCCAACCTATTTAAAAATATAATAATTTATTCCAAATTATTTATATTTTTAAAAATAGAAAATATCAGCACACCTTTCATATTCTTTCAAATTGAGTTTATTTATAAATGTGTAACATAACACAATTGGTAAAGGATGAAGCTTGCAAGCGTAAGGTCACGAGTTCAAATCTCTTGTGTTGTGTTTCTTATTGGCCATTAGATGTCAATTTGTGTCACACTTTATTTTAGGACATGTTTTTCACTTCTAAATAATCCAGAAATATCCATAATTTCCCATAAATCACACATTCACCTTCTCGCTTTTTTTTTACTACTCTTTTTTTCAAAAACTTTTCAAAAGCATTGGTGATTTCTATGTTTTGGCGATGATTTAATATGAGGCCCCCATTTCAATATTTCATTTTTTTTTATTTTTTTTAAACTTTATACTTATTGTTATTTTTACTACTTTTCTATTTTTCTAGTATTATAAATATTAATTTTTTATTTTGTTATCATTAGTATTATTATTGTTAGTTTTGCTTTGGTTCATATATTTGTTACTACTATATTTTTGTTATTATTTGTCAAGTTATTTACTTTAGTATTTTATTAATATATTAAAAAAATTCTTCTAAACCATGAACTTCCTAATCTAATCAATAACAAAATAATAATTATTCAAAGACTCAAACAAACATACAAAACTATTAAAATTATTGTGTTGATGTTATTTTATTTCTTCAGATGCAGAGAGTATTACATGAAGATCTTTGTTTAAAAAAAAAGTCAAATCCAAGAGACACTTTCAACCGGCGAGGAAGCAGATTAAGTCATTCTCTCCTATTTCAATATTGTTTATTTATTTATTTGCCACATGTTGCGAGATGGTAGGTTGAGAATTTGAATTTGGAAAAAGTGAGAGATGTCCACTAAAATATCAATGTCGCTCTCTTACCATGCTGCAAGTTTAGTTTCACTTGGCTATTATATTTTTAACATTAACATAGATACTTAGAATCATGGTTTAGTTAGAAAATGAGTTTTGGGTCTTTGTTATTTTTACTAATTTTTTGCCCATTTCATTATTAACACACCCTTTAGTTATCTATTTATTTAATTTAGGTAGTACTTTTGATTAATCATTAGAATTAATTAATCTTTTTTTTGGTAAAGAGCATTAATTAATCTTACTAAAAAATGTCTTTTTAAACCTTTAGTTAATATTACTCTTTTTTTATTTATTTTAATTATTATTAATTCTCTTTATAATGAAACACATTTTTTCTCAATCAAATTAATTCAAACATTCTATAAATAATAGTATGTCCGTCTTCGAGTAATTAAATCGGTTGACACATCGTCTATCAGTTTATTATTCAAAATCAAACAATTAAAATCCACGCAACTCCCAAATTCACCATCCGCGAGCAACACGTGGCCAATATCTGGCCACGTGATGATGAGACTATATCAGACTCCCTCGCTCTACGTATAAAAAATATTCAACCAAACACCAAATCTTTTTTTTGCATATCAAATTAATTCGGTTAATTAATTTTCGGAAAGGAATACAAATATATTTAAATTAACTGCGCACTTGGTCTAACAAACTCCGCCATTCACACTCTTAGACTACGTATGCGGGAAATTCAAATATATTTCGTAATCCATAAAAAATACAAAATAATTCGCGAACTACGAAATAGGACTCTGATTCCTCCTAAGAGAATACATAGGCATACGATCAAAATTGCGGCGAGTCCCGCTAAATAAAATTCAAACCCTTTTTCCCAATAATAATTAAAAACCCTATTTCCTAAGATCGTGCTTTTAAACCTAGTATCCATGTGAACAAGGTAGATAAGGGGTGCCTAACACCTTCCCCTAGTCTAGAACCGAGTCCAAATCTAGAATCTCTAACTTTTAGGGTTATTCCTTTATACTCCCTTCTTTTAGGATAAAAATTAAGGGTGACGACTCTATAATTTAAAACCAGTTGCAACAGTTGGTGACTCTGATGGGGACTCAACCCTAGGTTTAGAAGCTTTATCTTTCTATTTTAGGGTTTTTAAGGTTTTTCTTATTTCTTTTGGATTTTATTATTTCTTATTTAATTATTTACTTATTTTCTTACTTATTCTTTATTATTCATTTAATTTATATATTTGTGGTGGGATTTAAAAATTTTGCAATAATTATTCTCAAAACCCTTAGAAAGAAGGTTCGTCTATTAGCCAAGGGGTTACATCAACCCTATGAGTTTATGTGACGACTTCGCCTAGAGTCGGTGAAGTTCCGCAAAAGGAATACCTCTCGAGAGACATCCTCTTGGGAAGTAGGACTTTGGAATGACACCTATGACTCTTTATATAACCTTTAAACCAGAAACTCGTGATGAGACCTTTCATGACCTAGAGACGAAAGTTTCGGTCTATAAAGAGACTCCGATTAAGGGAGGCCCTTGTGCCTTTACCTCTAGTTTCATTCATGATACCCTTAAGGAAACCACCTTACGAGGAGGGTAGAATATTCGTAGGCTAGTACTAAGAACCTACCTTCTAAGGATACCTTTCACAAATCTCACTACAATCTGCAAACCCGCAAGGGTTATCCCTTCATCTACTACTATCTTTAGCCCGTAGGGATTTCATCTATATCACCGTCCCTATACTGTAGGGACTCTCCGTCGTCTTTCATTTTCCATAAACCTTAAGGAACTCCTACTTTTCTTAGTCTATGAGACAATGTAGAATATCATCAAATCGATATCTATATTTTAAGGAGTTTTTTCCTGTCTCAATTTCTGAGTCAGTGTAGGGTATCATTATGCCTATCTTTAAACCTATATAGGGTATCCCTATATCTATCATCATACTACGTCTATGTCGCATTGCATATCCATGAAACTTTTTTGCATACCTCAAAGAGAAATTTTTTTTTGCATACCCATGCATTTTTGTACATTCATACATTTTCATTTAATGCATTTCCACCTCCGCCCTTATCCAACAATCATCCATTTCCTAATCGATTTCTTGATACTCGCCAACGAACTTAAGAAAGTCTGAAACTGTGGAAGAAGGGGATTATATACTAGAGACTCAATGGAGCTTGGTCCTACAAGTCTTATTGGAGAGAGAATGAAATCTTTCACCATGACAACTACAGGCCTACACAGCGCCTCAAATGCCACTACCATTGGTGATCCCTCTATATCAAGAGAAAATTTCCTATCAACGAAATAAGTATGCCCAAGAAAAGTCAAGGGTCACCCCCACGATCTAATAAGTCCAAGAACTACGAAGCATCTCCTAAAGTCAACGGATCAACAAGAAGCCTTATCTCTAGATAATTAGGCTTTTATCATTTCAAATTGTAATTTCTTTCTTGTTGAGTGTTATTTGTCATAAATTTTGTACTTTTTGGTCAAGTAATTTTAATAAAATAAGCATGCATGTTTTTGAAATCGATTCCTTCCACACAAAAAAGTCAACAACTTTCCATTTTAAATCTTTCTTTTCCATTTTTAAATTAACAAACTTCGATGGAGAATTATGAAAATACAAAATAATCAAATTTTTGCTGACGTATGATTTTTAATAGCAAGACTTATCCGACGATGTAAGACATTATTTCAATTCCTAAACAGTGGAGAAATAAGGTGTTAAACCGTAGTTAACCCCCTCGAGCTAAAAGTCGGAGTTCTTTCTATTTTCTAAAAAAAACCTTAATCTTAACTAGGGGCGGGGTAGATTTCAATTAATTCGATGATGCATTCAAATTCCAGGAGAATCGACACGATCTAAGCAAAGGTTCAAGCATGTCTCTTTCCTCGATTCATCATCGAGAGAACGATCTAAGTAAACGTTCAAGCATATCTCTTTCCTCAATACATCATTGAGAGAACGATCTAAGCAAAGATTCGATCACATCATCTTCCATGTGTTAATCATCCAAGATTGAGGAATCAACAAAGACAAAGTTCACAACATCGTCTTCCTTAGTACATCAATCAAGATCAAGGAAACGATGAAGAAAAAACTTACAATAATCAGCGCGGCAGTCATAATTCACTACAAGAAAAATGATAGATTGGGACGGTTATTTTGGCTGATTACGACGGTTAAAACCGTCGCAATTTACAATCTACGACGGTAGAAGTACCGTCGCAGAATCGTGCGTCCCCAGCCTATTTCGCGACGGTTGCAAAAACTGTCACGCACAACAGATAGCGACGGTTATATACCGTCGTGAATTTGACTTTATTTTTTGTTTTTGTTGTTGTTTGCGACGGTTATATACCGTCGTGAATTTGACTTTATTTTTTGTTGTTGTTGTTTGCGACGGTTATATACTGTCGTGAATTTGACTTTAACCGTCGTAATCTGATTTATAAATTTTAAATAATATTTTTATTTAAATTATTATTTAGTAAAATAATTTTAAATATAATATTATTTTACTATTATATTTAAATTATTATTTACTTTAATATTTTTTTATTTATAGTATTTTTATTTTATTTTCTATCACTTTTCAACATTGTTTTGAAATGAGCAATCCAATTGTTTTGAAATATTTACTAACTCAGTATTATTAATTCAGTTGGGAAACCATTTGTAAAATAATGCAAGGAGACATTGCTTTTGCTATTGAAGCGTGAGATTTCCGTGAGATACCAGTACTTATTATTGGGAGAAAAGATTTATGAATTATTGCACATTGTAATATGCTTATACCACCTTATAACTTTGCTACAAGTTACCTATAACAAGTGAGATTTTCCGATTTTCAGGAACTATAACAAAAAGAGGTTAGCTCCGAAATCTCTTGATCATTTTGCAATCTTTGCAGCCATTTCTCTGACCAACTTAGCAGCTACCATAGCAGTCATTCCATCAACAGTATCGCGTTGTGGGTCGAGTTCAACGACGTCTCCAGCAACAACATCACCTTGAAGATTGTGTAGGATGTTAAGAACATCGCGGAAAGAAAGACCTCCCGGTTCAATATGAGACACTCCCGGAGCAAATTTTGTTTTCAAATACAAAAATAGTTGCATCATGCGTGAGAGAATAGAAATATCGACCTTGACAGCACTAGCAACATTTCTTCCCTGAGGCCTAAATCCACCTAAAACACTAATGGCCTGTGGTGTAAGACCAACATGCCCAATCACAGCTATTCCAGCTTCGACAATAGCTTTTGCTGCAACAATTCTTGAAGGTGAACCTCCTTCCAATTTTATGGCATCCATTCGTCCTTCTTTCAAAATCCGAACTGCCGTATCAACTGCCTGCTTGTAATCAAAACAACAACACTTAAACACCACTTGGTATGGTTAGAAAGTTAAAACAGTTAAACAAATATACACCCCAAGATTATAAATTCCAATCAATTCCTTTCTACATTTCATTTCCAACTAACAACAATCAAACATGCCCCATTTCAAGTCATTGAAAAATACCAAGCTTAACAACCTAAAGGACCTGTGTGGGGTGGTGGAAACTAGGAAATCAAAACCCTTGCTACAGCAAAAAAAATTCTATTTTCACCACTTTCCCAACAACCAAAAACTTAACAAAGATAAAAAATTCAATCTTTAAAAAACAAAGAAACAAAAAAAAAAAATTATATACCTGTTTAGAACTACACTCATACGTTCCAAAAGGCAAATCCCCAACAAGAAGAGGAGTCTTAGCCCCACGAGCAACGGCACGACAATGAACAAGCATTTCATCCAAAGTAATAGGCAAAGTAGTATCATGACCATGAACAACCATGGAAGCAGAATCACCCACAAGACAGATATCAATGGCGGCCATATCGAGGTGAACAGCAGAAGGGTAATCATAAGCAGTGACCATAGTAATGGGTTGTGAGTTTTTATGTTTCTGTCGGAGTTGTGAAAGTGTGACCCTTTGGGTTTGAGGGGTTGGGCCTGAATAGACGGTGTTTTCTGGGAGGTTGCTCATGAGACGGAGGTGGGTTAGAAGAGAAGATGGTTGAGGGAGGGTGGTTGTTCGGAGGATTGATCTTATCTTTGATTTTGAATCCAAGATATGAAATAGTGGAGTCAATTGAGGTTTCTTTATGATATTTTACTTTTGCTTGTGCACGTCCTTCAGCTGTTATTGATCGAATACCAACCTGAAATGTATTAAAAAGCATTGTTTTGGCAAAAGGTTACAGTTTGTAGTTTCAACAAAATCACGGCGCCACCTTGATTTTATACTTATCAACAATAAAAGATTACCTGCAAGAGTCGCCGAACATAGTCACCCTCCATGACACGAGCAAAGGAAGAAGCATGCGAATAAATGTTCCCTTCAAATGCATCATAGTTGTCAGGATGCGCATCAATATGAAGAACATCAACTGGTCCTCCAAGCTTCTCCGAGACAGCTCTAATAACTGGAAATGATATTGAGTGATCACCACCTAAAACTAAGGGTCTTAGAGGAGCCTGAAAGAATATAAACAACACGAGGATCAAGCAAGTTCGAACAGAAAGTTATCTGCAAAATGTTATAGCATTTCACATGATAGTGGAGTGAATGCTAAGAAACAATATATGAGGATGATAAAGGTGTACTTTTTTAATTCAAAATCATAAATTGACAAATTTACCTCTTCCATCACTAACTTGACAGATTTGCCAATGACACTCATCAATCTTTTATCATCTACGCCACAATCTCGAATTTCTTGAATAGGGACGTCACCGACATCAGTTAGCACTCGTGAGTCTTTTAAATCCTTACCTGCAAAATCAAAATAGTATTGTTACTACAAGCTTATGATTATCATATATAACTATAGGGTTGATACAAGAAGCACGACGGCACTGAAAACTGAGATTGCAGTTAAAAACCAGTATTTTCTGCGAACCACGATTGACAGCACTGAAATAGAATACTGATGAACAGACATTGTTACAGCAATCTGTGTTATTATCAAGTCATTATAGAGCACAATTTTAGCCTATATCTCTTGAATGCAAAGGTGTTTAATAAATTAAAACTTAATCTAGATTTATAGAATATTAGATAATTACACAATAGTTAAGGCAAGAAAAATAAACACAAATCAAGTATGTTAAGCTTAAGAAAGAAAAACAGCAATTTGATAACAAGCTTTCTAGAGCATCAAGGAAACTAAATTCATTAACTGATCATTAATACGAAACACTGAATAAGCATATATAAGACACAGACGCCAATCTCAGACCTGATACACAACTAAAATATGAATGAAATAAGCTGAAATGAAATAAAATGACATAATAATACTGATGATAATCCGAGTAAAATTAAATAATTACCTAAAATATGTGTGTGCACCTTTGAGGGTGCTTCTAGACTAGACAAGACCCAAAATAGAACAAAGATTTATACAAAGAACAGGCAAACCTACATAGTAGATACTAGATATCAATCCAAAGACACAGAAAGGGATCTATATATGTTAGTAGAAGAAGTCCAACTCCTGTCACTCCCTACAGATTTATTGATTAGGTAGCCAATTCTTTTTGTATATATTCATGTGCAACCAATGATACAGTGGTACAGAATTATATTATTTTTAGTTACTACTCATACAAATGTACATATACATAGTACTCCTTCGTGTCAAAAATCAATTAGGATACACAATGAAACCCATCTAGAGGGATGATTACTATATCCTTGGGGATGTCTAAGCTAACGCGGATATTTAAAATTCAACACACAATCAATACCACTAATTCAAGTCTAGAGAATGAAGATCGGGAAATAGAAACCAAACTAGAGACAGATATTCATGCAATTGTAAGGCAAAAAGATGCATTGAACACAAATCTAATCTTATTCTAATCAATTTAAAAAGTATGTCACCTCTTGACCAAAAATTGTATCGTGGTTCCAACCTTTATCACATGTCGCTTGTGAGAGTTACTCGCATACACTTCTTGCCCGTGTTTCTACAAAAACAAAAACCACATATCACCGCTACAGAACACTAAAACCACACACATATATAACCACCAAAACATTCCTGGGAGAAGCTCACCATTTTATACACAAACTCTGCCCTGATATCTTTCTCCGTTATAATCGCAGAAGCAAATCCAAGCACAACAACATGAATAGACTCATGTGTAAGTTTCACTACCTTTCCTTCTGGAAAAAAAAAAACACAAACCCTATTAATCAATAAAACTATCCTAAAAAAATTGAACTATCACAATTTGTTAATTTTTGTTAAAACAATAGACCGAAATGAAAGAATACAAGTAGCATTAACAAATGAAATTTAACAATACCTAAAAGCATATCTGGCTTGGGAGAAAAAAGCAACAGATTAAGCTTCAAATTAACACCAAAATAAGGATAAACTCCAGGAAGGATCTTGGCGCATTTGTCAAACGAGTAAACATCGTAAGCCAAAACGACGTCGTCGAAGATCTCGTCGTACCTGCAAAGAGACGCAAGAAAAACAAAATAAACATAAGAGTGACGTTGATTATGATGTTTGGCAGTGAAGACAAAACGCAAGGGCACTGCGCGAAATATAAGTTATTGGATGACGACGGTGGGACTCTGTCGTGGATGTTTTGTAATTGTAGGCGACGGTATTTTCACCGTCGTGGTCTTTGATGATTTTTAAATAATTTTTTTCAAGTAATTAATTAGATTTTTTTCATGCGGCGGTTAATATTGATGGGTGTGAAAATTTATTTTGTTGGTAATTTATTTTATTATTATTATTATTATTATTATTATTATTATTATTATTATTATTATTATTATTAATAAAAGAGAAAAAGAAGGGGAAATGAAAGAAAAAAAGTGGGAAAGTAAAAGAATAAAAAAAAGTAGCGATTATGATTGGCTAATGTAGTTACGACAGTTCACCTAATTGTCGCGGATGTGAAAAGAGGGCGGTTGTTTGGTAACTGTCGCAATTATGTTACTCATAATGCTTGAAAATCTACGACGGTTGAGCCTAACCGTCGTGACAACTGTCGCAATTCAGGAATAATGACGGTTTTGTGGGAACTGTCGCAATTTATGTGTCGTAAATCTCTTTTTTTCTTGTAGTGATTTTTCAAAGTCAAAAGCAAAAAAAAAAAAGAGCCCGCTAAGTCAAAGGAAATAAAAAAATTGACTTAGGCAGAAGTTAGGGCATCCCGATGGATAATTTTTTTTTTAAAAAAAGAAATTCAAAAAAAATCGGCCCATGCAACAATAAAGGATTGAAAATAACAAATTAGAGAACAATTGTGTGACTGCCTGTGATACGATGGGAGAAATGACATGGTTGTTTTGCGTTTTATCATAAATTTTGTAGTTAGCAAGAGTCACCACCGACTTTTCTTTTATCCAAAAGGAAAGGCTGAAAAGAACAGGAAAGACCTTTGAGATTATTTCTTGAGTTTCGGGGGGTAGATTATGAAAAGGGAAGGTGTTAGCACCCTTTTCATCCATAGTCATCTATGGGCTCTTAGTTGCTTGCTAGATCACTTGCTTTGTTTGAAAATGTGTTTTGTGTGGTTTTTGAAAGTATTTTGAAAAGGAGCCTTCGTTTAGGCAAACATTGTAACAGTTCTCGTTCGTAAGAACGTATACAAAGCGTTAGACTTTTGAAAATGTTTCATGTTTTGAAATTTTTTTGAAAGTGTTTGGTGTTTGTTTTGAAAATAAGCAAGGATGTTTGATTTGAAAATGAACAAGCAACTAGGAACAATCTACCTACTCAAAAGTCTTTGTTCATTTCTTTCTTTCCTTTGATATTGCTATCTTATCATTGATTTGGTAAGAAGCCTTATCTTTGGATGTAAAGGGACGGGTGTGGCTCATCGTGTAGTCATGATATAAATATAGTGAGATATCTTAGCATTTCTCTTTGAGGGACTAAGATCATTTTGAAAGGCAACATTGATAGCGTTATCGAGGGACTATGATCTTGTGTTTTTGATTGCTTTTTGCTAAGATATCCCACATGCATAACATGGCCATTTTTGTAAGGCAACAAAGTGGAATTACCCTAAGGGTGCAAGTGTGCAAATGTGTTTGATTTACATACTTTGTTTATCTTGAATTAGGGTTTGCTACTTATTGATTTTAGTCTTACCATACAAACCCTAATTACTAACATTTATATAAAGCGATAATTTGCGGAAAGTAAAATTACTAAGCTATTACAAATTTAAAAGAAAATTAAACCTAATTATCTATTACAACCATATTGAATATTGTACAAGAATTGAAAAGAAAATAATGCAAGAATGTAAATGGAAAAAGAAATGATTTTTGTTTGGTTTTTTGTTAAGGGTTTAATTTAATTAAAGAAAATGATTAATTAAAAATAAATAAAATTAAACTTAAACTAATTAAAGAAAGAAATTAAGTTAAAAAGGATTTTTAGGGTTTTTATGAAAAAGATTTTAGGTTAATAATAATAATAATGAAAATTAATAAATTAAAAGAAAACCTAAATTCTAAGTTAATTTTAATTTATAAGAAAATAAAATAATAATTAAACCTAAGTCTAGATATTAATTATTTAAGGAAAAAAGAAATTAATTTGTTTAAGAAAATGTTTTTATGTTCTTTTTGTCTTTGTAAAGAAAAATAAAATATAAATATGAAAATAATAAATAAAAATATTTTTGGATATTTTTATTAATAAAAATAATAATAATGATAATAATAATAGTAATAAAAAAATAATAAAGAAAATAAAAATATAATATAAAATATAAAAGAAAATAAATAAAAATGAAAAATAAAATAAAAATGGTTTGGGTCAGGTGTGCGAATGTGAAAGCAGGGGTGAGAAATAAGCAAAAAAAAAACAAAAGCCCAGCATTGAGGCCCATGCGCCTGTTTCAAACAACAAAAAAATGGAAGAAAATGTAAAAAAGAACAAAAGGTCTCGCTGGGGTTCGAACCCAGGACCTCCTAATACGCGCGCGCTTGTTGTACCACTAGGGTGGCTTGTACATCTGGTCATGAAACAACTTCCATTAAATATAAAACAAACCAAGTCCTGAATATTTGAAATCATCTTCTTCCTACTTCATGCGCGCGCAGAACACAATGTCCACCATTGTTAACCCTGTAACTTTCTCATTTTTTGACAATTTTAAAAAGTAAAACATGAAACTTGCTGGAAATTTCATCATCAATTTAACCATATAATTTATTTAAGCTAAAAATCAAAGGTTAAACTTAATTTTGTTCGATACCAAATGTGTGCCCTAACTGGTCAGAAGCAAAATTCTCCAAACACAAACAAGTAAAATGCAAACTAGGGACATGGTCAGCTTGAGGGAAATAATGTCTACATTTTTACTTCAGAATGTATGCACAAAGGATGCTTGTATCAAGATATTAAAGTTTGAAAACTTACCTCTTGCAGCTGGATTTGTGTATGGATTTTAAGCAAGTTTTGAAGAGTGAAGATGATCAGGTTAGCTTTCCTGGACCTCCCTGAATGTGTTGCAAGTCTTACTTTGCCTTAAGGATGGCTGAAACTCCCTACTCAAGTCAAGCTGAAAGCTTGAGTTTCAAAAATGATGGATGATAGAAATGTGATTACAGTCTTGAAACAGGGACTTGGATCATTTGTATATGATGTATGTAAGATGTTTAGATGATTATAAATCAAAACGCACGAGTGAAAATGGAGATGGTGAGTTTTTGCTTCAAACTGTCAAGTTTGGGCAGATTCAAGGCAATATGGAGTTCGGGCAGTTTTGGGAGGGCTTGAAATTGTGTATTAGCTTGCAATAGACTTGTGCATATGTATGGGAAAGGTTTGAGATCAAATGTACTCAAGACTATTGAGTTCTAGCCTTTTGGCTCTATAACTTGCTTTTGAAGAAAAGTGAGAAGACAAATCTCAAAGTGTTGTACAAGCATGTTCTGAGTTCAAAGAGGCTTTAGACAGATTGCTTTTGGTTTATAGGGGTTGTGTGTGCAGAAAGAACAAGTGCAAAGCTCAAGAAGTTGACAATTGCAAAAGTGATGCTTTATCAAAATGGAAATGGCAACTTTGTGCCATAAATGGAAAGTCACTTTGGACAAAGCTTAAACCAAGTGGATAATGGCCTAAAGGGTTGTGTAAACCATTAATTATGGAGTGACAAACAAGTTTAAGGCCTGCAAAGCAAATATTATGCAGCCTAGCATGGATTTTGTTCATGTGTTCATCAAGAAATGGCTTGTAATTCAAGTTTGAAAACCCTAACTTCTTGCCTTCGATTCTCCTTGCTCAAGTATGATCTCAATGAGTTCTTGGATATTTTGGAAAGCTTGTAACATCCTATACAACCTATATGTTGGACATTTTTGAAGATTCATCTTGGAAATATGTGAAAATTTTCCATGAAGTTAGGTCAAAATCCTGCCTAAACTAGGGCATAACTTCACTAAGTTTCCAAGTTTCATGAACATGTCTTCTTAAAATCATAAATTGAAATCAATGAATTTATAGAAAATGTTATGTTCTACAATGTTTTAGATATCATTGATATCTACAACTTTCATGTTGGAAGTTTCCTTTGAATCATCTTGCATCATGGTGAAAATTTGGCTCAAATATATGGAAAAAAAATGTGAATTTCCAACACTTAGAAAAATTTCTAAGTTTAGAAATTTTGACTTTTCAAAATGAAATCTTGACTTTTTGATTTCTTAATGAACAAGTTTTATATTTTGACATGTTTTGATGAAATGTGATCTTTGATACTTGATTTTAATCAAAAAGTCAAAATTTGACTTTTTAGTGTACAATTGACTTTTCATGAGTTGACTGAAATTCATCTGTCAATCAATTGATCTTGAGAGATGTTTTGAGCCATGCCATTAGGTCAAAATTAAGCATTTGAAACCTTGAGATCATGTCTCAAACCAACAAGTCATTTGCTAGGTCAAAACTCAGAAATTGCGCTTTCTCATTCAAAACCCTAATTTTGACTATTTTGCCCTTTTGATGATCTGATCAAATTTGTTGTGGAATTGTGGTCCAAACTTGATCAAATGACATATATGAGTTCATGATGTTTATATGGATAAAAAATTATGAAGTTTGACTGTAAATTGACCACATTTTACTTTTTCCCCAATACCGTTAATTTTAGGTCAACTGATCAATTGACTGAGCAAACATGTGATCCAAGACTTGAAACTTGACATGAACAATCTTGAGGGTCAAAAATGATCCATGAAAGTAATATGGGGCATTAAAAGTCCATTTGTCCTTGTGCAAACTCAAACCCTAATTTTCAGTCATTAGTGCTTGAGGAGATGTCTTGAGTTGATCAAACCTTGTGCAGTCTTGAACCAAGGGAGATCTTGTGAGAGATCACTTGAGAAATGAGAGGGAAAATTTTGGAGTACAACAGCTGCCCCTGTTCAATCTTCTTAGACCTGAAGATTTATATTGGCGGATCCACCACTCGTGACTTGAAGGTGGAAGATGATTGAACACTAGAGTGCCCATAAATTTTCACTCAAAGATGGATTGGGAATGGGCTTATAGATGCCATTTGGAAGGAATGATGGTAAACACTAGTAGAAGTATCATCATAAATCTTTGGCCAATTTATACTTAAACTTGATGTTTCACCTGTGGGAAAAAAGGGTTAGTAAAGTGCAGACGTATACATGATATTTACAACATAAATGAGTTCATGCTAAATTCATTTCGTATGTATATGCTATGATGTATGAATGTGGGATGCATATTTGTCCGGGAAAATAAATCCCTGACTGTTGCTGAGGAAGTTTGGGAAGCTGAGTCCCGGATCGCTGTTGAGGATGAAGAGTATACATATCTTCAAACTTTGTTGAAAGGAAGCTTCCGCTGGGGAATATCTCTTGCATGTCAACTGTTATCTGGTCGGGTCCAGGCTTCATAACTTGCATGAGGATGAGGAAGTAAACTGCTATCTGGTCGGATCCAAGTTTCACGGTAACTTACTGGGGAAGGATAAATTAACTATTATCTGGTCGGATTCCAGGCTTTGCAGAAAATTTTTGGGGAGAGCGAAGTTAGGCTGTTATCTGGTTAGATTCTCAGCTTCACAACAACTTTCTGGGGGTAAGGAAGTTATCTATTATCTGGTCGGATTCCAGGGTTTGCAGTAACTCGCTAGAAAGGATGAAGTTGAAATGATATCTGGTCGGCTCCAGGCTTCATAGTAAGTTGAAGTGGTAACTACTATCTGGTCGGGTCCAAGCTTCATAGTTTTTGAGAAGTTATACTACTATCTGGTCGGATCCAGGCTTCACAGTGTCTTGGTGGGGATTTTAGCTAGTTGTTATCTTGTCGGGTCCAGGCTTCACAATAACTTGCTTGAATAGACGAATTTGAACTGATATCTATTCAGATCCAAGCTTTATAGGTTTTGAGGTGGATGAAAGTTAATTGCTATTTGGCCAGGTCCAGGTTGCACAATAAACTTGTTTCAAAAGATAGAGTTGAACTGATATCTGGTCGGATCCAGGCTTCATAGTAACTTCCTTGGGGAACTTAGTTGTTATCTGGTTGAATTCCAGACTTCACAACAAACTTCTGAGGGGAATTGCTATCTGGTCGGATCCAGGCTTCACAATAACTTTCTTGAGATGATGAAGTTGAAAAATGATATCTGGTCGGATCCAGGCTTCATAGTAACTTGTTGGGGTAGAGGCAAACTCTATCGGGGAAAAGAAGTTAAACCTTGGTCTGGTTAAGTCCAAGTTCTTCTATATTTTTGAAGAGTTAAACTATTATCTGGTCGGGTCCAGGTTTTATAGTATTCGAAAGTTGTACCATTATCTAGTCAGGGCCAGGCTTCATAGTATCTGAAAGGATTTCACTAACATCTGGTCGGGTCCAGGCTTTATAGTGACCTGAGAAGTTGAATATTATCTGGTCGGGTCCAGGCTTCATAGTAACTTGAAAATTATACTAATATCTGGTCGGGTCCAGGCTTCATAGTATCTTTTGGAGATAGTAAAGGTTTTGTTGACGACTTTACTGGGGATTAGGGGTTGTGGCCCTCTAATTTTCAATAGTATAAAAGGAAAACTCAAGCTGGAGAGGATAAACTCAGCTGGGGAAGAGAGGCTCGGATGGGGAGGATGGACTCAACTATGGAAGATAGACTATGCCGGGGGAAATTAAACTCAGCTGGGGAGTTATGCAACTCGTTGTTTGTTGGGTAAATAAACCTTGTTGATGAGTACTCGATGAACTGCTGATGAGGTGAGTTCTTTGAGGAAGAGATCCATAAGGCTTCTTCTTGTAGGATCAACTTAGCTTGGGAGAAAGCTTCCAAGAGATTAAGACTCTGGCTGGAGATCAGCCTATACAAAGAGACTTTATGGGCAACTCTGTTGAGGATTGGTTTATTGTAGCCGTTTTGTGGGGATAATTCTAATGAAATAACTCTGTGGGGGGTATTCCATATACATTAAAGAGATGCTTGTTGCTGCTTAGCAGGACATATTTTCCAAATAGTTTTGATTATGTTCATATGCATATGTTCGTTCAATTTTAGTCATTGGACAATTTTGCATTCAAAACAAAGACAAAAAGTTTACACTTCAAAGTATATTTGTATTGATATTTTTCCCATGAATAGGCGTTTTTGTACAGAGAGACGAAGATCCTAGTAAGAGGAAACCGTCGAAAGGAAAACAAAAATTGAAAATAAAACAAATAGCCATGTGGAAATGATCTTATTGCGTTCCAACTCTACTATTGTCACAATGTCTTCGAATGCCCCTTGTCGTTGACAGAAGTTGATTGGATTGATCTTGGACCGTTTGAACTCGGACCTTGGTGATAAAGTTGACTATGGTGAGTCCACGGAATATAGTCATACACTTTCAATCCTTAATTTTTGCCTGAACCGCCCTTTCGGGTTTTCAGCCCACCAGGATACCCATTTTTGCCCAAGTCGCCCTTTCGGGTTTTCAACTTGCAAGGTGTACAATCTTTTGCATATATCCCTAATTTTTTTCCAAACCTTTTGGTTTGCCAGGATGCCCTTATTTTGCCTAGGTGTGTCAACCTAGCGGGTCTCTTATGCGTAGTATTTTTTAACTATGTCTGTGTTTATAGGATGTGAGAAATATTCACCATGCATGGTAGTCAGCATCATGGCACCACCAAAGAACACTCTCTTGACAACAAATGGCCCTTCGTAGGTGGGAGTCCATTTGTCTCTGGGGTCTCCTTGTGGCAGAATGATGCGCTTTATCACCAAGTCACCAGCTTGATATAGGCTTGATCTTTTTGTTAAAAGCCTTAATCATCCATTTTTGGTACGTATGACCATGACAAACAGCAGCCAGTCGTTTTTTATCAATCAAGTTCAGCTGATCCAATCTTGTCAGTATCCACTTGTCTTCGCCTAAGCCTGCCTCATTCACAATCCTTAATGAGGGAATATGAACTTCCACTAGCAAAATAACTTCCATGCCATAGACTATAGAAAAAGGAGTTGCCCCAGTTGATGTCCTAGCTGAAGTACGGTAGCTGTGAAGAGTAAACGGTAACATCTCATGCCAGTACTTATAGGTTACTACCATCTTCTGCACAATCTTCTTAATGTTTTTTTTGGCCGCTTCGACCGCGCCATTCATTTTATATCTATATGGAGAAGAATTGTGATGCTTGATCTTGAACTGAGTGCAAAGTTCGGTAATAATAGCATTATTGAGGTTAGTCCCATTGTTGGTGATGATCCTTTTGGGGATACCATAGCGGCAGATGAGGTTATGTTTGATGAATCTGGCTACCACATTCTTGGTGACTGAGGCAAACGAGGCGGCTTCGACCCACTTGGTGAAATAATCAATAGTGACTAGAATGAAGTGATGTCCATTGGAAGCGGATGGCTTGATTTCTCCAATCATGTCAATGCCCCACATTGTAAATGGCCATGAAGCGGTCATGACGTTCAGAGGGATAGGAGGCACATGGACCTTGTCAGCATAGATTTGACATTTGTGACAAGTCCTAGAATGTTAAGGGAAATCAGTCTCCATCGTTGACCAAAAGTAACTGGCTCTCAGGATTTTCTTTGCCATAGTATGTCCGCTTGAGTGAGTGCCAAAGAGACCATCGTGCATGTCTTCCATAATTTCCTCTACCTTCTTCTTATCCACACATCAGAGTAGAGTAGAATCTTGGTTGCGCTTGTCCAATATTCCGTTACTTAGGAAGAATTTGGCTGAAAATCTTCGTAAGAACTTTCTGTCGTTGATGGATGCTCCCTCGTGATACTCTTGTGCTTCAAGATATCTCATCACCTCATGGTACCATGGCTTTTCTATGTCAGTGTCAAGCTCACTTCAGTGCGCGGGCTCGTCGAATCTCTCAATTGTAATTATAGGGGCTTCGTTGTCCCATCTGACCTTGAACATTGAAGACATCGTAGCCAAAGCGCCGACCAACTGATTTTCTTCCCTAGGGAAGTGCTCAAAGGTGATCTCTTCAAAGTAAGGAATCAAAGATACCACAAGTTCCTTGTAAGGGGTGAGATTAGGATGTTTAGTGTCTGAATCTCCTTTTACTTGGCTAATCACTAGAGTGGAATCCCCAAACACATTCAAATGCTTGATCCTCAAGTCAATGGCAGCTTTCAGACCCAAAATGCACGCTTTGTACTCGGCCATGTTATTTGTGCAATCAAAGCATAATCTAGAAGTGAAAGGAGTATGGAAACCTTCAGGAGAGATGATCACAACACCAATTCTGTTACCCAAAGCGTTGGAAGCCCCGTCGAAGACCATAGTCCATCGGGATCCTTGTTCAGGTCCGTCATATGGTCCAGGTTTCGCGCAGTCGATTACTAGCATGATGTTCTCATCAGGGAAGTCGAAGTTCATGGACTGATAATTATCAACAGCTTGATGGGCCAAATGATCTTCTAGTACACTTCCTTTGATAGCCTTTTATGTTGTGTATTGAATGTCGTACTCAATCAAGATCATTTTCCACCTAGCTATCTGTCTGAAAAGAGCAGGTCTCTCGAAGATGTACTTAATTGGGTCCATCTTAGAAATTAACAAAGTGGTATGAGTCAACATATATTGTCTTAGCTGGCGAGCAGCCCATACCAGAGCACAACAAGTTTTCTCGAGCAGTGAATATCTGGTTTCACAGTCAGTAAACTTTTTGCTCAGGTAATAAATAGCATGCTCTTTTCGGCCAGACTCATCATGTTGGCCCAAAACACACCCCATAGAGTTCTCTAACACTATCAAGTAAATGATCAAGGGTCTTCCTTCAACTAGAGGCATGAGAATGGGATGTTCTTGCAGATATTCTTTGATTTTGTCAAAGGCAGCTTGGCATTCATCATTCCATCTGACTACCTGATCTTTCTTCAAGATTTTGAAGATTGGCTCACAAGTAGCAGTCAAGTGGGATATGAAGCGGGTGATGTAATTGAGACGACCCAAGAATCCTCTTACTTCTTTTTCATAGTGGGGGACTGGCATTTATTGGATGGCCTTTACCTTGGCAGGGTCAACTTCAATGCCTTTACTGCTGACAACAAAACCTAGGAGCTTTCCAGATTGCACTCCAAATGTGCACTTGTTAGGGTTTAACCTTAACTTGTAATTTTTCAACCTCTCGAATAGTTTGTATAGGTGATCGAGATGTTCCTCTTCAGTTTGAGATCTGGCAATCATATCATCCACATATACCTCTATTTCATGATGAATCATGTTATGAAACAAAGCTACCATAGCCCTTTGATATGTTGCCCCTGCATTCTTCAGTCTGAACGGCACGACCTTGTAGCAAAAGGTGCCTCATTGTATAATGAAAGTAGTCTTCTCCATGTATTTGGGAGCCATCCTAATTTGATTATAGCCAGAGAAGTCATCCATTAAAGAGAAGACCTTATGTTGAGCAATATTATCGACCAAGACATCAATGTGATGTAGAGGGAAGTCATCCTTGGGGCTTTCCCTATTCAGATCCTTATAGTCTACGCACATGCGAACTTTTTCGTCTTTCTTTGGCACTGGAACCACATTTGCAACCCATTGGGGATATGATGTCACATCTAGGAACCCTGCATCAAATTGTTTCATCACTTCAGCTTTTATCTTTTCAGACATGTGAGGCCTCACGCGACGAACTTTTTGTTTGACAAGAGGATACTCTTCTTTTGTCGGCAGACAATGAACTACGATGTCGATATCCAACGCAGGCATATCTTCATACGACTAAGAAAACACTTCCATAAATTCATGCAATATTTGAACCGACCTGCTCTTGACACTGTCTTCTAAGTTAGCACCGATCTTAACCTTTTTCTTGTCCGTCTCGGTACCCATATTGATGACTTCAATTGACTCTTCCTGCGGCTGAATAGCTTTTTTCTATTGTAATAGAAGTCAGGCTAGTTCTCCCGGTATTTCACAATCTTCCTCGCCTTCGTCTTCGGCTTGGTTAAATGGACATTCGAATTCATAGTTGGCAATAGTAGAGTCATTAGCAATAAGATCCAGAGTGGATGAGGACCTGCAAGAGTGTGTGTGTGTGTGTATGCATGTAAGATACATGGCTATTTTGAAAAATGTATTTGAAAGAAAAGAAAGACAATGAACACAAAGATTTGAATGCAAAAGAGTCTAATGATTTGTATTGAATGATCATATAATTAGATGAACATAAATAAAACCCTTGAAAAATGGACCAAAGTGCTCCGGGCCATGCACATGGCTTAAAAGTCATTGTTAAATATTACAGACAAAATATTCTTGAACTAATAAGAAGCAATAGACAAATAGATTACTCCTCAATGAAGGATATGGGCACGAAGTCCTTTGCATGCCAATTCTTAAGCTCCGTTGTAGTAGGATACATCTAATCTTCAAATGCATCTTCATCATCAGAATCACCCACAGTGTTGACTTTATTGACATCCTTGCCATGCTTCGGCATAGGTGCGATGATTACATTCGGAGTTGGAGGAGGATCAAACTCAATAGTCTTGTTATCTATCAAATCCTGAATTTTATTCTTCAAGGCCCAACATTGGTCAGTCTCATGCCCGGGGCTACTTGAGTGGTAAGCACACTTAGCATTCAGATTATACTTTGGTGAAGAGGTATCTAGATTGGCAGGAGGATCGTGCAATGTCACCAAATTATCCTTGAGCATGTGTTGTAAGGCTTGAGATAATGACATGCTTAACCTCTTGAATTATCTTCTCAGAGTTCCAAACCGTTGGTGATTAGCAGATGGTCTTTGAGTGGGAGTTGGATTGGAGATTCAGACAGCATTAACAGACGGATGATCATTCTTCTTGGTACGGACCCTTGCCCCGTACATAGTATTGACTTCTTTCTTTGCAGGAAAAGGTTTCTTGACAGGATTGGAAGTGGAGGCAGATGCCATGGAAATCTCCCCGCTTTTGATGCCGCTTTCAACTTTTTCACCGGTTAAGATTAATTTGGTGAAATCGGAAGAAGAACAGCCAACAAACAAATTAAAGAATGGACCAGATAAAGTACCCATAAACATGTCAATATGCTCTCTATCAGTAAAAGGTGGTTGAAATCTACTGGCGAGGTCTCTCCACTTTTGTGTGTATTCTTTAAATCCTTCATTCTTTCCCATGGTCATATCTTGCATCTGTACTCTCATTGGCGCCAAGTTGGTGTTATATTGGTATTGGTGGTAGAATGCGGTAGCCAAGTCTTCCCAAGTATTAATGCGGGAACCATCCAACTGGTAGAACCACTCTAGTTGTGTTTCGGTCAAGCTCTATTGAAAAAAGTGAACCTAGAGTTTCTTATCAACAATGTGCGGCTGTATCTTGCGCACATAAGATTTCAAGTGAAGTTTTGGACAGGAAACTCCATTATACTTTGCAAAGACTGGTATTTTGAATTTGTGAGGAATAACAACCCCAGAGACCAAACCTAAATCATCAAAATCTAAACCGGGGACGACTTGGATTTCAACAACCTTCAATCTGTCTTCTAACTGCTTATACTTGACATTGGCGGGTGGATAATGCTTGTCAAAGTAATCATCATCAGACGCTTGATCATTAATATAGTCAGCCTGGGTACTTCTAACTTCACCAATCTGATTCTCGTCTTCTTCAGATGAGTCTTCCACTATCGGGATCTGATAAACTTGCTCTTTGAACCTTCTGCCCATGTTGACCAGGGCTCTCTTATTAGGTTTCTTCTTAACTGCCAGCAATGCCATCATATCTTGTTGCCCCTTGGCTAGGGCCAACAGAGTCTCTTGGAATTGAGAGTTTTGTGCCTGAAGGTCCTTCACAGTTTTCTCTAAATCCATCTTGCAGAAATAGCAGCAGAAAGATAAGGAAACTTGTTATCTCAAAACATGTGATGTTATGATGCATGGGAGATGTATATGTAAATTATTTCAAGGATTTATGAGATTTAAATTTGTATAGACAAGAATGAACAAACGTCAATTTTCATTAATTAGTTCAAAATGACTACAACATGCCTCTTGGGCTTACAAAATAAATCTCTAAGATAGAAAGACCGAGCGCATCCTCATCGGTGCAATGTAGGCATTCAAGCTTTTCTCCTCATGTAGATGATTTGTAAGCTCCAAGATTCTCTTCTCACTAGCGTAGAATTGAGCTTCAAAGGTATCACGTTCCTCCTTTAGCTGAATCCAACCCTTTTGCAAGTCTTCAAGAGAGGTTGGCATGTCGGGATAGAGGACAGTGTACGGGACATCTCCTTCCATCACAGGTTCCATGATGACTGGTAAGATAGAGGGATAAGGCATCACAAGTTTATGAGCGTGAGCTCGTACCCACCTAAGATAGGGCTCGAGTGGAATATATGAGAAGGGCCAAGATTTCTTCAAAAGCTTGTAAGTCCAAAGAGTTCCAACAATCTCGAGCTTTCTCAAACAAGAACTTGGCTAAGAAACCTTTGACACCACTCATTGTTTCCCAATTAGTTGTGATATCAGATTATTGCAAGTGTAGTGCTCGGGAAATCTCTTCAGGTCTTGGATCTCTTTCCGTACCGTTGAAAGGCAGTTGATTGAGAATAGGAATCCTCAAGAGTTGAGAGAATTCCTCCAGAGTAGGCACACATTTATAATCAAGAAAGGTGAAGCAATGGTGTAGAGGATCAAAGAACTGGAAAAGCACCTTCATCATATCTTCATTTGTGCTAGAGGTAACCAAGTTTAGGAGGAAACCATGTCTTTAGGTGAATGGAGAATTCTCAGGGACCCTTGATGCTAGCTCTTTGAGTTGAGAAGGAATTCTTACGAGATTGACTTGGATAGTATTCCTGCGGAT